>JAIOJX010000032.1:157521478-158146478 GCA_022376925.1 Tragulus kanchil
GAGAGGGGCAACCTCTGTGGACAGGGCAGCAACGGGAAGGACGCCAAGGAGGCTTCTGAGGCCCAGTGATGCCTGATTTCCTGAAGTGAGAACCAATAACACGAGTGTGTGTTCACTGAGAGAACATTCACCAAGCTGGACACAGGATTGGTGTATTTCTTGGGTGTATGTTAAACACCAATAAAAAGTTTTTAAAGAATTTTAAAGGCTAGGGGAAATCCTTCTAAGTTATACTAAAGAGACAAATCAATGCACTCCACATTTCTTCACTGGATCCTGAATTTTTCTGGACAAATCTGAATGTGTTCTGTATTAGTAAATAATATTGTATCCATACCAAGCTTCTTGAGTGATAGTTGTATTATGGTTAGGAAAGAGAACAATCTTACCCTTATGAGAGACACGATGAAGTATTCTAGGATAAAATATCATGATGTTGGTAACTTACTATCAAACCCTTCGAAAAAAGAGAAGAACTATATGTAGAGAGAAACTGAACTAAAGCAACTTCAGCAAAAGGTAAACAATATATCCTCCTGCAGTTTTTCTTGAAGTTCTAGAGGAATTCTCTGTATTATTCTTTCAACCTTTCTATAGGTGAAAAACTTTTCAAAAGAAAGAGTGAGGGCAAAATATCTTGTTTCAACCTGTTATTCAAGAGTTCAATAATCTTCCAAAACTGCAGACAGAGACCTGGAGAAAGAAATCACTCAGCACTTAATATCCACCACCTACTCTTAGCATCTGTGACTTCAGTCAACCCTCAAGGCAACCTTCTAAGGTGATTATTATTACTCCCATTTTACAGAGAAGATAACTAAGGCTCAGAGAGGTGGGATGACAAGTCCAAGAGTGAGTGAGTGCTAGAGCTCAAGCCAATGTCCATGAGGAACAAGGCCATGGTGCTCTTCCTCTCCATAACGTCTTTGGTGCACTCTTCTCCTTTCCCTGTTCTACGTTTTTTTCAGTCCAAGATCGACTATATCCAGCGAACTTGAACAGACTTAAAACCTACATTCTGTAATAATTCTCAATACCCAACAATCACTAAACCATCAGACTGAACCGTGCCTCTGCTTTTCACTCAAGACAGAAAAGCTGGCAGGAAAGAACAGACACAGGGATAACATTTCCCATTCCTATGGGCCCCAACATGTACAGACTAAAAAAGACTTTGATAAGAGATCAGCCTTGCAAAACAGTATATGGAGTAAACACAACAAGCGGATGAAGCAATGAATGCAATTCCAATAGACTATTTTCAAGACAGACTAAAATGACTACACCTTAAGGAAAAGCAAGTAAATCAGAGAAATCTAAGTCACAACAGACAGAGAGGATAATTACTAGTCCGGGTATTCCTTTTTAAGGTGATTACCTCAGAGCAAATAAAACTTCAGTGGACTTCTGGTCAGCATACGAAAACTCATACTCCCAAAAAATGTTACAACAGGGACTGAGGAAATGCTTTGATGGTTTGTGAGTTAAACCCCAGAGTTTACTGAATGGAATGCTATTAGATAACACACTATGTCAGGCACAGTTCTAAAACAAGGTAATTCACTTAATCCTCAGACCAATGCTATGAGATAGGCAGATGGAGAAACTAAGGCCAGAGAAGTACCTTGTCCAAGACCACACAGCTGGTGAGTAGTGTGGCTAGGATTCGAGCCCAGCGGGGATGGCTTCAGAGTCCACACTTTTAACCACTGCTCTAGACGGCCTTTCAAAGAAAGCGTTGGCTATTTACCCTGAATATTTCACAAGGAGAAACTGATGCCATGAGGCTAACTAACCACTTGTCTACGAGAGACAGAATACTGGCTCAGCCCCGCAGGTGTGCTGCACTCTTCTCACATCCAAACCAGGTCTGGGGGAATACTAATAGTTCTTTCAGTTCTACTCTGCTTTACTGCAGAAATGGGAAAACCATTGATCGGGACTAGAAAATGAAATGCGAACCAACTCCTCATGAGGGTTGGTTCACTTAAAAAGCGTGCATTCGCAGCTTCCTGTCAGACGGTGACAGAATCTGGTGTGAAACACTCAAGTCTTTCCCCAGGCTGCCAGCATTTTCTGATGCAATCCCATCTATACCGACTTTAGAAAGGGGGGCAAAGGAGAAGCAGAGCTGAAAACCAAACAAGTGCTGGCCAAGCCCCCTTCAGGACCTTCACCACCTGCACAGTTAAGGGGGTTAAGGCAAGAAAGAAGAGTCCCCCACCCCGTGAAGGTCGGGACACTCCCCACACTCCAGAATTTTCGACAGTGGGAAGACCAGAAGCAGCCCTCCTTATTCCTCACGTTTTACAATCCAGACATCTCTCTGAACCATTCGCTCTGCCAACGGAAGCCGGTCTGGGGCACATACAACTCCTCTAAGTGCAATTCCTGTAACAGACTTATCATAAAGAACGAAAGAGTCCTAAGACACACTAATGGCCTTCTCCTGCCAAGGGAGGAAACGAAATCCCCAGGACGCTGCTGGCTGAACAGTCCACAGGTGTTTCAAGGAGGTGGGAGACGAACCGTTGAGTCTGAGGCTGACACCATTTTCTTCCCCCTCTGTCCAACCCTAACTAAACTTAGCACAAGTAGGGCTAAGCAGGGGAGTCACACACAGATCCTGGCTTAACCAGGCACGTTAGAGACCCTGCAAGATGGCGGTTACCAGCCTGTACTTCATTAAGGTTGTAATGAGCATTAAACGAGATAATAAGCGTAATTAATGTGTCCTCGGCACGATGGCCCACACTCAGCAACTGTAAGGTACCGCTTGCCCCAGTCCACCCCACCTTTGGACTGCAAACGCCTTCAGAAGCCTTCCCGTCCAGGGCTTCCTGACAGGCGGCACGATTCAGCTACCAGGCTGAATCTGTGGCTGAAAGGCCAGAGTTACCCACTTGATGCCATGAGGCTATCCTTTACGAGACAGAATACTGGCTCAGCCAGGTGTGCTGCACTCTTCTCACATCCAAACCAGGTCTGGGGGAATACTAATAGTTCTTTCAGTTCTACTCTGCTTTACTGCAGAAATGGGAAAACCATTGATCGGGACTAGAAAATGAAATGCGAACCAACTCCTCACGAGGGTTGGTTCACTTAAAAGCGATGCATTCGCAGCTTCCTGTCAGACGGTGACAGAATCTGGTGTGAAACACTCAAGTCTTTCCCCAGGCTGCCAGCATTTTCTGATGCAATCCCATCTATACCGACTTTAGAAAGGGGGGCAAAGGAGAAGCAGAGCTGAAAACCAAACAAGTGCTGGCCAAGCCCCCTTCAGGACCTTCACCACCTGCACAGTTAAGGGGGTTAAGGCAAGAAAGAAGAGTCCCCCACCCCGTGAAGGTCGGGACACTCCCCACACTCCAGAATTTTCGACAGTGGGAAGACCAGAAGCAGCCCTCCTTATTCCTCACGTTTTACAATCCAGACATCTCTCTGAACCATTCGCTCTGCCAACGGAAGCCGGTCTGGGGCACATACAACTCCTCTAAGTGCAATTCCTGTAACAGACTTATCATAAAGAACGAAAGAGTCCTAAGACACACTAATGGCCTTCTCCTGCCAAGGGAGGAAACGAAATCCCCAGGACGCTGCTGGCTGAACAGTCCACAGGTGTTTCAAGGAGGTGGGAGACGAACCGTTGAGTCTGAGGCTGACACCATTTTCTTCCCCCTCTGTCCAACCCTAACTAAACTTAGCACAAGTAGGGCTAAGCAGGGGAGTCACACACAGATCCTGGCTTAACCAGGCACGTTAGAGACCCTGCAAGATGGCGGTTACCAGCCTGTACTTCATTAAGGTTGTAATGAGCATTAAACGAGATAATAAGCGTAATTAATGTGTCCTCGGCACGATGGCCCACACTCAGCAACTGTAAGGTACCGCTTGCCCCAGTCCACCCCACCTTTGGACTGCAAACGCCTTCAGAAGCCTTCCCGTCCAGGGCTTCCTGACAGGCACGAGCACGGATCCTCAAGCTTCGCGGACCCGAGGGGGATCTGGCTGAATCTGTGGCTGAAAGGCCAGAGTCCTTGGCCGAGACGCCCCAACTCTGGGCAGCAAGGGCAGGCTGCCAGCCGTAAGCCCGGTGCCGTCTGTTGTTTGCAGCGAGTCCCCTTCCTACCAACGCACCGCGAGGGTCCAGGTGTATTTCCCACCCTCCAACTTGGCAGGGGACGCGCAAAGGCGACTCAACCCGAAGCGGCTTGCAGCAGGGCGGCCGGGAGGCTGAGGCTGCGGGGCTGCAGGAACCCTGCGGGGGTCAGGCCCCGCCGGGACGGCCGGCCGGGACCCACGCAGCCTCGCACCCCGCTCCTCAAGCAGGAGCCCGCGCAGCTCAAGCCTGGGGGGCTTCCTAGGGGTCCCGCCGCCGCCCCGGCCACGCTCCAGGGCGAGCCCCGGGGCCGGGGGGCGGGAAGCAGGGCCCCCGGGCGCCCCCGAGCCCCGGCTGGGGAATGTGGCCAAAGAGGGGTCGCCGGGGGAGGGGCCGGCGGCGAGGACCTGCGGAGGGGCGGGGCCCCGGGGGCCGGAGGTCGCGGCGGCCTGCTTGCGCGGCGCTGGGTCCCGACCCGGCCCCGGCCTCCGCCAGGACCGCCCCCTCCAGCGGGGGTCCCCGCCGCCTCGGCTGGGCAGCCCCACTCCCCTCACCTGGCTCGGCTGCTCTGCCTGCTCCGAGGACGCCATCTTCCTGAGGCCTGGCTAATCTATCGCCGCTGGGCGAGGCTGCTCCCAGGCGCCCTCGCTCGGGCGCTCTCGCCCAGACTAAAGCAGCCGGCAGCGAGCTGTCGATGGGGGGCGCCCGCGGTGGGCCGTGACGGCGACTCCCGCCCCCGGGGCACCATGCGCGGTTGCCAGTAGGTCTCTGCTTTCCAGCAAGACCGAACTCTATCCTTTCTACGTCCCTCGGTGTGTATTACACTTAATTAACTCTCCGCCCATCTTTACAGTGCCCTGGGCACAGGTAGAGTACGCTAAGTAGTTAATAAATTAATGAATGTGAAGAAACTTTGAAATTAGTTGATGGTTTGATTAAATACCACTTGCTGAGTGCTTACTATTTGCTATTTGGTAGGTGTGTGAAATAAAAAGATCCCAGACTCAACTGCTCTCAAATCCAGGCCAAATACACACACACACACACACACACACACACACACACACACAATTAAAACAGCCTGGAAAAATTAACATGGAAGCCTACATTATCATATGTAAACGAGATAACCATTGTGAATGCACTGTGGAACTGAGGGATCTTACATGGGGGCTAGACCTCAATCTGGAGGGGCTGGATGGGGAGGAGTGGGAGGGGGCTCAGGTGGGAGGGATCAAAGATACGCATATGACAGATTTGGGATTGTATAGAGTTGTAAACAACAAAACTATGTAAAAGCAAAATAAAATAAAATAACATCTTTGGGGCTTCCCCTGGTGGTCCAGTGGATAAGGATACCGCCTTGCAGTGCAAGGGGAGCCGGTTCGATCCCTGGCCTGGGAAGATCCCACGTGCTGCGGAGCGGCTGGACTGATGTGTCCAATTACCAAGCCGGAGCTCTGGCACGCATGCGCCCAGAGCCGGCGCTCTGCAACGACAGAGGCCACCGCGATGGGAGGCCCACATGGGCCAAAGAACAAAAGACGGATGAAAATGGACAAATGAAAGACCAATAGAAGTGGCCCGCCCGCTCCCCTCCCTCCCCAACCCGACCCCCGCCCAAAATAAATAAATAAATCTTTGAAAAAAAAAAAAAAATCCTGGAGACAGGAGTCTGATAACGGTGTGCGGGTCTGCTAGAAGAACTCAGAAGGGGGGCTTTGGGGAGAGGCGGGACTTCTACCAACCATAATTACTTTATAGTGGTTGACTTGTTAGATTTTAAGCAAAGTGTGACATTACAAGGAAGAGCTGTATACATTAGAAATATCAGTCAGTTTATATCGCAATTATGTCTTGATCATTGAGGGCATATTCAAAACGGTTGCTTCAGTTAACAATTCCTCCTACCAAACATGGTTTTAAATGTCTTTTTCTTATGATATAATATCTGATTTCCTTTAGTAAAATATGAGATTGACCCGGAATGAATACAAGCCGATAGTTATTCCTTGTTTTTGTACTACTTTAATCTTTTTTTTAATGTATTTATTTGGTTGTACTGGGTCTTAGTTATGGTATGTGGGATCTAGTTCCTTGACCAGGGATTGAACCCAGGTCCCCAGCATTGGGAGCACAGAGTCTTAGCCACTGGACCACCAGGGAAATCCCCTACTTTAATCTTAAATGTTAGTCTTTTAGGAGTGAAAAGCATAGACTTTTCCATAAGTAGCAGTATTAGAGCAAGGACAAATGTATTGTCAAGCAGCCTTTGGACAATCTCAACAGTGATGTGGTTCTCATTTCCCCATTTCTCTCTGAATGAAATCTTAATGTTTAACCTAATTATTTAAACATTTTGTTCTGAGATCCCAACCCAATTTGCAGAGCTGAAGCAGAGAACTGAACAAGTGGAAATGTGCGAGTATTTTATGCTTCTTTGCTAAGTTTTCAGCAAGATTGGAAACTACACTCATCAAATTTTTAAAACTGACTACCTTCAGATCAGCGTGAAGGTTGAAACATTTTATAGATCCTTTCAGGTTGAAAAGAAAAGCCAACACAATACAATGATACAACTTTATGTAAGTATTAATATCATGCATGTCTATATGCTGAAGAGGCTTCCCATGTGGATCAGTGGTAAAGCATGCACCTGCAGCGCAGAGCCCTTTCGATCCTCAGGTCGGGAAGCCCCCCTGGAAAAAGAAAATGGCAACTCACTCCAGTATTCTTGCCTGGGAAATCCCATGGACAGAGGAGGCTGGCAGGCTACAATCCAGGAGTTCCCAAAAGAGTGGGACACGACTTAGCGACTAAACAACAACATCCATAGAGTGCTCTAACAACTCAAGGGACTATACACGCCTGTGCTTCATAATCCAGAATTAACCCCTACTGACCTCATTTTGAACGCGCAAGTGCAACTCCTTAATATAAAGTCGGGAAACGAAAAGCACCTTCTGGCTGAACCGCGCGAATTTTAACCCACAGACTACAGCTCCCGGCATGCCCCGTGAGTCTCAGGTGATTAGAGCAACTAGAACTCCATCTCCCGGCGTGCCTTCGTCCCACGCGTGATTTGCTACTGGCAGACGTTCCTTACCCAAACATGGTTTTAAATGTCTTTTTCTTATGATATAATATCTGATTTCCTTTAGTAAAATATGAGATTGACCCGGAATGAATACAAGCCGATAGTTATTCCTTGTTTTTGTACTACTTTAATCTTTTTTTTAATGTATTTATTTGGTTGTACTGGGTCTTAGTTATGGTATGTGGGATCTAGTTCCTTGACCAGGGATTGAACCCAGGTCCCCAGCATTGGGAGCACAGAGTCTTAGCCACTGGACCACCAGGGAAATCCCCTACTTTAATCTTAAATGTTAGTCTTTTAGGAGTGAAAAGCATAGACTTTTCCATAAGTAGCAGTATTAGAGCAAGGACAAATGTATTGTCAAGCAGCCTTTGGACAATCTCAACAGTGATGTGGTTCTCATTTCCCCATTTCTCTCTGAATGAAATCTTAATGTTTAACCTAATTATTTAAACATTTTGTTCTGAGATCAAAACCCAATTTGTAGAGCTGTAGCAGAGTACTGAACAAGTGGAAACGTGCGAGTATTTTATGCTTCTTTTCTAAGTTTTCGGCAAGATTGGAAACTGCACTCATCAAATTTTTAAAACTGACTACCTTCAGATCAGCGTGAAGGTTGAAACATTTTATAGATCCTTTCAGGTTGAAAAGAAAAGCCAACACAATACAATGATACAACTTTATGTAAGTATTAATATCATGCATGTCTATATGCTGAAGAGGCTTCCCATGTGGATCAGTGGTAAAGCATGCACCTGCAGCGCAGAGCCCTTTCGATCCTCAGGTCGGGAAGCCCCCCTGGAAAAAGAAAATGGCAACTCACTCCAGTATTCTTGCCTGGGAAATCCCATGGACAGAGGAGGCTGGCAGGCTACAATCCAGGAGTTCCCAAAAGAGTGGGACACGACTTAGCGACTAAACAACAACATCCATAGAGTGCTCTAACAACTCAAGGGACTATACACGCCTGTGCTTCATAATCCAGAATTAACCCCTACTGACCTCATTTTGAACGCGCAAGTGCAACTCCTTAATATAAAGTCGGGAAACGAAAAGCACCTTCTGGGCTGAACCGCGCGACCTACGTCGGCTTTGAACCCACAGACTACAGCTCCCGGCATGCCCCCGTGAGTCTCAGGTGATTAGGAGCAACTAGAACTCCATCTCCCGGCGTGCCTTCGTCCCACGCGTGATTTGCTACTGAGAGAACTACATTTCCCGGCATGCCGCGTCGGTGGCGTTGGGGAGGACTCCCGCGTAGCCTCCCTGACTTCTCCGCGTCCGTCTGGTCCCACCCAAAGAGGATGGAGGTGGCCGGCGGCCTTGGAGCTCCGGAACCCGGCGAGATCCGGGCTCTAAAGCAGTGTCTGCTGCGCCGCAACAACAGCCGGGAACAGCACGGCGTGGCGGCCTCTTGCCTCGCGGAGCTAAGGAACAAAGGTTGGCACCGGACGGGGACGAGGGCTTGGGGGACTGGAGCTCGGGCTGAAGGGAGCCGGGGCGGGGTGAGGACGTCCGGCGGGGCAAAGCGGGGTCAGGAGAAGCGACCTGGGGCTTCTTGTAGCGCACGCGGAGAAGCCTTGGGACAGACGTGACTCACGTGGGTATAGCGACATATCAGTTTCAAAGCGTTTATTCCAGGCGCTTTAACTTAATTTACCTTATGTGGGGTTCAGATGGTGAAAAGGCAGGTGGGAAGTAATATGCAAATTAAGACAGACTCTAACAGACTAGACTCTGCTTTGCTGTCTGGCCTCCGGAAACTCAGATTTGCTTCGAATCCAGCCCGGTGTATTCCTGCCACTCAGGCTCCTTAAGGTGGTACTGGGGCCCCCAGGTGAGGCTGGGGCGGGGTCAGGTCGGGTTTCCATCATCAGCTCTAGTAGGTACCTGTGCGGTAAAGAGGAAGCTGCTACTGACCGTCCCGGAGGTCCAGACAAGAAGCATCTGTTGGGAGTGACTTAGTTTTCAGAAGTCCTGAGCCTCCTCCTGTTACTAGTTGCCTGACCTTGCCGGTAACCATCTCTTGATCCCCAGTTTTCTCATCGGCAGAGCGGCTGTATTTCCAGCCCTGCTTCACTGGATTGTTGGGACTCTCCAAGGAGTTGATATCTTCGAACTGTACCTTTCGCTTAAAGTGTGACTCATCCCTAGGTCGGGAAACGAAAAGCACCTTCTGCTGAACCGCGCGACCTACGTCGGCTTTGAACCCACAGACTACAGCTCCCGGCATGCCCCCGTGAGTCTCAGGTGATTAGGAGCAACTAGAACTCCATCTCCCGGCGTGCCTTCGTCCCACGCGTGATTTGCTACTGAGAGAACTACATTTCCCGGCATGCCGCGTCGGTGGCGTTGGGGAGGACTCCCGCGTAGCCTCCCTGACTTCTCCGCGTCCGTCTGGTCCCACCCAAAGAGGATGGAGGTGGCCGGCGGCCTTGGAGCTCCGGAACCCGGCGAGATCCGGGCTCTAAAGCAGTGTCTGCTGCGCCGCAACAACAGCCGGGAACAGCACGGCGTGGCGGCCTCTTGCCTCGCGGAGCTAAGGAACAAAGGTTGGCACCGGACGGGGACGAGGGCTTGGGGGACTGGAGCTCGGGCTGAAGGGAGCCGGGGCGGGGTGAGGACGTCCGGCGGGGCAAAGCGGGGTCAGGAGAAGCGACCTGGGGCTTCTTGTAGCGCACGCGGAGAAGCCTTGGGACAGACGTGACTCACGTGGGTATAGCGACATATCAGTTTCAAAGCGTTTATTCCAGGCGCTTTAACTTAATTTACCTTATGTGGGGTTCAGATGGTGAAAAGGCAGGTGGGAAGTAATATGCAAATTAAGACAGACTCTAACAGACTAGACTCTGCTTTGCTGTCTGGCCTCCGGAAACTCAGATTTGCTTCGAATCCAGCCCGGTGTATTCCTGCCACTCAGGCTCCTTAAGGTGGTACTGGGGCCCCCAGGTGAGGCTGGGGCGGGTCAGGTCGGGTTTCCATCATCAGCTCTAGTAGGTACCTGTGCGGTAAAGAGGAAGCTGCTACTGACCGTCCCGGAGGTCCAGACAAGAAGCATCTGTTGGGAGTGACTTAGTTTTCAGAAGTCCTGAGCCTCCTCCTGTTACTAGTTGCCTGACCTTGCCGGTAACCATCTCTTGATCCCCAGTTTTCTCATCGGCAGAGCGGCTGTATTTCCAGCCCTGCTTCACTGGATTGTTGGGACTCTCCAAGGAGTTGATATCTTCGAATGACTTACAAGTTATTCGCCTGTAGCAATAAATGGTTTACCCAAAGAAGTTCTTGAGGTTAAACGTGTGACTCATCCCTAGGCAGGTAGTGAAGGTGTGTGTTTGCGTGTTCAGCCTTTTCTCCCAGAGTCACCAAGCCCAACAGGGAGTGCTCAGAAGTCTTTCTGATACAGAAATAGCTGAAGTACTCTAAATGCTTTCGGGCCGTGGCTTTCGCATATAAGCGTTTACATATATTTTCTTGGCATGAGGGTACTTAAGTTTTAATGCCCCTTTAGTGTAGTAGCTGGTTGAGCTTGGCACGGAGCCCCGTGGAAGTGCTTGTGTTTCTGGAGCTCGGCCTGTACAAGGTTTGCTGGGTGCAAGACGATATTGCCCAATGGTATCTGTAGTCTCTCAGCTACTTTTCTGCATGCTTTCGTCATATTAGCATTTTAGGCATTGCTCTCATTAGGCAAATGCAGATCTGCCCTGAACACAACCTCTTGCCCCGTGATCATAAAGGTGAAAAGCTCCTGTGACAAACTTCTGTCTTCTGCCTCCTTTATAGTTTCCTATAGGTCAATAAGACTGTGAAGAAAGATACTGCAAGAACATAAAGGTTTTTTTTTCTTTTCCTTCTTTTAAAAAATTTTCTTTTCCCTTTTTTCTTTTTTGACGTTGGACATATGAGAGAATTTGAGAATTTCCACCCACTGAGGAAATATGAAAGAATGCTTATTCTCAAATAATCAAATCAGACTTTGGTTGATTGTTCATCCAAGTAAAGACACGAGTGCTTCAACTAGTAGCTGGAGCATTTTCTAGAGCCAGACTGTGTGGGTTTAAGTGCAGCTCTGCCACTCAGGCTCCTTAAGGTGGACTAGTGGGGCCAGGTGGACCTTGTGCCGGGTAAAGAGGAAGCTGCTACTGACCGTCCCGGAGGTCCAGACAAGAAGCATCTGTTGGGAGTGACTTAGTTTTCAGAAGTCCTGAGCCTCCTCCTGTTACTAGTTGCCTGACCTTGCCGGTAACCATCTCTTGATCCCCAGTTTTCTCATCGGCAGAGCGGCTGTATTTCCAGCCCTGCTTCACTGGATTGTTGGGACTCTCCAAGGAGTTGATATCTTCGAATGACTTACAAGTTATTCGCCTGTAGCAATAAATGGTTTACCCAAAGAAGTTCTTGAGGTTAAACGTGTGACTCATCCCTAGGCAGGTAGTGAAGGTGTGTGTTTGCGTGTTCAGCCTTTTCTCCCAGAGTCACCAAGCCCAACAGGGAGTGCTCAGAAGTCTTTCTGATACAGAAATAGCTGAAGTACTCTAAATGCTTTCGGGCCGTGGCTTTCGCATATAAGCGTTTACATATATTTTCTTGGCATGAGGGTACTTAAGTTTTAATGCCCCTTTAGTGTAGTAGCTGGTTGAGCTTGGCACGGAGCCCCGTGGAAGTGCTTGTGTTTCTGGAGCTCGGCCTGTACAAGGTTTGCTGGGTGCAAGACGATATTGCCCAATGGTATCTGTAGTCTCTCAGCTACTTTTCTGCATGCTTTCGTCATATTAGCATTTTAGGCATTGCTCTCATTAGGCAAATGCAGATCTGCCCTGAACACAACCTCTTGCCCCGTGATCATAAAGGTGAAAAGCTCCTGTGACAAACTTCTGTCTTCTGCCTCCTTTATAGTTTCCTATAGGTCAATAAGACTGTGAAGAAAGATACTGCAAGAACATAAAGGTTTTTTTTTCTTTTCCTTCTTTTAAAAAATTTTCTTTTCCCTTTTTTCTTTTTTGACGTTGGACATATGAGAGAATTTGAGAATTTCCACCCACTGAGGAAATATGAAAGAATGCTTATTCTCAAATAATCAAATCAGACTTTGGTTGATTGTTCATCCAAGTAAAGACACGAGTGCTTCCTAATGACAGTGTGGAGTAGCTGGAGGAAAAACATTTTCTAGAGCCAGACTGTGTGGGTTTAAGTGCCAGCTCTGCCACTTACTGTGTGACCCTGAGCAAGTTACTTAACTGCTCTGAGCTGCGGATTTGACATCTGTAAAAACGGGAGTTACAATAGTATCTACCTTTTAGGATGGTTATGAGATTAAGTGCATGTGTTGTGCTAAGTCACTTCAGTTGTGTCTGACTCTTTGCAATCCCATGGACTGTAGCCCACCAGGGGGATTCTCTGTCCATGGGATTCTCCAGGCAAGAACACTGGAGAGGGTTGCCATGCCCTTCTCCAGGGGATCTTCCCCACTCAGGGATTGAACCCACATTGGCAGGTGGGTTCTTTACCACTAGTGCCACCGTATTAGGCGGATGAAAAGTACCCAGTACAGTACCAGGCACATGGTAAGCGTTGTGTTAGTATTAGTGGTCATCATTCTAGTTATTATTATCTACAAGGGGTTTTTCTAGGCTGTAGGGTCATATCTATTGAAAGTGCAAGGACAGATATAATTTCCCTGTGGATATTTGTCAACAGCCCAATATTTTCTTCCTCCCAGCTTATGACATTCTTGCCATTGACAAGTCCTTGGCACCCATCACCCTAGTCCTGGCAGAGGATGGCACCATAGTGGATGATGATGATTACTTCCTGTGTCTTCCTGCCAATACGAAGTTCGTGGCATTGGCTGGGAATGAGAAGTGGACGTACAATTCAGGTAAGAGGCACTGGCCATAGATGCAGCCTACCGTCCGTCATGACTTCCTTAGCTGCCCCGGCCCCTGGTTGTTGTTTGGCCAGCGGTTTAAGTGTTTATGCAGCAGACGGGACTGAGCCCCTCTGTCTGCCGGAGCGATGCTGGCTCAGGGGATGAAGGTGAATGGGGCGGGCGCGGCTCTCAAGTGACTCGGCGGCCGACAGAAGCTAAAACACAGTGGGGCAGAGAGATCCGGGCCGCGGGTGGCATCCGACTGCCGTGCATCCCAGCTCTGCCGTTTGCTCGTCATGGAACCCTGAGCAAACTGTCTAACTTCTCCTCGGGTTGTTGTAAGGGTGCTAGAACATAGGATGCAATGAACCAGGGTTTCTCAACGATGCTATTGACATTTTGAGCTGGGGGCTTCTTTGTTGTGAGGGTGCTGCCCTGTGCAATGTAGGATGTGTAGCAGGATTGCTGGCTTTTACTTACGAGGGACCAGTAGCGTCTCTTTGCCTTAAGTGTACTGACCCCAGATGCTTCTAGACGTTGTCACATGTCTGCTGAGGGTGTAGTGGGCAAAACCTCTCTCGGGCGAGAGCCACTGATGGAAAGCATTTAGATCTTACCTGTGTACAGGCAGATAAATCAATATTACCTGGAAATACAAAGGGAACTAATATGGATGAGCAGGGATCAAAGAGCTGAAGAAGTCTCTCCCAGCCACCTGTTTATTTGGACCATAGGGATGGCACACAGTGGCTGCAGCTCTCCCAGTCAAAGAATGAGAGCCAGACTTCTCTCAGGGTCTAGTGGCTAAGACTCAGCGCCCAATGCAGGGGGCCTGGGCTTGATCCCTGGTCAGGGAGCTAGGGGCTTCCCTGGTGGCTCAGATGGTAAAGAATCTGCATGCAGTGTGGGAGACCTGGGTTTGATCCCTGGGTGGGGAAGATTCCCTGGAGAAGGGAATGACTACCCACTCTAGTCTACTTCCCTGGAGAATTCCATGACTTGTCCATGGGGTCACAAAGAGTCAGACATGACTGAGTGACTTTCACTTTCAAGAAACTAGATCCCGCATGTCCCAGCTAAGACCTGGTGCAGCCATATTTATAAGTTAAAAAAAAGAAAAAGAATGAGACTCATCCTGATAGTTAGGGAGTTTGGGATGAACATAGACACACCGCTGTACTTAGTAGGGAACCAACAAGGACCCTCCGCACATAGCAGGGAACTCTGCTCAGTGTTGCGGGGCAACCTGGCTGGGAGGGGAGTTTGGGGGAGAATGGATGCGTATGTATGTGTGGCTGAGTCCTTCTGCTGTCCCCTGAAACTATCACAGCTCTGTGGATTGGCTATACTCTAGTACAAAATAAAAATTAAAAAAAAGAAGTGCTGGTAAGGATGAATCGTTTTGGATACAGAAACAGACAAAAAAACTAACCTAAAGGGAAGCATGGTAGTATGCTGGGTATGCATGACCATACGTTGGAGTTAAGGGGCTTCTTTCAATAAAACAATACAGAGCAGTTTCACACAGAAACAAATGGAAGATGGAACAAGTGGGAAAGTTAAGGCCCTAGCTGGGGACTGGTGTTCCCATGAATCTCTGAGAAAAGCTGCTTCCTTCATCATGGAAAGTATTCTAAGTGGTCAGTGGGAAGGATGTGCTGACATCTGGGGGTCCGAGTTGGGGCGGGAGTGGAAACAGCCCTGCAGGGTGATCTGACTCTCACCTGGCGTTTTCTCCCCGCGTCAGATGGAGGGACAGCTTGGGTTACCCAAGAGTCCTTTGACAGGGACGAAACAGACAGCGGGGCAGGACTGAAGTGGAAGAATGTGGCCAGGCAGCTGAGAGCAGACCTGTCCAGCATCGTCCTGCTCTCTGAGCAGGAGCTCCAGGTGAGCCTGCCCCGCCCTGCCCGGCCTCTCGGGCCCCCAGCCTCCTCCTCTCCACGCATCGTGCCACCATTAGCTCTTCATTTTTACCTCGTTCTCAGATGACAGCCGAGGTTCTTCATTTTCTAATTCTCTCAGAGTAGGACTTTTTCACCCCACACCCTTCAGCAGAATCACCAGTGGGGCTTTCGAGAAACATGCAGATGCCACAGCCCCACCTAGACTATCCGGGCCCAGGGTGTGGGACAAGGAGGTACCGCCAGAGAACGTGGGTTGAGCCTCAGCTCCATCACAGAGACTGGAAGCCAGTCACTCAGGCTCTCTGTGTATGTTTTTCCTCTCCAGTAAAATCAGGATAAAAATAGTACGTGATAATTAAAAAATGTATGTACTGGGCCCCTGCCCTGTGTGTGCGATAGCTCTTTGCTCAGGGATACGAGGGTGAGCAGGCCAGCCACACTCCCCGCTCTGGCGGAACTCAGATTCTGGTGAAAGGAGGCGGACAGACAGCAAGCGCGTCAGGCAGGGTAGTGTGCCCAGAGGGCGGGGCTGTGCTAGATTAGGAGATCAGGGACGCCTCCTTGAAGGAGGTGACCTTTTGGTTATTTTTTATTTTATTTATTTATTTATTTATTTATTTTGGCTGCTCTGGGTCTTAGCTGTGGCATATGGAATCTAGTTCCCTGACCAGGGATCGAACTCAGGCCCCCTGCATTGGAAACACAGAGTCTTAACCACTGGACCACCAGGGAAGTCCCTATTTTTTAAACTTGTGTATTTATTTTGAATAAATAACATTAACACATTCATATAGTTCAAAATCCAAGAGGTATACCTGAAAAGGAAAACAATCCAGATGTCTATCGGCTGATTAATATATGAAATGCGGTCTGTCCAAATAATGGAATATATTGTTCAGCCATAAGAAGGCATGAAGTATTAATACGCTGGGCTTCCCTGGTGGGTCATACGGTTAGACTCTGCCTGAAGAATGAGAGACTCGGGTTCGACCCCCAAGTCGGGAAGATCTCCTGGACAACGGGGTGGGGAGCGGCCCTTCTTGTCACTTTCTGTCCTAAGAGGTTCCCATCTGTTTTCTCACTGGTACCTAAGACGTGCAGCAGGTCGTATCTTCATTCCCCAACCAAAGATTAAATTCGAACCCCGTGGAGTGAAATGCAGAATCGTAACCATTAGACCACCAGGGAAGCCCTGTTTTGTTTTTAATGAGGCACTCAGGCAACATTTTCCTAATTTTTTACCAGAGGGAAACTGAAAAAAGTACATGGCTCTCTCCTGACTCTCGGGCTTCCCAGGTGGCACTAGTGGTAAAGCACCTGCCTGCCAGTGCAGGAGACTTAAGAGATGAAAGGTCAGTCCCTCAATCCAGAACATCCCCTGGAGGAGGGCACAGCAACCTACTCTAGTGTTCTTGCCTGGAGAATCCCGTGGACAGAGGAGCCTGGTGGCTGCAGCCCATGGGGTCACAAAGAGTGCGACGCGGCTGAACGACTAAGCACACACAGCACTCCTGACTCTCGGGCGGCCATATTGGGTAACTTTGGGAACTAGATGAAACGAATCTTTGAAATCGATACATTCGAGAGATATAACATCATGTTTGGAAAGTCCTTTCAGATGTCTTAAAGTCCGTGCTTGCTTGTCAGATGCTCGTTGACGTCCCGAGTTCAGAGCTGGCTCAGGAACTAGGCCAAAGTCGTGTCACGGTCCAGGGGCTCCAGAACACCCTCCAGCAGGTTCTCGACCAGAGAGAGGAAGCCCGTCAGTCCAGGCAGCTTCTGGAGCTTTACCTCCGGGCTTTGGAGAAGGAGGCAGCATCTTGTCAAAGCAGCAAGGTAGGAGTTGCACTGAGCTCCCGAGCCTTTCCCTAGAAACCAGGCTCTGTGTGCTCAAAATCCAAGAGGTATACCTGAAAAGGAAAACAATCCAGATGTCTATCGGCTGATTAATATATGAAATGCGGTCTGTCCAAATAATGGAATATATTGTTCAGCCATAAGAAGGCATGAAGTATTAATACGCTGGGCTTCCCTGGTGGGTCATACGGTTAGACTCTGCCTGAAGAATGAGAGACTCGGGTTCGACCCCCAAGTCGGGAAGATCTCCTGGACAACGGGGTGGGGAGCGGCCCTTCTTGTCACTTTCTGTCCTAAGAGGTTCCCATCTGTTTTCTCACTGGTACCTAAGACGTGCAGCAGGTCGTATCTTCATTCCCCAACCAAAGATTAAATTCGAACCCCGTGGAGTGAAATGCAGAATCGTAACCATTAGACCACCAGGGAAGCCCTGTTTTGTTTTTAATGAGGCACTCAGGCAACATTTTCCTAATTTTTTACCAGAGGGAAACTGAAAAAAGTACATGGCTCTCTCCTGACTCTCGGGCTTCCCAGGTGGCACTAGTGGTAAAGCACCTGCCTGCCAGTGCAGGAGACTTAAGAGATGAAAGGTCAGTCCCTCAATCCAGAACATCCCCTGGAGGAGGGCACAGCAACCTACTTTAGTGTTCTTGCCTGGAGAATCCCGTGGACAGAGGAGCCTGGTGGCTGCAGCCCATGGGGTCACAAAGAGTGCGACGCGGCTGAACGACTAAGCACACACAGCACTCCTGACTCTCGGGCGGCCATATTGGGTAACTTTGGGAACTAGATGAAACGAATCTTTGAAATCGATACATTCGAGAGATATAACATCATGTTTGGAAAGTCCTTTCAGATGTCTTAAAGTCCGTGCTTGCTTGTCAGATGCTCGTTGACGTCCCGAGTTCAGAGCTGGCTCAGGAACTAGGCCAAAGTCGTGTCACGGTCCAGGGGCTCCAGAACACCCTCCAGCAGGTTCTCGACCAGAGAGAGGAAGCCCGTCAGTCCAGGCAGCTTCTGGAGCTTTACCTCCGGGCTTTGGAGAAGGAGGGCAGCATCTTGTCAAAGCAGCAAGGTAGGAGTTGCACTGAGCTCTCAATCGAGCCTTTCCTTGAGAGAAAGCCAGGTGCTTCCTGTGTGCTCAAAAGTGACGCCCCAGCAGCGGGCATCTTGAGACGGCCGGCTTCTCTCTGCTGGACCGGTTGCTCTGGCTGGTGGTTGGGTGGCTGTGTGTGCCTTGTTTGCTGACTGATCCTCTGTATCACGTCTGCTTTGCAGAATCCAGAGCTGACCTCGGGGACGAGAGGGACGCTGTTGACTCGGGCGTTAGAGAGAGCTCTTCTGACATTACGCCCGCGGGCCAGATCCTCTCCGCGCTGAGGGAGAAACCCGCGCCAGAGCTGAGTTTGTCTAGTCAGGATCTGGAGGTGGGCGAGCACCAGGAACCCTGACCTTTGCAGGCAGACACTTGAATCAGGGTTTTTTCACCTCGGCAGACATCTGCAGGATCATAGCTTGCCAATTTGCCTATTATTTACATGCAAAGCATCTGCAAATGTCTCATTTAATCTAAATCTTAAACAGCATGGGTGCATGCCCTCAGATCATCCAGCCTTATTCTCTGGTCCAAAGGAGGTGATGAAATGTCCAACCCCGGAGGGGAGGAGTAGCAGGACTCAGGCTTCTGAGATGCATCTGTCAGTGGTTGAAAAGATCCACAGGCCATTGAAATACATGAAATAATGGGCCGGGAAGGGTCAGTGCGAGGGGGTCATCTTCTGTGACCATCAGACCAGGGAACTAGCAGGGACCCATCAGAGTGGGTGCGCCTCCTTACCCCTGTCTGCAGCCCTTCCTTGGTGTAACCAGAAGGGAAGAAGGCTGTAGTGACTTGAGTCTGGATAAATTTCCCAGGAGCAGAGCACTTTAAGCTCCAAGTTGACTCCTCTAGCAGCCCTTTCCTGTTGGTGTTTTATGGCCTGTGGCAGTTTCAATAGGAAGGAGACCTGGATCTCAGCATAAAGATACAGGCGGATGTTGCCGATTCTCACTCCCCTAAAGAAAATCGCAAGCAGCAGAGGGGCTGGTTCTCAGTGGTTCTTATTCTTGCCGCAGTTGGTTGCCAAGGAGGACCCTAAAGCATTGGCTGTTGCTTTGAACTGGGACATAAGGAAGACGGAAGCCATTCAGCAAGCCTGTAATCGGGAACTTAGCCCTCCAGCTTCCGGGGTGTTGGCTCAAAAGTGACGCCCCAGCAGCGGGCATCTTGAGACGGCCGGCTTCTCTCTGCTGGACCGGTTGCTCTGGCTGGTGGTTGGGTGGCTGTGTGTGCCTTGTTTGCTGACTGATCCTCTGTATCACGTCTGCTTTGCAGAATCCAGAGCTGACCTCGGGGACGAGAGGGACGCTGTTGACTCGGGCGTTAGAGAGAGCTCTTCTGACATTACGCCCGCGGGCCAGATCCTCTCCGCGCTGAGGGAGAAACCCGCGCCAGAGCTGAGTTTGTCTAGTCAGGATCTGGAGGTGGGCGAGCACCAGGAACCCTGACCTTTGCAGGCAGACACTTGAATCAGGGTTTTTTCACCTCGGCAGACATCTGCAGGATCATAGCTTGCCAATTTGCCTATTATTTACATGCAAAGCATCTGCAAATGTCTCATTTAATCTAAATCTTAAACAGCATGGGTGCATGCCCTCAGATCATCCAGCCTTATTCTCTGGTCCAAAGGAGGTGATGAAATGTCCAACCCCAGAGGGGAGGAGTAGCAGGACTCAGGCTTCTGAGATGCATCTGTCAGTGGTTGAAAAGATCCACAGGCCATTGAAATACATGAAATAATGGGCCGGGAAGGGTCAGTGCGAGGGGGTCATCTTCTGTGACCATCAGACCAGGGAACTAGCAGGGACCCATCAGAGTGGGTGCGCCTCCTTACCCCTGTCTGCAGCCCTTCCTTGGTGTAACCAGAAGGGAAGAAGGCTGTAGTGACTTGAGTCTGGATAAATTTCCCAGGAGCAGAGCACTTTAAGCTCCAAGTTGACTCCTCTAGCAGCCCTTTCCTGTTGGTGTTTTATGGCCTGTGGCAGTTTCAATAGGAAGGAGACCTGGATCTCAGCATAAAGATACAGGCGGATGTTGCCGATTCTCACTCCCCTAAAGAAAATCGCAAGCAGCAGAGGGGCTGGTTCTCAGTGGTTCTTATTCTTGCCGCAGTTGGTTGCCAAGGAGGACCCTAAAGCATTGGCTGTTGCTTTGAACTGGGACATAAGGAAGACGGAAGCCATTCAGCAAGCCTGTAATCGGGAACTTAGCCTGCGCCTCCAGCAGGTGCAGAGCCTGCGTTCACTGAGGAGCATTTCAGCAAGGACGAGTTCACTGCCTGGAGACGTGGAGAACCCCAAACGAGCCAGACGAGACCTCACATAGCTGGCGGCCGGAAACATGCCGAAGAAAACCTTGGGTTTTGTGTCTGTGTCAGTAAATACCTTCAGCCTAATCATTGTAGCTACTTACATACTCTTCTGCCCCCTGCCTCCCAGAATGTTCTCCTGGAACAAACCGGAAGACAGGCTTCAGGCCTTCTCCAGAAAAGCCATTCCAGCTTTCTCTACGTAGGCTCTTCCGCCTTTTTTTTATTTTTGCGGTCTTCCGCCTATTTGAACCAGAAAGCTGCACTGGTGTCTCTAATGGCAAGTTCATATGTTCTCTGTTTAACAGTAGCCGTGAAGGGCAGGGAAAAGTTATATTTCAGACCCACTATCCTTTTTTTTTTTTCCTTTTTTTCTTCTACATCAGACAAATGGTATATCTCATGAGACAATCCATGCAACCATCATCATAATGGACCCACTATTTTTTCCTTTTTTTTGATGGGGACCATTTTTAAAGTCTTTATTGATTTCGTTCCAATATTCTGTTTTATGTTTTGGCTTTTTAGCCCAAAAGCATGTGGGATCTTAGTTCCTGATGAGGGATCAAACCTGCACCCCTGTGAATTATTAACCACTGGAGAAGTCTGGATGCACAATCCTTATTCTCAAGATGGAATTGCACAATTTTAAACACAAATAATGGTAGAGAAGGTGACACATCAGAGAGCTGATTATGGCCACAAACTTGTTTCTCAAGTTAATGAATTTTTTGTCTGTTTAAAGGCACATATTAAATTTGCAGATGATAAGGACATACAGAGAGTCTAATTCACCATTTCTAATATCTAATTCAGTATTGTGAAATTATATCCATTACCACTGTGAAGCTTCAGTTTTCTGATAATTTTATCAGCATAAACCCTTTGTTGGACCACTAAGGCAAGCAGCAGAGGGCTGGTTCTCAGTGGTTCTTATTCTTGCCGCAGTTGGTTGCCAAGGAGGACCCTAAAGCATTGGCTGTTGCTTTGAACTGGGACATAAGGAAGACGGAAGCCATTCAGCAAGCCTGTAATCGGGAACTTAGCCTGCGCCTCCAGCAGGTGCAGAGCCTGCGTTCACTGAGGAGCATTTCAGCAAGGACGAGTTCACTGCCTGGAGACGTGGAGAACCCCAAACGAGCCAGACGAGACCTCACATAGCTGGCGGCCGGAAACATGCCGAAGAAAACCTTGGGTTTTGTGTCTGTGTCAGTAAATACCTTCAGCCTAATCATTGTAGCTACTTACATACTCTTCTGCCCCCTGCCTCCCAGAATGTTCTCCTGGAACAAACCGGAAGACAGGCTTCAGGCCTTCTCCAGAAAAGCCATTCCAGCTTTCTCTACGTAGGCTCTTCCGCCTTTTTTTTATTTTTGCGGTCTTCCGCCTATTTGAACCAGAAAGCTGCACTGGTGTCTCTAATGGCAAGTTCATATGTTCTCTGTTTAACAGTAGCCGTGAAGGGCAGGGAAAAGTTATATTTCAGACCCACTATCCTTTTTTTTTTTTTCCTTTTTTTCTTCTACATCAGACAAATGGTATATCTCATGAGACAATCCATGCAACCATCATCATAATGGACCCACTATTTTTTCCTTTTTTTTGATGGGGACCATTTTTAAAGTCTTTATTGATTTCGTTCCAATATTCTGTTTTATGTTTTGGCTTTTTAGCCCAAAAGCATGTGGGATCTTAGTTCCTGATGAGGGATCAAACCTGCACCCCTGTGAATTATTAACCACTGGAGAAGTCTGGATGCACAATCCTTATTCTCAAGATGGAATTGCACAATTTTAAACACAAATAATGGTAGAGAAGGTGACACATCAGAGAGCTGATTATGGCCACAAACTTGTTTCTCAAGTTAATGAATTTTTTGTCTGTTTAAAGGCACATATTAAATTTGCAGATGATAAGGACATACAGAGAGTCTAATTCACCATTTCTAATATCTAATTCAGTATTGTGAAATTATATCCATTACCACTGTGAAGCTTCAGTTTTCTGATAATTTTATCAGCAGGGGGTATAAAAAGGTCATTAAATTGATCTCCATGAGATGTGACTCCAGGTCTCTCTGGGTGCAAAGCAGAGGCTTCTGGTATATGCTCCTCTTCGTTTCTGTAAACTTATTCTTCGAGTTTTGTAATCTACAGTACAGTTTCTCATGCAGGGGAACGATAATTAGTTACTGCCTTATTTGACTTACTTTTTAAGCATACTTAGAGGAAAATGGAATACTATTAAGAGATACATTTGCTAATTATTAAAGAAATATAACAATTAAGTCCTAGGGTGAGGAAGAGATGCAGAAAATAAACAACAAAAAGAACTGTTTCCTTCTCCCACATCCTTCCTCAAGGAGGGCTCAAGTCTACTCAGCATACGCCTGCTAATGCCTTAAGCCATTGGTTCTCACTTGCCCCAATTATTTTTTAATAGCATTATTACAGTACCTTCTTAATTATCGTTACATGAAAACCCAGAGCTGATAACCTACCTATATGTATACTGTCATCAACCTAATACCCACATGCCGTACTTCAGAAGAAACAGAGTAAAATCATTTTTAATAAATTGATCTGTGTCTCTGTGTTCCGCCTTTTGGAAATGACCACACGAAAGGCACAGGGAAGCTGTCAGATGCTGGTGCTGACATCCGGAATTACTCTGAATTTGTCAGAAGCAGCCATGCATGGTTCATAGTGATTGTCGACTCAGATACCACAAGCAGCATCGGCCTTTGTAGTGGGAGTGCATCCAAAACAGTGACGTTCTGGACAGAGTAACACATCGATCCTTGACTTTCAAGGTGGCTGCATTCTTGACAAAAGCCAGGGAATGTTAAAACTGGAATAAATACCTTGTATATAAAAGACAGGTTTGGGGCTACTTTGGAATGGGTGTTCATTCCTGTGAACATGCAGCAGGACGTGACAGTCCCGTGGTGGGCGGGGCTGTGGGACAACTCTGCACCGTGTGGCTCCGTCCTGGGCCCCACAGGGGAACTAGCACCCTCTGAGTGTCATAGCAGCCTCTGGCGGTGGTGGTGGGGAGGCAACTGACAAGAGCCCCACACGGTCTCAACATGTCCCCGGAGGGGCAGTAATGCCAGTCAAGGGTTTTCATGACTGTCTGGTCAGCTCTGTGCCAGCACCTCCCCCGCTGGAACCTGAAAACTGAACTGAATAGGGTATGGCTTCTCACCTCTCATTTTGTACGTGAGCACAGTTGTGCTCAAGGAGGACCTGTGACTTGACTCATGTCACAGGCTAATTGGAGGGCCGGAGTTCAAAGGCAGGTCTTTTGGCTTTGTTCTGGTTTGGATTTTTTTTTTTTTTTTTTTTTTGGCCACACTGCACAGCTTGTGGGATCTTAGTTCCCTGACCAGGGACTGAACCTGGGCCCTTGACAGTGAAAGCACAGTCAACCATTGGATCGCCAGGGAATTCCTAGGTCTTCTGGTTGTAATTCCAGTGTTCTTTCCCCTTATGTGTATTTCCTCTTAAGTCTACCTTCTTTCTTCTACTCTACCTCCAGGTCACTGGTTTTGTTAATACTGGTGTAATAAGTTGAATTCAACTCCCCCTGGAAAAGGCCTACTATGTTGTGACAAGATTGCCCAAAGATGCCTGTTGTCCTTGTGCCGCTGGTGTAAGAGAGGTAAATCAGCCTTGTGAACCCCGTGTAGCTAGTGCGGCAGCAAAGGAAGGCTGGGCTCCAGAAATAGGAGAACAGCCTCTCTAGTCACCAATTCTATCAGCATCTCTGTCTTTGCCCTACTGAACGAAAAACGTTTTCTTCAGTGATTTCTGTCTGATACACAATAGAGGTCTAGGTGTCTGGCCCAGGCGTTGGTGTTGGTCTTGTACATTTAAAACAGACCCAAGCATCTCAGCTGCACAGGAGAATGGGAAAAGGACTTGGACTTTTGGAAGGAGCCAAACCCACACTGAGTCTAACCACATGAGACGGTAGTTTCCAAAAATGGAAGGCTAGCCTGAGGCCCCAAGGCGGAAAGGGCTAAGTTAGATGAAATAAGTGTGAAGACAGCACAGCACCGGGACAGAGGCAGTGGTTCCCTTTCATCCCCAGGGCCAGAGAGACAGGAGGAGCAAAGACCAAAGTCTGCAAACCCGAGACTGAACGTGGAGTCAGGGTGGTTTTGCCCCAGGTACCACTTACCTTGACACCTCTGTGCCTGTCTGCGTTGTGCTCAGCAGGGTTTTCATGACTGTCTGGTCAGCTCTGTGCCAGCACCTCCCCCGCTGGAACCTGAAAACTGAACTGAATAGGGTATGGCTTCTCACCTCTCATTTTGTACGTGAGCACAGTTGTGCTCAAGGAGGACCTGTGACTTGACTCATGTCACAGGCTAATTGGAGGGCCGGAGTTCAAAGGCAGGTCTTTTGGCTTTGTTCTGGTTTGGATTTTTTTTTTTTTTTTTTTTTTGGCCACACTGCACAGCTTGTGGGATCTTAGTTCCCTGACCAGGGACTGAACCTGGGCCCTTGACAGTGAAAGCACAGTCAACCATTGGATCGCCAGGGAATTCCTAGGTCTTCTGGTTGTAATTCCAGTGTTCTTTCCCCTTATGTGTATTTCCTCTTAAGTCTACCTTCTTTCTTCTACTCTACCTCCAGGTCACTGGTTTTGTTAATACTGGTGTAATAAGTTGAATTCAACTCCCCCTGGAAAAGGCCTACTATGTTGTGACAAGATTGCCCAAAGATGCCTGTTGTCCTTGTGCCGCTGGTGTAAGAGAGGTAAATCAGCCTTGTGAACCCCGTGTAGCTAGTGCGGCAGCAAAGGAAGGCTGGGCTCCAGAAATAGGAGAACAGCCTCTCTAGTCACCAATTCTATCAGCATCTCTGTCTTTGCCCTACTGAACGAAAAACGTTTTCTTCAGTGATTTCTGTCTGATACACAATAGAGGTCTAGGTGTCTGGCCCAGGCGTTGGTGTTGGTCTTGTACATTTAAAACAGACCCAAGCATCTCAGCTGCACAGGAGAATGGGAAAAGGACTTGGACTTTTGGAAGGAGCCAAACCCACACTGAGTCTAACCACATGAGACGGTAGTTTCCAAAAATGGAAGGCTAGCCTGAGGCCCCAAGGCGGAAAGGGCTAAGTTAGATGAAATAAGTGTGAAGACAGCACAGCACCGGGACAGAGGCAGTGGTTCCCTTTCATCCCCAGGGCCAGAGAGACAGGAGGGAGCAAAGACCAAAGTCTGCAAACCCGAGACTGAACGTGGAGTCAGGGTGGTTTTGCCCCAGGTACCACTTACCTTGACACCTCTGTGCCTGTCTGCGTTCTAGAAGAGAAAGCAGCACAGCCACAGTCTAAAGATAGGAGCCAGGGAGGGAGCGCGGCAAGCCTGGTCTGTTAGGAGCAGAGACTGTCAAAGGAAGCAGCTGGGACTAATGATCTCCACATTAGCCGTGTTCCATTCTCTCAACTCAAGTCAAATGTCGGTCCCCATTAGGCAACTGGCTTTGACAGGAGCCGTGCTAATTACCACTTACCAACCTTTAATTTCTGGGTAAAAGTAAATGGGAAAAAAACTAATGGATTTTTCATTTTTCAGAGAGAAAGGAGTAAGACAATAATAGTAGCCTGTTAAAAAATACATTAATTATAAGAATTATTAATATGCCTTTACTCACCAGATTTTTTAAATTTCCTAATTACTCTTCTATTATTCTTTTTTTTAACCTTTGGGTTTTTTTTTTCTTATTTTGTTGTATTTGTGGGGGTTTTGCCTTAAGTTATTTTGGCTGCATCTTATTATATATTCTTTATATTATTTTAAGGTTTTTAAGGGCCTTGGAAATTATCTCTTCCAGATATCTACTGCCTGAATCGGTTGACGGGACAAGGCCCTCTGTCCTACCAGGAAGCCCCAGTGAAGGGAACAGATCCACTCCTTTCCCGGAGCTGCACTGTATTTTCAGACTGCAGATCCCTGAAGTTGGCTGTTTGGTTGAACTAAGACAGCACTTTCGTAATTATCAATACAACAAAGGGACCAATAGGTTAATAATGAGCTATGAGATTTTCTTCAGTATTTTTTTTAAATTTTGGTCTCTCTTTTTTATTAATTATTATTGATTCTTTTTTTTTGTTTTTTTGGCCACTTCTATTGGTCTTTCATTTATTTCTCTTTGTTCTTTGGCCTGTGTGGGCCTCCCATCGCAGTGGCCTCTCTTGCTGCAGAGCACTGGCTCTGGGCACATGCACTCCAGAGCTCCGGCTCCGTAATTAGACACATCGGTCCAGCCGCTCCGCGGCATGTGGGATCTTCCCAGGCCAGGGATCGAACCAGCGCCCCTTGCACTGCAAGGCGGAGTCCTTACCCACTGGACCACCAGGGAAGCCCCTATTATTGATTCTTTATCCATTTATTTTCATCCATCTTTATTCTTTGGCCCGTGTGGGCCTCCCACTGCAGTGGCCTCTCTTGTTACAAAGCACTGGCTCTGGGCACACGCGCTCCAGAGCTCTGGCTCGCAATTGGACACCAGTCCAGCTGCTCCACGGCATGTGGGATCTTCCTGGGCCAGGGATTGAACCGGTGCCTCTTGCACTGCAAGGCGGACCCTTTATCTACTGGACCACCAGAGAAGCCCTCTTCAGTATTTGCTAATGCCCTGTTACAAAAACTAGCACCATGAAACTGCCACCATACAATTTTAAATATTTTATTCATTTATTCAGCTGGTACTGGGTCTTATTTGCAGCGTGCAGGATCTTTTAGTTTCACCATCTGAACTCTTTTTTTTGGCTGTCCTGGGTCTTAGTTGCTGCACACAAGCTTAGCTGCTCCAAGGCATGTGGAATCTTCCCAGACCAGGGATGGAACCCATGTCCTCTGCACTGGCAGACAGATTCTTTTTTTTTTTTTTTTAAAGATTTATTTATTTATTTACTTTGGGCGGGGGTCAGGTTGGGGAGGGAGGGGAGCGGGCTGGCCATTTCTATTGGTCTTTCATTTCTCTATTTTCATTCGTCTTCGTTCTTTGGGTCCTGTGGGCCTCCCATCGCAATGGCGTCTGTTGTTGCAGAGTCGGCTCTGGGCACATGCGCTCCAGAGCTCCGGCTCGGTGATTGGACACATCAGTCCAGCCGCTCCGCGGCACGTGGGATCTTCCCAGGCCAGGGCTCGAACCGGCGCCCCTTGCACTGCAAGGCGGTGTCCTTACCCACTGGACCACCAGGGGAAGCCCAGACAGATTCTTATCCATTGCACCACCAGGGAAGTCCCCGTCCAAACTCTTGTTGCAGCATGTGGGATCTAGTTCCCTGACCAGGGAACAAACCTGGGCTACCTGCATTGACAGCGTGGAATTTTAGCCACTAGACCACCAGGGAATCCCAACTTACAAACAATTATTTTAATAAGACAAGAACATGTATCTTTTATCACTTATTTAATTATAAACAGGATAAAGTAGTGTTAATTTTTATTAAGGTTATGAGAAGCTAGGAAATGGGTTGCCCAGTGTCCTTTGCCTCATTCTTTCTAGTCTAGGAACAGAAAACTTCCTACTTTTTAACAGCTAAATGACATTTCCTCGTCTAACTTCTTCAGATTCAAATCCCTATCTCGGGGCTTCCCTTGTGGCTCAGTGGATAAGAACCTGTCTGCCAATGCAGGAGACACAGGTTCAATCCCTGATCCGGGGAGATCCCACATACCACAGAGCAGCTAAACCTACACATCAACAAAGACCTAGCACAGCCAAGAATAAATAAATAAAAAGTTAAAAAAAAAAAAATCTCTATCTCTGCTGAAGAAGCTGCTGTTATTAAGAAATGGGCAGTCCCTTTGGCAGGTGCTGTAGGTCCAAAGTGTACGTACCCCCGAGGTCACAGGTCTGAGTTTCCACTGAACTGGTTTGCTGTCAGCCCTGACATATAAATATTATGAAAGGTCTTCTATCAAATGCTTATGTCACATCAGTTTTCCCGTAGTAGTTAAGGAAATAAATGCAAGAGAATGAATTAGAAGCTGTCCTGGCCTCGGTGTCTGAGACCTACACATTTGGCAGACAGATTCTTTTTTTTTTTTTTTAAAGTTTTATTTATTTATTTACTTTGGGCGGGGTCAGGTTGGGGAGGGAGGGGAGCGGGCTGGCCATTTCTATTGGTCTTTCATTTCTCTATTTTCATTCGTCTTCGTTCTTTGGGTCCTGTGGGCCTCCCATCGCAATGGCGTCTGTTGTTGCAGAGTCGGCTCTGGGCACATGCGCTCCAGAGCTCTGGCTCGGTGATTGGACACATCAGTCCAGCCGCTCCGCGGCACGTGGGATCTTCCCAGGCCAGGGCTCGAACCGGCGCCCCTTGCACTGCAAGGCGGTGTCCTTACCCACTGGACCACCAGGGGAAGCCCAGACAGATTCTTATCCATTGCACCACCAGGGAAGTCCCCGTCCAAACTCTTGTTGCAGCATGTGGGATCTAGTTCCCTGACCAGGGAACAAACCTGGGCTACCTGCATTGAGAGCGTGGAATTTTAGCCACTAGACCACCAGGGAATCCCAACTTACAAACAATTATTTTAATAAGACAAGAACATGTATCTTTTATCACTTATTTAATTATAAACAGGATAAAGTAGTGTTAATTTTTATTAAGGTTATGAGAAGCTAGGAAATGGGTTGCCCAGTGTCCTTTGCCTCATTCTTTCTAGTCTAGGAACAGAAAACTTCCTACTTTTTAACAGCTAAATGACATTTCCTCGTCTAACTTCTTCAGATTCAAATCCCTATCTCGGGGCTTCCCTTGTGGCTCAGTGGATAAGAACCTGTCTGCCAATGCAGGAGACACAGGTTCAATCCCTGATCCGGGGAGATCCCACATACCACAGAGCAGCTAAACCTACACATCAACAAAGACCTAGCACAGCCAAGAATAAATAAATAAAAAGTTAAAAAAAAAAAAATCTCTATCTCTGCTGAAGAAGCTGCTGTTATTAAGAAATGGGCAGTCCCTTTGGCAGGTGCTGTAGGTCCAAAGTGTACGTACCCCCGAGGTCACAGGTCTGAGTTTCCACTGAACTGGTTTGCTGTCAGCCCTGACATATAAATATTATGAAAGGTCTTCTATCAAATGCTTATGTCACATCAGTTTTCCCGTAGTAGTTAAGGAAATAAATGCAAGAGAATGAATTAGAAGCTGTCCTGGCCTCGGTGTCTGAGACCTACACATTTGACTGTGCTGAACCAGACAAAGGTAGGCTTAAAGTCCACCAAAAACCTGGTAGTAGGAAATCACCCTACTGTCCCATTCTACCCTGACTTACTACTTTACTAAGAATGAGCATATTAATCTAGTCGAACATTCATCTGATGCCAGCGTAACATTTTTCTAAGGCTCCTGAACTAAGATGGGCTTAAACTTGATGGATTTCCTGGAGGTGCTATTAACATAGCCTCATTTCCTTCAGTTATTACTTAGTATAAAATCTCTCGACTAGGCCTTCCCTTGTGGTTCAGTGGGTAGAGTCAGCCTTGCAGTACAGGGGGCACCAGTTCAATCCCTGGCTCGGGAAGATCCCGCATGCCGCAGAGGAGCTGGACTGGTGTGCCCAATTACAAGCCAATGTTCTGGAGCACACGTACCCAGAGCCAGTGCTCTGCAATGAGAGAGGCCACTGCGATGGGAGGCCCACACGGGCCGAAGAACAAAGATGGATGAAAATTAAATAAACAAAAATCAATAAAAAGAGGCCAAAATTAAAAAAAAAAAATCTTTGGAGTTTCCCGGTAGCCCAGTGGGTAAGAATCCTGCACAGGTTCCATCCCTGGTCTGGGAAGATTCCACATGCCACAGGGCAACTCAGCCCCTGAGCTGTAACTACTAAAGCCCTCACACCCTAGATCCCATGCTCCGCATCGAGAAGCCCCCCGCTCACCACAACTAGAGAAAGCTCATGCACAGCAACAAAGAGCCGGTGCAGCCAGAAATAACAATTAACTTTTCAAAAAGAGTTAAAATCCCTAATGTTAAGGGCTGTGTTTGTATGATCCTAACCAAAACTGCAAAAGAGTGAGCGTGCTTTTCTTCTAGAAGAATCTTACGTCCTGAAGGTTAGCTGGCATTTTAGGCACGCACCTTCCCCCGGTGTGCTGACCCACTTACAGGTCCCTGAAAGCCACTGTGTTTGGAAATGTGGATGCTATTAAGGCTCGTCCATCACATTCTACTCCACTCAGCTAACAATTACTTGTATGAGCTCAGCTCTGTGGAGGACCGAAAGGGATGGTCAGCAGTCATAATCTGAGTCTGCTCCCCTGGAAAATGTCCTGCCAACGCCCTCCAGCCAGCCTTTGCTGGTTTTCCTGATGCTAGTCCTGACCCTAGAAACTTTCTTTAAACGCTTGGTGGAAATCTCTAAGCTTTAATGTTTAGCATCTAAAAAAATGCACGCTGGAAGTCTAGGATTCAGGAGCCATAAGCAATGTGTGTAATCAGGGAAGGATTCCGAGGATTAAAATTTGATTAGGGTTTGGAAAAAAAAACAAATTGATTAGGGTTTGGGCTTCCCTGGTGGTCCAGTGGGTAAGGAGTCTGTTTCGCAGTGCAAGGGTCACGGGTTCAATCCTTGGCCCGGGAGAATCCTACGTGCCGTAGAGCGGCTGGACCTTTGTGTCCAATTACAAGCCAGCGCTCTGGAGTGCATGTGCCCAGAGCTGGTGCTCTGCAACGAGAGAGGCCACTGCAATGGGAGGCCCACACAGGCCAACGAATAAAGATGGATGAAAATAAATAAATAAAACACCAATAAGAGGCCAAAAAAAAAATTTGATAAGGGTTTGAACCTGAGCACTTGTTGACTCCGGCCTCCCTCTGAGCCGACCCAGAGCCTGCTTCTCATGGGGTTGGAAGGTTGCTGCGTTACATCATAGAAAGAGAAACAAGAGAAATCTCCCCCTCAATTCACCAGCATCCACTCACTTCTGTGGGAAATTATGGAGGAATGGGGAAATAAAACAATATACACTTATAAATTTCAATACATACGCATCTGTCTCAAAGTCCAGACCCTGCTGTGACTCTGTAGGTCCCAGGTTTTGTTTATTGTGGAGGTTTTTTTTGGCCTTGCAGCCCGGCTTGCAGGACCTTGGTTCCTAACCAACTGCAAAAGAGTGAGCGTGCTTTTCTTCTAGAAGAATCTTACGTCCTGAAGGTTAGCTGGCATTTTAGGCACGCACCTTCCCCGTGTGCTGACCCACTTACAGGTCCCTGAAAGCCACTGTGTTTGGAAATGTGGATGCTATTAAGGCTCGTCCATCACATTCTACTCCACTCAGCTAACAATTACTTGTATGAGCTCAGCTCTGTGGAGGACCGAAAGGGATGGTCAGCAGTCATAATCTGAGTCTGCTCCCCTGGAAAATGTCCTGCCAACGCCCTCCAGCCAGCCTTTGCTGGTTTTCCTGATGCTAGTCCTGACCCTAGAAACTTTCTTTAAACGCTTGGTGGAAATCTCTAAGCTTTAATGTTTAGCATCTAAAAAAATGCACGCTGGAAGTCTAGGATTCAGGAGCCATAAGCAATGTGTGTAATCAGGGAAGGATTCCGAGGATTAAAATTTGATTAGGGTTTGGAAAAAAAAACAAATTGATTAGGGTTTGGGCTTCCCTGGTGGTCCAGTGGGTAAGGAGTCTGTTTCGCAGTGCAAGGGTCACGGGTTCAATCCTTGGCCCGGGAGAATCCTACGTGCCGTAGAGCGGCTGGACCTTTGTGTCCAATTACAAGCCAGCGCTCTGGAGTGCATGTGCCCAGAGCTGGTGCTCTGCAACGAGAGAGGCCACTGCAATGGGAGGCCCACACAGGCCAACGAATAAAGATGGATGAAAATAAATAAATAAAACACCAATAAGAGGCCAAAAAAAAAATTTGATAAGGGTTTGAACCTGAGCACTTGTTGACTCCGGCCTCCCTCTGAGCCGACCCAGAGCCTGCTTCTCATGGGGTTGGAAGGTTGCTGCGTTACATCATAGAAAGAGAAACAAGAGAAATCTCCCCCTCAATTCACCAGCATCCACTCACTTCTGTGGGAAATTATGGAGGAATGGGGAAATAAAACAATATACACTTATAAATTTCAATACATACGCATCTGTCTCAAAGTCCAGACCCTGCTGTGACTCTGTAGGTCCCAGGTTTTGTTTATTGTGGAGGTTTTTTTTGGCCTTGCAGCCCGGCTTGCAGGACCTTGGTTCCATAACCAAGGTTTGAACCCAGGCCCTCAGCAATGAAAGCACTGAGTTCTAACCAGTGGGCCACCAGGGAATTTTCCAGAGGTCCTCATATGAGAAGCTAAGGCAATCAAGCTACAGGCTGGGCAGCAGCACTGCACACTATATTTGGTTTGAAATAAACCTAAAACTCTCATCCATAAGAATTGCAACAAATCAGTATTAACTTACTGATTACAATTAGTATGGGTATTTTATAACAGCAGGTTCAAATGGAACTTTTATAAGCATGGCAGCGTGATGCTGTCTGCTTAATTATAGCATGATACTTGTTTTTAAATTAATTTCAGCCAATATGATAGGAGGAATAATCATTCTGCTCTTTGAAAACAGTGTTAAGAATTACTTCTAATATGAGGGAAATAATGTTTAAATCAGTTTATATCAAAGTAAACTGAAATGTTGTTCTGAACACTTAAATACATAGCTTTTAGCTATTTTAAATCAAAGCAAGGAAGACAAGGACAGAACATCTTCAAGCACGTAAGGAATGTGGAAGGAAAGCCCCAGGGCTGCACTGACACTAGCAGCAAAAGCCATGAAAGTTTTTATCAAATATACTCTCTTTGATCAGATTTGAGCTAGGGATTAATAGGTAGCTGCAGACTGTTACCTTGAGAATGAATGAGCTTCAAGGTGCTGCTCCACACACACACACACACACACACACACAGACACACACAGACACACACACACACACAGACACACACACACACACACACACAGACACACACACACACACACACACACACACAACCGCCCAGCTCTATGTGTATGTGTAAGTGAGTCACTTTGCTGTAGAGCTCTATAAATCAACTCCACTTCACAAAATAAAATACCCAAATTACTCAAAGATACTCAGTGTTGGGTGTTGCGGGAGTTTACGTAAAAACTACTTTTCAAATTACCTGAGAAAAAGCAGAGGACTGTATGAAGAAGAAAGAACACAGCTGCTTAACACATTTTATTCGGATCCATCGCTACACCTCTTCACACGAGTAACTGTGGCTGGAGTTCTATTTGCAGGAGGAGAAGGTTTTCCAGAAGAAATTCTTGCAGGGCGTTTTATCTCGGCGCGGGGACGGATGGAGGGGTGGGTCTCCCTGCCTTCTGGTCAGCTCCCTGGCTTCTGTGGGGGGCCCTGCCCTGGCCTGGGAGGCCCGCTCGTACCACCACGCGAGGGATGTCAGCAGGCTGTTGGTCTTTATTTCTGCCCCTTCCTCCAGGTGCTTGTAAAAAAGTAGCAGAGGACAAAGGAGAGACACATCAAGCATCTGCTTCAGTCATCATTTAAGATACACAATTCCTTCCTTTAAAAAAAAAAATACGATGCTCCAGAATAATAATCCACATTTCCATTTAAAAGATGAGAAAGTTAAGGGACATGACCAAAACAGCTTAGCACACACGCAAAGTAAAGAGACCTCCTCTTCAATTAAAGCAAATTAGTAAATACACAAAAACAATATGCAAATACACTCATATATCTTTTTGTTTTCCAATTAAAAAGAAAACACCTCAAATAGGCTATTTAAATCAAAGCAAGGAAGACAAGGACAGAACATCTTCAAGCACGTAAGGAATGTGGAAGGAAAGCCCCAGGGCTGCACTGACACTAGCAGCAAAAGCCATGAAAGTTTTTATCAAATATACTCTCTTTGATCAGATTTGAGCTAGGGATTAATAGGTGGCTGCAGACTGTTACCTTGAGAATGAATGAGCTTCAAGGTGCTGCTCCACACACACCCACACACACACACACACACCCACACACACACACACACACACACACACACCCACACACACACACACACACACACACACACACACACACACACACACACACAACCGCCCAGCTCTATGTGTATGTGTAAGTGAGTCACTTTGCTGTAGAGCTCTATAAATCAACTCCACTTCACAAAATAAAATACCCAAATTACTCAAAGATACTCAGTGTTGGGTGTTGCGGGAGTTTACGTAAAAACTACTTTTCAAATTACCTGAGAAAAAGCAGAGGACTGTATGAAGAAGAAAGAACACAGCTGCTTAACACATTTTATTCGGATCCATCGCTACACCTCTTCACACGAGTAACTGTGGCTGGAGTTCTATTTGCAGGAGGAGAAGGTTTTCCAGAAGAAATTCTTGCAGGGCGTTTTATCTCGGCGCGGGGACGGATGGAGGGGTGGGTCTCCCTGCCTTCTGGTCAGCTCCCTGGCTTCTGTGGGGGGCCCTGCCCTGGCCTGGGAGGCCCGCTCGTACCACCACGCGAGGGATGTCAGCAGGCTGTTGGTCTTTATTTCTGCCCCTTCCTCCAGGTGCTTGTAAAAAAGTAGCAGAGGACAAAGGAGAGACACATCAAGCATCTGCTTCAGTCATCATTTAAGATACACAATTCCTTCCTTTAAAAAAAAAAATACGATGCTCCAGAATAATAATCCACATTTCCATTTAAAAGATGAGAAAGTTAAGGGACATGACCAAAACAGCTTAGCACACACGCAAAGTAAAGAGACCTCCTCTTCAATTAAAGCAAATTAGTAAATACACAAAAACAATATGCAAATACACTCATATATCTTTTTGTTTTCCAATTAAAAAGAAAACACCTCAACAGAATTTCTCTAATTACAGAAAGAAAAAACTTAAAACATTTTCAATCAAGGAAGAAAATCTGCTTGTTTTGCCTCTAATCTTTTTAATTATTAGAAGTCAGGAGATTTCTTATTTTCCCTGACAAGTGACCAGCAGCTAAGAAGCCCCCAGGTGGATTTCCTTTGGTTTCCCATCTCTTGCCTTTCTAGACAGATCAGATTGAGACATTATATTCTGGCCTCTCAGACCCCTGAGAAAGCTTTAAGGAGTAATCTGATGATGAATGCCTTGTCTGGAACTCGTCTGCTAATTTCAGAGAAAAATTCATTTTTAATGGTCAACTTTATGTACTCTTTCTTGGAACTTTTTCAAAATGGAACAAAGAGAGATGTAAATCACCTCATGAAGTTACCAATTTGCACAATTGGTAACAAATGTAATGATGTCAGTTAATCCGGGCCGTGAGACCCTGCACTGTGCATATGAACGAAGGTTCTAGAGTAAGTGCGACGAACACGGCAGGGGCAGCTGCTGTCGCCTGGTTGTGCTGCAGCAGACCCTGTGGTCGCGTCACGTCTCAAAGACGGGCGGACGGAGAGCGCGAGCTGAAGACGCCCCCCTTCCGGTCAGCGTTTTCTAACAAACTCCCCAGCGACGGAAGGGGAAGGGCTCTACGTGGAGCTCAGCCCGGGCAGCTGAGGGGCACGTGACAAACCTGGCCCTGCAGTCTGTCCTGTGCACACACTCAGCTGTGGAGAGGCTGCGGCTCCACGGGGCGGCCCGAGGTGCCAAGGGAAGGGACCACCCACAAGGGGTGAGCACGCTGTCGAGTCAGACTACTCACCCCGCTGTCGTGGCCTGCGAGGCCGCCCTCCGCGGGGAGGGCTGCGGTGGCCCCCGGGAGCAGCAGCAGCAGCAGCAGGCAGACGGGCAGCATCCTGCAGGCTGGTGGATACTTCTCTCCAGCTCTGTGGCTGCTCAGCCTGCTTGGGAGCCCTGAAACCAGTGCTTTGTGGACTTGGGTCTATTTTCTGGAGGCTGGGGGTGTTATGTTTCAGCTCAACCTGCAGGGTGTTTGATTTTTTTTTTTTTTTTGGTATATATATATCTGTCTCAAGTCTGTACTCCCTTTCCCCTTGCACTCAAGTGGTGACGCACAAGCCTGAGCAATCAGGGCCCACAAAAGTGCTTTAGGATTGGATTTAAACGCTTCATTCAAGCTTCGCTCTCTTCCTGTGTCATGAATGGATTTACTCCTACTTGGGGATGCATGTGCACTTGCCTAGAAGAGGTTCTATCTCCTCGTAATTATACCAAAGCAATCAGGAAGCCGTGAGAACAAAACCAAGTGATTCAACATAATACAGAATGAGCCTTGAATAAGGAGCTTACAGAGATCAAACCAGTCAGTCCTAAAGGAAATCAATCTGAATATTCATCGGAAGGATGGATGCTGAAGCTGAAGTTCTAGTACTTTCGCCACCTGATGCAAAGAGCTGACTCACTAGAAAAGACCCTTATGCTGGGAAAGAATGAAAACTGCAGAAGAGAGTGGTGGCAGAGGATGAGATGGTTGGATGGCACCATCGACTCAATGGACATGAGTTTGAGCAAACTTGAGAGAGAGCGAAGAACTGGGAGGCCTGGCGTGCTGCAGTTCCTAGGGTCACAAAGAGTCAGACACAACTTACTGACTGAACAGCAACAAGGAACAGTATCCCCTGCTTCCCAGGTAGTGCTACTGGTAAAGAATCTGCCTGCTAACGCAGAAGACTCAGGTTCCATCCCTGGGTTGGGAAGATCCCCTGGAGAAGGGAATGGCAATCCACTCCAGTATTCTTGCCTGGATAATTCCATGGACAGAGAAGCCTGGTGGGCTACAGTCCACGGGGTCGCCAAAGACTGACACGGCTGAGCAACTAACACTTTCAACAACAAGGACTTAAAATTTGCTTTCATGAGAGAATGACTGAATCGGCTCAGGCAGAAGGAACAAGGAGATGGTGAAAACTCCGGGAGCCACTCAGAGCATCCACTGATCTCACAGAACTGCAGCTAGGGCCACTGAGCGATGGTTCCCTAGTGCCACCTCCCCACCAGCGGGTCAGACACTGTGTTCCAGCCCAGGCTTTCCCAAACTGTGATGTGGACCCAAATCACCTTTTGTTGTTGTTCAGTCGCTAAGTCGTGTCCAACTCTTTTTGACCCCACGAATCATAGCATGCCAGGCTTCCCTGTCCTTCATCATCACCCGGAGTTTGCTCAAACTCATGTCCATTGAGTCAGTGATGCCATTCAACCATTTCACCCCCTTTCGCCCCCTTCTCCTCCTGCCCTCAGTCTTTCCCAGCGTCAGGATCTTTTCCAGTGAATCAGCTCTTCGCATCAATCACCTTGTTAAGATGGAAATGCAGATTCGAATGTAGTCGGTATAAGGAGGAGCTGAGGTCCCGCAATTCTAGTAAGCTGACCCTGGAGTCACGGTGTTTTTTCTCTGCTGCTGTCCACTCACTAGTGGGTCACAAACTAGCACTTTTTTTTGTTGAGTGAAACAGAAATTAGGGTATATCATGCTAAACAAGGATCAAAATTGTTTTGTGCCTGTGTGTGAGGTATAAAAGGTATCTTTTTTCTCTTGGCCTCACCGGGCGGCCTATGGAGCTTCCCTGACCCATGCCCTCTGCAGCAGAAGCGTGGAGTCTCAGCCCTAAAACCCCCAGGGAGGCGCACTGAATGCCCCGCACTGGACCAGCTCCTGGGGCCTCTTCGCCTCCTGACGACACGACCACCGCTGAGAATCCCCAACACCAAGCCCTCTGTCACCTCTGGTTCCTTCTCATGGTCCCAGGCTCAGAATCACATAGACAGCTGTGCAGACCCTCTTGACCTCACTGAGACAGCGAGGAAAATCAGACATATCTACCACAAACCTACTAAGATGACGTCAGAGGCCAGAATCTAAACGGAAGTGGAACAACCAAAGAAGCAACAGCACATTCCAGAAGCAAATGCGGACGCTCTCAGGTTTCCAAAGTCCGGGTTCACATCCCTTCGTGAGGGAACTCTCAACCTTAAATGAAATTTCATTTCATCACATGTTTGTTAAGACTCTAAGTAAACTCGGCATGGCCAGATGACCATCAGGGCTCATAAGCTGCATCTTGCCTAGTCCTTTTTTGGGTACCAAAATAAAAATTTTTTTGCCTAGGATAATTCCCATAAATGCCATTAAAAATGTTTAGATATTCCGGCAGATGAGAGAAATCATGGCAGTTCAGCCAGCCTCTTATAGCCTTAATACATGTTGAAGATTTTATTCCATGAACTCAATAAACACTGAACACATAGCATGTACCACAAAGATAAAGAGCATCCACCCAGACAGGGCTGTTCCAGCCTTACCAAGGGGCAGGTTCATACTTTGCAAAAGAGAGAAATGTAAATTTTCAGTGTTGTAAGTGTGCCAAGGAAGGTTATATGCTGCATGCTGGGGAAGACTCTGTGAGATCTTATTTCCTGTCAGTTCTCAAGGAGGTGGCAACATATCTCAGTACTTCAGGATGAGGACCCTAAGACTAAAATCCTGGTTTTGCCATTTAATTAGCCTCTTGAGGGCCTCAAGTTCCTCATCTATAAAATAGGGACTATAAATCACAGAATCTTTCGAAGCAAATTGTTTTGTGCCTGTGTGTGAGGTATAAAAGGTATCTTTTTTCTCTTGGCCTCACCGGGCGGCCTATGGAGCTTCCCTGACCCATGCCCTCTGCAGCAGAAGCGTGGAGTCTCAGCCCTAAAACCCCCAGGGAGGCGCACTGAATGCCCCGCACTGGACCAGCTCCTGGGGCCTCTTCGCCTCCTGACGACACGACCACCGCTGAGAATCCCCAACACCAAGCCCTCTGTCACCTCTGGTTCCTTCTCATGGTCCCAGGCTCAGAATCACATAGACAGCTGTGCAGACCCTCTTGACCTCACTGAGACAGCGAGGAAAATCAGACATATCTACCACAAACCTACTAAGATGACGTCAGAGGCCAGAATCTAAACGGAAGTGGAACAACCAAAGAAGCAACAGCACATTCCAGAAGCAAATGCGGACGCTCTCAGGTTTCCAAAGTCCGGGTTCACATCCCTTCGTGAGGGAACTCTCAACCTTAAATGAAATTTCATTTCATCACATGTTTGTTAAGACTCTAAGTAAACTCGGCATGGCCAGATGACCATCAGGGCTCATAAGCTGCATCTTGCCTAGTCCTTTTTTGGGTACCAAAATAAAAATTTTTTTGCCTAGGATAATTCCCATAAATGCCATTAAAAATGTTTAGATATTCCGGCAGATGAGAGAAATCATGGCAGTTCAGCCAGCCTCTTATAGCCTTAATACATGTTGAAGATTTTATTCCATGAACTCAATAAACACTGAACACATAGCATGTACCACAAAGATAAAGAGCATCCACCCAGACAGGGCTGTTCCAGCCTTACCAAGGGGCAGGTTCATACTTTGCAAAAGAGAGAAATGTAAATTTTCAGTGTTGTAAGTGTGCCAAGGAAGGTTATATGCTGCATGCTGGGGAAGACTCTGTGAGATCTTATTTCCTGTCAGTTCTCAAGGAGGTGGCAACATATCTCAGTACTTCAGGATGAGGACCCTAAGACTAAAATCCTGGTTTTGCCATTTAATTAGCCTCTTGAGGGCCTCAAGTTCCTCATCTATAAAATAGGGATTAAAAACAGTACATACTACCTACGTCACAGAATCGTTGTGCGAAGCAAATTGTGATAAGCACACAAGTGAAAACACACTAGGACTCAGGTTAGGAACTGTTACTACGAGGATATACTGAGACTTACATACAGATATGCAGGGAAGATACACCTGGTGGTCCAGCAGCTACAGAATCCACCTGCCAATGCAGGGGACATGGGTTGGACCCCTGGTCCTGGAAGATTCTACACGCTGCAGAGCGGTGAAGTCCATGTGCTGAAGAGCCCAGGCTCTCCAACGAGAAGCCACCACAATGAGACGCCCGCACACAGCAACCGGAGAGTAGCTGCACTCACTGAAACTAGAGAAAACCATGTAGCAGCGAAGACCCAGCACGCTCAAAACTAAGTGCATCGGAAATTTTTTAAAAAGGAGATATTTTAAGTCCTTAGTTCCTACTCCCCCAAAGTATAAAGCGCCCCACTACCACAAAATGGTGGAAATCGCTGTGAGAGCCATGAAACCCAAGCAAAGGCTCCTTCTCCCTCCTCGTTCTTCTTGGGCTCCAGGAACCAAGTATTCACGGGGCACCTGCTGTATGTGCAGCCCTATACAAGGCACCAGAAGATCACCATGTGCATCCACGGCCCACCTATAGGGAGCTGACAGGCTCTTTTATGCAAGAATGTGTGTTCCTGAAAAGGTGGACCATGGGAACTTGGACTAAAAGGGACTCAGTATTGGATTATTTTGAAAAAAGGGAGATTGTTTCTTCTAAAAGGTGGAACTAGGCCCTACACTGAAGTACAGAAGAAACTTACAATAACTATTGTCCACTAACAGATAGGGCGTGCTGCCCCAGAGAAGCTGAGGAGAGCCTGGGGGACTTTAGTCAGCAGTGCTGTGGACGGGCTTCCTACCTGGCGAGGAGACGGGACTAACCGATCTCTAAGGGTTCTTTACAGATTCCACACGTCAGTAAAGGCAGCAAGCAGGCCCTGTTTACACTTTCCCAGACGTCCAGGTGTCAAGGTACCGGCTGTGGATGACCAGAGTCGATCTGCCAGCACACTCCAGCAGCTGCTGTGTATAGAAGCTTCGAAACCTCTGCTTGTTAATTTAGTAATAAAAAATTAAAGTAAGATCTTTTATTTCCATTTTTTCTTTTTGAGGAACTAGTGTACCAAGGAAGACAATAAACATTGTAAATGTTAATTGCCCCCAGTGTGTTACCAGGCCATGTGTATTTCAAAGACACCTGCTGCTTTATATGGTCAGCTGCTTATACAGTTAATATGTCTAGCGAAAGTTCAGATGAGCCTCCAGGACTCTGCAGAAGCAAGCCTGTGAGAAAGAGCCCTGCCACTCCTGTCTGCCAACTGTCAACAAAGACGGCATCGTAAAGGATGAACTGACGTCGCGTGGACGGGCCAGAGTAAACCAACGCCTGATCAGAACACGCAGTGGGCAAGAGGAGCTCACAAGAACTCAGGCAACAGTCTGGAGATTTCTTAAAAAACTAAAAATAGAAGCACCATATGACCCAGCAATCCCACTCTTAGGCTTATATCCTGACGAAATCAAAACTGAAAGAAGCACCTGTACTCCAATGTTCATTGCAGCTCTCTATACAATAGCTAGAACATGGAAGGAACCTAGATGCCCATCGATGAACGAATGGATCCAAAAGCTCTGGTACATATATACAATGGAATACTACACAGCTGTAAAGAGAAATGCAGAAGAATCAACCCTAATGAGGTGGCTGGATCTAGAACGTATCATCAAAAGTGAAGTCAGTCAGAAAGAGAAGGACAAATACAGTATATTAGCACATATATATGGAATCTAGTAGGATGGTGATGATGGCACATGCAGTGAAGCGACAGAAAGACAGACATGGACAGTGGACATATGGACATTGTGGGGAAGGAACAGTGGGTGAGAGGCGTAAAGAAAGTAGCATGAAGGCCTGTACTATCATAAGTGAAGAAAATAGCTCTAGTCATTACTCTGTGAGAAAAGGGGATCCTTCAGGGGTGCTGTGTGATGGTCGGGAGGGGAGGGGTGGGGGGGAGATACATATGACTAATCTGAGAACATACATATCTGTAAACAACAAAACTCTGTAAAAGTTAAAAGTAAAATAAAGGTTTAAAATAAATAAATAAATAAAGAACTCAGGCAGTATATTCAGCTATTCCTTACAAATCTGACCACCCCCGTGTTATAACCCCTGAAAAATATGTTATAGGACCACTTGTCCAAAATATAAACAGGTCAGGGACTTCCCTGGTGCTCCAGGGGCTAAGACTCCACATCTGGGTTCCATCCCTAGTCAGGGAACTAGATCCCATGCAACTAAGAGTTCACATGCCGCAATTAAACATCCCTCGGGCCACAACTGAGGGTCTGTGAAACCAAATAAATAGTTTTAAAATAAACTATAGCTAGGTCATATATAAATGTATGCCAAATAAACCAAAAGATGATGTGAATATCAACTTCCTCATTTGGCTAAGAAACCTTCATGTCAAAATACCCATGCCAGCCAGAAGATGCCCTCTAGAACCCTCTCATCAGGGATAGGACGCCCTTGGGGCACACAGGTTTATCACTTTGAGTCCTGTGCATCCTGAGTTTCTAGAGTGATAGAAATCTATAAAAACAAGCTGCATCTTAAAGGTTCTACCCATTTCGTCTGTTGTCACGTATCACCCTGCTTATATCCTGGAAATCAAAACTGAAAGAAGCACCTGTACTCCAATGTTCATTGCAGCTCTCTATACAATAGCTAGAACATGGAAGGAACCTAGATGCCCATCGATGAACGAATGGATCCAAAAGCTCTGGTACATATATACAATGGAATACTACACAGCTGTAAAGAGAAATGCAGAAGAATCAACCCTAATGAGGTGGCTGGATCTAGAACGTATCATCAAAAGTGAAGTCAGTCAGAAAGAGAAGGACAAATACAGTATATTAGCACATATATATGGAATCTAGTAGGATGGTGATGATGGCACATGCAGTGAAGCGACAGAAAGACAGACATGGACAGTGGACATATGGACATTGTGGGGAAGGAACAGTGGGTGAGAGGCGTAAAGAAAGTAGCATGAAGGCCTGTACTATCATAAGTGAAGAAAATAGCTCTAGTCATTACTCTGTGAGAAAAGGGGATCCTTCAGGGGTGCTGTGTGATGGTCGGGAGGGGAGGGGAGGGGGGGATATACATATGACTAATCTGAGAACATACATATCTGTAAACAACAAAACTCTGTAAAAGTTAAAAGTAAAATAAAGGTTTAAAAAAAAAAAAAAAAAAGAACTCAGGCAGTATATTCAGCTATTCCTTACAAATCTGACCACCCCCGTGTTATAACCCCTGAAAAATATGTTATAGGACCACTTGTCCAAAATATAAACAGGTCAGGGACTTCCCTGGTGCTCCAGGGGCTAAGACTCCACATCTGGGTTCCATCCCTAGTCAGGGAACTAGAGATCCCATGCAACTAAGAGTTCACATGCCGCAATTAAACATCCCTCGGGCCACAACTGAGGGTCTGTGAAACCAAATAAATAGTTTTAAAATAAACTATAGCTAGGTCATATATAAATGTATGCCAAATAAACCAAAAGATGATGTGAATATCAACTTCCTCATTTGGCTAAGAAACCTTCATGTCAAAATACCCATGCCAGCCAGAAGATGCCCTCTAGAACCCTCTCATCAGGGATAGGACGCCCTTGGGGCACACAGGTTTATCACTTTGAGTCCTGTGCATCCTGAGTTTCTAGAGTGATAGAAATCTATAAAAACAAGCTGCATCTTAAAGGTTCTACCCATTTCCTCTGTTGTCACGTATCACCCTGCTGCGAGAGGTGTAACTGTCTCACTTATGAGACACAAAATTTCATAAAGGCACAAAGCTATGAGAGTTAACGAACTGACAAATCTAGATGCCACCTTTGGAAAGTCCACAGTACCTAATCTCTAAACTCTCTGGGATGAGACTTTTTTTTTTTTTTTTTTAATTATTTATTTGTTTGGCTGCACTGGGTCTTAGTTGAGGCATGTGGGATCTAGTTCCCTGACCAGGGATCGAACCCAGGCCCCATTGCATTGGGAACACAGAGTCTTAACCACTGGACCACCAGGGAAATCCCTGGGATGAGGCTTTTAAAGACAGCTTATCTAGGGACTTCCCTGGTGGTCCAGTGGCTTAGACTCTGTGTTCCCAATGCAGGGGACATGGGTTTGATTCCTGGTCAGGGAAATAGAGCCCACATGCCACAAGGAAGATAAAGATCTCTCATGCCATAACTAAGACCTGGCACAACCAAATGAATAAATACGTTAAAAAAAAAAAAAAAAGACAGCTTATCTGAAAGTGAAAGTGCTAACACACAGATCCTCGGTTGGAATGGACTCTGAGGACGGTGGCTTCATGGTTCACATTTCTGTCACTTGTGTGACACACAGACATTACACTCATTATCTGACATCAAGCGATTAGTTCTTTGCAGAACATGAAACTGTGAAGTCTGAATTCAGTGCTTTACTAAGATCATACCTTAACATCTCCTTTTGAGAGCCAGACTCTGGGGTATTTTTGGTGATCCTATCTTGGCAGGGGTGGGATAAGTTCTATCCAAATGAACACCCTTTTCTTTCTCACTCACTCTTGAGTCTGCACTCTGAACGTTCAGCACCATCTCCACTAGTCAGGAGGTCCTGGGTGGTTGGTGAACCTTCTCAAGCTTGTACTGGCTCATCAGTAAAATGGAGATAAACAGGAAAAAAACCCGGGAAAGTTGTGAAGAAGTTGCAGCACCATCCCCCACTAGTCGGGGGTTTTGCCATCCTGAGTTTCTAGAGTGATAGAAATCTATAAAAACAAGCTGCATCTTAAAGGTTCTACCCATTTCGTCTGTTGTCACGTATCACCCTGCTGCGAGAGGTGTAACTGTCTCACTTATGAGACACAAAATTTCATAAAGGCACAAAGCTATGAGAGTTAACGAAGCTGACAAATCTAGATGCCACCTTTGGAAAGTCCACAGTACCTAATCTCTAAACTCTCTGGGATGAGACTTTTTTTTTTTTTTTTTTTAATTATTTATTTGTTTGGCTGCACTGGGTCTTAGTTGAGGCATGTGGGATCTAGTTCTCTCTGACCAGGGATCGAACCCAGGCCCCATTGCATTGGGAACACAGAGTCTTAACCACTGGACCACCAGGGAAATCCCTGGGATGAGGCTTTTAAAGACAGCTTATCTAGGGACTTCCCTGGTGGTCCAGTGGCTTAGACTCTGTGTTCCCAATGCAGGGGACATGGGTTTGATTCCTGGTCAGGGAAATAGAGCCCACATGCCACAAGGAAGATAAAGATCTCTCATGCCATAACTAAGACCTGGCACAACCAAATGAATAAATACGTTAAAAAAAAAAAAAAAAAAGACAGCTTATCTGAAAGTGAAAGTGCTAACACAGAGATCCTCGGTTGGAATGGACTCTGAGGACGGTGGCTTCATGGTTCACATTTCTGTCACTTGTGTGACACACAGACATTACACTCATTATCTGACATCAAGCGATTAGTTCTTTGCAGAACATGAAACTGTGAAGTCTGAATTCAGTGCTTTACTAAGATCATACCTTAACATCTCCTTTTGAGAGCCAGACTCTGGGGTATTTTTGGTGATCCTATCTTGGCAGGGGTGGGATAAGTTCTATCCAAATGAACACCCTTTTCTTTCTCACTCACTCTTGAGTCTGCACTCTGAACGTTCAGCACCATCTCCACTAGTCAGGAGGTCCTGGGTGGTTGGTGAACCTTCTCAAGCTTGTACTGGCTCATCAGTAAAATGGAGATAAACAGGAAAAAAAACAAACCCTGGGAACGTTGTGAAGAAGTGCCGTGCAGAGCACCTGGAGCTGCACCTGGCACAGAAGGGCTCTGTGAACGCCAGCTCCTTCTCTTTACGGCCACTGCCCTGTCGGGGTGAAAACGCACACGCTGGCCCTCTGAGAAACCCCGAGGAGAAGACAGCAGACCTGGGACTCCTGGAGGCACCATCTCTCCCAGCCTGAAACAGAGGATACATGCACACGCGTATTCCGCTGGAGCAAAACTTCTGCCCAGGAGAACCCACCACAGTGTAATTACAACATAGCCGGAGAAAAGCCACAACAGAGGCCACCGCGATGGGAGGCCCACGCGGGCCAAAGAACAAAGATGGATGAAAATAGAGAAATGAAAGACCAATAGAAGTGGCCCGCCCGCCCTTCTCCTTCCCCAACCCACCCCCCAAAAAAACCACAACACTGGTGGACTTCCCTGGTGCTTCCGTGGAAAAGAATCCATCTGCCAAATGCAGGAAACGTGGGTTTGATTCCTGGCCCAGGAACATGCCTTAGAGCAACTAAGCCCATGCGCCACAACGGTTAAGTCTGTGCTCTAGAGCCTAGGAACCATGCAACTACTGAGTTCATATGATGCAATTACTGAAACCCGTGTGCCCTGGAGCCATGCTACACAACAGAAGAAGCCACCTTGATGAGAAGCCCACAAACCACAGCTGGAAAGTAGCCTCCTCTTGCCACAGCTAGAGAAAAGCCCATGTAGTAACAAAGACCCAGCACAGCCAAAAATAAATAAACAAAAATTATTAAAAACTAAACAAAACATTGGTAGTCAAAAGAATTAAACAGGGAGCTCCCTGGTGGTCCAGGGCTTAGGATTCAGGGCTTTCATGGCTGAGCGGCCCAGGTTCAATTCCTGGTCAGGGAACTGAGATCCCACGAGCTGTGCAGTGGGGCCAAAAACAAAGGACTAAATAAAAATAGCTCTTTTTTGGGGGAACGTTCCAGCACTCTGAACGTTCAGCACCATCTCCACTAGTCAGGAGGTCCTGGGTGGTTGGTGAACCTTCTCAAGCTTGTACTGGCTCATCAGTAAAATGGAGATAAACAGGAAAAAAAACAAACCCTGGGAACGTTGTGAAGAAGTGCCGTGCAGAGCACCTGGAGCTGCACCTGGCACAGAAGGGCTCTGTGAACGCCAGCTCCTTCTCTTTACGGCCACTGCCCTGTCGGGGTGAAAACGCACACGCTGGCCCTCTGAGAAACCCCGAGGAGAAGACAGCAGACCTGGGACTCCTGGAGGCACCATCTCTCCCAGCCTGAAACAGAGGATACATGCACACGCGTATTCCGCTGGAGCAAAACTTCTGCCCAGGAGAACCCACCACAGTGTAATTACAACATAGCCGGAGAAAAGCCACAACAGAGGCCACCGCGATGGGAGGCCCACGCGGGCCAAAGAACAAAGATGGATGAAAATAGAGAAATGAAAGACCAATAGAAGTGGCCCGCCCGCCCTTCTCCTTCCCCAACCCACCCCCCAAAAAAACCACAACACTGGTGGACTTCCCTGGTGCTTCCGTGGAAAAGAATCCATCTGCCAAATGCAGGACACGTGGGTTTGATTCCTGGCCCAGGAACATGCCTTAGAGCAACTAAGCCCATGCGCCACAACGGTTAAGTCTGTGCTCTAGAGCCTAGGAACCATGCAACTACTGAGTTCATATGATGCAATTACTGAAACCCGTGTGCCCTGGAGCCATGCTACACAACAGAAGAAGCCACCTTGATGAGAAGCCCACAAACCACAGCTGGAAAGTAGCCTCCTCTTGCCACAGCTAGAGAAAAGCCCATGTAGTAACAAAGACCCAGCACAGCCAAAAATAAATAAACAAAAATTATTAAAAACTAAACAAAACATTGGTAGTCAAAAGAATTAAACAGGGAGCTCCCTGGTGGTCCAGGGCTTAGGATTCAGGGTTTTCATGGCTGAGCGGCCCAGGTTCAATCCCTGGTCAGGGAACTGAGATCCCGCGAGCTGTGCAGTGGGGCCAAAAACAAAGGACTAAATAAAAATAGCTTTATTCATCTTTCAGGGATTGTCAGCCCAAAAAATTATATAAAAGAGTGAACAAATAACTAGGATCTTTTTGCTAAAAAAACTCAACTCTATGTAATTGCTAACAATTTTATTAACATAATAGATAAAATTTCCAACGTAAACCATTCAAACACATGCCTTTCTCACGTGGTTCAGGTAAGACATGGGAGTGCTTTGCTTAAAAGCTTCCAGTTCTCTTTTAAACCAGCTTCTGCAGTCAATGACTGGGAGAATGCAGTACAAAAAGCCCCCAAGCCTTTTTTTAAAATCCCCACTTATCCTTTCAGAGTCCTCTCTTGGCAACCCGTGCTTTTAGAGGTTCCACCTGCTAAAGACTGCTTTCTCCAAACAACAGAAGGGCTTAAGTCTCACTCTCCTCTGCACCAGCCTCTGCTGGCTCCACTGGACTTCTGTTTTCATCCTCCAACCTCTTCTTCTTCTTTGCCTTTTGTCCCACGTTAAACTGAGCAATGTCTTCATTTTTCTCTGTGATGTATTTTAGCTACAAAAAAAAAAATTGTTTTAATTATGTTTTTACCTGATTGTAAAACCACTGATAAGCCTAGGTGGGTGGAGAAAAAAATCTACACTATTTCCCAACCACTCCCACCCGAGGTTACATTCCTCAGAGTTAAATACAGCTTTAATTTTTTTTTTCTGCAAGAAGGAATCCACCACAAGTCACCTCACTGCTATTCATATAGGAGTTCCTTGAATAATCAAAAGAATTCAAACTTGCAGCTTACAAAAGGCGTGCCAATCATAAACACACTCTGGAAAGCACAGTCAGCTGCCCTACATGTACCGGACTAAAATCACAGAGCAGCTACTGTGACTAGATCCCAGAGATTCAAGGGAAGCCAGATGAGGTCCTTGCCCTCAGGGAAAATTTAGTCAAATGCATAAACTTAATTGCAACTCTTCAGTCACAGGGTCTGACAGACGAAAGAAAATTAAGAGACCAAAATAAAAACAACATTCTAAAGTAAACAAACACACAATAAGCAGGAAACTTCCCAGTGAACAGTCTGAGATGACTCACGAAGACAATTCCTTGCAAGAGACAGAAACTGTTCACTGAAGCTGACAAGTCACAGTTCTGACAGAGGATATATGAGGAGAGAAAGATATCTTTTCCATAAATACGCAGCACCACCAGGAGTCATCTGACTGAGGGATCGTATCACCCTTAACCCTAAGTTTAAAAACTTTTGAGAAACAATATGAGAAGAGCACAGATAGAAAAAAGCCCAGTGGGAACAGCACAGGATTCAGGGTCTGAAGGTTAAGGTTCAGGTGTCAACCGGACAACTTCATATTTAACTTTGGGAAATGACTTAACTCCAGTACTTTAGCCTGTAAAACGGGGCTACCTAGTCATGTCATGAAAAACCCTCGTAGCGGGGTGGTGAGCTTAAATACTGTATGTAAAATATGCCTCACAAACGTTCCATGTGAACCATCAAGTACTATATGGGTTCATTCATTCAACAACTACTCGTGAGCACCTGCTGTGGGTCAGGCCCTTTCCAAGAAGAAAGACCTAAAATTCCGTGCCCTTGTGGAGCTCACATTCTGGGGAGGAACTTAAAGTATTCAGGCTGCTAGGATGAGACTGAGTCAGGACACCCACACACGTCCCGGATCTGCCACCGGCCTCAGCCACTAGCCTGGGACGACCACAGCACTGACTGTAAAGGGAAGGCGTGGTAGGAATGACGTCCAGACTTCTCTGAAAAGACAGAAAATGTGCTCAGGTGCCTGCACACCCCAGATGTCCATACACCCCTTCCACTCCTGGCCCACCAGAACTGTGGGCACCGTAACAAAACCATCTCTGGATGCTCTAGCCTGTGACTTGTCCCTGACACTATGCTCTAGCAGAAACATGAGACCAAAGTTTTGAGACGTTACAGAAAAGGAAAATTATGAAATCCAGAGAGCACTGATTAGAAAATTTCAAATTGGCTTCACAAGATCCATCATCGTGAAAGAAAGACTATAAATTACAGACAGGTCTGAGCGGTTGAAGCGTGTCGCGTTCTTAACGCAAGGTGCCCTGGGGAATTACTTCGTGGCCACAGCCAGTGATTAATTGGGAATAATGTATTCTGATGGGAAAGGGGAGTCAGGGAAAAACCCATCTCTCACCAGTGAATTACTCCTCCTGGCTAAGAGCTTCACGTCGTCCGTGTTAATTGTGCTTCTTTTCGCATGTCTGGAGAAAGGGCAGAAACAAGTCACCACAATGCTTCGTACTATTTAAAGTTTTGATGAAGCAAAAGTTCGCGACCAGACTTCCCACCTGCAAGGATCTCTAAGTAGCCCATTTTTCAGATGAGGGTCATTAAGCAACAGCGACACAGAAATGAGGGTCTGAAGGTTAAGGTTCAGGTGTCAACCGGACAACTTCATATTTAACTTTGGGAAATGACTTAACTCCAGTACTTTAGCCTGTAAAACGGGGCTACTTAGTCATGTCATGAAAAACCCTCGTAGCGGGGTGGTGAGCTTAAATACTGTATGTAAAATATGCCTCACAAACGTTCCATGTGAACCATCAAGTACTATATGGGTTTATTCATTCAACAACTACTCATGAGCACCTGCTGTGGGTCAGGCCCTTTCCAAGAAGAAAGACCTAAAATTCCGTGCCCTTGTGGAGCTCACATTCTGGGGAGGAACTTAAAATATTCAGGCTGCTAGGATGAGACTGAGTCAGGACACCCACACACGTCCCGGATCTGCCATCGGCCTCAGCCACTAGCCTGGGACGACCACAGCACTGCCTGTAAAGGGAAGGCGTGGTAGGAATGACGTCCAGACTTCTCTGAAAAGACAGAAAATGTGCTCAGGTGCCTGCACACCCCAGATGTCCATACACCCCTTCCACTCCTGGCCCACCAGAACTGTGGGCACCGTAACAAAACCATCTCTGGATGCTCTAGCCTGTGACTTGTCCCTGACACTATGCTCTAGCAGAAACATGAGACCAAAGTTTTGAGACGTTACAGAAAAGGAAAATTATGAAATCCAGAGAGCACTGATTAGAAAATTTCAAATTGGCTTCACAAGATCCATCATCGTGAAAGAAAGACTATAAATTACAGACAGGTCTGAGCGGTTGAAGCGTGTCGCGTTCTTAACGCAAGGTGCCCTGGGGAATTACTTCGTGGCCACAGCCAGTGATTAATTGGGAATAATGTATTCTGATGGGAAAGGGGAGTCAGGGAAAAACCCATCTCTCACCAGTGAATTACTCCTCCTGGCTAAGAGCTTCACGTCGTCCGTGTTAATTGTGCTTCTTTTCGCGTGTCTGGAGAAAGGGCAGAAACAAGTCACCACAATGCTTCGTACTATTTAAAGTTTTGATGAAACGCAAAAGTTCGCGACCAGACTTCCCACCTGCAAGGATCTCTAAGTAGCCCATTTTTTCAGATGAGGGTCATTAAGCAACAGCGACACAGAAATGAGTGAAGTGACGAGCCAAGATACCAATTAAATAAATGGAGCAAGCAGAAGTCTGTCTGCCCACCTCCACATACGGGGCAGGGTCCCTGGAGAGGCGCGAGAGGCACAGAGAGGACTGAGTGGCGCTCAAGCCTTCCCAAACAGCCTGCCTGCTCACCGAGCACACGCGACCACCACACGGAAAGCAAGTAGCGGCTCAGTGAGAGGGGAACACTGCACAGAGCCACAAAGACCATCACTGCTTAAATGGACGTTAAACCGAAGAAACCATGAGAATTTCCACAAAGCATGGCTCCACTTATACCAAGGTCTTAATGCTCATCTCTGAAAGTTACATTACAGGGAAAAGCTTGTGCACGTCCCTCCCGAATGAGGAGATAAGGCATCCCCAGCTACGGTCCGGTTAGGACAAAGAACATCCATTCAGCTGGAGTCTGTTTCTTGCTCACCGCACAGACTCAAGTTCTTGTTCCAGTCCCCTTATCTTAGCTTTAAAAGGTCATTTGAGATGATGAGCTCTATTTCATAATTTATTACTCTAATTACACCCTTTCTTGCCCTTTCTAACTTCCTCCAAAAATAAGCAGGAACTCTGTAAGTCAGAACCTTTGTACTCTTAACAGCTATTAAAGGGACCAGCACACGGTAAGTCCTTAGTGAATATCTGTTGACTTAAAACTAAAACTCACAGAAATTATACTCTGCAATTTGGCCAGATTAGAATATCTGTTGACAGGTCTGGGGTTGAAGCGTGTCGCGTTCACAGTCCTAACTTCGTGGCCACAGCCAGTGATTAATTGGGAATAATGTATTCTGATGGGAAAGGGGAGTCAGGGAAAAACCCATCTCTCACCAGTGAATTACTCCTCCTGGCTAAGAGCTTCACGTCGTCCGTGTTAATTGTGCTTCTTTTCGCATGTCTGGAGAAAGGGCAGAAACAAGTCACCACAATGCTTCGTACTATTTAAAGTTTTGATGAAACGCAAAAGTTCGCGACCAGACTTCCCACCTGCAAGGATCTCTAAGTAGCCCATTTTTTCAGATGAGGGTCATTAAGCAACAGCGACACAGAAATGAGTGAAGTGACGAGCCAAGATACCAATTAAATAAATGGAGCAAGCAGAAGTCTGTCTGCCCACCTCCACATACGGGGCAGGGTACCTGGAGAGGCGCGAGAGGCACAGAGAGGACTGAGTGGCGCTCAAGCCTTCCCAAACAGCCTGCCTGCTCACCGAGCACACGCGACCACCACGCGGAAAGCAAGTAGCGGCTCAGTGAGAGGGGAACACTGCACAGAGCCACAAAGACCATCGCTGCTTAAATGGACGTTAAACCGAAGAAACCATGAGAATTTCCACAAAGCATGGCTCCACTTATACCAAGGTCTTAATGCTCATCTCCGAAAGTTACATTACAGGGAAAAGCCTGTGCACGTCCCTCCCGAATGAGGAGATAAGGCATCCCCAGCTACGGTCCGGTTAGGACAAAGAACATCCATTCAGCTGGAGTCTGTTTCTTGCTCACCACAGACTCAAGTTCTTGTTCCAGTCCCCTTATCTTAGCTTTAAAAGGTCATTTGAGATGATGAGCTCTATTTCATAATTTATTACTCTAATTACACCCTTTCTTGCCCTTTCTAACTTCCTCCAAAAATAAGCAGGAACTTTGTAAGTCAGAACCTTTGTACTCTTAACAGCTATTAAAGGGACCAGCACACGGTAAGTCCTTAGTGAATATCTGTTGACTTAAAACTAAAACTCACAGAAATTATACTCTGCAATTTGGCCAGATTAGTCCTTCACATCCTGCTAAATGTGAGGACAGCGTGTGCCATCTCTCATGGCTGACAGTATCTGCCTGTCCTGAGATAATACCCACGGAAGGAGGTAACTTCGCATTAGCCAGCTGCAAGGCCCAGCAGAGGAAAGGCTGGTGGGGGCTCAGACAGAAGGGAACCACAAAGCCAGTCCACCGGCGCCCCGCGTGGAGCAGGCCAGGTGCCAGGACAATCGTGGCCCTCGCCTGTACCACACGATCAAGCCACTCTGACAGTGGTACCGTCTTCGCAGAAGGCAGGACTCGGAGGAAGTAGAAGGAAGCAGAGCTGAACTATTCACAGAATAAGTCAGCTGGTCTGCTCACAAGAAGCGTCAGGAACCAGCAGAACCGCCCTCTCTACCTCTCCGCTGGCTGCCGGGCCCCTCCGCACCGTGCTTTAACGATATCATTTCAGGCAAGTGTATCCCATGCCAGCCTCTGCACATCACAGACTCTCCTAAATCAAACCTCTGGCTACAAAAAATTACTCTAGGGAACATAAAGCAATTTTTCATATAACGCTTTTAGTAACACAGGTTTTAAAGACTATTCCCCAAATGCCCCTGAATATTCATCGGAAGGACTGATGCTGAAGCTGAAACTCAATACTTTGCCACCTGATGTAAAGAGCCGACTCACTGGAAAAGACCCAGATGCTGGGAAAGATTGAGGACAGGAGGAGAAGCAGGCAGCAGAGCACGAGATGGCTGGGTGGCATCACCGACTCAATGGACAAGAGTTTGAGCAAGCACTGAGAGACAGTGAAGCCTGGCATGCTGCAGGTCGATGGGGTCCCAAAGAGTCAGACATGCCTTAGTGACTGAACAACAACAAAAGTGCCCCTAGAATTCATTTACTGTAGTATATCTATCTTCTTCAAAATGTTTCACCTTTACCATGTTATGAGGTGACTAGGAATTATAAAGTAAAGGAAATTCACAACTTAAATGGAGAGATGATTTTCCAAAGCTTATAGATGAACTGAGTTTATAGTATTTACAATTTAAATGCATTTTTCATAGAAAAAATATTACAAATACTAGTTAATTCCAGCCTCCAAAGACTAATATGTACCCCACTTGAAATAGTATATATTTTAGATTTCTCAAACTGGGACAATCTAGGAGCAGGGATTACGTAACAGGAAAAATTCAAAAACACAGGATGATGGTAACCCTCTGCAACATCAATTTTATTCAGTGATAAACTTTTTTCTTCCCCCACACTATGGTATGCAGGATGTTAGTTCCCTGACCAGGGATCGAACCTGGGGCCCCTTGGATTGGAAGTGAAGCATCTTAACACTGGACTACCAGGGAAGTCCTGTTCAGTGATCAACTTAAAACAGGATTCTTTTAAAATGAGAGCAAATTGGAATATTTTGAGATCAAATGTAAAATTAAAACAATGGATAAATCTTCAAAGAACGTCTGCACTTGTGTTTGCTCAGGTCTCTTAGGAGGAAGTCTGAGGCGCGCTGGTGCTCACCCTTGAGCACCGTGGAGGGAAGACCTCTCTTAGGAAAGCCTCTGACAGCCTCGCTCAGAGAGCATCTGCTGACGGTTGCTACACAGACCCCTCCACCCCAAAGATGAGGTCCTTCCTCCTGCAGCTGACGGTCTAAGTGATACCCACATGCCACTCTGGTTCCTCGGGTGGCTCAGACCGTTAAGAGTCCGCCTGCAGTGCAGGAGACCCGGGGTTCCATCCCTAGGCAGGGAAGATACCCTGCATAAGGGAACAGCAACCCACACCAGTATTCTTGCCTGGGAAATCCCATGGACAGAGGAGTCTGGCAGCCTACGGTCCATACAGCTGCAAAGAGTCAGACATGACTGAAGTGACTAAGCACCTTAGCACACAGCACTCCACCCTAGTGCCCAGAAAAGAAAACGAGCTTCTCAGTGTAACCAGAAGAAACACAGAGAGGGACTTCCCCAGTGGTCCAGTGGTTAAGAGTCTGCCTTCCAATGAAGGGGATGCAGGTTCGATCCCTGGTCAGGGAACTAAGATCCCACATACCACAAGCTGACTAAGCTTGCATGCCTCAACTAAGACCCAATGCAGCCACATAAATAAATAAATACAAAAAAAAAAAAAAAAAAAACCACAGAGAACCTGAAAGCTTAATGCGTTACAACACTGAATAGTTCTAATTTCATCTTTATTTCTAGTGTTTAAAATTTTTCACTGTCACACAAAAATAGGGAGCAAACTCACAGTGGGGGCTTGCTACTGGCTTCTAGTGGCCAGGGGTGCCACTAAATACCCTACAACGCATGGGACAACAGGGAATTATGCAGTCCAAAATGTCAACAGTGCTGAGCTGGGAAACCCTTATCTGTATTGATAAGCTCTATCTTCAAAGCAAATCACCGTTTGTCTACTAATTCACATCTTTTGTGCCTTCTGTGTAATACAAAGGACTCATATTTTTTAAAAAAAGGAGAAGAGGGACTTCCCTGGTGGTCCAGTGGTTAAGACCCCACATTTCCAATGCAAGGGGCATGAGTTTGATCCCTGGTCAGGGAACTAAGATGCCATGAGCCACACAGCTTGGTCCAAAAAAAAAAAGTCCAAAATAAAGGTCCAAAAAGAAGTCCATGTTCCACAAAAAAAAGAAGAAAAGAAATGGCAAGGAGCTTCCCTGGTGGTCTAGTGATTAAGAATCTGCCAGCCAATGCAAGCAGCACGAGTTTAGTCCCCCATGCTCTGGGACATTCCCCATGGGAAGACCCCCCACGCCCTGGGACAACTGAGCCTGTGTGCCTAGAGCCCATGCTCCCAGCAAGAGAAACCACCGCAGTGAGAAGACCCGGCCCGCCACGGGGCAGCCCCGCTCACCACAACGAGAGAAAACCCAGGCACGACCACGAAGACCCAGCGCAGCCGAAAATAAAATAAGATAAATAAATAAATCTTTAAAGAAAGAAAGAAAGGGCAAGTGAAGGCAATACATGTATTTCACAGGAGACTCGGGATGGAGAAGGGCGCGGGGCCCAGGTAAGGGGCAACCTCCAGAATTAACGAAAAGATGAGACACAGGGGCTGTCACTATCTCATATATTATCCTGATCCCTTTTGACCAAGCTCAAGAGGCGAAGCGGTTTTTAGGGACTCATATACACAGGAATGGGAAAGATTTAGAGCCTGCCCTCTGAGAACCTAAGGCTTTAATTCATTCCGGATATTCATCGGAGAAACAAAGAGCTACCAGGAGCAAGGTGAAAAGTATGGGGTATGGGAGAGGCTGGCACCGAATCAGGAGTGGGAGCAAATTGGCGCTTTCGCCCTTTCAGGCCTTCGTCATTCAAATTGCTTCATAAAAGCAATTCGCTGCAATTGTTTTCAATTACCTGTGGTACTAATTGAAGAGGAGCATAAATCACCTGTGAGAGCTAACGCTTTCCCGGCTGAAAGCCAGTCACACGCTTTCAAGGAGCGTGTCTCGCTCTGCCACCAGCAGGCGAATGCAGGGCTGCCGGGGCCTTTTGTGCCTTCTGTGTAATACAAAGGACTCATATTTTTTAAAAAAAGAAGAAGAGGGACTTCCCTGGTGGTCCAGTGGTTAAGACCCCACATTTCCAATGCAAAGGGCATGAGTTTGATCCCTGGTCAGGTAACTAAGATGCCATGAGCCACACAGCTTGGTCCAAAAAAAAAAGTCCAAAATAAAGGTCCAAAAAGAAGTCCATGTTCCACAAAAAAAAGAAGAAAAGAAATGGCAAGGAGCTTCCCTGGTGGTCTAGTGATTAAGAATCTGCCAGCCAATGCAAGCAGCACGAGTTTAGTCCCCCATGCTCTGGGACATTCCCCATGGGAAGACCCCCCACGCCCTGGGACAACTGAGCCTGTGTGCCTAGAGCCCATGCTCCCAGCAAGAGAAACCTCCGCAGTGAGAAGACCTGGCCCGCCACGAGAGCAGCCCCCGCTCACCACAACGAGAGAAAACCCAGGCACGACCACAAAGACCCAGCGCAGCCGAAAATAAAATAAGATAAATAAATAAATCTTTAAAGAAAGAAAGAAAGGGCAAGTGAAGGCAATACATGTATTTCACAGGAGACTCGGGATGGAGAAGGGCGTGGGGCCCAGGTAAGGGGCAACCTCCAGAATTAACGAAAAGATGAGACACAGGGGCTGTCACTATCTCATATATTATCCTGATCCCTTTTGACCAAGCTCAAGAGGCGAAGCGGTTTTTAGGGACTCATATACGCAGGAATGGGAAAGATTTAGAGCCTGCCCTCTGAGAACCTAAGGCTTTAATTCATTCCGGATATTCATCGGAGAAACAAAGAGCTACCAGGAGCAAGGTGAAAAGTATGGGGTATGGGAGAGGCTGGCACCGAATCAGGAGTGGGAGCAAATTGGAACGCTTTCGCCCTTTCAGGCCTTCGTCATTCAAATTGCTTCATAAAAGCAATTCGCTGCAATTGTTTTCAATTACCTGTGGTACTAATTGAAGAGAGGAGCATAAATCACCTGTGAGAGCTAACGCTTTCCCGGCTGAAAGCCAGTCACACGCTTTTCAAGGAGCGCGTGTCTCGCTCTGCCACCAGCAGGCGAATGCAGGGCTGCCGGGGCCGCGGGCTGTATTATCCCGACACCTGCGAGCTGCCCCACCGAGCTCGCCACCGCCCACCCGGGCGCCCAGCCTCACGCCCCAGCACCGCACCACCTGAAGACGCCGTCTTAAACACAAGCGCGCTGTGCACAGAATCCTGGAGGCATGACTCATACCCTTTTAATCAGGAACTGAATAACTTCACTTTCCTGAACGAAAAATGCTTCAAAAACTTCAAAAAGTGCCCCCTCAGGTCTGAATGGACGTGATTAAAGCAGATGTTCCATTCTCCCAGTCCTGATTAGAGACGGAGCCTCTGCGAAACAGGGGCGGGGTGGGGGAGCTAAGTTTTCCTGAAATTCACCACCAGATGGGGAGCATCGAAGCAGGAAACCAACCCAGCATACCACAATCAAGCTCTCTACCCACCTTGCAAACATTTCAAGGTCTTTGGCAAAGTTTTCTGAAAGAGAAAAAGAGAGGTGCTTTAGCTGTCCATCTCAATCTTATATCACAAGCAGGAAAGTGAAATCTCAATGTCTAAGTAAGATCAGTCACTAATGTAGCCAACTCCCTTGAAGGTGAGAGGAGGCCCTTCGGGTGGATCATTACTGGATTCATTACGATCTCTGTGTCCTCCCTGCCCCCTCCACCCTTCGCTACAAGCCTCTGGCTATACCTTTCCTCCCTAGAAACTATCCCTTAACTTCAAACTCTGTTCCAAGTTAGGGCTTCGGAAGATATTAATCTCCTCTGAAGTCAAGCAACCACTGGTGCTGCAAGTTCTAAATGGGAAAGATTTAGAGCCTGCCCTCTGAGAACCTAAGGCTTTAATTCATTCCGGATATTCATCGGAGAAACAAAGAGCTACCAGGAGCAAGGTGAAAAGTATGGGGTATGGGAGAGGCTGGCACCGAATCAGGAGTGGGAGAAAATTTGGGAGCGCTTTCGCCCTTTCAGGCCTTCGTCATTCAAATTGCTTCATAAAAGCAATTCGCTGCAATTGTTTTCAATTACCTGTGGTACTAATTGAAGAGAGGAGCATAAATCACCTGTGAGAGCTAACGCTTTCCCGGCTGAAAGCCAGTCACACGCTTTTCAAGGAGCGCGTGTCTCGCTCTGCCACCAGCAGGCGAATGCAGGGCTGCCGGGGCCGCGGGCTGTATTATCCCGACACCTGCGAGCTGCCCCACCGAGCTCGCCACCGCCCACCCGGGCGCCCAGCCTCACGCCCCAGCACCGCACCACCTGAAGACGTCGTCTTAAACACAAGCGCGCTGTGCACAGAATCCTGGAGGCATGACTCATACCCTTTTAATCAGGAACTGAATAACTTCACTTTCCTGAACGAAAAATGCTTCAAAAACTTCAAAAAGTGCCCCCTCAGGTCTGAATGGACGTGATTAAAGCAGATGTTCCATTCTCCCAGTCCTGATTAGAGACGGAGCCTCTGCGAAACAGGGGCGGGGTGGGGGAGCTAAGTTTTCCTGAAATTCACCAGATGGGGAGCATCGAAGCAGGAAACCAACCCAGCATACCACAATCAAGCTCTCTACCCACCTTGCAAACATTTCAAGGTCTTTGGCAAAGTTTTCTGAAAGAGAAAAAGAGAGGTGCTTTAGCTGTTCATCTCAATCTTATATCACAAGCAGGAAAGTGAAATCTCAATGTCTAAGTAAGATCAGTCACTAATGTAGCCAACTCCCTTGAAGGTGAGAGGAGGCCCTTCGGGTGGATCATTACTGGATTCATTACGATCTCTGTGTCCTCCCTGCCCCCTCCACCCTTCGCTACAAGCCTCTGGCTATACCTTTCCTCCCTAGAAACTATCCCTTAACTTCAAACTCTGTTCCAAGTTAGGGCTTCGGAAGATATTAATCTCCTCTGAAGTCAAGCAACCACTGGTGCTGCAAGTTCAACTGTCAGGTAAACTGGGTGATACAAAAAAATTACAGAGCAATGAAACAACAAAAAACCTAATAAAACATGGATTTCCCCTGGTGGTCCAGTGGTTATGAAGCTGCCTTCCAGTGCAGGGAATGTGGTTTCGACCCCTGGTCAGGGAATTAAGATCCCACACGAGAGAAGTGAAAGTGTTAGTCGCTCAGTCATGTCTGACTCTTTGAAACCCCACGGACTGCAGCTCACCAGACTCCTCTGCCCATGGAATTCTCCAGGCGAGCATACTGGAGCGGGCTGCCATTTCCTTCTCCAGGGCAGCTTCCCAACCCAGGCATCAAATCGTCCACACTGGCAGGCAGATTCTTCACTGTCTGAACCACCAGGGCAGCCCCCAAGATGCCACACGCCGCAGGGCAACCAAGCCTGAGCACCACAACGCAAATCCAGCACAGTCAACATCAAATAAACAAATAAATAAGGCAGCCTGTCCCAGCCCTCATTTTTAAAAAAAATCTAATATTGCAGGTGATTTAGAACAGTAAAATGAAGGTGCTAATGCCCCCCTGTTAATGTAATAGAAAGACAAAAAATAGAGTTCCTTCCGTAGACTGTTTGAATCTCACAGACACGCCGTGGCACCCGCCGGCACTGCTCCCAGGCAAGATCACCCGTGGGCCTCCCACGCACCCACAGGACGACCAGGGCTGCCTACCGGACTGCCGGAAGGTCACCTCCGCGATGGCCGCAACGGTTGCCTTGCTGAACTCCATCCCTTTGTCTGACGCAACTTCCTCGCAAAGGCAGCCGACCGTGTAGTGGACCGCTGCCTTTAGCCTCTGAAGCAAAGTCAAAACACTCCGTGGGTAAGACTGCAAGTAAGAGCGTCTCACGTCTTAAAAAAGGAGGACCAACTAGAGCATCTGCTCAGCCTAAATTCCTTCGGCACTTTCCATCATGGCTGAGTGACTTTTCAAATGCACGAACCAATTAGTGGGACCTCTGGGGTGTGACTCGTAGAAACATCACTTCCTAGTTAATGGTGATGATTTAGGTCAAGCAAAGGCAAGGAATGACGAAGGCAGGCCAGCGGGGACCGAAGGCAGACTGGCGGTACCTGGGAGGCACCTGTGTGACTTTACTCGGTTATTCCACATGTACGTGCCAAGTGTCTACTGGGCAAGGCGTGTGCTAGCACATTAGGATTCATGCGTCTTTGTTACCTGGATGTTATTAACCAGACACGCTTCGATATTTGATTACATACCAAACCGCTAGCCACAAGCATTAGTTTCTGTGAAAATCCCCTGACCAATAATGTGCCAGGTATCAGGGGAACACAATGACAAAAGGCAAGGATTTCACCCCCAGGTGGGGGTTAATCAAGCAGATGCAAAAGGCCTGGTCCCTGTGTTTCACATCCTCGCCAGTCCCCAGCCGTCGTTGGATAAACAACGAATGATCAGGATCACATGGGGAAAGGCTCCCGCGGGCACACTGGACCCTCTTCTGAGGTGTGCTGGTTTGCTAGCCCACCTCAACAGGACCCGCACTGCTCCTCAGCAACTTTCCAATGCTGGAAAATGCCTCTTCCCCAGGAAAAAGAGTAAAGAAACAAGTCACACCAAGATCTCCTGACAGCAAACCTGCTGAGCCCCGTGTGTGCACCGCCCATGCTGGGGACAAAGCCGAACGGGACATGACAGCTGAACCCGTGACAGCCTCATCTCTACCAGCAAGCGTTCACAGCAGAGGCAAGGCCAGGAGGGACTGCAAAACCGTGAGTGCAGGGCCCCAGAGGAGAGGCCAGCCAGATAGGAGCCTGCCTCCCCTGGTTTCAGACGTCACAGGAGCAGGTTAAGTGGAGGGTGCTGGTGGGACAGAGAGACCACCCCTCTGAGGGATAAAGAGCCTCCAAAGTCATCTGTTTTAGGATGTGCAGAGGTGTGGTTAGGAGAGGGGGAACAGGATGCAGATCCTTCTGATTGTTCCAGAAGTTTCCTCCATCCCCTTCCGCAAGGAATGGGCTAAGTGCCTTCTTCACTTAGGGGCTACGTGGAGGCTGTGCCTGTTCAGTGGCTCAGTTGTGTCCAACTCTTTGCAACCTCATAGACTGCCGTCCGATGGGCTTTTCTGTCCATGGAATTCTCTGGGCAAGCATACAGGAGTGGGTTGCCCTTTCCCCTTCCAGGGGATCTTCCTGACCCAGGGATAGAATCTGGGTCTCCTGCACTGCAGACGGATTCTCATGAGCCCCGTGGTTGGGTCAGAGGCTGTCCCTAGACTCTAAACTCCTCGAGGGCAGGACCCTTCAGTACTGTTCACGCCTGTCCACCTAGCGCCAAGGACACCTGGCCGAGTGAATGGCGGGATCATCCACCACCTGACCTTGGCACAGAGAATGAGGTTCAAATTTTTTGGTCTGTCTTTGCAGCCTTACTCACTCAGATGAATCTGTTGAGAGCCAGGCTCTGTATTAGAGGCTGAGAATACAACACTGAAAAGGACAATTTAAAGGCGAGGCGTCAAGTGTATTTAGTTCTCAAATAATTCCGAGAAAAGGAGCAAGGAAGCAAATAAAATAGCAAAATGTTAACAGCGGGCGAATCCAGGTGAGGAGCATGTGGTGAGGAATGCGTTAATTTTGCAACTTTTTCTGAAGGTCTGAAGGTCAAGATAATGGGGGGCTGTGGGTATACAGCTTAAATTTAGGAAACTCCCCTCTCCTGGGCTCATTCCCGGGTTTCTTCACTTTCCGAGATGTCTGGGTTTTTCTCACGACTCTCTCACGCTGTATTTATTCGCGGTGCTGCTTGAAGCACTCACTACGCGCAACTAACACCGAGAGTGGGTTATTATCACCCCGATTTTCCATCCAGGAAAATGAGTTTGGGGAGAGTCAACAGAACCCTTTGTACGGAAAAGACATTCAGACCCACATCCGATGGGTTCCGGGCCTGGGCGGCCTGGGGCTGCATCAGGTCCCGAGGCCGAGTCCTCCCCCGCGGGGTGCAGAACGCCCGGTTACAGGAGCCAGCGTTACGTGCAGGTCCCGAGGCCGAGTCTCCCCGCAGGGGTGCAGAGTTTCCTCCATCCCCTTCCGAGGAATGGGCTAAGTGCCCTTCACTTAGGGGCTACGTGGAGGCTGTGCCTGTTCAGTGGCTCAGTTGTGTCCAACTCTTTGCAACCTCATAGACTGCCGTCCGATGGGCTTTTCTGTCCATGGAATTCTCTAGGCAAGCATACAGGAGTGGGTTGCCCTTTCCCCTTCCAGGGGATCTTCCTGACCCAGGGATAGAATCTGGGTCTCCTGCACTGCAGACGGATTCTCATGAGCCCCGTGGTTGGGTCAGAGGCTGTCCCTAGACTCTAAACTCCTCGAGGGCAGGACCCTTCAGTACTGTTCACGCCTGTCCACCTAGCGCCAAGGACACCTGGCCGAGTGAATGGCGGGATCATCCACCACCTGACCTTGGCACAGAGAATGAGGTTCAAATTTTTCGGTCTGTCTTTGCAGCCTTACTCACTCAGATGAATCTGTTGAGAGCCAGGCTCTGTATTAGGGGCTGAGAATACAACACTGAAAAGGACAATTTGAAGGCGAGGCGTCAAGTGTATTTAGTTCTCAAATAATTCCGAGAAAAGGAGCAAGGAAGCAAATAAAATAGCAAAATGTTAACAGCGGGCGAATCCAGGTGAGGAGCATGTGGTGAGGAATGCGTTAATTTTGCAACTTTTTCTGAAGGTCTGAAGGTCAAGATAATGGGGGGCGGTGGGTATACAGCTTAAATTTAGGAAACTCCCCTCTCCTGGGCTCATTCCCGGGTTTCTTCACTTTCCGAGATGTCTGGGTTTTTCTCACGACTCTCTCACGCTGTATTTATTCGCGGTGCTGCTTGAAGCACTCACTACACGCAACTAACACCGAGAGTGGGTTATTATCACCCCGATTTTCCATCCAGGAAAATGAGTTTGGGGAGAGTCAACAGAACCCTTTGTGCGGAGAAGACATTCAGACCCACATCCGATGGGTTCCGGGCCTGGGCGGCCTGGGGCTGCATCAGGTCCCGAGGCCGAGTCCTCCCCCGCGGGGTGCAGAACGCCCGGTTACAGGAGCCAGCGTTGTGAGCGCGTGCCGAGCGGCTCGCAGCCACCCCGTCGGAGGAGACCGGGCCAGTCTCAAAGCCAGGCAGGCCCCGCCGCCGGACTCCCGGTGCGCGGCAGGTGCTTTCCCCGCACTTGCCCACTCGCGCCCCGCCACCCCAGACCCCTACCCGCGATACCATGGAAACGGCCTCCCAGCACCCCCCGCGACAGCCGGGCCGCGCAGGCGCCAGGCGGCCCGGGCCGGCCAGAGATCGACCTCCGACCCCGGCCCCGGCCGGCAGGCGAGACCGGGCGCCGGCGGAGCCTTTTCCCCGCGGAATCTCGACGCCGTCCTTCCCCAGCCCCGCCAGAACCCCGTTCTCCTGTACCTGTCGGTAAGAGAAACGCTGCTGCTCCTCGGTCCCCTCCTCCTGCTCCATCTTCGCCGCGGGTGGACCCGGGCCGGGGCGCGCCAGGACAGAAAGAGGCGGCCGCTGGGTCGGCCCTGTCGGATTTTCCCGCCGCGGCGCCGGGCGACGGGCAGCGCTGGGGGCCAAAGCGCGAAGCTGCCGGCTGCCTCGCGCGCGCCCCCTGGCGGCGGCTCTGGGACGCGGGCCTCGCAGTGCGTCTGCTCCGCCCTGCCCCGCCCCAGGCCCTGCTTTGTAGCCTGGGGCAAAAGTGGAAGTTTCCCACCCCCATTTTTTAAAAAAAAGAGCAGCAGCGTCAGAGTGATGTTAGGCGTGGGGAAATGTGATTGGAGGCAGGGACAAGGTGAGTGTTCTGCGCAGGATCTGTGGTCTGAACTGGTCATGGCTGGTCTGAGCTGGGCAGGAGCCACCTCCAACGTTCTGAAAAAGAGTGTTAAACCTTGTTACTAGAGTGCCCCGTGCGTCAGAAGCGTTATCTGTAGGGCTGGTTTAGAAGTCTCATGATATATTGCCTAGGCTACATGAATCTCAGAGGGTATGTAGTTAGAGAACGGGAAAAACAGCACAGCAGCAGGCTTCATCAGTGGAGGGGCAGCCAGCAGGGAGGTGCTGCAGGGACATGCTGCTCCCTCATCTACTGTTCCGTAGGAGACATGCCTGGCTTCTGCTAAGCCTGGGGGCAGTTTCACACAGGGAAGAGGTGCTGCACACCCACCCTTCAGACAGAAAAGATGGAGATAAGATCAAAAACAGATGATAGAGAAACGCACAACATAGTGTACTTAAGAAGTGATGACTTGGGCTCCCCTGGTGGTCCAATGGGTAAAGTCTCCCTTGCAGTGCAAGGGACACCGGTTCAATCGCTGGCCTGGGAAGATCCCACGTGCCACTGAACGGCTGGACCAATGTGTCCAGCTACCAAGCCAGAGCTCTGGAGCGCATGCGCCCAGAGCCAGTGCTCTGCATCGAGAGAGGCCTCTGCTATGGGAGGCCCACACAGGCCAAAGAAAAAGATGGATAAATGTAAAAACCAATAAAAGACGCAACATTAAAAACAAAAGATATTTGTCTTTAAAAAAAAGTGATGACTTGAGTTTATGCTTTGTTTTTTTTGTTTTGGTGGAGGGGGCGGATTGGGGAGGGAGAGGGGCGGGCGGGCCACTTCTATTGGTCTTTCATTTATCTATTTTTCATCCGTCTTTGTTCTTTGAGGATCCGCTTCCCAGCAGCATCTCAGTGAGTCTTGAAAAGACAGAGGCTCCTTAATAATTGACCAGTTCCCCAGACCATCAGCAATGCCAAGGCTCTCAGTCCTTTACTGGTCCTTCATTTATTAGTTTTCATCTATCTCCGTTCTTCGGCCCATGGGGGGCCTCCCATTGCAGCGGCCTCTCACGTAGCAGAGCACCATCTCTGGGTGCACGCACCCCAGAGCGCCAGCTTGCAGTTGGACACACCGGTCCAGCCGCTGCACAGCACGTGGGATCCTTGCAGGCCAGGGATCGCACCGGTGCCCCTTGCAGTGCAAGGCGGACTCTTCACCCACTGGACCACCAGGGAAGCCCCTCCCCCAGTACTTTTTGAAAAGAAATTTGACTCAGACATACAAGTGTCCCCTGGTTTTGGAAGTTTGCATTAAGCAACTTCCTTTTTTGTTTAATATTTATTTATTTAGGTATGTATTAATATTTGTCTGCGCTGCTCTTAATTGCAGCAGGTGGGATCTTTTGACGTGGCACATGAACTCTCAGTTGCGGCATGTGGGATCTAGTTGCCCGTTCAGGACTCAAGCCCTAGTTCTGCCTTGGGAGCACGGGCTCTTAGCACCACCCAGGAGGTCCCTCAGCACTTCGTTTTTATGCCGTTCTCCATTACCGCGGGTCATGGCTTTTTCCTGATAAAAGTGAAGATTCTCTTTGGATTTCTTTTGGTTAGTAAAAAGTGGCACTAATGTAGGGCTTTCCTAAAAGCACAGTGGCAGAATGTGAACTTTCAGGAAGCCGGGAAGCCTGTTTGTTTCTGAAGTCTTCTTGCAGTCCTCAGGAGGAAGTAGCATTTTTGGACGCCCCTCCACTTCTCCCTCAGTGTAGTGTGGTGTTCACTTTTAGCTCCTGTCGAGAGCCCACAGGCCTCATCACATCCCAGTCTTCCTCTATTCCAGTGCCTTCTCCCTGCAGGTTAAAATCATCTGGCTTTCTTGACAGTTGTGAAACCACCAAGAAAAGAAGGATGTTCAGAGTTTGTCCTCTTACCAGCTCTGAGGAGAGAGTCAGGAGTAGAGGATCTAGAGGGCGAGCCTGCAGATGAAGAGCCGCACGGGGTCCCCTTGACGCCTCAGCCCACAGCTGCCCCCTCTCAGCTGGATCCTACATGTGCTCGGGGTGGGGTTGGGGAGGCACAGCTTCAGCATACAAAGTCATTAGGGTTAATGAGGGCCTCCTGGGTGGCCCAGTGGTATGGAATTTGCCTGCCATTGCAGGAGACGTGGGTTTGATCCGGCCTCCCCGGAGAGGAAAGGACCCATGGCTAGAGCACACCGGTCCAGCCGCTGCACAGCACGTGGGATCCTTGCAGGCCAGGGATCGCACGGTGCCTGCAGTGCAGGCGGACCCCACCCCTGGCACACCGTGGGACCCCTTGCGCCAGTGTTTGAAGTGCTCAGGACGATCTTCACCCCTCCCCCAGTACTTTTTGAAAAGAAATTTGACTCAGACATACAAGTGTCCCCTGGTTTTGGAAGTTTGCATTAAGCAACTTCCTTTTTTGTTTAATATTTATTTATTTAGGTATGTATTAATATTTGTCTGCGCTGCTCTTAATTGCAGCAGGTGGGATCTTTTGACGTGGCACATGAACTCTCAGTTGCGGCATGTGGGATCTAGTTGCCCGTTCAGGACTCAAGCCCTAGTTCTGCCTTGGGAGCACGGGCTCTTAGCACCACCCAGGAGGTCCCTCAGCACTTCGTTTTTATGCCGTTCTCCATTACCGCGGGTCATGGCTTTTTCCTGATAAAAGTGAAGATTCTCTTTGGATTTCTTTTGGTTAGTAAAAAGTGGCACTAATGTAGGGCTTTCCTAAAAGCACAGTGGCAGAATGTGAACTTTCAGGAAGCCGGGAAGCCTGTTTGTTTCTGAAGTCTTCTTGCAGTCCTCAGGAGGAAGTAGCATTTTTGGACGCCCCTCCACTTCTCCCTCAGTGTAGTGCGGTGTTCACTTTTAGCTCCTGTCGAGAGCCCACAGGCCTCATCACATCCCAGTCTTCCTCTATTCCAGTGCCTTCTCCCTGCAGGTTAAAATCATCTGGCTTTCTTGACAGTTGTGAAACCACCAAGAAAAGAAGGATGTTCAGAGTTTGTCCTCTTACCAGCTCTGAGGAGAGAGTCAGGAGTAGAGGATCTAGAGGGCGAGCCTGCAGATGAAGAGCCGCACGGGGTCCCCTTGACGCCTCAGCCCACAGCTGCCCCCTCTCAGCTGGATCCTACATGTGCTCGGGGTGGGGTTGGGGAGGCACAGCTTCAGCATACAAAGTCATTAGGGTTAATGAGGGCCTCCTGGGTGGCCCAGTGGTATGGAATTTGCCTGCCATTGCAGGAGACGTGGGTTTGATCCCCGGCTCCGGAAGATCCCCTGGAGGAGGAAATGGCAACCCACTCCAGTATTCTTGCCTGGAGAATCCCATAGACAGAGGAGCCAAGCAGGCTACCATCCACGGGGTCACAGTGTTGGACACAACTTCATGACCAAACGACAACAACAAAAACAGCTCAAGAAGCAGTAGCAGTGATTCCCAAGGTAGCTTCTGTTCTTTGTGCCTTACGTGGTCTCAGGGTGGAAGAGCATTATTCTAGAGACACTTGCAGGGGCTGCCCTGGCGGTCTAGTGGGTCAGGACACTGCCTTGCAGTGCAAGGGGCGCCAGTTCAATCCCTGGCCTGGGAAGACCCCACTTGCCGCGGCTGGACTGATGTGTCCAACTACCGAGCCGGAGCTCTGGAGCTCATGCGCCCAGAGCCGGTGCTCTGCAGCGAGAGAGGTCACTGCGATGGGAGGCCCACACAGGCCAAAGAATAAAAAGATGGAAATAAATAAGTGAAAGACCAATAGAAGTGCCCCCCTCCCCCCAAATATTCCTAAAGACACTTGCAGGACATCCAGGCACTTTAGAGTCTGACGAGAAAGGTCCAGGACTGAAATATTACATTACAGAAAATGGTTGTACAGCTGACTCTTCAACAACACGAGTTCAGACTACATGGGTCCAACTTGCACAGGGGTTTTTTACAGTAGTAAACACTGCAGTATTGTAGGATCCAGGTGGCGCTAGTGGTAAAGAACCCTCCAGCCAGTGCAGGAGACAGAAGAGACGCGGGTTCCATCCCTGAGTTGGGACTGATCCCCTGGAGGAGGGCATGGCAACTCACTCCAGTCTTCTTGCCTGGAGAATCCCATGCACAGAGGTGCCTGGTGGGCTACAGTCCATAGGGTCGCACAGAGTCCAACATAACTGAAGCAACTGTTCACACACAGCATCCGAGGTGGGTTGGATCTTCAGGTGTAGAAACACAGATGTGGAGGGCCAAGTATAAGTTATACACAGATTTGCGGGGTCAAGGGTGGGGATGGTGGGCACCCCTGCCCACTCTTGTTCAAGAGTCAGCTGTTTTCACTGGAGGAAAAGCTGACATGTAAACTGGCCACTGGGTGGCAGCATCGCACCACACCAGGATACAAGGCGTCCCTCCCCTGATTATCACCCCGGCTGGACATGCACTGAATGCTGACTTGCTCTTGGCTCTGCCCGGGTTGTTGTGTCCTCAGAGGTACCTACTATTATCCTTATTTAATATATGAAGTAAGAAGGTCCCAGATGTGAAAGAACTTTGCCTGCAGTTAAAATTGGCAGGGGAGGGCTTCCCTTGTGGCTCAGTGGATAAGAACCTGTCTGCCAATGCAGGAGACACAGGTTCGATCCCTGAACCAGGAAGATCCCATATACTGCAGAGCAGCTAAACCCACACATCAACAAAGACCCAGCACAGCCAAAAATAAATAAATAAAAGTTAAAAAAAAATTGGCAGGGGAACTTCCCTGGTGATCCAGTGACTTAGATCCCACATGCCGAGGAATGGCTGGGCTGGTGTGTCCAATTAGGAGCCAGCGCTCTGGAGCGCATGCACCCAGAACCAGTGCTCTGCAGTGAGAGAGGCCACTACGATGGGAGGCCCACACACGCCAAAGGAATAAAGATGGATGAAAAATAAACGATGACTTAGAGGCAAAAAAAATTGGCAGGAAGTGGTAGAGCCAGGATTTGGAGCAGCCTGGTTTCTGAGTCCACTGTCTCATCCTCTTCTCTGTCCCGCTGCCCTCGCCAGAGAAGGCAAGGACACCGCAGGCTTCCTGAGCCCTTTCCAGCTGCATTAAATGTTGAATCATTTATTTTTCCTGAATTTGCACTGAAAAATGCCGATTGAAAACTCCACCTCCATCAGCTTGTATATATATTCTAGGAGCTCATGGCCTTTGGGCTAAGATCAAATGTAGTACGAGGGCTTCCCAGGCGGCACAGTCGTAAAGAATCTGCCTGCCAGTGCCGGAGACACGAGAGACGGTTTTGATACTTGGTCGGAAAGATCCCTGGAGGAGGATGAAATGGCAGTCCACTCCAGTATGCTTGCCTGAAATGTCCCATGGACCGAGGGCGGCTGGAGTGCTTGGGGTCTCAAAGAGGCAAGCAGGACTGAGTGAGCACCAGTCAGCTGTTTTCACTGGAGGAAAAGCTGCATGTAAACTGGCCACTGGGTGGCAGCATCGCACCACACCAGGATACAAGGCGTCCCTCCCCTGATTATCACCCCGGCTGGACATGCACTGAATGCTGACTTGCTCTTGGCTCTGCCCGGGTTGTTGTGTCCTCAGAGGTACCTACTATTATCCTTATTTAATATATGAAGTAAGAAGGTCCCAGATGTGAAAGAACTTTGCCTGCAGTTAAAATTGGCAGGGGAGGGCTTCCCTTGTGGCTCAGTGGATAAGAACCTGTCTGCCAATGAAGGAGACACAGGTTCGATCCCTGAACCAGGAAGATCCCATATACCGCAGAGCAACTAAACCCACACATCAACAAAGACCCAGCACAGCCAAAAATAAATAAATAAAAGTTTAAAAACATGGGCTTCCCTGGTGATCCAGTGACTTAGATCCCACATGCCGAGGAATGGCTGGGCTGGTGTGTCCAATTAGGAGCCAGCGCTCTGGAGCGCATGCACCCAGAACCAGTGCTCTGCAGTGAGAGAGGCCACTACGATGGGAGGCCCACACACGCCAAAGGAATAAAGATGGATGAAAAATAAACGATGACTTAGAGGCAAAAAAAATTGGCAGGAAGTGGTAGAGCCAGGATTTGGAGCAGCCTGGTTTCTGAGTCCACTGTCTCATCCTCTTCTCTGTCCCGCTGCCCTCGCCATAGAGAAGGCAAGGACACCGCAGGCTTCCTGAGCCCTTTCCAGCTGCATTAAATGTTGAATCATTTATTTTTCCTGAATTTGCACTGAAAAATGCCGATTGAAAACTCCACCTCCATCAGCTTGTATATATATTCTAGGAGCTCATGGCCTTTGGGCTAAGATCAAATGTAGTACGAGGGCTTCCCAGGCGGCACAGTCGTAAAGAATCTGCCTGCCAGTGCCGGAGACACGAGAGACGGTTTTGATACTTCGGTCGGAAAGATCCCCTGGAGGAGGAGGAAATGGCAGTCCACTCCAGTATGCTTGCCTGAAATGTCCCATGGACCGAGGGCGGCTGGAGTGCTTGGGGTCGCAAAGAGGCAAGCAGGACTGAGTGAGCACCAGTGCTCGTGAGGTCAGGAGTTTCAGATTCTCTTACCACGAATCAGATGGTTGGGCACAGGGCTGGGCCACAGCAGGTGTACAGGAAAGCAGCCAGCCAGTGATCGAGCATACTAAGCGGTGGGACAGTCTGATGGTTATGCGTGTGGATTCTGGCTCAGCGCTCAGCCCTGCAGGAGCTCTGTGACCTTGGACAATTCACATCCCCGGGCTTCATCTGTAAACCAGGGATATGGACAGTGCCTTCTTCAGAGGCTGCTGTATTAAACGAGGAAACTTAAAGCAGTGCCTGGCACTCCCTCTGTTAACCACTTTTATATTCTTTTTAAAAAAATATATTTAAAAAAAATTTTTTGACCTCTTTTGTATTGGTTTTTTATTTATTTTCATCCATCTTTACTCTTCAGCCTGTTTGGGCCTCCCGTTGCAGCAGCCTTTCCTGTTGCTGAGCACCGGCTCTGGGTGCATGCGCTCCAGAGCGCTGGCTCATAATTGGACAAACTAGTCCAGCCACTCCACGGCATGTGGGATGTCCCCAGGCCAGGGATCGAAGTGATACCCCTTGCACTGCAAGGCGGACTCTTTACCCACTGGGCCACCAGGGAAGCCCCATTGTTATATTCTTAATTATGCCATTGATGACTGTACAGGAATTTCAGTTAGACCTCCAAATAGGACCAGAGTTCCCCGACTCCCCGTGTCACAAACTGTCCTCAAGGGAGGCCCATGCGACAGATTATACTGGAAGAAAAAATCTTCTGACCCACATGCTCCTTCAGAACCCCCCACTCCACCCTCAAGAGGTAAAGCCTGATACTCCTTCCCTTAAATTTAGGGGGCTTAGGAGTTGCTTGCAACTGATATAATGCAGCTGAAATAGTGCTGTGTGACATCCATGGCTGTCTTAAAGGCATTGTGGCGTCCATTTTGTTAGCTGGAACGCTGAGCAACCAAGGAAGATGCTTGTCGTGGCTGAGGCCGCCCAGTGAGGCCGCCGTGTACCGTCCCAGCTGGAAGCCCGGGCTGAGGGCCCCGCCAACTTTGGCTGCCCGGTGAATGGAGACAGACGACCCCTCCAAGGAAGCGCCCCCAGCCGAGGAAGCACCCCCAACTTTCAAGTGTTCCTAGCCGAGGCCCCGGACGTTGTGGAACAGAGATAAAGTGTCACCCTGCTACCCTTCCGAATTCCTGACCCTCAGCATTAGGAGAATAAATAAAAGGGCGGTTTCTGCACAGTTTGGGGCGGTTGGTTCTGCAGCAGTCAGTCACGAGAATGGCCTCCAGGCTGCTGGACAAAGGCTTCATCTGTAAACCAGGGATACGGACAGTGCCTTCTTCAGAGGCTGCTGTATTAAACGAGGAAACTTAAAGCAGTGCCTGGCACTCCCTCTGTTAACCACTTTTATATTCTTTTTTAAAAAATATATTTAAAAAATTTTTTTTGACCTCTTTTGTATTGTTTTTTTATTTATTTTCATCCATCTTTACTCTTCAGCCTGTTTGGGCCTCCCGTTGCAGCAGGCTTTCCTGTTGCTGAGCACCGGCTCTGGGTGCATGCGCTCCAGAGCGCTGGCTCATAATTGGACAAACCAGTCCAGCCACTCCACGGCATGTGGGATGTCCCCAGGCCAGGGATCGAAGTGATACCCCTTGCACTGCAAGGCGGACTCTACCCACTGGGCCACCAGGGAAGCCCCATTGTTATATTCTTAATTATGCCGTTGATGACTGTACAGGAATTTCAGTTAGACCTCCAAATAAGACCAGAGTTCCCAGACTCCCCGTGTCACAAACTGTCCTCCTCAAGGGAGGCCCATGCGGCAGATTATACTGGAAGAAAAAATCTTCTGACCCACATGCTCCTTCAGAACCCCCACTCCACCCTCAAGAGGTAAAGCCTGATACTCCTTCCCTTAAATTTAGGGGGCTTAGGAGTTGCTTGCAACTGATATAATGCAGCTGAAATAGTGCTGTGTGACATCCATGGCTGTCTTAAAGGCATTGTGGCGTCCGTTTTGTTAGCTGGAACGCTGAGCAACCAAGGAAGATGCTTGTCGTGGCTGAGGCCGCCCAGTGAGGCCGCCATGTACCGTCCCAGCTGGAAGCCCGGGCTGAGGGCCCCGCCAACTTTGGCTGCCCGGTGAATGGAGACAGACGACCCCTCCAAGGAAGCGCCCCCAGCCGAGGAAGCACCCCCAGCTTTCAAGTGTTCCTAGCCGAGGCCCCGGACGTTGTGGAACAGAGATAAAGTGTCACCCTGCTACCCTTCCGAATTCCTGACCCTCAGCATTAGGAGAATAAATAAAAGGGCGGTTTCCGCACAGAGTTTGGGGCGGTTGGTTCTGCAGCAGTCAGTCACGAGAATGGCCTCCAGGCTGCTGCCTGTGCTCACACACTCAGCGTGGCCTGTACCTCCTGGGGGCTCTCTGCTCTCCTGAGAAGATAGCTCCACGTCGGCCTCGGAGCAGGACAGGTGCAAATCCTCTGCCTGAAGCCTCTGCTGAGAGCCTGTGCGCCCTGGTCGGACCCATGGAAGAGAGTTGCTTTGCAGGGTTGTCAGTTTCTGCGAGTCAGCAGCGCCAGTCAGGCGTGTGTATCCATAATCCCCTCCCTCCGTGGCCTCTCTCCCACCCCTGTATCTGTCTTTTTAACCGACTCCTTTTTGTCCCAAATAAAGCAGAAGGACGTGGCTGACATCGTCATAGGCCAACAGTGTCTGCCAAGGGAGGCCCTTGATCGGAAGAGCCACGCAACTGTCCCCGCGGCAGCTGGGCTGGACAGGACCTACTCCGTCCACCTTCAGAATTGGCCAGCCACTGCACCTCCAGCAGGAGGTAGGTGATGAACGCTCAGTCTCAACAGTACTCGCTGCGGGGCAGACGCTAATCCTCAGAAGAGCTCTGACAGAGGTGCTTTCACCAGCCCTTTTACAGAGGAGGCCGCACACACAGGCACCCAGGTTCAGGAAAAGCATGACCCTGCATTGCTGGAGCTAAGGTTTGGGCCCAGGCTCTAACCATTTGGCTGGGTTACCTTTATCAGAGCTAACAGAGGGAGTTTTTTATTGATGGATTTTCCTAAGTCATGGGATATAAAATTCAAAAGACATGAAATCATATATATTTAAAAAAAAAAAAACCACCACCCAGGCAAAGGGCTTACATTATTTTAACAATAAAAACAGCTTCCGTTTACTTTGCCCTTCCGGTGCTAGAATGGCCTCGCCTGGGAGCTTGTCATAAAGGCAGAATGTGGAGCCCATCCCAGACCGGCTGACTCAGTCTGCCTTCCCCCCCTGTACCCGCCCAGACCCACCCCCCGGCAGGACGGTGGTGAAGGGGTTGCGCTGGCAACGTGTTCACTGAGGACCTGCTTGTCTTAACCTACACCCGTGAGCACACACCAGAGCCTCACCAGGGGCGCCTGCAAGGCTGGTTTCTAAAGGGAATGCGCTGCTTAGTGCTGAGAAGGCACCTTTGGTTTCTCTCAAACACCGCTGCTTCCAGGACAGGCGCAGCCTGATGTGGTAAGAATAGTAACTGGCACCTCTGTAGGAGCTCATTATGTGTCGAGTGCTGCTCTGTTTTTACCAGGTGAGTCTTCAAAATAGCCTGAAGGAGGCAGGTATGATTATTATCCCCATTTTTCAAATGAGAAAGCTGAGAGCAGAGACACTGGTTTGTCCCGGTCAGGCAGCTCGCAAGTGGTAAGCCGGGACGCTCCCTCCGTGGCTGCCCCTCACCTCCCTCCAGAGCTCATCGCTACCTGACTGGTATTTCTGGTATTATTACTGGGGTTCTTTTTTTTTTTAAAAAAAAAAAAAAGGAAAGAAAAGAGGAAGATACTTAACAAGACTAAATAAAGGAAATAAACTAATTCGAATCAAGTGAGTGTGCATCCTTCTGGCCAGTGAGGATGGAGCTCAGTGTGGATGAGGTGAGCGGAAGAGTCTGGAGAAAAAGCATACATGTGATTTTTCTTTTTTTTTTCTTTTATTAAGTAAAAGGAAAGGGAATTCTGGTGTGTGGTACAAGGGCTCCGGTTTGATCAGATTCCACAGAACTCCTCCCCCGCCGCGAGGAGAGCCGCTGCCCCTCGTCCGCAGGCGCATGCGAGACCCCGCCGCCGGGAGCTGGCCACTCGGGGAGCTTCCCTCCTGCTCCCCCCAGGGGCGCGGGCAGAGGGCGGGCCGCCCTGAACTACTTTACACAGACTTAGGCTGACTCTTCAGAGGAGTCTCTTACGACACTTTAAGAAGATCTGAGCAGAAAATAGGGCAGAGGGCCATGTAAGCAGTGCTGTGTGGCAAATGGAATGTCCCGGACTGTGGAGTCGTGGCCTGGAACTGAATCCGATCAGGCGTTGTACGAAGACGAGGACACGCTGCCACCGTGGCCCGTCCAGTTGGTGTGGATGAACTGTCCCGGCTTGGCCAGGAGCTCGTAGGTGTGCGCCCCGAAGTAATCCCGCTGAGCCTGGAGAGCAAGCAGCCGGCTGGTGAGGACAGCCGCGGGCGCCCCCCGGTGGACGCTCACCACCCACCCCGACGCTGACCTGGATCAGGTTGGCCGGCAGCGTCTCGTGTCGGTAGCCGTCGTAGAAGGAGAGCGCCGTGGTGAAGCAGGGCATGGGGATGCCCGCCTGGACGCCCGCGCTGACGGCCCGCCGCCAGGAGCCCTGCGCGAGCCAGGGCAGAGACTGGTGATTACCCCTCGGGAAAGACAACCGACTTCCAGGTTTGTTGTGAAACAGCAGACACCCCCAGAGCAAAACCCACTGAGACGGGACTCCCGTACCACCAGCCCTGGCGACGCACCTGGCAGTTTTCCACAGCGGACTTAAAGAAGTCATCCAGCAGGAGGTTCTGAAGCCCTGGGTTTCGATCAAACGCATCTTTTATCTTCCCCAGGAACACACTGAAATAATCGAGAGAGGACGTCAGTGAAGCTCAACTAGCAGGCTGATGGCCTCGCAGAAAGGAGGGGAAAGAACCAGCACCCAGCGAGGCATGGAGGTGCCTGATCCCCAGCCCAGCCCCCCGACTCACTGTACGACCACGAACACCAACAGCCCAGGTCCTGAGGGGTGCGGGCAGAGGGCACGCGAGTGCACATGGAACCACTTTAGACGGGGCAGTGGGGACACTCAAGTTAGAATAACAGACACACAGGAAGAAAGTGAGACGTGAGACCTGAAGCTGCCTGGTGGCCAGCGAGAGCACTCCCTGAACCAGCCCCAGGGAAGCTGTTCCAAGCCCCCGGAACCCCTGCCTGGGCCTCACCTCCTGATGATGCAGCCCCCTCTCCACATCAGGGCAATGCCACCATAGTTGAGGCTCCAGCCAAATTCAGCAGCAGCCTGTCTCAGCAGCATGAACCCCTGCGCATACGAGATGATCTTGGAAGCATAGAGGGCCTGAAGATGGACATAAGGGCTCGTCAGGACTGCAGCCGGCGCTCGGCTGCCTGGTCCTCCCCGCCACGGCCCCCCTGCCCAGTGCAGGTTCAAGCAAGGACTACGGTGTAGGACAGGCTGCAGGCCAGGTCAAAAGGCGAGGCTGGGCTGTCCCCATCCACGTGGCCTCAGGATGCTCTCTGACAGCAGCCCCACCTTTCGAATGTCCTCCAGGAATGATTTCTTATCTCCTTCAAACTGGCTCTTCTGAGGCCCCTTCAGCTTTTGGCTGGCTTGGATCCTCTCGTCCTTCAGAGATGATAAGCATCGAGCAAAGACGGCTTCCCCTACGTGGGGGAGAGGGGAGGAGATGCGTCAGTCACCAGTGTGCCCACACAGAGCCCGTGGAGGAGCCCACGTGCCAGAGAGGATGAGGGGACCAGACGTGGAGCAGGATTTCCAGCTTTACAAAGAGCTGAAGTCTCAACCGCAGCCACTGAACTTAACCTGGCTGGTCAGAAAGAACTTTCCTGAGAAGCTTGGGAAACGGTGAATTTGGAAATTACAAGTCCAAGTCAAGTCTTCCAACATAAATACAACCACAAAGACCACCATGTAATTCAAAGGAGGCGTTTCAAAAGAAGTCATCCAGCAGGAGGTTCTGAAGCCCTGGGTTTCGATCAAACGCATCTTTTATCTTCCCCAGGAACACACTGAAATAATCGAGAGAGGACGTCAGTGAAGCTCAACTAGCAGGCTGATGGCCTCGCAGAAAGGAGGGGAAAGAACTAGCACCCAGCGAGGCATGGAGGTGCCTGATCCCCAGCCCAGCCCCCCGACTCACTGTACGACCACGAACACCAACAGCCCAGGTCCTGAGGGGTGCGGGCAGAGGGCACGTGAGTGCACATGGAACCACTTTAGACGGGGCAGTGGGGACACTCAAGTTAGAATAACAGACACACAGGAAGAAAGTGAGACGTGAGACCTGAAGCTGCCTGGTGGCCAGCGAGAGCACTCCCTGAACCAGCCCCAGGGAAGCTGTTCCAAGCCCCCGGAACCCCTGCCTGGCCCTCACCTCCTGATGATGCAGCCCCCTCTCCACATCAGGGCAATGCCACCATAGTTGAGGCTCCAGCCAAATTCAGCAGCAGCCTGTCTCAGCAGCATGAACCCCTGCGCATACGAGATGATCTTGGAAGCATAGAGGGCCTGAAGATGGACACAAGGGCTCGTCAGAACTGCAGCCGGCACTCGGCTGCCTGGTCCTCCCCGCCACGGCCCCCCTGCCCAGTGCAGGTTCAAGCAAGGACTACGGTGTAGGACAGGCTGCAGGTCAGGTCAAAAGGCGAGGCTGGGCTGTCCCCATCCACGTGGCCTCAGGATGCTCTCTGACAGCAGCCCCACCTTTCGAATGTCCTCCAGGAATGATTTCTTATCTCCTTCAAACTGGCTCTTCTGAGGCCCCTTCAGCTTTTGGCTGGCTTGGATCCTCTCGTCCTTCAGAGATGATAAGCATCGAGCAAAGACGGCTTCCCCTACGTGGGGGAGAGGGGAGGAGATGCGTCAGTCACCAGTGTGCCCACACAGAGCCCGTGGAGGAGCCCACGTGCCAGAGAGGATGAGGGGACCAGACGTGGAGCAGGATTTCCAGCTTTACAAAGAGCTGAAGTCTCAACTGCAGCCACTGAACTTAACCTGGCTGGTCAGAAAGAACTTTCCTGAGAAGCTTGGGAAATGGTGAATTTGGAAATTACAAGTCCAAGTCAAGTCTTCCAACATAAATACAACCACAAAGACCACCATGTAATTCAAAGGAGGCGTTTTAAGAGGAAACAATGAAGCAGTAAACCACTATTAAGAATTACTCAGGGCTTCCCTGGTGGTCCAGTGGGTAAGGACACCGCCTTGCAGTGCAAGGGGCGCCGGTTCGATCCCTGGCCTGGGAAGATCCCACGTGCTGGGAAGCAGCTGGACCGATGTGTCCAATTACTGAACCGGAGCTCTGCGACAACAGAGGCCACCGCGATGGGAGGCCCACACCGGCCAAAGAACAATGATGGATGAAAACAGACAAATGAAAGACCAACAGAAGTGGCCCGCCTGCTCCCCTCCCTCCCCACCTCCCCCCAAATAAATAAATAAATAAATCTTTAAAAAAACAAAAAACAAAAAAAGAATTACTCAGGGGCTTCCCTGGTGGTCCAGTGGGTAAGGACACCACCTTGAGTGCAAGGGGCGCTGGTTTGATCCCTGGCCTGGGAAGATCCCACGTGCCACGAAGCGGCTGGACCGATGTGTCCAATTACCGAGCCAGAGCTCTGGAGCGCATGCGCCCAGAGCTGGCGCTCTGCGACAACAGAGGCCACCGCGATGGGAGGCCCACACCGGCCAAAGAACAATGATGGATGAAAACAGACAAATGAAAGACCAACAGAAGTGGCCCGCCTGCTCCCCTCCCTTCCCACCTCCCCCCAAATAAATAAATAAATCAATCTTTAAAAAAAAAAAAGAATTACTCAGGGGCTTCCCTGGTGGTCCAGTGGGTAAGGACACCACCTTGAGTGCAAGGGGCGCCGGTTCGATCCCTGGCCTGGGAAGATCCCACGTGCTGCGAAGCGGCTGGACTGATGTGTCCAATTACCGAGCCGGAGCTCTGGAGCGCATGCGCCCAGAGCTGGTGCTCTGCGACAACAGAGGCCACCGCGATGGGAGGCCCACACAGGCCGAAGAACAAAGATGGATGAAAATAGATAAATGAAAGACCAATAGAAGTAGCCTGCTCGCCCCCCCCACCCCCCGCCTCAACCCGCCCCCGCCAAAAAAAAAAATCTAAAAAAAAAAAATAATTACTCAGTGCCGGTCCACCAGCAAAATTTCTATTTCAGTTAGGAAGACTTTTAATGTTTAAATGCTCACCAAAGACCCAATTTATTCTCTTTGGAAGCACTAACACCCATAACTTTGAAACAACACTGAGAAGTGACAGACTTCACCCTTAATAAAACCCATTTAATAATTCTTAGTTTAGTTTTTGATATGTCCATGAGCACCATTACACTTTAACTTTAATGTGAATTTTAACAATCTCAATGTGGTATTTTATTTTTTGGCCGTGAGGCTCGCGGCATGCGGGCCTTCCTCCCCCACCAGGAGTGGGGCCCGAGCCTGCGCAACGGCAGCGGAGTCTGAACCCCTGGCCAGCAGGAAAGTCCCTCAGCAGCATGTTACCATTAAGATATTTTGTATCTTAAAAATCATCACTTACAGATATTCATTTGAAAATTTATATAATTAAAATAACTGACCATTTTTCCCAACAGATAAAATGAAGAAAACCCTTTGGGAACTATCACAGGACCTCGGTTTTGAGGAGAACGGTTCTGGCCACGGCAGGCATCTCCCTGGCCCATCCGCCTCTCTGGGCTGCTGCAAACACATGATGACTTGGCAGTCCTGGGCGGAAGCTTCGAAAGTCAAAAGGCACAAGGCAAGTGTGGCGTAACCCTCAGGGTTCTCTAAAGATTATTACATAGGAGGCTCGCTTCCCCATTAGTTCAGCAAACAAGAAGGGCACCCGGCCGGGAAGGAAGCCCACCTGCCCTCCACTGGGCGGGTACTGAGCCTCTGCAGCAGCCGCAGGACTCTCCCTGGGGCTGTGACACTCAGCTCTCCGAGTCAGTGAGGAATAGACTGTTCCTGGTTACTGGCCCCGTGGTCCCCACCCAGGCTGGCACTTAGAGTCCCCGCCCTGGGGCTGGGCTACGATGGGGGGCCCACACGAGCTGGTGCTCGACAACAGAGGCCACGATGGGAGGCCCACACAGGCCGAAGAACAAAGATGGATGAGAAAAGATAAATGAAAGACCAATAGAAGTAGCCTGCCCGCCCCCCCCACCCCCCGCCTCAACCCGCCCCCGCCAAAAAAAAATCTAAAAAAAAAAAAAAGAATTACTCAGTGCTGGTCCACCAGCAAAATTTCTATTTCAGTCAGGAAGACTTTTAATGTTTAAATGCTCACCAAAGACCCAATTTATTCTCTTTGGAAGCACTAACACCCATAACTATGAAACAACACTGAGAAGTGACAGACTTCACCCTTAATAAAACCCATTTAATAATTCTTAGTTTAGTTTTTGATATGTCCATGAGCACCATTACACTTTAACTTTAATGTGAATTTTAACAATCTCAATGTGGTATTTTATTTTTTGGCCGTGAGGCTCGCGGCACGCGGGCCTTCCTCCCCCACCAGGAGTGGGGCCCGAGCCTGCGCAACGGCAGCGGAGTCTGAACCCCTGGCCAGCAGGAAAGTCCCTCAGCAGCATGTTACCGTTAAGATATTTTGTATCTTAAAAATCATCACTTACAGATATTCATTTGAAAATTTATATAATTAAAATAACTGACCATTTTTCCCAACAGATAAAATGAAGAAAACCCTTTGGGAACTATCACAGGACCTCGGTTTTGAGGAGAACGGTTCTGGCCACGGCAGGCATCTCCCTGGCCCATCCGCCTCTCTGGGCTGCTGCAAACACATGATGACTTGGCAGTCCTGGGCGGAAGCTTCGAAAGTCAAAAGGCACAAGGCAAGTGTGGCGTAACCCTCAGGGTTCTCTAAAGATTATTACATAGGAGGCTCGCTTCCTCATTAGTTCAGCAAACAAGAAGGGCACCCGGCCGGGAAGGAAGCCCACCTGCCCTCCACTGGGCGGGTACTGAGCCTCTGCAGCAGCCGCAGGACTCTCCCTGGGGCTGTGACACTCAGCTCTCCGAGTCAGTGAGGAATAGACTGTTCCCGGTTACTGGCCCCGTGGTCCCCCACCCAGGCTGGCACTTAGATTAGCTAAACAGCAGCCAGCTTCCTTCTCTGCTGAGCTGGACTAACTGCTTCCCTCCTCCCCGGGCCAGCAACCAGCCTGTTCACTCTCAGCAGTGAGGTGTAATTAACCAGGAAACCAAAGCAGGGAGGGGACAAGGCCGTGAGAGGCCACAGGTGTCCTCAGAGCCAGCAGCGGGAACCACTCTGCAAGAGCAACAAGCAGCCTTTCACTCAGCAGGCCAGAGCCTGCCTTCATTCTCCCTTTTCACTTTTTCCAGGATGTATCTGCTTTATTCTTATTTGGTTTTTTGCCACACAGAATGGCTTGCAGGATCTTAGCTCCCCAACCAGGGACTGAACCTGTGCCCCTGCGGTGGCAGTCCTAAGCCCTGGGCCACGAGGGACGTCCCAGTCTTATTCTTAAAGAACCACTGTGCAGTTCTGTTAAACCTCCTAGTATTTTTATTTCTGCTTTTTACTATTTTCTTCTCTCTGTATCTTTTTGAGTTTGACATTTAACTCATTAGGATCAAAAAATGGGTGGGAAGGATCTACAACTTCAGGACAGCAGCTTTCTTCTAAAAGAAGGGGGAAACTTAGGAAAGGAATATTAAAGGATGGAAATGCATAGGTTATATTTTATTTCACAAATATCTGAGGAAAAAACCTCAACAAAATAGTAATAAATGTTGAGTACTTAAGTTTTTATTACTGTGTGAACTGTTGCATGAAAAAGTCCATTACAGTTAGAAAGACCTTTGGTCACTGACTGTAATTAAGTCACTCATGTTAAAATGATCCAGGGGCTCTCCTCGTGGTCCAGTGCTTAGGACTCAGCGCTTTCACTGCTGACCAGCCTTCGATCCCTGTCAGGGAACCAAGATCCCACAAGCCAAACAATGTGACCAAGAAAAACAAAAGATGATTCCCAATGTCAAACTGCAAGACAGATAGTGACTTTGGAATTCATCTCAAAACTCACATTCTGGCAGGAGGGGTATAAAGAGATCCCAAGGCAGCTTCAGCCAGTCTCACAGTGCAAACTTACTCAAGTGCAGAAAGAGTAGACTGCAGCCGACTGGGATCGACCAGATGCTCTGAAAGATCTGGTAACTCTCAGCTGCCAGTCTATACTAACGCTCCAGAAGGACGCCAGGATCAAAACCCAGAGACGAAAGGGTTCGGTCAAAAGCTGAGCGTTACCGATGAGGGTGACGGGGACGCCGTACTCCAGGGCGGAGATGGCGGTCCACTTCCCGGTGCCCTTCTGCCCCGCACTGTCCCGGATCTTTGGCAGCAGGTGTTTGCCATCAGCATCTTTGAACTTGAGAATATTGGCTGTGATTTCAATCAGGAAGGAGTCCAGCTCAGTCTGATTCCATTCCTCAAAGGCCTGTGTGCGGATGTGAAAGCAAGCAGTGGGAGAGAAGCCAGGGTTACCCTGGAGACCCTCCCTGAGTGGAGCCACCCTTCTCCCTGGCAACGACGGCCAGTGCTTGGGGTAAACATTTATGCTGCCCAACTCTAACTTTTTTGACTGTCAGTGAGTCCCACCTTGATCAGAAAAGTGGGCTTCTGTGGCTCCTCCCACGTGGGATCATCAGAGGAGCCGAGGAGAGCACGCCCTTGAATGACGGCAGCCCGACACACTGTCAGGTCAGGGTGAGGGTGGGGACTACGGCCAAGAGCCCCTGGGAACTCATGGCTGAGTGGCTTGCTGTCAGACTTTACGGTCCTATTACTGAGGGCGGCCCTTCAATTAGGTTGCATCCAGCCGGGCCACCAGAGTGACCAAGGGAAAAGGAATAAGGAAGGATTCACCGCTGCCCGCCTTGGGGGTTCCCAGATGGCACCATGGAAAGAATCTGCCTGCCAATGCAGGAGGCACAGGCTCGACCCCTGGGCTGGAAGATCCACTGGAGAAGGAAGTGGCAGCCCTCTGCAGCATTCCTGCCTGGGAAATCCCACGGACAGAGGAGCCTGGCGGGTTAGAGTCCCTGGGGTCACGGCCAGACAGGCCTGAAGCAACTTGGCACACACGCCCCCTCCCCCCTCCCCAGCTCACCTGGGCCATCTCCCCGTGTCCCATGTCCAGCACGTCCTTCATCAGGTGGTAGGCCTCGCAGATGAGCTGCATGTCCCCGTACTCTATGCCGTTGTGCACCATCTTCACGAAGTGGCCCGCACCCTCGTCCCCCACCTGTCAGAGCCACAGGCCAGGAGACCTTCAGGAGCCACAGGACACACCGAGCAGTCCGCACCCAACTCTCTGGCCAGGCTCCCGCCCCAGACGAGAAATCAGAAGTATGAAGAAATACAGTATTTTCAAAAGAATCACCACATAACCACCCAGTATAAGCTTCAGTCCAGCCCAGTGCTCCTTTCGACTGACTCCAGATTCATGCCTTTAAAGATTTTTCAGAATCCCCCAGTTCCCTGTAAGTGCCCACAGTTCTTTAGCCTATGTTTTCCACTCTTTCTCATTGTTATGAAAAGTTAAGTCCCCACTCCCCAGCCCTCACCCACAGGTTAAAGAAGTCTTCTTTTTCCTGAGGTTACCTCTTTTCAATGAAAGTAATGCTGCTGACGGCCAGTGCTTGGGGTAAACATTTATGCTGCCCAACTCTAACTTTTTGACTGTCAGTGAGTCCCACCTTGATCAGAAAAGTGGGCTTCTGTGGCTCCTCCCACGTGGGATCATCAGAGGAGCCGAGGAGAGCACGCCCTTGAATGACGGCAGCCCGACACACTGTCAGGTCAGGGTGAGGGTGGGGACTACGGCCAAGAGCCCCTGGGAACTCATGGCTGAGTGGCTTGCTGTCAGACTTTACGGTCCTATTACTGAGGGCGGCCCTTCAATTAGGTTGCATCCAGCCGGGCCACCAGAGTGACCAAGGGAAAAGGAATAAGGAAGGATTCACCGCTGCCCGCCTTGGGGGTTCCCAGATGGCACCATGGAAAGAATCTGCCTGCCAATGCAGGAGGCACAGGCTCGACCCCTGGGCTGGAAGATCCACTGGAGAAGGAAGTGGCAGCCCTCTGCAGCATTCCTGCCTGGGAAATCCCACGGACAGAGGAGCCTGGCGGGTTAGAGTCCCTGGGGTCACGGCCAGACAGGCCTGAAGCAACTTGGCACACACGCCCCCTCCCCCCTCCCCAGCTCACCTGGGCCATCTCCCCGTGTCCCATGTCCAGCACGTCCTTCATCAGGTGGTAGGCCTCGCAGATGAGCTGCATGTCCCCGTACTCTATGCCGTTGTGCACCATCTTCACGAAGTGGCCCGCACCCTCGTCCCCCACCTGTCAGAGCCACAGGCCAGGAGACCTTCAGGAGCCACAGGACACACCGAGCAGTCCGCACCCAACTCTCTGGCCAGGCTCCCGCCCCAGACGAGAAATCAGAAGTATGAAGAAATACAGTATTTTCAAAAGAATCACCACATAACCACCCAGTATAAGCTTCAGTCCAGCCCAGTGCTCCTTTCGACTGACTCCAGATTCATGCCTTTAAAGATTTTTCAGAATCCCCCAGTTCCCTGTAAGTGCCCACAGTTCTTTAGCCTACATTTTCCACTCTTTCTCATTGTTATGAAAAGTTAAGTCCCCACTCCCCAGCCCTCACCCACAGGTTAAAGAAGTCTTCTTTTTCCTGAGGTTACCTCTTTTTCAGCAAGTGCAGGGGAAAAGAAGCTGGCTAATTAAACCACCTGTACTAGAAACAAGATAGAAATGTTCTGCAGTTGTAATGGCTACTGAGAAGGAAGGAGACCTCGGACGTGAGGTCTGGCCCTCGACCACGTAATCCGTGTTCTCGCCAGGGTCCCTCAGCTGACAAGGCACTGGTGCAGAATGAAGCGGGAGATACCAGAGTGTGAATTCTAAGTGTGTATCCTAGTGGTTACAAGTGTTGGTCTGATCACACCCTCTGTCCCTGTGGACGAGCCACCTGGGAAGGCAGAGTATCTGAAAACTGGCTGGAGGGCAGGAAGTCCAGACAGCGGGTGCGACAGGCATCGTCAGGCTCCGCGGCCAGGTGCGGCCGTCTCCGGGACGGGGACGAGCCTGCCGTGGGCACTGCCAGCGACCCGAGCGGAGTCCTCCAGCACGCAGCTGGGACGGACGCTCTCACCTCTCCTACACAGAGACCTCCTCCGTCGGTGTTTCCATGGCGACCTACCCACTTCGGGTCTGGACGCTTTCTTTGGCCATTAAGTAATATGGCTAGTAACACCTGCTTCACCCCTTCCTTCCTGTCACTGCAGAGCTGAGGGAAGGGGTGCCCACTTTTAGTGTCTATGCCAGTTTTTTCAATAATCTGAGGGTAAGGCTTGGGCTGTGGAGGGCTGGCTGGAGTTGACCGAGATATGCAGGCAAATACTGTTATTTTCTTCACGATTTTGTCCTAAAAATGATACTGCCGCTCTACCTTCATTTTTACTGTAGCAATTTGAAGAACAAGCTCCTTCCCCAGGCCTCCACTGGTGAGAACGTTACTCAGTCCTCTGAATCCCAGCACCAGCCCCTCTGAACGAGCGGGTTCAGAGCGAACTCGGGGACCAACGGTTGAAGTGGGAGAGCAGCTTAGTCACCAGGCCCTGCCAGGCCCAGGGCGGTGGAGGGGACGCCCCCTGTTGCCCACGTCCTTGTTTCATCTCTACCTTTTATCTCGTAAAACAAAACGAATGTCGTAAATATGACACGGAGAATAAAATTCCAGGGGATTGGGAGCTGAAGCAGTCTTGGAGTTCACCCAGTCCAGCCCTCTTATTTGAGAGGTGAGAACACGGAAGCCCACAGAACACACTGGCTGAAGCCCGTGGACGGCAGTGGGGGCCTGGGGTCACAGCTCCGTCAGTGGGGAGCCAGCATGACAGCTCCGGTGTCCCCAGCCCCACCCTCTCTTCATCCATGGGATGGACGGAGGCTGTGACAAGGGACAGAATGTATTTTACTCACAACACAAAATACGGCAAGGGGAAGAATGCGCCTCGGCCGCGTCCCTTTCAGAGAGGGCGAGGAGCTGCGGCTGACTCTGCTCTGAGCCACACAGAGCGCCCGCCCGGGGCCGACTCCACGCACACCTGTGACACTCGGGCTGCTGTCACATCAGCCTCAGTGACGAGTACTGAGATACAGGAATGTACAACTGACACCTGCTAGGCGCCAGCTGTGCTAGCGACTCAAGACCAAGGGGCTCATGTCACAAGCAAAGCGCTGGGCCCCCAGCGACCTTCACTCTGCACCTCGTCGTGCTCCCCCCGTGGTGCCACCCGGCTCAAGGGGGCCCAGAACCTACCCAGTCGCAGCAGGGTTCTCCAGTCCCCACTTTGGCGGCAATGCCTTGGAAGATGGCCTTGATGTGGGGCCTGCAGGAGGGAAGAATGCGGTTCAGCTGCTGAAAAGCAAAGGGCTGAGAGTTCCATCAGGTCCTCAAGGACACCGCTCCCACCCCATTTGTCCTTTCTAATGGGAGATGGACGTGCCCTTGGAAAGTAATGGATAAGCTAAGACCTTGAGGTAAGCCAGTTGGAGGCTGCGGACTATCTGAGAGAGATAGGAAACAAAGGAGCAGGGCAGAGGGGTCAGTGGAGCCGCAGGAGAAAGTTGCACCCATCTGAGAAGATGCTGCGATCCCAGCTGTGCCCACAGAGCCTCCCGCTGTCTGAAGGGGTGTTACCACGGACGGCGGGATTCTGGACACACAGAGCCCTTATCACTCCGAGGAGAGGCGGCTGCTCTGCATTCCCTCCCTGCCTCCGGCGACTCCTGGAGCCTTTTCCTACTGTGCTCCTCGTGACTGACCAACGAAGGCTTCTTTGCAAAACGGTTTTGGTAAAGACACAAAATCTGACAGGGCTGAAAGTGACCACTGAGGATGAGGCCGGGAGCAGCTAAGGCCTAACCCCACAGACAACCCCTGAACCTTGACTGTTTCAGGTCAAAGCACCGTGTCTGCTAATGACAGGTCAGCGAGGAAAATGTATTTCCTGACCTGGAGCATGTCTGTTTAGCATGGTCATGTGCGCTGTCTGCAATTCTAACAGCCCCCACTGGGCAGGACCCAAGGCAAGTATTCGTAAGCTTTTGAGGAGCAGGAAGGCTTCTGCTGCTAGATTTTAACATATTGAGGCGAATTCCCCAGACTTAATCATTAGGGGAGCAATTAAACGAATAAATTTCCCCAATAAACCCCTCATCTCTGGGAACTGATCTGATCACTCCTTTTTTTTTTTAATTATTTTTATTTTGGGGGTGGGGTTGGGGAGGGAGAGGGTGGGCGGGCCACTTCTATTGGTCTTTCATTTATCTATTTTCATCCGTCTTCGTTCTTTGGCTCCTGTGGGCCTCCCATCGCAGAGGCCTCCGTTGTCGCAGAGCACCAGCTCTGGGCGCATGCGCTCCAGAGCTCCGGCTCGGTAATTGGACACATCGGTCCAGCCGCTCCGTGGCACGTGGGATCTTCCCAGTCCAGGGATCGAACCAGCGCCCTTGCTCTGCCAAGGCGGTGTCCTTACCCACTGGACCACCAAGGGAAGCCCCACTTCTTACTTTTTTAAATTAAAAAAATTTTTTTTCAATTTTTTTGTCCAAGGCTTAAAGCATGTGCGATTTTAGTCCTCTAACCAGGGATGGAACCCATGCGCCCTACAACGGAAGCTCAGAGTCATAACCACTATACCACCAGGAAAGTCCCTGATCACGCCTTACTTTAATGCCTAATATAAGTCTAGAATATCTGGAAACCAAACTCATTCAGAAAAGCACGCTACTGTCCACGCTCCCTCACAAGGACCCTTCCTCTTTCTTTCTCTTCTGCTCCTCCTCTCGTCCTCTGTCTGGCTTTATCTTTTCCTGCCATCTGAGCAACGGTGCTTCCCTCCGTCCAAGTGACATATAATTAATTACTCACATCTGGTCATTTTACCCCTCTACCCGGCCCACCGCCCTCCCCTGACTCGGACAGCCTGCCGTTACATCATCACCAAAAAACCTCTGTTTCTGCAGCAGTTCTTCCTCTTACAGCACAGTAGCAGCACCAAACTCGTTTCTGCCCTAGTCGAGTAAAACTTCTCCACCTCATTCCCAGGGAGTGAGCGAGGCCCCATATGACCCTGCCATTACTCACAACAATGCAATCCACCACATCTGAGCTGAAGAGGCAGACCTTACTCAAAGTCCAGACAGTGCGCAGGCCATCGTCTGCGCTGCCTCCTTCAAGCCTCTGGACCCTGAAGCCCGCTTACAACTCCCATTATCAGTATGAGAGGAGATAATGGAAAAAGGAAACATCCAGTACATGAAAGCAACAAAACACAATGACAAAAGCCTATCCCCGCCATCTTCCATCTCCATCACTTAGACTGTGCAGAGGAGAGTGGGCGGCAGAGAGGCTCGCCACCCACCAACCTCCCGGTGCAAGCTCCCTCGGCCGCGCGGACGGTGCCCGTGGTACTCACCAGGCCTCCTTGTTCCCTCCCGGCATAAGAGACGGGCCGTACCGGGCCCCGTCCTCTCCGCCGCTAACTCCGCTCCCCACAAACAAGATGCCCTTGGCCTTGAGGTCGCGACACCGTCGCTACAGGAAAGAAAAAAGAATTTCATCATGTGTTCCTAAAACCAGTTTCTCTCGCTGAATGAGAGGCTGTATGAGAGAGGTATGGAGAACCCACATCTGACTTCAGTGACCCCAAGATCCAAGAATAACCTGGTCATTCAAGACAGTTAATCCTCTCGGTTTGGGAATTAAAAAAAAAAAAAAAAAATCCATGGAAGTTTAAGATAGCTACCCTGACCCTAAAGGGAAATAATAAAGCCAAACATACATTCTCACCTCACAGACCTGGTACAGTAAGACTCAGTGACGAGCTGGCTTGATACAAGCATGACTTACAGTCATTCGGCACTCAGATCATATACCAGGACATCTCCCGGCACGCAGCCATCAGCACAGCGGCCTGCCCCGCCCGCACCGCACGCTGAGGCCTCATGGACGGGCGGCAGAGGAAGGGCACTGTGCCTAGATGCCCCGCCTGCCGTGCCTGCCAGCGGTCATTCCTGAGCCAGTGGGTGACCAGTGAGACCTCATCCCTCAGGTACGCCTTGACGGCTGGTCCCTAGAATCAGCCTCGCAGAGGGATGTCAACTCGTCTGTCATATGTGCAGGGCTGCTGCTTTCTTCTAGAATGTTCCCAGAATTTGGAAGAAGGTGGATGGAAGAATACTTACTGTGGTATCCCTGTATTCAGAATTTCCTCCATCAATGACGATGTCACCAGTGTCTAGCAAGGGTACCTGTAACCAGACCCCAGCATTAAGGTAAAGAAATAAAAGACCAAAATGAACATACCTTGACCAATTAAAACAAACGAGGGCTTCCCCGGCGGTTCAGTGGGTAAGGACACGGCCTTGCAGTGCAAGGTGCATCGGTTTGATCCCTGGCCTGGGAAGACCGCATGTGCCGTGGAATGGCTGGACCAATGTGTCCAACTACCAAGCTGGAGCTCTGGGGCGCATGCGCGCAGAGCCTGTGCTCTGCAGCGAGAGAGGCCACTGCGATGGGAGGCCCACACAGGCGGAGGAATAAAGATGGACGAAAATAAATAAATAAATAAACCAATAAAAGAGGCAAAAATTAAAAACAAAAAAACAAGAACTTACCCCAAATAAACCCAGCCGTAACTTGTGTGTATATATGTACATGTAATATATTTTTAAAGCTTTTATTTTACTTGTAACTTTTACAGAGTTTTGTTGTTTACAGATATGTATGTTCCCAGATTAGTCATATGTATATGCCCCCCATCCTAAATGTAATACTTAACCTTCAACAATCGTCTCTCTGTCTAGAGCTGAAAGTCAAAGTCTTAGTCACTCAGTCACGTCTGACTCGTGCCACCAAAAAGCTTAGGGGTAGCAAGCAAAACCAGTCAGAATTCTCCACAACTGAAACAATCCTTACTCTGTAAGATTTTTACAAGAAACAAACCTACTTGGAAAATTTCTGTATTTCCAATGCGCACCACCTGTCTGATTTATACTCCCAGATTGGATTAGTTCTAAAAGATCTATAAAATCTCTGCCTGGAACAGAGTTGGGGTCCAGTAATTATCAGATAGTTTTGTGTATGAATAAATGACGTGACTACCCCCATTTGGAGCCGGCAGGAAGAGACCAGGCCTCGAGGGAGCACCCTCCTACAGCACAGCCACGAGGCTGGCATCATCGCTCATTCAATCTCCCCTCACAAGGCTCCAGCTGGCATTACTTAATATTCTCCTGTGCTCCAGAGTGGACTTCCCCAGTAGCTCGAAGACTCTGCTTGCAGTGAGGGAGACCCAGGTTTGATCCCTGGGTTGGGAAGACCCTGGAGGAGGGAACAGCTACCCACTCCAGTATTCCTGCCTGGAGAATTCCATGGATGGAGGAGCCTGGCGAGCTGCAGTCCATGGGGTCACATTAGTTGGACACGACTGAAGTGACTAATACACACACACACACACACACACACACACACGAGTCCTCTATATTCTCCAGTCCGTTCTGTCTGGACCTAGGCCTGGCAGCCTGACGTCTTCCTACACAAAAAAGTCTGATGTGGATTCTATCACAGTGCTCTTCCTTTCTAGGCCTTTTTTTTTAGGCCACTTCTACTGGTCTTTCATTTATTTCCATCTTTGTTCTTTGGCCTGTGTGGGCCTCCCATCACAGTGGCCTCTCTGGCTGCAGAGTACCGGCTCTGGGCGCATGTGCTCCAGAGCTCTGGCTCAGCAGTTGGACACATCAGTCCAGCTGCTCCACGGCACGTGGGATCTTCCCAGGCCAGGGAGCAAACTGCCACCCCTTGCACTGCAAGATGGTGTCCTGACCCACTGGACCACCAGGGAAGCCCTCTCGGTCCTTTTTTTACAGGCAGCACAGTGGTTACAAACTCCTCTCCCTGTGGAGATGAGCAGTGTTCATCAGTATTCACCCCTTCTTTCCTCTCTTCACTGGCACAGCGCTCCTGGCAGCAAAACACTTCTTCCCAATGGCTTACGGCTTGGGTTTTTCTGAGCTGATCCTGTATAAGTGTTCTTGAGGATCTAAATAAACAATTTCCACTGGTTCTCCTTCCTCCACACCCCCAAGCCCTGCGGAGGAAAAGCACTCGAGGACTCCCCGGGTGGCCCACTGGTTAAAAATCTGCCTCGCCCTGCAGGAGACACAGGTTCGATCCCTGGTTCAGGAAGATTCCCACATGGTGCAGGGCAGCGTCTGAGCCCGCACACCCAGAGCCTGTGCTCTGCAACACAAGAAGCCACCGCAACTAGAGAGTAGCCTCCGCTCTTTGTAGCTAGAGAGAGCCACAAAGACTCAGTGTGGCCAAAAATAAATACATACATGTCTCAAAAAAGCAGCAGCACCCCAGGGCTGCCGCGCACTGGCAATACAGCTGTCCTCACTTGCTGACGGTGAGGGAGGCGCTCCCGGTTCATACAGTGTGCTCTCTCCCCAAGGAGACGGGCGCCAGAGGCGGCTCCTGAAGGCTTCCAGCGAGGAGGCCTGACCAGAAGCAAGCTGCAGCACACCGCCTGGAGCACAGACAGCCGGCCCCTCGGCCCCCCGCGCCCTCAGCCCTCCAGGTTGGAGAGTGGCCAGCAGGTCTGTGGCAAGAGCCAGTCGGGGAGACTGCAGACAGTGGTGACCATGCACAAGAGTCCACTGACCCTGGGCGGGGGAAAGCCTCACTGAGGGGTCAGGCCACAGCGTGCTGAAGGAGCCAGATCAGCAGCCCTGGGACCAAGCGCCCCACAGCGGATGATCCGGGACCGGACCCACACAGGGGGCGATGGGGAGCCGCCTGCCGCGCGCGGCACGGCCAGCACCAGCCCTGGGGCCACTTTGTTCCTCCGAAAATGGTAACAGTTGCTGGGATTCCTAAAGGGATCTCTTGTCATTTAGAGTAAATTATAAACAGTTGGAGAACTGTTGTTTCATAGGATACTGAGAAAAATGAAATCTATTTCTAAATTTGGACACTAAGGTTTATTAGTCAGTAGTGCTACACATTCACAATACACCATCAAAACTGTAGGTTTTTACATTTTTCTCACTTTGAAAAACATTCTTTTGGCTGTACGACTTGTGGAGTCTTAGTTCCCCGATGAGGGTTCGAACCCACGGCCTTTCAGTGGAAGAGGCATGGTTAGCCACTGGACCACCAGGAAGTCCCAGAACGGATAAGTTTCTTTTGGAATATCAAAAATGCAGCTGAGACTGCTGATGTTTCTATTCTGGTTGATAATGAATTCTTCCTGACATGTCTCTAGGTGTCCTCAGAATTTTATCTACAAAGAATTGCTACCACCCGAGGCTATATTGTTACTTAATTAGTGCCAATCAAGTTAATCACTACTGAGTCACTAAAGCAAGAGCTTTGTCAGAAGTGAGCAGATCCCATCCAGAAACTTAAAGATGAAAGCTCTTAACCAAAAAGCAGCGAAACAGCTCAAGAAGAGAAGGGAGAAGTCCTGTCAGACCAGCGGCAGCTAGGGAGAGAGGGTCTCACCAGTTTCTCAATGAAATCATCGACCGCCTGACCGGCCTTCACAAGCAGGATGACCCGCCGCGGCTTCTTCAGCTTGGCCACCATCTCCTCCAAGGAGTGAGCACCCACCACCTTGGTGCCCTTCGCCTCCTTGGCCAAGAAATCATCAACTTTGGAGACAGTCCTATTAAAAGCACAGACCTAGAAGGACAAAGGGACTGATTAGGAGATTTAGGACACAGAAGACCTTCCGACTGAGGGTCAGGGAAAATGGAATTTCTGCGCAGCCCCAGGTTCTGAGGAGGGAGGACCCTGCTTCTAAATCTTCTCCATCCAGGCGCTGATGATCACTGTAAAGTCCGTTGTAACAAGATGAAAAGGCAAAGGTCAACTGCTAGAGACTGTCAGGTTGGTTAAGACTAAATCTGGGAACCGGCTCGTTCCAGACTGTTACCTATCGTCACTGATAATCCTCCTACCAAAGTCAGTTGAGTACTCACACCCAGTTCAAGTCAGTAAATTATAAACAGTTGGAGAACTGTTGTTTCATAGGATACTGAGAAAAATGAAATCTATTTCTAAATTTGGACACTAAGGTTTATTAGTCAGTAGTGCTACACATTCACAATACACCATCAAAACTGTAGGTTTTTACATTTTTCTCACTTTGAAAAACATTCTTTTGGCTGTACGACTTGTGGAGTCTTAGTTCCCCGATGAGGGTTCGAACCCACGGCCTTTCAGTGGAAGAGGCATGGTTAGCCACTGGACCACCAGGAAGTCCCAGAACGGATAAGTTTCTTTTGGAATATCAAAAATGCAGCTGAGACTGCTGATGTTTCTATTCTGGTTGATAATGAATTCTTCCTGACATGTCTCTAGGTGTCCTCAGAATTTTATCTACAAAGAATTGCTACCACCCGAGGCTATATTGTTACTTAATTAGTGCCAATCAAGTTAATCACTACTGAGTCACTAAAGCAAGAGCTTTGTCAGAAGTGAGCAGATCCCATCCAGAAACTTAAAGATGAAAGCTCTTAACCAAAAAGCAGCGAAACAGCTCAAGAAGAGAAGGGAGAAGTCCTGTCAGACCAGCGGCAGCTAGGAGAGAGGGGCCTCACCAGTTTCTCAATGAAATCATCGACCGCCTGACCGGCCTTCACAAGCAGGATGACCCGCCGCGGCTTCTTCAGCTTGGCCACCATCTCCTCCAAGGAGTGAGCACCCACCACCTTGGTGCCCTTCGCCTCCTTGGCCAAGAAATCATCAACTTTGGAGACAGTCCTATTAAAAGCACAGACCTAGAAGGACAAAGGGACTGATTAGGAGATTTAGGACACAGAAGACCTTCCGACTGAGGGTCAGGGAAAATGGAATTTCTGCGCAGCCCCAGGTTCTGAGGAGGGAGGACCCTGCTTCTAAATCTTCTCCATCCAGGCGCTGATGATCACTGTAAAGTCCGTTGTAACAAGATGAAAAGGCAAAGGTCAACTGCTAGAGACTGTCAGGTTGGTTAAGACTAAATCTGGGAACCGGCTCGTTCCAGACTGTTACCTATCGTCACTGATAATCCTCCTACCAAAGTCAGTTGAGTACTCACACCCGAGCTTTCCTACAGATCCGACAAGCCAATAAACAAATCCCAACGGGACTGTACCTCCTTAGGCTAGGGACAGGCTGACTCAAGGCCCACACACCTCACAGAACCATTCAGCAGGACCCTTCTTCCTGAGAGGGCTGTGGAGCCCCGCCCTCCCACCCCCGCGTGTACAGTGCGGCTTTTCTCTCTTGCAAAAAACGTCCCCTAAGCGGTAACAGGACATCCAAAAGGAGAGCCATGCTCCAGGTTACAGGGGGGCCCTTCCAAATCAGGACTCGGGCTAAGGCCCCAAGGACCCCCAGCAGAGTGTGTCCCTGCCCACTTACCACAAAGCCATGGTCGTTCATGTTCAAAATTAAGTTCTGGCCCATGACCGCCAGTCCAATCAGGGCAATGTCTGCTCTGAAAGACGGGAAAGGAACAAAAGAAACTGTCAGTTGCACTGAATTCACAACGCAGAGTTTTTCGTGTCTGCTACGATGAACACCTGGTCTCAACTTCTCGAGCCCGCTCCTCCCTTTTGCACTCTAGACGCCCGGCTTGCAGCCTTCAGACCACCCCCCCCGCCCCCCGCCGCCAGTTCGCGGGTCCCCAAGTTCTCCCTGACCACACATGCACAAGGAGGGGGTTCACGGCACGGAGTCTCTTCTGCGCTCCGGCCGAGCTGGTGACGACGATTCCCGGGCCTCCAATCTCCGCAGCCGGGCCGTCCTGGGACCCGAGCTGCCCTCGACCACGCCTGTTCTCTCCCCCTCCGCTCTTCCTAGGAACAGGATCCGCCTGCGCCGCCGCAAGGGGCAGAGGGGGCTAGGTCCGGAAAGAGCGAGGCTGGCGCGGGTTCGGCGGGGTTCGGCGCTTCCCTGGAGGTTCCAGGTTCCAGGCGCCACGAGGACAGGCTCCGGCGACCCCCTAGAGCGAGGCGACGTAGGGGGCAACTCCGGCCTCCGCGCCGCCCCCGAAAAGTCCCCCGGCCGCCCGATGGTCACTCACTGGGCCATGGCGGCGGCGGCGGCGACAGCAGAATGAGCAGGAGCAAGGAGACCCGAAAAGCAGAGAGCGCACGGCGCGGACGACCGGAGCTGAGTGCCGATCCTGCTCGCCCCCCGGAGGCCCGGGCCGCGGCTTTCCAGCGTCGGCCAATTGGAAGGAAGGGGCGGAGCCTTGATGCCACGCCATTGGTCTGGCCCAGCGCCTGTTAGACCACCTGAGGCAAGTGGGCCCGCCCACCCCGAGGGCTGGCTCAGGAGAGCGCCGAGCACATCGATGACATCGCCAGCTCGCGCACGGGGGCGTGGCGCGGGTGGTGGGCGCCCATCTGGAGCACGTGGGGACCGGGCTCTGCTCAGAGGTTCGGTTGGCAGGGTGTGGCTCGCGTCGGGCCGCGCTTTTCAGAGTAGCAGACACTTGGACGCCTGATGTCCAAGTGTCCGTCACTCCTTCCTTCCTTAGCTGGGGCGCTCTCTGGGGGTGATGCGTGAAATTGCTCCACCCTGGGCAGGGTCAGAGGTGTCTGCTTTTCTTTTTTTAGTTATTTGTATGTATTTATTTGGCTGTGCCTGGGTCTTCGTTGCTACTCAGGGGATCTTTAGTTATAGTTGCAGCGTGAGAACTCACCCGTTGTGGCATGTGGGATCTTAGTTGCCCCGCCAGGGATCAATCCCCAGCCCCCTGCACTTAGCCCCTGGCCCAGCAGGGAAGTCCCCAGGTGTGTTCTTGTCTGTGGGCACCTGAGATGGGGGCCAGGGAATGTTGCTACTCACCACGACCTTGTGGAGTACCTGTGATACCTCCTTTTACAGATGAAGAAACAGGCTCAGAGAGCCAATGGGTAATGCACTTGGTGGGGTGCCATGGCTTGGAGGTCAAGAGGTCAAATAAGGGTGACGGGCTGTCCAAGGCATGAGCTACCATCTTCCACGTGCAGGGTCCTCGGTGCAGGAGGCGTCTTTATTCTCAAGGCGGAACCCTGCCACCTCGCATGCGGATGTTGGTGAACTGCTTAGCTCCTCCGGTCTGTTTTAGGATTTTGTTCGTTTGTTTTCTGTGGCTGCTTCGTGTCACCTAGCAGTGCCTTGCATGCAGTAAGTGCTCAACAGCCGCTTCATGGCTTATCACACAGCACAGTGACCGTGCAGATAGCGGCCCAGTCGTGACGCATTCAGGGTTTTTTCTATCCCACCAATTGTACAGGTTAATCTGTAACTCAGGTTTTTTTGTTTTTTTTTTTAAAGATTTATTTATTTATTTATTTTTGGGCGGGGGTCGGGTTGGGGTGGGAGGGGAGTGGGCGGGCCACTTCTATTGGTCTTTCATTTCTCTATTTTCATCCGTCTTTGTTCTTTGGCTCCTGTGGGCCTCCCATCGCGGTGGCGTCTGTCGTTGCAGAGCGCCGGCTCTGGGCGCATGCGCTCCAGAGCTCCGACTCGGTAATTGGACACATCAGTCCAGCCGCTCCGCGGCACGTGGGATCTTCCCAGGCCAGGGATCGAACCGGCGCCCCTTGCACTGCAAGGTGGTGTCCTTACCCACTGGACCACCAGGGGAAGCCCTGTAACTCAGGTTTTAACAGATCCTGTTACAACTTCCACCTTAGCAAGTGTCCCCACTATACCCCTTTATTATCTACTGAAAGTTGTGTGTTAATTCAATCACAGTAACAATGTTCTTTCACGCAATGAAATCTTACTCTGATATTTAAAAATGATATCACAGCCCACTTGATCTCGTATGTAAGTATTCTGTATTAGGGTTTCTCCACTAGAGAAATTCTTTACATCAGTTTGTTCTTTTCCTTGAGTCGCTTCCATCTTTGCCTGTTATCCACTAGCCAAGCCTTACGGTTTTTCTTCTTTACTCTCCCGTTGCGTGGCATGACATTCATGGACTGTGTTTGACTCACTATACAGATGTGAAGGTGTGGCCACGCTTAACATAAAACTTCCTCCCAGGGGCAAGAGGGGTGCTGCCCCATGGGTCGCTTACTTGCTTCTATTGGGTGCAGAAATGTGTAGCCGTAAGCAAGCTTCATGTTTATGTTAAAGCTATAAGCCGGGTGCCCGGCTGCCCTCAGTGCTACCTTGAATGGAAAAGAAGTGTCTGTGGATATACGCACTGATAAGCCAGGCAAACCAGAGCACTGCCCTGCACTGGAGCCGTAACCCCATTTCTACCCAAACAGGGGATGCGGGAGCTTTAGATGAAGCAGGCTGGCTGGATTCTTTGAGCTCTTCCAGTTCAGTGTTCTCAGACTCCAGTGTTCAAGGAGTTTTTTCTTTTCAATGAGTTTTCGTTTAGAATATATATTATTAATTGTTATGTGTTAATGATTATTTATTATGATTGTTATTAATTTATTGGCTGCATCCAATTTTTGTTGTGACTCTCAGGCTTTCCTCCAGTTGCGGTTCTTGGTTGCCCCACAGCATGTAGGATCTTGGTTCCCAACCAGGGATCGAGCCTGCATCCCCTGCATTGGAAGGTGGATTCCTAACCCCTGAACCATCAGGGAAGTCCTTGTTAAATGTGAATTCTGAGACCACTGGTCCGGGAGAAGCCAGGGGATGTGCATTTTGGCAGGACTCCCGGATGATTCTGTGTCCTGGAGAAAAGACTTCTCAGAGCAAGATCAGGGCCTCTGGATGACCCTGAGCCCCTTCCGGGGGAAATGGGGACGAAAGCTATTCCCTGGTGCTGGAGAGGCATTACTTGCCTTCTTCATTCTTCTCTCACAGTGTACCAGGGAGTTTTCCCAGAGGCTACATCACATGTGATACTGAACAGATTAAATGTGGAGACAGACATGAGAATCCAGCTGTCTTAAACTGTAGGAGCAGGGCGTTAGAGAGATTCACAGAATTGCCAAACATGACCACTCATCTCAGCAGGAGACGCGGGTTCAATCCCTGGGTCAGGAAGATCCCCAGGAGGGGGAAATGGCAACCCGCTCCAGTATTCTTACCTGGAGAATCCCACGGAGAGCAGAGCCTGGTGGGCTACAGTCCACGAGCTCAAAAACTCAGACGAGACTGAACGACTCAGCACGCGACACGCACGTGTGCCATTCACTGCAGTTTCTTTCATTTTGGGAAATCGTTATTCAAAGGTTTCTGTTTTTTCATTTTAAAATAGTAATACTAATAGATATAACCCACATAAACAAAAGCTCAAAAGCTTGCTGGGTCCTCAGTAATTCTTTTTTATTATTATTACTTATTTTTCTTTTGCTTTTACAGAGTTTTATTGTTTACAGATACATATAATCCCAGATCTGTCACAGGTATATCCCTAAGAGTGGAAAGGTGTCCTGACGTCAACAGGTTTGAGAACCACTGATCTAATCTAGCCCAACCCAACTCGTATTTTAGGAGGAAACTGGGGCCCAGGGAGCCAAGACTTGCTGAGTCACACAGGGACAGGCGCCGGAACGACCTGGTGGGATGGACTGGATGCTCTCCAAGCCCTGCTCAGTAAAGCCTGGAATCGGGAGACAGCCTCAGTGGTCAGGCAGCAATTGTCCTAGAAGTCAGAGCAGATGGTGTCTTGAGTGACCTGGAATGTCTTTCTTGGAAGCTGCTTGCTGAAGAGAGAACAGTAGGTTTTGGTGTCACCCTGACCTTAGTTGGCTCCATTCCAGTTCTTGCTAGCCCTGCAGCTGGGGCAAGTTATCAAATCTCAGAGTTTCCTCATGTGTGAAACAGGACTGACAAGGTCTCCCAGGGTAGCAGGATTAAGAGAAGCCTATGGGACTTGGTCTGGTACTTAGTACTCATGTCTTAGTTTCTCCCTTTGTTACGGAAGGGTCTCAGAAAGAAGAGACAGAAGCCACAGTGGAAAACAAGACTGAATTTAAAAAATGGCTCCCAGCGTTCTGGTGAAAGCTGCTGGGGAAAGAGAGGTAGAAGAATACCGTGGCAGCTTCTTGCCACGCTCCTGAGGGGTCCCCACAGACCAAGCTCAGCTGATGCGGAAGTGGTCTGTTACTTGAATTATTTGCTGTAGAAAATATTCCCCCTTGACAAAATGACACACCCAAGTGTTTCACAACATCTGTCTTTCTGATCCAAACACATCACTCCAGGCGTCTCCTCCTTTCCCCCATAATCATGACGTCTGCTCTACACCCTTTAGGATACACCAGCACATTCATTTTTTTTCCCTTTTTTTGGCTGTGTGGGGTCTTAGTTGAGGCACATGGGGTCTTCAGCTTTCGTTGTGGCATGCAGCATCTTTAGTTGCAGCATGCAAACTCTTGATTGTGGCCTGTGAGATCTAGTTCCCTGACCAAGGATTGAGCCCAGGCCCCCTGCATTGGGAGTGTGAAGTCTTAAGTCACTGGATGACCAGGGAAGTCCCAGCACATCTTATAAAAGGGTTTTTTTTTTTCTCCCCAGAGGATCCCGATTGTCTGGGACATGCACACAGTCTAAGCTTGGTCCACAGGGCTGACCAATGTGACCAACTTAACCAGGTGGTAGACACAGCCCTTTCTCTGCTAGATCTCAAATTCAAGCATGACGACCTCCGCCCTCCACCCCCGCCAATACAGCGGTGTGAGACAAGGACTCACCTCTGTGTGCTTCCTTTAGGCTCTGTTCCAGACACTGAATTACCTTCTGGTTCCAGAAAAGCGCCTGAGTCGCTGCTTGGCTCTTGTCCTTGCTGCCTCCACTGCCCTGCAGCCTTGGCTCACTGGTTCCTCTCTTTTCCCAGGATGACTTAATGCTGTGTGCCCACAGCACAGCATGTCGCTGCCTTCATCTCCATCTCTCCCACTGCAGCATCAACCTGAGACCGTCTCTCTTGTTCCTAAGTGTGTTTCTATCACCTTCCTATGCCCTGCACATAACAGATAGACACTAACTGATGCAACTGAATGACAGTTTTATAAAAGGGGCACCATTCAAGCAGTTGGTCTGGATCACTCCTTCTTCACAACTGTCTTCCTGCATGGTTTTCATAGTAATCTGTTTTATTTCTCAAAATTGTTCTGGCTTGAATGACATACTGGCATTCTACTTTAAAATGATCATATCACTTCTTCATAGTACTGTATTTAAAAAAAAAGATTTATTGAAGTGTAATTTAAATGTCCGATGATAACTGCAGCCATGAAATTAAAAGACACTTGTTCCTTGGAAGAAAAGCAATAGCAAACTTTAGAGTATTCAAAAGCAGAGACATCCTTTTGCCAACAAAAATCCATATACTTAAAGTTACGATTTTCTCAGTACTTATGTGTGAATGTGAGTTGGACCATAAAGAAGGCTGATCACTATAGCGTTGATGCTTTCAAACTGTGGTGTTAGAGAAGACTCTTAAGAGTCCCTTGGAATGCAAGGAGATCAAACCAATCAGTCCTTAAGGAAATCAACCCCGAACATTCAGTGGAAGGACTGATACTGAAGCTGAAGCTCTAATACTTGGGCCACCTGATGTGAAGAGCTGACTCACTGGAAAAGACCCTGAAGCTGGGAAGATGGAGGACAGGAGGAGGCGGGGAGGGCTGAGGGGGGTAGAGAGCATGGACAAGAATCTGAGCAAGCTCTGGGAAATAGTGAAGCACAGGGGAGCCTGGCACAGACCATTAATAATAGAAGGAAGAAAATGACTGGCTGTTTAATTAGACATATAAAGATGTTTGAATTACCCCATGGGCTGCAAAGAATAGGACAGGATTTAGTGACTGAACAACAACAAGAAAATTTCTTGGGAATTTCAGTTGGTGTGTGATGTAAGATACCACTATTGTCTAATTTGAGATAAGAAACAGCTCAGAGAAGTTGACTTTCTCAGCTAACTGGTGGCAGAACTGAACTTTAATCCAAGCTGCTAGAGCTGAGCCCAGCACTCTTGCCTAATCAGATAAGCAGACCATACTTATTTATGCAAGCTCGCAGAGACATACTGTCACAGAGAAACTGGATATAGATGTACATTAGAGATAGTTAGTTGACTTTAAGTGGAAAGATAAACTGAACTTCCAGTGACTAGCTTTGAGGAACAAACACCTGTAATGATTTTACAAGGCAGAACTTTACACAAGTACAGCTGCTTTCTTTAAGAGGCCCTTCCTGCCTCTCAGAACTTTCAACTGTTTTGCAACTACTTCCTTTTTCTGAGAGGCTCCATTACAAGGAAAATCTACTATCATGTTCTGCTGCAAGAGAAAATTGATTGCTCTCGTCTGAGATTTGGCAAGGGAGAAATCATGCTGAGTCAAAGTGACTAAACATCTGGACACGCCCAAGTTACTGCTGTGAAGTATCATTTTAAGCAAACATATTTGAAAATCCAATTAAACAGCCAATCATTTTTTTTCTTCTATTACTAATGGTAGGTGCTACATGGCCTTCTTATGTCTCTGTTGAAGTCCTAACAACCAGCAAAACAATACAACTTCCCAGTATGGCTGGAAAACCACACAGGACTGGTTTAAGGAGAGCTGGGCTGGGAGAATGACAGATTGCCCCTGAGATGAAGGGGGCAAAGCCAGGGCTGGCGGGGCCACGGCTCCAGGCTGACCTTTAGTTTTTAGAAAACCCCTCAAGTTCTTCAGTCAACTCACTATTCCCCTTGTCTACATTTTGCCTTGCCCTAAGTCCCCAAACCCCAAATCAAAGCCTAAGTAGAAATTCTACAAAAACAACCCTTTCCTGCAAACCTCCCCAGGCCAAATCCTTTGCTTGATTTACATAAGAGGGTGTGTAAGTCACAGACGAGTTGGGGTGGATTTGAAAAGCCCAACGCTGCCACTTACTTGCTGTGTAATCCCCGGAGCTAAACTCAAATGGCTTGGTTGCACAGTAGGTAGAAAGTGCAATTTTGAAAAAACCCGGAGACCATATATTCTAAAGTCAGAGTACAAGCATGTGATGTGCCCTGAAAAGCTAGATTTAGGACTGTGCAGAGGCCAGAAGTTTCCAAAACCAAAAATGGAATGACAAGAAAAACCAGATGTGAGAGTAATGCATTAAATGAACATGCGCAGTTTCACGGGCTCTCCTGGGGTACGTGCTGTCAGTTTTGTGAGTGCCACGCTGGCGACGAGACCCTGGATGAGGCCGAGCTGCAGGGGAAATTTGTCTTGTAGAAACTAATGCAGTTTAAGCGAAAAGCCCAGTGGAGTTCAGGAAGACACAGCTGGCACGAGCCCCAGGGAAAACCAGTGACCAAGACAACCCGCTCCAGCTCGGTTACTTAGCTGTCAGTCTGGAGGCCACCTACAACTTGGTATCTCCTCCTCGTTCTTCAGATAAGCAGTGCTGCTGAGATAAACAGGACCTGGGTCCTACCTTCCCTCTTGTCTTGGCTCCAACCCCACAGGCCACATCCAGGGGTTCATGCCAGCCAATCAGCAGGTTTTCCCTTCTAATTCATTCATCCCCATCATCAGCACACACACATGCTGGCCTATCGCCTTTCTTTAAAATAAAAAGTAACAACCCCTCCCTCATCTCCTGCCCATCACCGAGTATCTCACTCTGCCTCCTCTGCCCCACTTTTCCCCCCACCTGCTCCAGTTCGGCTTTCTCCTCGCCAAGGTCCTCACCAGAGCAGAGGCACTCCTGAGGTCTCCTCCCATATGAAGTGACTCTATTCCTGGAACATTCCTGCTTCCATCAGCCCCGTACAGATGGCCGGGAAACGGCACTGTCTGAGTTTGGAAGGAGACTGTGGCATGGCCAGCCCGGCCACGTCCTCTCTCTGGGAACCTGAGCTGCCATCAGGGAACCTCTGGGCTGACATGGAAGCTTACAAGAAACTCTGGGTCTGAGGCCCCATGCCAGGCCTTCTCAATCGGAATCTGCACGGGAGTCTGGTGCTCTTTAACATTTAAGACACGCTGCTCTCCACCTTCTCATTCTGGGGTTCAGGATTAGGGAATCCGTTTATCCCCAGACCTAAGCCACATCCTCCAGTCGCAGCTTTAGGAGTAATGAAGGTGAAGTTTTGATGGCCCTTCTGCCTTGTCCCTTTGTTTCTCACTTGGCTTTGAAATTTGGAAGCAGCGATGGCATTGACTGGTCCCTCAAACTTCCTAGAACTTCCTCCTTGTTGCCAAAACCTGTAGTCACTGCTCAGTTCTTGCTTTGCGTGGTCAGCTGCCTGGACACAGCTATCACTTCCTCCATCTTGACACACGTCCTTCACTTGGTTACCAAATACCACGCCCTCTCCACAGCCACGCCTCCTGGCTTTTGCTGCCATCTACCCCGGCTGCAGAAACTAATGCAGTTTAAGCGAAAAGCCCAGTGGAGTTCAGGAAGACACAGCTGGCACGAGCCCCAGGGAAAACCAGTGACCAAGACAACCCGCTCCAGCTCGGTTACTTAGCTGTCAGTCTGGAGGCCACCTACAACTTGGTATCTCCTCCTCGTTCTTCAGATAAGCAGTGCTGCTGAGATAAACAGGACCTGGGTCCTACCTTCCCTCTTGTCTTGGCTCCAACCCCACAGGCCACATCCAGGGGTTCATGCCAGCCAATCAGCAGGTTTTCCCTTCTAATTCATTCATCCCCATCATCAGCACACACACATGCTGGCCTATCGCCTTTCTTTAAAATAAAAAGTAACAACCCCTCCCTCATCTCCTGCCCATCACCGAGTATCTCACTCTGCCTCCTCTGCCCCCACTTTTCCCCGCACCTGCTCCAGTTCGGCTTTCTCCTCGCCAAGGTCCTCACCAGAGCAGAGGCACTCCTGAGGTCTCCTCCCATATGAAGTGACTCTATTCCTGGAACATTCCTGCTTCCATCAGCCCCGTACAGATGGCCGGGAAACGGCACTGTCTGAGTTTGGAAGGAGACTGTGGCATGGCCAGCCCGGCCACGTCCTCTCTCTGGGAACCTGAGCTGCCATCAGGGAACCTCTGGGCTGACATGGAAGCTTACAAGAAACTCTGGGTCTGAGGCCCCATGCCAGGCCTTCTCAATCGGAATCTGCACGGGAGTCTGGTGCTCTTTAACATTTAAGACACGCTGCTCTCCACCTTCTCATTCTGGGGTTCAGGATTAGGGAATCCGTTTATCCCCAGACCTAAGCCACATCCTCCAGTCGCAGCTTTAGGAGTAATGAAGGTGAAGTTTTGATGGCCCTTCTGCCTTGTCCCTTTGTTTCTCACTTGGCTTTGAAATTTGGAAGCAGCGATGGCATTGACTGGTCCCTCAAACTTCCTAGAACTTCCTCCTTGTTGCCAAAACCTGTAGTCACTGCTCAGTTCTTGCTTTGCGTGGTCAGCTGCCTGGACACAGCTATCACTTCCTCCATCTTGACACACGTCCTTCACTTGGTTACCAAATACCACGCCCTCTCCACAGCCACGCCTCCTGGCTTTTGCTGCCATCCTCTCCCAACTGCTCCAGGCTGCAGACCCCTACTTGCTCCCTAGCTCTCCTCACCTCCTGACTTTCTGTAATTAACTTATTTTTGGCCACATCACATCTTAGCTACAATTCATGGGCTCTCTTTTTTTTTTTAATTTGTGGGTTCTTAATCATGGTGTGTGGGCTTAGCTGCCCCACAGCATGTACGGTCTAATCCCCAGCCAGCAATCAGATCGGCGTCCTCTGCATCACCAGGCAGATTCTCACTGGGCCGCCTGGGAGGTCCCTCCTGGCTTTACTGTCACCTTCATATGGCAGCTCCCAAAGGTGCCTCCAGCCCAGCCTCTCCCCCGAATCAAACGACTTCATCCACCTGCCTCAGGGAGCACACGCGCAGGTGGAAGCGTCGCCGTCTCCCTGTGAAGAGGCCACTGGCCAAGTCCTCCACGTGGTCGTGCCCTTGGCTGTCCTTAGCCTCCTTCACTTCAGGTGACAGCAAGTCCATCCTGTGTGCTCAGGCACGTGACCCAGAAGTCACCTTCCTTCTTTCTCTGTGCAGCCCCTCAGCAGACGCCGAGTTCTAACAGAGCAACATGTCCTGAATCTGACTCTTGCTCCCCAGGTCCACTGCTCTCAGTCCAAGCCTCCACCCCCAGCCCCAAATGCTGGGGTAGTAACTTCCCACCTGGTTCCTCTTCCTCCACGGGCCCCATCTCTACACACAGGCTGCTTTCCAGAAGGCCCTTTTAAAAACATAAATAAAGGACTTCCCTGGTGGTCCGTTGGCTGACTCCCTACTCCAAGTGCAGAGGAGCCAGGTTCGATCCTTGGCCTGGGAACTAGATCCCACATGCTGCAAGAAAGATCCCACCCACATGCTGCAATGAAGATCGAGAACCCCAACTAAGACCACGGTGCAGCCAAATATTAAAAAAATTAAAACCAAATGAACACACACACAAAAATAATGTCATGGGACGTATCTTCTCAAAACCCCTCCTTGGTTCCTACTTACTCTAATGTAAGTAGTTATCTTAAGCCCTAGAAACCACTCAGGCCTGGCTACTTCCCGTCTCCACCCCGGCCACCTCCCTATTCTGGAAACTTCTGAGGACACTGCTGCCTCAAGTACCTATCTTCCCTGCTTGCAGACCTCTGTGCCCAGGGATTTGCATGCCCCGGGCTTCCCAGGTGGTGCAGTGGTAAAGAACCCGCCTGCCAATGCAGGAGATACAGGTTTGATTCTTGGGTTGGGAAGATCCCCGGAGAAGGAAATGGTAACCTGCCCCAGTCTTCTTGCCTGGAGGACCCCATGGACAGACGGGCCTGGAGGACAAGAGTCCAGGGGGTTGCAGAGAACTGGGCACGACTGAGCACACCTGCACCCTGCATGGCGCACCCATTCGTCCATTTTGGAGTCTACTCAAATGTCATCTCCCAAAACAGGCCTTCCCTGCCCACACTGCCTAACAAGATACCTTATTTCTATCCCTTCTAACCTTTTTATTCAGCTTGACTTTTCTTTGTAACATTCTGCATTTGTGTAGTGAATGTCTCCCCTTAGTGGAATGGGAGGGCCGGGGGCACCAGGCCGGTTCTCTTCACTGCTGCGTCACCAGCATCCAGACACACGTGGGGACAGGCAGCTGCATGCAGAGTGAACTGCCGCTTCTCCCCAAACGTTGCTTCAACTCCCCACTTCCACTCCTTCCCAGACACCCAGGACAGCGGCCCCTGCACATGCTCTGCTCACGAGAGGAACGTACCATCCGCCCTACAACACTACCTGGTAGGTTTGTAAAGAGAGGCACTGGGAGGGAAAAAAAGACGCATCTTCCCCCTAAAACAGCCACTCCCATACTTGGGAGGAACGTACTTTCAAAGAGGATCACATTAGTTATACAACGGCTGTCTGGAATTCTCAGAAAGGAATGTGGAGGTCACAGCCTGTGGTGTCAGCACTGTGCCCCAGAAGAGCAGGATCTTTCCAAGTCAAGACAAATCTTTGTGTAAATACCTTTCAAAGGAGCAAGAACAAACACACGTCAAGAGTCTTCTGATGCACGGGTTGTCCCTTTATTAATATGACCTCGTTCACTAACAGTTCCGTGATGCAAGGTTACCACACACAGTTAAGATAATGTCTGGTTGCACACCTACAGCTATACAGCAAGAGAACCAGCATTAGTACAAAGACAGGAACTCTATTTACATTCTGTAAACTCAAGCTCCAAACGTCAGATCGTATGTACATAATAAAACATGAAAATGAAAATCTGAAATTAATAATGTACACTGTTGCTAATGTGCTAAACTCCTTCCCTGGGAGAGATCAGGTTTGATTCTTGGGTTGGGAAGATCCCCGGAGAAGGAAATGGTAACCTGCCCCAGTCTTCTTGCCTGGAGGACCCCATGGACAGACGGGCCTGGAGGACAAGAGTCCAGGGGGTTGCAGAGAACTGGGCACGACTGAGCACACCTGCACCCTGCATGGCGCACCCATTCGTCCATTTTGGAGTCTACTCAAATGTCATCTCCCAAAACAGGCCTTCCCTGCCCACACTGCCTAACAAGATACCTTATTTCTATCCCTTCTAACCTTTTTATTCAGCTTGACTTTTCTTTGTAACATTCTGCATTTGTGTAGTGAATGTCTCCCCTTAGTGGAATGGGAGGGCCGGGGGCACCAGGCCGGTTCTCTTCACTGCTGCGTCACCAGCATCCAGACACACGTGGGGACAGGCAGCTGCATGCAGAGTGAACTGCCGCTTCTCCCCAAACGTTGCTTCAACTCCCCACTTCCACTCCTTCCCAGACACCCAGGACAGCGGCCCCTGCACATGCTCTGCTCACGAGAGGAACGTACCATCCGCCCTACAACACTACCTGGTAGGTTTGTAAAGAGAGGCACTGGGAGGGAAAAAAAGACGCATCTTCCCCCTAAAACAGCCACTCCCATACTTGGGAGGAACGTACTTTCAAAGAGGATCACATTAGTTATACAACGGCTGTCTGGAATTCTCAGAAAGGAATGTGGAGGTCACAGCCTGTGGTGTCAGCACTGTGCCCCAGAAGAGCAGGATCTTTCCAAGTCAAGACAAATCTTTGTGTAAATACCTTTCAAAGGAGCAAGAACAAACACACGTCAAGAGTCTTCTGATGCACGGGTTGTCCCTTTATTAATATGACCTCGTTCACTAACAGTTCCGTGATGCAAGGTTACCACACACAGTTAAGATAATGTCTGGTTGCACACCTACAGCTATACAGCAAGAGAACCAGCATTAGTACAAAGACAGGAACTCTATTTACATTCTGTAAACTCAAGCTCCAAACGTCAGATCGTATGTACATAATAAAACATGAAAATGAAAATCTGAAATTAATAATGTACACTGTTGCTAATGTGCTAAACTCCTTCCCTGGGGAGAGATCAGTTTGCAAAGTCTTGGTTCAGAAAGGCCACTTACGCTGCACGGGGCTTGTGTTTGTGCACAGGAGCGTGCCGAGACCCCAGTCTCGCAGGACAATGCTTCAGAGCCACCAAGTCGGGGACGACTCGTGAGAAGGCTGCTGGGTTCCTTGGGTGAACCGATGCCAGGATATGCAAATGAAGAGGATGAACTCGAAGACATGGAAACAACACGTGACAGCCAGGGTTTGGCAAGAGACCAGCCTCAGCTAGGACTTCCCATCTCAGCACAAACCGTTTGGCTGTGAGCTTGCAACATGACACTCGTACCAACTCTGATGTCTTCCTTTAAGCGATCAGAGGCTTTCCTAAGTTTGTATGGGGCTCAAGTACAAGTTTCATAAATGGCCTTTTGAACAACAGCAGCTGGGCACCTCTCAGCTGATCGAGCCGTCTACTAAGGGAGCACAAACGGACCTGCTCCCGCCACACGGTCACGATCTGGCCACACACGGACAAAGCGTCACAGGCCCCGGGGACAGCGGCAGTGCACCACAGTTAGCATCCTGTTGAAAATACATTCAGCAAACCTTCTGAGAGCAGCGCAAAATTAGTCTCTTCTTTGCAAAGAGCAGGTTAACAGTCACATTTTAAGAAGGGAACCAGAAGGGAAAAAGGAGGGACCCATGTCAGAACCGAACAAGCCCTGGTACCAGCAGCCCAGGAGAGGCCGAGAGGAGCCGGGATGAGGGGTGCCAGGTACCGACAGGACAAGTCACCTTGCCTGTCCAGCTGCAATTAATTACAGCTGTGTAAATATACAAATAGCAATTAACCTAATAAAAACAAAATCTTTGCTTTGATATATGTGCCAGGAGAACAAACACACGTCAAGAGTCTTCTGATGCACGGGTTGTCCCTTTATTAATATGACCTCGTTCACTAACAGTTCCGTGATGCAAGGTTACCACACACAGTTAAGATAATGTCTGGTTGCACACCTACAGCTATACAGCAAGAGAACCAGCATTAGTACAAAGACAGGAACTCTATTTACATTCTGTAAACTCAAGCTCCAAACGTCAGATCGTATGTACATAATAAAACATGAAAATGAAAATCTGAAATTAATAATGTACACTGTTGCTAATGTGCTAAACTCCTTCCCTGGGGAGAGATCAGTTTGCAAAGTCTTGGTTCAGAAAGGCCACTTACGCTGCACGGGGCTTGTGTTTGTGCACAGGAGCGTGCCGAGACCCCAGTCTCGCAGGACAATGCTTCAGAGCCACCAAGTCGGGGACGACTCGTGAGAAGGCTGCTGGGTTCCTTGGGTGAACCGATGCCAGGATATGCAAATGAAGAGGATGAACTCGAAGACATGGAAACAACACGTGACAGCCAGGGTTTGGCAAGAGACCAGCCTCAGCTAGGACTTCCCATCTCAGCACAAACCGTTTGGCTGTGAGCTTGGAACATGACACTCGTACCAACTCTGATGTCTTCCTTTAAGCGATCAGAGGCTTTCCTAAGTTTGTACGGGGCTCAAGTACAAGTTTCATAAATGGCCTTTTGAACAACAGCAGCTGGGCACCTCTCAGCTGATCGAGCCGTCTACTAAGGAAGCACAAACGGACCTGCTCCCGCCACACGGTCACGATCTGGCCACACACGGACAAAGCGTCACAGGCCCCGGGGACAGCGGCAGTGCACCACAGTTAGCATCCTGTTGAAAATACATTCAGCAAACCTTCTGAGAGCAGCGCAAAATTAGTCTCTTCTTTGCAAAGAGCAGGTTAACAGTCACATTTTAAGAAGGGAACCAGAAGGGAAAAAGGAGGGACCCATGTCAGAACCGAACAAGCCCTGGTACCAGCAGCCCAGGAGAGGCCGAGAGGAGCCGGGATGAGGGGTGCCAGGTACCGACAGGACAAGTCACCTTGCCTGTCCAGCTCAATGTGCAATTAATTACAGCTGTGTAAATATACAAATAGCTTACAAAATTAAATATCCCTGTAAATCAGACAACAAGCAGCAGGCGGCAAAGTCTTTGCTTTGATATATGTGCCAGGAGAAGTCATTTTACTTGAGGCACCAAAGGATCTTCCACCATGATTTAATTGATTCCTTCATCTTAAAAGGGCTAAAAAAAAACCATCGAAAATGAGCAGTCGTATAAGTTCTGTGCAGCTGAAGGGAAAAAAAAAAGTAGTGGCTTCTTAGTTGGGAAAAACCATTTCCCTCGACTTCCTTCAGATTATAAAAAAGAACTGGAATTCGAGTTCCTGCCCTGCTGCCAGAGGCAGCTTGACCCTGCGCGGTGGCTGTGCGTGGGCTGGCTGACCCCGCAGAGCCCGCCCGGGAGCTGACTGACCCCCAGGCAGGCGCAGAGGCAAGGAGGGTGCGGACACCTGTCGGGTGGAAGCCGTGAGGCCATATTTTGCTCTGAAAGGAGAAAGGAGGACGCAGAAGGAGGGGAGGAGATGGTTATTCTTAACTAGCATTCATTTCTTCTTAATTTGTAACTTCTTAAGTCCTTCCTTGCTTTTATTATTATTTTGCTTGCTTAACGGAGTACATTAGGGGAAAAGAACCCAACTACCTTAGAAGGTAGTTTCCCTCTCTTATCTAATCATATCTAATCAGGTTCTAGAGATGTGAAAAAAAGAGTATGAACATTATCTTATTAAAGATACTCTCTCCTGAAAACAAGCAAAAGGTAGTTTCCATAAAGATTTGAGTTCTTTCAATTTTCCTCTTCTACTAAAGCCCTCCTAAGTTCTGCCATAAGTTCTCTTTCAGAGCTTCAGTGGGGATGGGTCTGCCTGGAAAGGCAGCATCAACTCTGAAACTGCTCCAACTCTAACCTGAAAACAGGCCCCATCGGCACGGGTGAGCCGCAGCCGAGGCCACAAACCTTCTGAGCAGAAAAGAGGGCCGAGGAAAAGGAGGGACCCATGTCAGAACCGAACAAGCCCTGGTACCAGCAGCCCAGGAGAGGCCGAGAGGAGCCGGGATGAGGGGTGCCAGGTACCGACAGGACAAGTCACCTTGCCTGTCCAGCTCAATGTGCAATTAATTACAGCTGTGTAAATATACAAATAGCTTACAAAATTAAATATCCCTGTAAATCAGACAACAAGCAGCAGGCGGCAAAGTCTTTGCTTTGATATATGTGCCAGGAGAAGTCATTTTACTTGAGGCACCAAAGGATCTTCCACCATGATTTAATTGATTCCTTCATCTTAAAAGGGCTAAAAAAAAACCATCGAAAATGAGCAGTCGTATAAGTTCTGTGCAGCTGAAGGGAAAAAAAAAAGTAGTGGCTTCTTAGTTGGGAAAAACCATTTCCCTCGACTTCCTTCAGATTATAAAAAAGAACTGGAATTCGAGTTCCTGCCCTGCTGCCAGAGGCAGCTTGACCCTGCGCGGTGGCTGTGCGTGGGCTGGCTGACCCCGCAGAGCCCGCCCGGGAGCTGACTGACCCCCAGGCAGGCGCAGAGGCAAGGAGGGTGCGGACACCTGTCGGGTGGAAGCCGTGAGGCCATATTTTGCTCTGAAAGGAGAAAGGAGGACGCAGAAGGAGGGGAGGAGATGGTTATTCTTAACTAGCATTCATTTCTTCTTAATTTGTAACTTCTTAAGTCCTTCCTTGCTTTTATTATTATTTTGCTTGCTTAACGGAGTACATTAGGGGAAAAGAACCCAACTACCTTAGAAGGTAGTTTCCCTCTCTTATCTAATCATATCTAATCAGGTTCTAGAGATGTGAAAAAAAGAGTATGAACATTATCTTATTAAAGATACTCTCTCCTGAAAACAAGCAAAAGGTAGTTTCCATAAAGATTTGAGTTCTTTCAATTTTCCTCTTCTACTAAAGCCCTCCTAAGTTCTGCCATAAATTCTCTTTCAGAGCTTCAGTGGGGATGGGTCTGCCTGGAAAGGCAGCATCAACTCTGAAACTGCTCCAACTCTAACCTGAAAATAGGCCCCGTCGGCACGGGTGAGCCGCAGCCGAGGCCCGTCTCGGCAGCAGGCCTTCCGACCTCGGCCTGTTGTAGTGTCTGACACTCAAAGCAAAGCCATTCCCAGTCAGCTTTGTTTACATCAGAAGAAAAACAAAAGTCATGTCAGGTCTCTCTCCTTCAACCAGACATGGGTCCTCCTATCAGACTTCAAGAGCAGCAGCATCCATGAAAAGTAACCTTTGAATCACGTCTTAGTTCCCTGAAATTAGACTGAATTCACCCCAGGAAGCTGTGTCTCAGTGCGAGCAGACCCTGGGTTTGAGTAGACACCAGAAGGGCATGTCGTGCCCATTAGACAAGAGACCTCTACCCACGTTACAGTCTCAAGTACCACTTAGAAAACAGGTTAATGTTGGGGTTAGTGACCTATGTTTAAGGAGGGGAAAAAAGTTTAAAAATCTACTACAGAGTTTTTCTTGACCGTTTTTCACGTCAGGCCACAGCCGTGGATTTCTACTCTTAAGCTCTCCAGTGACTCTCTTCTCTTCGCAGAGCAGTTATGATGAACGAAGCCAGGAGGCGAACCCCAGCAGGAAGGCGGAGGTCAGAGGCTGGGTGCTGGGCAGGCCAGCCCTAAGCCGAACCCTGCCCAGCACCTGTCCTGCAGAGCGCACGGGCCCTTCCCTCTGGCTGCCCGAGAGTCAGCGCCCCTGCGGCTAGGAATCCCTGGTTTCCATAAAGTGGAAGCAAGCAGACACTTTCCAGATGGCCTGAAGGATGGTCAGAGAGAAGTGAGGGCGGCAGGAAGGGCGGGCACAGGACAGCCCCACGCCGATGGGCAAAGCAACCGAAGTATCCAGAGGCTCCCCTCCCGTCATGCCTGTGACGCTAGGTGCAGCTGGAAGAAGACCCACGTCTTCTGCCAAGGCCTCTGGAGCGGACCAGCCTGTCCTGTCACAGCAGGAGACTGTGGGCAGTGAGCTCCTTGCTCCTCTGGCAGGATTTCCACAGAGGAGACGATCACTGATGTCTGGGGCCAGGGTTCAGCTGGAACTTCTTCTCTGCCCCCAGGGGTCCTTTTGTTGTTAGTGGTGGGAGGCAGTCCGTTATGATTCTGGGGTCCAGAATGCAAAGCCTGCCACGTTTGCTTATTTATTTGTTCACGTGGAGAGACAAGCATCCCTGGCAGTATTTCCAGTTGGAGGAAAATTGCTGAAAATGGCCAGTGGATTTGGAGGCAGACTCCCGTGTATGTTCTGTTGTTGTTCAGTAGCTTGGTTGTGTCTGACTCTTTGCAACCACATGGACTGCAGCATTCCAGACTTCTCTGTCCAAATGTACATTTAGAGCTATTTTTCTTTGATCAAAAGGAGCTACAACTATCACAAGGTCACTATCTGGCTTTACCGGAATCATGATGATGACAAAGACCATCAGGTTCACCACCAAGAAACGAGGCACTCCCTCCTGGTGGGATACTGGTGGAGGGCATCACGGCAGGAATTCTGAACTGAGCCGCCATCATCACTAACACTCAGGGCAGAACTGAGACTCAGAGGAGAAACGAACAGTTCACCGGAGCCCCGCTGTGAGGGACCACCAGCACCCTCCGGGCCACCACCGCCCAGGCCCATGGGCCTGTGACATCCACCGGCAGTAGTCCTGGCTCTTCCCTTCTGACCTGGTCAATAGTAGCCACTGTCTCAAACCTGCTGAAAAGTTCCTCTCTTCTCCCTTCCACTAAATTGAAATACACAGCTATGTTCTCAATAAGCCCCAATTTTAGAGATTATACCTTCCCACGTCTAAGCTCACTACAGCTGTTTGTTTGCCTGAATGGAAAATGCAGAGAGAAATTAGTCGTGGCAAGAAGCGACGGAAAGGGGAGGGTACAATTTTTTCCCTTCCAGTTCGAAAAAGACTAGACAGTCTCCTCCTCTCGTCTCTAAGCCACCCAAGAAAAATTAAACTTAAATCCCAAACAGAGAAAAGAAAAAGGTATCATGGGGTCTTGTGAAACAGACATAGATATCCAAAGACAGCAGCACAGACAGCAGTGGTCACAATGGGGACCTAGCATACAAAAGGAAGCCAAAGTACCCAAAACATAATTTGGATCCCCTTGGGGATTTTGTGTGTTTTTTGTTTCTTTTTTTCCCCCTTTTGTTAGGCCACATGCTTCTAACAAGACTCTCAGCACAGGAAAAGAACGAAAAGAGTACAGAGCAATGGGGATGGGGACCAGGAGTACTGGAAAAAGTGCTGGACAAGAGGGACAAGAAGTCAAGCCACAGGATCACACACAAGAGAACCGCCAAGAATCACAAAGAGAAATGAGAGGTAACACTTTCTTTATCTCTCGGAAGGTGCTCGCGTGAGGGTGCTCGGCAGAGCCACCTAGTACGTCGCTTGGCTTGGGCATCTGCGGGAGAGTTTCGACCTGCGGGCGACAAAGGGAGGCGAGAATGAGGCAGACGCTGGGCTGGAGGACGGGACGCAGAGGGCCCTGCCCCGCAGGTCTTCCTCCTCCGTGCTCCTTCCTTCACATCCTCCCATCCTGCACCGCAAGCCCAGCTGCTCAGCCCCTGGACAAACAGGCCAGCCCCGCGTCCTTACTCTGGAGACTGGGGGAAACAGGCCCCTCTTGGAGTCTGAGGCTGGATCATACGGCTGAACACTGGGACCATTAAGGTTCTCCTGGTCTTCCCTTTATGAGTCCACAGCCCCCAGGCTGATCCCCTCACGAAGAACAAGAGGAAGCAGGACATGAACTGGGCACACGTGTGACCAGAGTATCCTCAGGACACCTGATGACACCGGACGCCCACACCCGCGCTCCTGTCCTTCCTCTATCTTAATGTAACAAGACTTCCTGTTTCTGCTGACGTCCCTGGAATCAAGCGCCAAGGAGAAGGAGGAAGCACAGGAACAACCTCTCACCGTATTGTGCCAGCAAGGAGCGGGTTAAAGGCGTATAACCAGTCGTTCATGTCTTTGTCGTTGAGAGCCTGCAAAAGGACCCCACGGTGCTTGGTGCACACGGCAAAGGTGTTCGGTGTCTGAAAGAGACCCAGGAAGACGAGAAAGTTCCTATGGATACTGAACAATGGGGACCACCAGCCACAGTCAGAGGCACACGGCCCTTCACACTGCAGCCTGAGACACCAAATACAAGAGAGGGATCCCTCGCAGGGCAGGGCTTACAGCTCAACAGGGAAGGCTGTGCCAGGTGACAGGAAGCAAGACAGGGCAGGACTGACCTTCACCATGGCTTGCTGGTCCTCGCTGTACTCCACCTGCGCTGTGCACAGGTTAATGATGCCCCGCTCCACAGGGTCCTTGTCACTGTTATAGATGAAGACGTAAGGGCGACGGACCACGACAAAATGTTTAGCCCAGCTGCTGGAAAGCGGCTCCTTGAAATGCAGATAGCCTTTCTTAGAGACCACGGAGCTGAAAAGGACAGGTCAGGAGAGGTCAGGGCCTCAGAAAAATAAAGTGATCACACGCTGAGGGTCAAAAAAGAGACTGAGCCCCGTCCCTAGGTTAAAGGAAAGAGACAAATGATCTATTTGCCGTAGAATCGTGTCTGCTGAAGGAGTGTGGACAAAGACCACAGAGCTCCTCCGCCACAGGCTGCGTCGGGCCGGGGCAGAGACACCCCTGAGGCGGAACCCAGCCCCGCTCCTACACACCGGTGCCTTAGACTCATCCAGAAGAGCAGGAAGTAAGTTCTTGCTAATCTGTCTTCTAATGCCCAGCATCCCTGTTCAATACAGTACTCACCCTGGTCTAATTTCTTCAATATCTGGAACAAGATTGAGAAATTCATTTTTTCCTGCTCGGGCCAAATAGGGCGTTTCCACAGGTGGGATGATCTGAAACTGTTCAAATTCTGGGCAGGGGCTAGAGGCCCGGGAATTGGCTTCTGGGGTCCTTGAAAAGAGACAGAGGTTAGGAAGAAAGGGATACCAATAGCTCTCGTGAGGTCAACATGCAATCAGCTCAGCAGGAGAAACAATGGCTCTCCCTGAACTCCAAGGACCTTGCCAACAAGACAGAGCCGGCGTCCAGAGGTAATTAATTCCATATCCATTGGGTGTCATCCTTCAGCAGTTATTAACAGAAAGGAAACTCACTGATGACCAGCGAGTCTCAGCCTCTTCTCCTGTCCTAAACCCTTTGAACAGAAGGCTGAGGAGTATGAACACCATTCGCTGATATGCTCCTATTTAACCCCAAGTTCACACCCCTGCACCACCTACGGCAGGGATTCTCAACCCGATCAGCAGCATCAACTTCACCTGAAAGCAGTGTTAGAAATTTAGATTCTCAGGCCCCAACTCGGACATATGGCCTCAGAAATCCTGGATGGGGCTCAGCCACCTGGGTTCTCACAAGCCTCCCAGCTGATGCGGATGCCACCGAAGCCTGAGGACTGCGGCTGAGGGACTGCAGAGCTCGCAACAACCAGGAAGAAGGGGCTTCTCATGTGGCCGTCTGGAGCAGAGCTGCTCCACAGCAGGGACCTGCCCAGACCTGCCGTGGAGACGGCTCCTAGGCGGAGATGCTTACTCTAATCAGCTGTATTTCACCAGTTTCCCGAAGTCCATCTTTCTCATACTTCACCATCTCCCGAACTGGGACGCGTCTTATAAGTGATGGCATGTCACACTGTAGCTGGGAGTGCTTTTGCTTTCTTGCATCCTATGTACTAAGTTGCTTCAGTCATGTCCAGCTCTTTAGGACCCCATGGACCGTAGCCCGCCAGGCTCCTCGCCCCTGGGATTATCCAGGCAAGAATACATGAGTGGTTACCATGCCCTCTTTCAGGGGATCTTCCTGACCCAGGGACTGAACCTGTGCCTCTTAGGTCTTCTGCACCAGCACATGGTTCTTTACCACTAGCGTCACCTGGGACACTTTCTCGGTGGCATATAAAAATAATGTCTTACAGCTGACAGCAGTGCAGATCCAATTACATCACCATGCTGTGTCACCTTCTGCAGCCCACTGTCCGGGCTGACACAGGAAGATAGCTGGACGACAGCAGGTGGGTCTGACAGGTGAGCGCACTGAACGGAAGCTGGGCGAAGCGGAGGGATGGCACACCGCATAGCAGTGATCTGAGTGACCAGCTCATGGTGTCGAGACTTGGTCTCTATTATTCATGCTATATATTTTGCTGTGTCATTACAATATTTTTTTCCCAGGTCCCTCGATGGGGATTCCTGTGTCTGATGTGACTGGGGAGACAACGGGTGGTGTGAACGGAAGAACAGGTCAAGCAAAAGGGTATGAAGAAGAGGCGTCACTGAGGTGGTGTGGAGATTTAGGTATGATGTTCAGAGGTGGCAGGAGCACGTGCCCAGCCACTGTCATGTCCAGAAACGGCCCCCACGTATCTCCTGATGCTGCCTGGAAGACAGTGCTGCCCTCTGCTGAGAACCACTGAGTGAGCGCAAGGTTGGCATTTCCCTTGGTTCTTACATTAGCTTCTCTCAGTGAAGTCTGAGTACTTACTTTTTTTTTTTTTTTTTGAGTACTTACTTCTGCTCTGAAGAGTTGCTCCTAGCATCCACCAGAGAGGGGCAGGTGGAGGAGGGAGTGAGGGTAGCACTGCTAAAGCTGGACACGGAGGGATCCCGGCCGATGGGAGACATATCAGACAACTGGAAGAGAGCAGCGCGTGGCGAGTGAGATTCAGACGACAGAACACCTCTGCAGGGAGAAGCTCTGGCAGCCAGGACCTCCCATTCACACACCTCGTGTCTCAAGTCATTCCAGAAAACAAGTCTCACAAATACTTCATGGCCTAAGTGTCACAACAGGACTTAAGACATTTACAAAAAAGGCAAGGCTCATTTTTTCTATTTATAAAATATGCTCATAGTTTATGCTGCTACAGCCTCCTGCACGGACTAAATGACCTTATGTGTGCCAACCACTCAGACAGACAGGCGCTGTTCTAAGAATATGGCAGAGGCCCTGCCCTCCCTGATCTTATATTCTAAGTGGAGAAGGCAGAGAATCAACCAATCAACACACATTTAAAGAAGTGTCAGGCAGGGATTAATGCTAGAGCAAAACAGAAAGCAGGGAAGCAGGTTAAAAAGTTTAAGAGAGCTGCTAGTCTCACAGCAGTGCAGATCCAATTACATCACCATGCTGTGTCACCTTCTGCAGCCCACTGTCCGGGCTGACACAGGAAGATAGCTGGACGACAGCAGGTGGGTCTGACAGGTGAGCGCACTGAACGGAAGCTGGGCGAAGCGGAGGGATGGCACACCGCATAGCAGTGATCTGAGTGACCAGCTCATGGTGTCGAGACTTGGTCTCTATTATTCATGCTATATATTTTGCTGTGTCATTACAATATTTTTTTCCCAGGTCCCTCGATGGGGATTCCTGTGTCTGATGTGACTGGGGAGACAACGGGTGGTGTGAACGGAAGAACAGGTCAAGCAAAAGGGTATGAAGAAGAGGCGTCACTGAGGTGGTGTGGAGATTTAGGTATGATGTTCAGAGGTGGCAGGAGCACGTGCCCAGCCACTGTCATGTCCAGAAACGGCCCCCACGTATCTCCTGATGCTGCCTGGAAGACAGTGCTGCCCTCTGCTGAGAACCACTGAGTGAGCGCAAGGTTGGCATTTCCCTTGGTTCTTACATTAGCTTCTCTCAGTGAAGTCTGAGTACTTACTTCTTTTTTTTTTTTTTTTTTGAGTACTTACTTCTGCTCTGAAGAGTTGCTCCTAGCATCCACCAGAGAGGGGCAGGTGGAGGAGGGAGTGAGGGTAGCACTGCTAAAGCTGGACACGGAGGGATCCCGGCCGATGGGAGACATATCAGACAACTGGAAGAGAGCAGCGCGTGGCGAGTGAGATTCAGACGACAGAACACCTCTGCAGGGAGAAGCTCTGGCAGCCAGGACCTCCCATTCACACACCTCGTGTCTCAAGTCATTCCAGAAAACAAGTCTCACAAATACTTCATGGCCTAAGTGTCACAACAGGACTTAAGACATTTACAAAAAAGGCAAGGCTCATTTTTTCTATTTATAAAATATGCTCATAGTTTATGCTGCTACAGCCTCCTGCACGGACTAAATGACCTTATGTGTGCCAACCACTCAGACAGACAGGCGCTGTTCTAAGAATATGGCAGAGGCCCTGCCCTCCCTGATCTTATATTCTAAGTGGAGAAGGCAGAGAATCAACCAATCAACACACATTTAAAGAAGTGTCAGGCAGGGATTAATGCTAGAGCAAAACAGAAAGCAGGGAAGCAGGTTAAAAAGTTTCAGAGAGCTGCTAGTCTCACAGAGGGTGGTTAAGGAAATTCACCTCAAGGAGGCAGTGGCTGAGCAGAAAGATGAACTAGATAAGGAAGCAAATCATGGGAATATCTGGAAGATTATTTCAGACAAACAAAAAGCCCTTGCACACAACCCCAAAGCAGAAAGCTTGGAGTGGCCAGGGAAGAGCCAGAAAGGTGAAGACGACAAGAACACAGTGAGTCAGGCGGAAGTTCCTTCCAGCACTCACCTCGCAATTCTGTCAGCGGCAACAAAATGTCATGACACCAACAACCTCAGGACTTGCTATGCCCTGCCGTAAAATACGTACCACCCCACAGAACACTGTTCTCCAAGGGATTTTGGGAAACGCCCATGTTCCCCATCTGATAATCACTCTAGGAGACACAGAAGAGCACGTTTCTCTTCAGAAGTCAGTGTTCTGACTGAGAAGTTAAATAAATGCAAGAGCAGGAATGTCAGACATTCTGGGACATGACGCCAGGCCCATCTCAAGCCACCTGAATGCAGCAGAACCTGAGGACGGGAACCACGAGCTGCTCACCTTGCAGTCACTGACGCTGCCGTGCACCTGGCTGAGCTCCCGGGTGAAAGTGTGGGTGAGAAGTTGCAGGCACTAGGGAGGAGAATGAGAAGGGTGAGTCTGAATGGTTAAACAAAGTCTCGTATTAATTCAACAAAGCCTGCATTAAAGCAGGGAGGGAAAATCACATGACCCACAGCGGAGCTCAGGCACTTCTCAAGCAGCCCCAGAAAGAAGCTGGTACGCAGCAAGGGAAGCCTGGGGCATGCCTCATAAAGATGATAAGAGAGTGTGGGCAAGGGCTTCCCTGGTGGTCCAGTGGGTAAGGACACTGCCTTGCAGTGCAAGGGGCGCCGGTTCAATCCCTGGCCTGGGAAGATCCCACGTGCCGCGGAGCGGCTGGACCCATGTGTCCAATTACCGAGCTGGAGCTCTGGAGTGCATGTGCCCAGAGCCAGTGCTCTGCGACAACAGAAGCCACTGCGATAGGAGGCCCACACGGGCCAAAAAACAAAGATGGATGAAAATGGACAAATGAAAGACCAATAGAAGTAGCCTGCCTGCTCCCCTCCCTCCCCATCACCCCCCCAAAATTATAAATAAATAAATCTTAAAACAAAAAAAAGGGCTTTCCCTGGTGGTCCAGTGGGTAAGGACACCACCTTGCAGTGCAAGGGGCGCCGGTTCGATCCCTGGCTTGGGGAGATCCCACGTGCCGCGGAGCGGCTGGACTGATGTCCAATTACCGAGCCGGAGCTCTGGAGTGCATGCGCCCAGAGCCGGCGCTCTGCGACGACAGAGGCCACCGCGATGGGAGGCCCACAGGAGCCAAAAGATCAAAGACGGATGAAAATAAAGAAATGAAAGACCAATAGAAGTAGCTCGCCCATCCCCTTCCCTCCTCACCCCACCCCCCGGAAGATAAATAAATAAATGTTTAAAAAAAAAAAAAAGAGAGAGTGTGGGCAAAAAAACATTCTCACAAATATAAAAGGGAATTGCTGCAAACACCACAGTGTAAAGTGGTTAAGAATGCAATGGCATCTCTTTAATTCTCAACGTGCCCTGGTGCTAAAAAGCATGGAGATTTCTTGTTTTTTTTTTTTTAACTTTTTTTTGGGGGAGGGGGGCGGTCGAGGGGTCGGTTGGGGAGGGAGGGGGCCAGGCGGGCCACTTCTATTAGTCTTTCATTTATCCATTTTCATCTATCTTTGTTCTTTGGCCCGTGTGGGCCTCCCACTGCGGTGGCCTCTGCTGTCACAAAGCACTGGCTCTGGGCGCATGCACTCCAGAGCTCCGGCTCGGTAATTGGACACATCGGTCCAGCTGCTCCACGGCACATGGGATCTTCCCAGGCCAGGGATCGAACCGGCGCCCCTTGCACTGCTAGGCGGTGTCCTTACCCACTGGACCACCAGGAAAGCCCAGCATGGAGATTTCTAGATGACACGTTTCTAAATCCACTAGAGGATCATTCAGTTACTGAAACCATCATAGAATCCCTCTTACTTCCATATTCCACTGTCAGTCAGCTGCCTAGAGCCAACGTGCCTGGTGGTCATCCCCATAATCCCTCTGCCTGCTCCTGCCGTACCCTAGCAACAAGGAATGCAGAATCTACCTTCCAAATGTGTCTCCCATGATTCCTCTTCAACCCCTACCCCCACCATAGTGAAAGAACTTGATCACTTTTCATCTGGACTACTGACATAAAGAATTCTTTCTGCCTCTAGTCTCCTCACAACAAACCCAGGCTCTTTCCTGCTGTCAGAGAAATCTTTCCAAAACACAAATACCTATTTGAAGTATTTCCGGGTCCCTTCCAGGATACCCTGCGTGCTCCAGTCCAGCACACAGGCTCTTGGTGACCTGGCCCTGCCGTCTCTCCAGCATCTGTCCTTCTCCTGCTCAGATTCCCTCCCATTGGTCATGCAGGTGACTGCTGGCTCTCGCCAGGCATCCTTCAAGGTCAGCTCATGAGTGCCCTCATAGGCAGGCCTCTCCTTTGCCTCCCACAGCATTCCAGACCACACCTCTATTATAAGCTGTCCACTTGCCTGTGAACTTATTAGGGTAAGTCTTCTTTATTCCTGTGTTCACAATGTTATTAGCCAGGCCTTGAACCAGAGGTTCTCACAAATATAAAAGGGAATTGCTGCAAACACCACAGTGTAAAGTGGTTAAGAATGCAATGGCATCTCTTTAATTCTCAACGTGCCCTGGTGCTAAAAAGCATGGAGATTTCTTGTTTTTTTAACTTTTTGGGGAGGGGCGGTCGAGGGGTCGGTTGGGGAGGGAGGGGGCCAGGCGGGCCACTTCTATTAGTCTTTCATTTATCCATTTTCATCTATCTTTGTTCTTTGGCCCGTGTGGGCCTCCCACTGCGGTGGCCTCTGCTGTCACAAAGCACTGGCTCTGGGCGCATGCACTCCAGAGCTCCGGCTCGGTAATTGGACACATCGGTCCAGCTGCTCCACGGCACATGGGATCTTCCCAGGCCAGGGATCGAACCGGCGCCCCTTGCACTGCTAGGCGGTGTCCTTACCCACTGGACCACCAGGAAAGCCCAGCATGGAGATTTCTAGATGACACGTTTCTAAATCCACTAGAGGATCATTCAGTTACTGAAACCATCATAGAATCCCTCTTACTTCTATATTCCACTGTCAGTCAGCTGCCTAGAGCCAACGTGCCTGGTGGTCATCCCCATAATCCCTCTGCCTGCTCCTGCCGTACCCTAGCAACAAGGAATGCAGAATCTACCTTCCAAATGTGTCTCCCATGATTCCTCTTCAACCCCTACCCCCACCATAGTGAAAGAACTTGATCACTTTTCATCTGGACTACTGACATAAAGAATTCTTTCTGCCTCTAGTCTCCTCACAACAAACCCAGGCTCTTTCCTGCTGTCAGAGAAATCTTTCCAAAACACAAATACCTATTTGAAGTATTTCCGGGTCCCTTCCAGGATACCCTGCGTGCTCCAGTCCAGCACACAGGCTCTTGGTGACCTGGCCCTGCCGTCTCTCCAGCATCTGTCCTTCTCCTGCTCAGATTCCCTCCCATTGGTCATGCAGGTGACTGCTGGCTCTCGCCAGGCATCCTTCAAGGTCAGCTCATGAGTGCCCTCATAGGCAGGCCTCTCCTTTGCCTCCCACAGCATTCCAGACCACACCTCTATTATAAGCTGTCCACTTGCCTGTGAACTTATTAGGGGTAGAAATTAAGTCTTCTTTATTCCTGTGTTCACAATGTTATTAGCCAGGCCTTGAACCAGAGGCTCTCAAAGAAAGATGAACATGCAAGCGAGAAAACAGAAAGACCAGCTCACAGAGCCTCAGGGGGAAGCGCTCAGCAGAGGCGGAGCATCCCACCTTGGTAGCCAGCTCTTTCTCTCGATCCACCAGACTTTCAATGTCTGCTGAGTCGTAGCCACTGCTCTCGCTGGGTGTGATGGCACTTTCAAAGGTGGTGGTTGAGATCTGCGAGGAGATGCTGGTGGAGGTGCTGAGAGTCCCGCTGCTGAGGCTGGGGGACAACGAGTCACTCAGAGATTTGGGGATGCTGTCATCTAGTCTCTCGCGGAGCAGCAGGAAGTGGCGGGTTTTCTCCACCTAAGATCAACAGGAGAGCCTCAGCAAACGCAAGCTCATTGAGGTCTTAATAAACAAGTACTCTAGCGTGCCTCCCCCATGATGGAGAACAGTGACGCCAGGGCCACAGGCAGCCCAAGAGTGTGAGACTGATGCCTGGGGCATCTCGCCTGAGAGTTCGCCTGCGCCCGCCTCCCTCTTCCCTGGGCACCTCGTGCAGAAGCTCCAGCTTCTCCAGCTCCCACTGGTGCTCGAGGATGAGGCTGTCTCCCCGGGGCCGCCAGCCGGCCAAGTTCTCTTCCCCCCGCACGTATGCCACTGAGGTATCCAAGATTTTCCTTCTCCTCCGCTGCATGCCTGAGATAAGAGGAAACCACTCATTTTTCCAAAACACAAATTAACCTATTTGAAGTATTTCCGGGTCCCTTCCAGGATACCCTGCGTGCTCCAGTCCAGCACACAGGCTCTTGGTGACCTGGCCCTGCCGTCTCTCCAGCATCTGTCCTTCTCCTGCTCAGATTCCCTCCCATTGGTCATGCAGGTGACTGCTGGCTCTCGCCAGGCATCCTTCAAGGTCAGCTCATGAGTGCCCTCATAGGCAGGCCTCTCCTTTGCCTCCCACAGCATTCCAGACCACACCTCTATTATAAGCTGTCCACTTGCCTGTGAACTTATTAGGGGTAGAAATTAAGTCTTCTTTATTCCTGTGTTCACAATGTTATTAGCCAGGCCTTGAACCAGAGGCTCTCAAAGAAAGATGAACATGCAAGCGAGAAAACAGAAAGACCAGCTCACAGAGCCTCAGGGGGAAGCGCTCAGCAGAGGCGGAGCATCCCACCTTGGTAGCCAGCTCTTTCTCTCGATCCACCAGACTTTCAATGTCTGCTGAGTCGTAGCCACTGCTCTCGCTGGGTGTGATGGCACTTTCAAAGGTGGTGGTTGAGATCTGCGAGGAGATGCTGGTGGAGGTGCTGAGAGTCCCGCTGCTGAGGCTGGGGGACAACGAGTCACTCAGAGATTTGGGGATGCTGTCATCTAGTCTCTCGCGGAGCAGCAGGAAGTGGCGGGTTTTCTCCACCTAAGATCAACAGGAGAGCCTCAGCAAACGCAAGCTCATTGAGGTCTTAATAAACAAGTACTCTAGCGTGCCTCCCCCATGATGGAGAACAGTGACGCCAGGGCCACAGGCAGCCCAAGAGTGTGAGACTGATGCCTGGGGCATCTCGCCTGAGAGTTCGCCTGCGCCCGCCTCCCTCTTCCCTGGGCACCTCGTGCAGAAGCTCCAGCTTCTCCAGCTCCCACTGGTGCTCGAGGATGAGGCTGTCTCCCCGGGGCCGCCAGCCGGCCAAGTTCTCTTCCCCCCGCACGTATGCCACTGAGGTATCCAAGATTTTCCTTCTCCTCCGCTGCATGCCTGAGATAAGAGGAAACCACTCATTTTTTCCAGAGAAAAATTCAATTCCAATTTTAGCTCAACAGGCACACTAGGATAGTTGAGTCGCAAGACACATGGGATTTATTAATAAAAATTTATCCCTTCATCTCTAAAGCAACTGTCTGAACTTCTTTTAAAACTGAGTTTTACACTCTTAGGTAATTTTGAAGCTGGCAATGCAACTTGAGAAAATGTTAGATATTATGTTAAGTAAAAAGTACAGAGATTACAGTCACACACTGTTGTTCCAAACACAGAAAAACACACCTAGAGGAAAAAGGGAAAGGACTATACACAGTGCCCTCACATTTTGAGGTTCAGTCAAGATGGCAGATGACAAGTTGGTTTTGACTCCATTATTTCCCATTAATTTTTTAAAATGTTCTACTGCTTTCAAATTCAAAAGACATGAATTTATGTTCATTTAAAAATTTCTGAAGGAACTCTCTAGACACTGTGATCAGCTGCTATGGGACCTGGATTCATACTCAGAGTCTTCTTATCTCAGTCTCACCTGAGGGCCTCAGACTCTTTTCCACATGTGTTCTAAAATGATTCAGCTTACACTCAATGTTCTGAAAAACCCATACTTTTGTCCACATTCCAGTTCTACAACCATGGAAACATAGAGGACTGCTTAAGGTCACCAAGCTGGAGTAACAACAGCAATCCAACAGAGACATTAAAAAGGACACAGAACAAGTTCAGCTAAATATTAATGCTTTGTCTTCCCAGAGCATAGAAAGTTCAAATTCTAGTTTGACAGCATCTGTAAAGTTATACTGTCGAGTTATCTTTGGGGCTAAGGTAGGGAGGGAAATGGTTCTGTAATATACTTGATTTTTTGGGAGGAGGAGGGTCATGCCTCGGGGCTGAATCTGGGGCCATGGCAGTGGAAGCACTGAGTCCTAACACTGAGTGACCAGGCAATTCCCACAATATACTTGAATTTATTATACTGATAGTATTCCATAGCCCAATAACATTCTGTTCCATACAGTTTTTAAAACTGTGTAACATGTCATAAACCAGTGATGCAACTCAGAAAAAGGCAGCTCCCACCATCACTACCAAAATGGCTTGTAAAATATAACTGGTGTCTCAAAAATGTAGCAAAAAAGCAAAATTAAAAAAAAATGGCCAAAAAATGTATATATATACTGCATGGGTGGGATAAAATTTTAATATAATATTCTTCAGTCAAATGTAAAGGTTACCTCTCCCTTTCCCGATCCACAGGGCTTACCTGGACTACCTGTGTCTGCCATTTTGCATAGACTGAGTTCATAAATTCCAGTGACTCGGTTGCTATTTGAATTAAAACAAATAAACAAGTGCTTAATTTCATACACCACAAAACAGGAAGAATCTCAATTTTCTCTGCTCAAAACACTGTCCTCTGCTGGGGCTACAACAGACCTCAAATATAACTACAGACATCTCTCATCAGTTACCATTCTTTTCCTAGTCTGAACTTAAGGAAAAACTGAATGATAAACTGGAAAATTTGTAATACAAATGTGAAAATTAGAATTTTGCCTTTTATTAGCATGAGAAAGAAGGAATGAGGGGGTAAAGGTCTGTGCAGTACGAAATGATAATCAGAAGCTTCTAGGGGGCGTGGTTAGGAAGGGGACAGAACCTTCTACTGCACGAGTCATCATTTTTAAGCTGAGTGGTCACGTATAGGTAGTCACTGTAATATTCCTGAGGCATATTCATGTATCTAAAACAGGAATAAATCTTATAAAGAAGATAATCCCAATGGTAAGCTGCTAGAAACAGTATTTAAAAGTACAGCCAGTCCCTGCAACACTGCTGGAGAAGTGTTCACAATGGAGCACACTTCCCTTCATTAACTCATCCATCCATCAATCTCTTACTAAAAGCCAACATTCAAACAAACAAAAGCCAACATTCACCTCACTGCACTCTAGGTATCAATTACCAAAAAGGTCTATAGGTCATGAATCCTGAAACCAGCAGCTAGGAGACTGCTCATTCTATACAGGGCACACCAAACCAGGCTCCACTTGTCTCGACAACTTACGAGTCTGGTGACTTTGAATAGCCGCTGCCGAAGAGGCTGCGCAGGGAGCGTGGAGGAGAGATCTTGGCGTCCCGGGAGTAGAAGACCATGTCATAAACCAGTGATGCAACTCAGAAAGGCAGCTCCCACCATCACTACCAAAATGGCTTGTAAAATATAACTGGTGTCTCAAAAATGTAGCAAAAAAGCAAAATTAAAAAAAAATGGCCAAAAAATGTATATATATCCTGCATGGGTGGGATAAAATTTTAATATAATATTCTTCAGTCAAATGTAAAGGTTACCTCTCCCTTTCCCGATCCACAGGGCTTACCTGGACTACCTGTGTCTGCCATTTTGCATAGACTGAGTTCATAAATTCCAGTGACTCGGTTGCTATTTGAATTAAAACAAATAAACAAGTGCTTAATTTCATACACCACAAAACAGGAAGAATCTCAATTTTCTCTGCTCAAAACACTGTCCTCTGCTGGGGCTACAACAGACCTCAAATATAACTACAGACATCTCTCATCAGTTACCATTCTTTTCCTAGTCTGAACTTAAGGAAAAACTGAATGATAAACTGGAAAATTTGTAATACAAATGTGAAAATTAGAATTTTGCCTTTTATTAGCATGAGAAAGAAGGAATGAGGGGGTAAAGGTCTGTGCAGTACGAAATGATAATCAGAAGCTTCTAGGGGGCGTGGTTAGGAAGGGGACAGAACCTTCTACTGCACGAGTCATCATTTTTAAGCTGAGTGGTCACGTATAGGTAGTCACTGTAATATTCCTGAGGCATATTCATGTATCTAAAACAGGAATAAATCTTATAAAGAAGATAATCCCAATGGTAAGCTGCTAGAAACAGTATTTAAAAGTACAGCCAGTCCCTGCAACACTGCTGGAGAAGTGTTCACAATGGAGCACACTTCCCTTCATTAACTCATCCATCCATCAATCTCTTACTAAAAGCCAACATTCAAACAAACAAAAGCCAACATTCACCTCACTGCACTCTAGGTATCAATTACCAAAAAGGTCTATAGGTCATGAATCCTGAAACCAGCAGCTAGGAGACTGCTCATTCTATACAGGGCACACCAAACCAGGCTCCACTTGTCTCGACAACTTACGAGTCTGGTGACTTTGAATAGCCGCTGCCGAAGAGGCTGCGCAGGGAGCGTGGAGGAGAGATCTTGGCGTCCCGGGAGTAGAAGACCATGCACACATCCTTGGTGAGAACGGCTGGCTGGATGCAGTGATCCAGCTGAAAGCAGACAGAGCACCATGACCACAATCTGGGCACCGTGGCATCTGGAAAGCCATCCCAGATGTGGGCGTGGGGACTCAGTTCTATCAACAGATGTTGTGGGGGAGAGGACTCCAGCTCTACCAATGATTTATTTCAACAGCAAATCAGAAGACAATATAGGAGGCTTCCCTGGTGGTCCAGTGGGGAAAGAAAGAGTCTGCCTTGTAGTGCAAGGGGCACCGGTTAGATCCCTGGCCTGGGAAGATCCCATGTGCCACACTGGCTGGACCAGTGTGTCCAATTATGAGCCAGCACTCTGGAGTGCATGCGTCTACAGCCAGTGCTCTGCAACCAGAGGGGCCACTGCAATGGGAAGCCCACACAGGCCAAAAAGTAAAAATGGATGAAAATAAATGGATAAAAAAAAAATCAATGAAAAGAGGCCAAAATTTTAAAACATTAAAAAAAAAAAAAAGACAATACATGCAAGGTCAGGCACTATTCCTTGAAGGAATAAACTTTTCTCAGAATTTCTTCAAAGTTTTTCTTGCACATGGCAACAGCTGATACTTATTACTTGTTATATGCCCAGCACTGTTTGTCCTAAATCCTCTTCTGTGACCTCTCAACAACTTTCTTAGGTAAATGCTATTAATACTATTATTACCCCTGTTTAACTGACGGAGAAATTGAGGCACAGAGGAGAAGCCACTTGTCCAAAGACTTGAGGGCAGTATGTGACTGCACAGGGACCTGAACTCAGACAGGCTAGTTCCAGGGTCTGGGCTGTTAACCACTAATAGGCTCCATTTACAACATCCAAAACAAGAGGTGGTTTTCTTAAAATCATGCATTCTCTGAAGAACGGGGATTAGGCTACTCAAGCTGAAGCTGCCATAAAAGTTATATGACTTTTTGATTAGCTAGAGACTAGGAACGAATCTAATATAACCAGAAGAGTTAACAAATTATAATACAGTAAATAACAGGATAATAAGGATGTATAGGAGAAAGGAGGCCAAAATCAGTCCCTCCCCATTTCCTGTCGTAACCTGCCCACGTGCAGGGCTGGCTGATCGTGGCAACTCAAGTTGGGGTCTTCTCACCTCCAGGTATGCTGACAGGGTCATGTAGATCTTTTCCCCATAGGGTGTCACTCGGTTCAGAAGGAGGGAGTTATGGAGGGAGCTATCCCACACAGCCTCGAAACGATAGAAGGTCCTGTGTTCAAAAAAGCAAGAGGAGTCACCCAAAGAAGCTGCAGTTCCCTCAGCCCAGGCACTGCTCCTGTCAGAGACACCGCAGAGCCCACAGCGACCAACACGCCCGGCTCCAACAGCAGAGCAGAACCTTCATCTCCGAGGAGCAAAAGGTCGGCCCCAACCTCTTGCCCCCACCAACTTAGCTATGCTTTTTTTTTTTTTAAACAAACTGCTTCTCGCCTGCCTATAAACATCAAAATAGTGAGATCAGTCAAAGGGGATAAGGATAGAAAGGAGAAATGACTGTGGACAGAAACTAAAACTAGAAAGGCTAGTAAGTATGCTCCTCTGTCAGTCAGACAAGAGCAGGAAGCAGAGGTTCAGCCATTTGAAGCTGCCGTCTTCATATTTCAATCCATCCTGCTGAGCTTCAGAAATGTCACAGGCACATCTAGGAGGACTCACGAGAGAAACATTGTAGACAGCCTTGTTTTAACTATGACAGGTTATTCTTAGTCGATGTTTCAGGAAGAGAGAGATTTTTAGAACCAAACTACTATTTGTCAGTTTTCTAAAAAATCAGCATAAGACTCATATATATGAGTTGGATTATTTAGTATATACCCATACAGTGATTTTATAAGTTGCTTTAACATCTTTCTTTTCTCCTCCTAGTAAAGCCCCATAGCCCCTGCCTGACTAATGTGGACCTTCAGTCCAGCAGGTCTCAGCTGAAACACCCTCAGTTCAATAGCGGATCACAGCTCCATGCCCGACCCCGCGTCCCTCCTCACCCCGTGAGCACTGTCTGGGAAAACACATCGCCCACGCCTGCAGACGGACTCTGTGGCACCAGGCTCTCTGCACGTGTAACACACCTCCTCCGAAGCAGCTAGAATTTTGCACACCTTATTCTCTGTCCAGACAACGCCCCCTTGCTCCTTCCTAAATGGTAACCTCACTGCAGCTGTCTTTTCTAGATGCTCCATGTCAAACAGCTGGCTCATCTTCTCTCAAAACACATCTCTGTGCTTCTTTCTCCAGAAATAATCAGAGAAACAATACTTCTATGTGAACCCTGTAACCACACTGAATCCTGAGTGCCAGTGTGTGAAGCCTGATTATTGTATCTCATAGCTGCTTCAAGAACTAGGTCTTCTTAAAGTACAGTTGCCCCTTAAACAACAGGGGCCAGAGGCTGGCCCTCCATGTAGTTAAAAATCCACGTCTAGTTCTTCCCTGGTGGTCTAGTGGTTAAGAATCTGCCCGCCAATGCAACAGACAGGACTGGATCCCTGGTTTGGGAAGATGCCACATGCCGCAGGGCAACGAAGCCTGTGCGCCACAACCTGAGCCCAAGTGCCTGGAGTCTGTGCTCCGCAAGAGAAGCCACCACGAGTAGTGCAAACCCCTAGCTCACCATAACTAGAGAAAGCCTGTGTAGCAATGAAGACCCAGTGCAGCAAAGAAAAAAAAAACCCATGTATAACTGATAGTTGGTCCTGGGTACCTAAGGTTCTGCCTCCACAGGTTCAGTGAAGCATGGATCACAGAGTACTGTGGTACTTACTACTGAAAAAAATCCACTCACAAGTGGACCCATGCAGGTCAAGCCTGTTTGTTCAAGCGTCATTGGCTGTACATGATCCTCTCTCAATGATATAGCTTTTGAGGCAGTGAGTATGGGTCAGGAAAATTCTCTACACGGACAAAAGGAACATAGAGATAGCAAGACAAAGAAGGACAAGAGCCACCAAGGGACGCAAACAGCAATCACAGAGGATGACAGAAGCCTCTCCCCTGCTCCTGGGCTCAGCAGAGAGCCCTTTATGTACTCCAAGGCCCTGTTTCGATCAAATCTAAATTTTCATTTGGTTTAAGACAAATTCTGATAGTGGGTGGTGAAATCCATTACTTCAGCAGAGGCCACCTGAGGGCTCCTGGAAGGGGGTCTCCCTGTCGCCTCGCTGGTCGACACAGACACCAAAGGAACACAAAGACAGCAAGACGAAGATGGTGCAGCGGCAGGTCTCGCTGCGTCACAGGGAGCGCTAGTTTACTGGGAGAACACGACTACAGTCTAACAGCACTCAAAACAGCGAAGACATAAAGCACTCTGATCAACCAGAATCTTTATGTGCAGAAAAGCAAACAGAAAATACCTAGGAATGTCCTTATCAAGAAAGAGCCTGCAAAAACATGGAGAAAGCTTCTGTTAGTGCATCAAAAGGAAAAAAAAAGGAAAAACAGGAGATCGAGAGAGAAGAGGAAAAAAAAAAAACCATATAAAAACACAAATTTGCTGATGAGTAAAGTGAATTAAGTGGACAATTAGCAGAGAATTTCATAGGACACAGTTTGATGGAGGGCTCACAATGGCAAGGGTCCCTCTCTCCTGAGATGTTCAGTTAAGTGAGTGCTCGGCACAGAAGGCAATGTGGAGACCACCCTGACTAACATCCCTTTAGGAGGTGATTTCCTATTGGACCTGGTAGCAAGTTGCTGTGGCGTCAAGGGAGCCAAGAAGCCACCCAGTAGAAAGCCAATAACTAGAAAGCCTGTGTAGCAATGAAGACCCAGTGCAGCAAAGAAAAAACCCATGTATAACTGATAGTTGGTCCTGGGTACCTAAGGTTCTGCCTCCACAGGTTCAGTGAAGCATGGATCACAGAGTACTGTGGTACTTACTACTGAAAAAAATCCACTCACAAGTGGACCCATGCAGGTCAAGCCTGTTTGTTCAAGCGTCATTGGCTGTACATGATCCTCTCTCAATGATATAGCTTTTGAGGCAGTGAGTATGGGTCAGGAAAATTCTCTACACGGACAAAAGGAACATAGAGATAGCAAGACAAAGAAGGACAAGAGCCACCAAGGGACGCAAACAGCAATCACAGAGGATGACAGAAGCCCCTCCCCTGCTCCTGGGCTCAGCAGAGAGCCCTTTATGTACTCCAAGGCCCTGTTTCGATCAAATCTAAATTTTCATTTGGTTTAAGACAAATTCTGATAGTGGGTGGTGAAATCCATTACTTCAGCAGAGGCCACCTGAGGGCTCCTGGAAGGGGGTCTCCCTGTCGCCTCGCTGGTCGACACAGACACCAAAGGAACACAAAGACAGCAAGACGAAGATGGTGCAGCGGCAGGTCTCGCTGCGTCACAGGGAGCGCTAGTTTACTGGGAGAACACGACTACAGTCTAACAGCACTCAAAACAGCGAAGACATAAAGCACTCTGATCAACCAGAATCTTTATGTGCAGAAAAGCAAACAGAAAATACCTAGGAATGTCCTTATCAAGAAAGAGCCTGCAAAAACATGGAGAAAGCTTCTGTTAGTGCATCAAAAGGAAAAAAAAAGGAAAAACAGGAGATCGAGAGAGAAGAGGAAAAAAAAAAACCATATAAAAACACAAATTTGCTGATGAGTAAAGTGAATTAAGTGGACAATTAGCAGAGAATTTCATAGGACACAGTTTGATGGAGGGCTCACAATGGCAAGGGTCCCTCTCTCCTGAGATGTTCAGTTAAGTGAGTGCTCGGCACAGAAGGCAATGTGGAGACCACCCTGACTAACATCCCTTTAGGAGGTGATTTCCTATTGGACCTGGTAGCAAGTTGCTGTGGCGTCAAGGGAAAACCAAGCCAATCAGGTAACAGAAATGCAGGCTTGGGGAGAAGGGGCACGAGGGCTCTGGTCTGCTGCACGTGGCTCTCGGCGTGTCACAGGAGCTCTCAGACATGCAGATGCAGCACGCCCGACCGGAGCTCTGCAGGCTCAGCTGCAAACACAAAGCCTTTAGGCAGAAAGGGCAAAAGCTCTCGTCACCAAGCTCCATTTCACCATCTACCATGGGAACTGCCGCTCTTCACAGCCCTAGAATGCAGACTGACATCCATTTCCCAGTGAACATTATTCTAAAATAAAGAGGTAGCTCTTAGGCCCAGACAATTTGCTCCAAAGAGCTGAGTTTCGTGCTTCTCAAGTGTCAGAAGTATTTGGTCCCAAACCTGTTTATGCAGTTGTTTGTTATTATAATGACCTAATTTAATTAAGTAGTAGATAAATCACTAAAACATGAGAGCAAAAAGAATTTTTGTTTAGTGTGAAACAAACCTAAGTATAAAAACTAAATCGAACGTTTTTAAAAGACTTGATAATGGTGAGTTGCTTAAAAAAACCAGCTGTCTACTTCAGTCTGGGTGACATTAATGTAAAAGAGGGAAATAAAATTTTGGTGATACAGGATAAATAATTGAAAGGATTTTGGTCTTAGATTTTCTTCATGGACTTCTATTTTCACCAAACTGAAAATTATAAGACAATGAATTATGGGTGTGGTTTTGCCAGAAAGACATTCGGAAGCCTAATAAATGAGCCCACAATGAAAGAAAGGGCCGTGGCCCCAGAGCAAGAGCTTAACGGATTAATGTACATTTATATACATTAAAACAAGTGTTTAAAGTCTGTATTATTTTACTATTCTTGATTTTAGCAACTTTTTTGATTAACTCTAAGCTTCTATTGGGAAAGATAAGCTGCTTCTTTTTTTGGACGAGAGATTTTATGGGGAAGGGGCACCAGGGTGGAGGGTGGCAGGGTAAGGACACCCAGGAGAACCGCTCTGCCATGGGGCTTGTAGTCCTGGGTTTCAGCGTGATGGGGCTGGTTTCCAGGCTGTCTCTGACTAATAATTCTGACGCTGGGTCCTTGCTGGTGGCAGTGGTGCTGAGCTGGGGCTCCTGAAATTGAGGCCTCTTTGTCCTCTACTCCTAATAATTCTGACGCTGGGTCCTTGCTGGTGGCAGTGGTGCTGAGCTGGGGCTCCTGAAATTGAGGCCTCTTTGTCCTCTACTCCTTGTAGGCTAGACGCCAGCCTCCATGACCTTCTCTGAGTTAAAAGGGCAGAATGGTTGCTAACCCAAGGAGAAGCCATGATAAGCTGCTTCTAACACAGTCAAATTCATCTTCTATAACATCTGACCCACTGCCAGGCATGAGTCAGAGGACTCGTTAAGATTACTCTAACGGAGGCAAGTTTAGTATAGCTACCTTTCACTATCATTCGCTAAGTACCACAGTGAGGGTTAAGATATATTTCTCACAGTATTTGGTCCCAAACCTGTTTATGCAGTTGTTTGTTATTATAATGACCTAATTTAATTAAGTAGTAGATAAATCACTAAAACATGAGAGCAAAAAGAATTTTTGTTTAGTGTGAAACAAACCTAAGTATAAAAACTAAATCGAACGTTTTTAAAAGACTTGATAATGGTGAGTTGCTTAAAAAAACCAGCTGTCTACTTCAGTCTGGGTGACATTAATGTAAAAGAGGGAAATAAAATTTTGGTGATACAGGATAAATAATTGAAAGGATTTTGGTCTTAGATTTTCTTCATGGACTTCTATTTTCACCAAACTGAAAATTATAAGACAATGAATTATGGGTGTGGTTTTGCCAGAAAGACATTCGGAAGCCTAATAAATGAGCCCACAATGAAAGAAAGGGCCGTGGCCCCAGAGCAAGAGCTTAACGGATTAATGTACATTTATATACATTAAAACAAGTGTTTAAAGTCTGTATTATTTTACTATTCTTGATTTTAGCAACTTTTTTGATTAATTAACTCTAAGCTTCTATTGGGAAAGATAAGCTGCTTCTTTTTTTGGACGAGAGATTTTATGGGGAAGGGGCACCAGGGTGGAGGGTGGCAGGGTAAGGACACCCAGGAGAACCGCTCTGCCATGGGGCTTGTAGTCCTGGGTTTCAGCGTGATGGGGCTGGTTTCCAGGGTGTCTCTGACTAATAATTCTGACGCTGGGTCCTTGCTGGTGGCAGTGGTGCTGAGCTGGGGCTCCTGAAATTGAGGCCTCTTTGTCCTCTACTCCTAATAATTCTGACGCTGGGTCCTTGCTGGTGGCAGTGGTGCTGAGCTGGGGCTCCTGAAATTGAGGCCTCTTTGTCCTCTACTCCTTGTAGGCTAGACGCCAGCCTCCATGACCTTCTCTGAGTTAAAAGGGCAGAATGGTTGCTAACCCAAGGAGAAGCCATGATAAGCTGCTTCTAACACAGTCAAATTCATCTTCTATAACATCTGACCCACTGCCAGGCATGAGTCAGAGGACTCGTTAAGATTACTCTAACGGAGGCAAGTTTAGTATAGCTACCTTTCACTATCATTCGCTAAGTACCACAGTGAGGGTTAAGATATATTTCTCACAGCTGCAAGGAAACTGTGGTGAATGCCAGCTGAATACTTTCTGTAAGTGTTTGGCAGCAGAGAGAACGCCGTGTGGGATCAATGCTGACTTCAGAGAAATAGTGTTGTTCTAGATTCTTCCCAGGAAGAAGCCCAGGGGAATCAGAGCAGGCTGCTTCATCTCCGCCCCGCCCCCTCCACGTACGCACACACTCTACAGCCAGCTTCCCTTTCTGTCCACAGCCCCTGCTAGATTCTCTGACAGGCAAAAAGCAAACACACATTTGCTTCCCATTCCTCTTTCCCATGCACAACAGAAACACAAGGAAGCAATGTAAATAAATTAACCCTGGTCCTAACTTTTAACTCGCTGTTTCTTATTTTTCCTCTCCCAAGGGCCAATAGATGGGAACAACTTTTTAGGAGAAGAGAGACCACACAGAAGCCCTTTGGTAATTTGAAGGCTGTGTTCTGACCCATGTTAGAACACACAGCCACTCCTGTTCCCCAGGCCTCACTGCATAAAGACCTGGAGCTCTCTGCACAGTGAGAGGCTCTGTTCCAAGGGAGGTAAATGCACCCTAGCAGATTTAGTTCCAGTCTGGTAAGGGAAAGCACAATGGCTATGGACTTTAGGCATTCTGTCATCACTTGATTAAAAATGGAATTTTAAGGGAAACTAATTTTAAATTAAAATTCATTATTTATAGCAGTCGATCCTGGTCAGCAGAGTTTATAATATTTATCGCTTATAATGCATAAGTGAAACAGTGAGACGCCTTGAGTCGACACTGGCAGTGGCAAAGACGAACACAGGTGGGCTCACCGTACCTTGGAGAGTAGGTTTCCATGACCCTGAAGACCGAGAAGGCTTTCTCCTGCAGTCACCTCATAGGAAGACACTCAGTCTTAGCCATAGTTAATCTGTACCAGTAAGCCCTGGGGTGGCAGGCTGAGTTCTCTTCTGCTCTTTCTCTATCACTGTGCTACAGCTACTCAGACTCCCCGAAGGACAGAACATATCATTAGTAACAGAAGGAAAAATGACTGACTGTTTTTAATTAGATACTTAAAAGCTGTTTGCCTGAAATGATGCTTCACAGCAGTAACCTGGGTGTGTCCAAATGTTTAGTCACTTTGACTCAGCATGAGTATCTCCAATGATTTCTGTATTTATTTTTGAAGAACAGGAGAGGCAGGGGAGGAAACAGGGACTTTAAGTGAGAGGAGGGGAGTCATTAATGAATGAAGACCCTAACAGTGAACTCATAAACCCCCCGGTCTGACTCATCACACACCCCAGCGCCCCACCTGCTAGAGTTGTGGGAAGACTTCAGGTACTTGGCAGAGATGATATTGAGGGACAGGATGGCATCCACTGCGGCTTCATCCACCTCAGCCTTGTTCCGGATCCGGCCTGAGCGAGGGAAGAAAGAGAGAGGACATGGGGACGTGTACAAACAAAACAGTAACCCATGAAGCCACGAAGACTGTCAGACCTCTGCGTGATTTCAGATGCCAGAAGGGTCACTTGGTCAGCTGTAATTTCACAGGGTAATTCTGAAATTCTCAGTCTTCCATTACGTCCCACATCCCGGAAGTTGTGAAAATTTACTCATCGTTCAAAGAGCTTCTCCTATTCACCTCGACTTGTATTTCCAACATCACTGTCCTGCAGGGGCAACGTCAGCTGCTTCCAACAGGAGACCAGCAACAGCCATTTAAGTGGTCTCCCAGCTGCTCTTGGGCTGCTCTGTCATCCATCCCACCCTCACCTTCTAAAAGGTTCCTAAGCCACCGCCTTCATTAAGCCACTTTCTTACTTTCAGTATCTTACAATTCTGTTTTCAAATTCTGAGCCTAGGGTGAGGCACTGCAAAGCCAACAGAGTCCCTGGAGTAGGACCCGGGTTCAAATCTCAGCTCCAACACTAGCTGTCTATGGGGCCGGGGCACAGGCTCAACCTCTGAACCTCACTTTCCTCATCTGTGAAGTGGGAATAACAATTCTTCCCTTTAAAGGTCTTTACAATCAAAAAATTAAATAAACTAGTATTTGGCATCTAATTTTGCACTGAGCCTCAGTCTCTATGTGCTACAGCCTATTTCCCCAGACTCCCCGAAGGACAGAACATATCATTAGTAACAGAAGGAAAAATGACTGACTGTTTTTAATTAGATACTTAAAAGCTGTTTGCCTGAAATGATGCTTCACAGCAGTAACCTGGGTGTGTCCAAATGTTTAGTCACTTTGACTCAGCATGAGTATCTCCAATGATTTCTGTATTTATTTTTGAAGAACAGGAGAGGCAGGGGAGGAAACAGGGACTTTAAGTGAGAGGAGGGGAGTCATTAATGAATGAAGACCCTAACAGTGAACTCATAAACCCCCCGGTCTGACTCATCACACACCCCAGCGCCCCACCTGCTAGAGTTGTGGGAAGACTTCAGGTACTTGGCAGAGATGATATTGAGGGACAGGATGGCATCCACTGCGGCTTCATCCACCTCAGCCTTGTTCCGGATCCGGCCTGAGCGAGGGAAGAAAGAGAGAGGACATGGGGACGTGTACAAACAAAACGGTAACCCATGAAGCCACGAAGACTGTCAGACCTCTGCGTGATTTCAGATGCCAGAAGGGTCACTTGGTCAGCTGTAATTTCACAGGGTAATTCTGAAATTCTCAGTCTTCCATTACGTCCCACATCCCGGAAGTTGTGAAAATTTACTCATCGTTCAAAGAGCTTCTCCTATTCACTTCGACTTGTATTTCCAACATCACTGTCCTGCAGGGGCAACGTCAGCTGCTTCCAACAGGAGACCAGCAACAGCCATTTAAGTGGTCTCCCAGCTGCTCTTGGGCTGCTCTGTCATCCATCCCACCCTCACCTTCTAAAAGGTTCCTAAGCCACCGCCTTCATTAAGCCACTTTCTTACTTTCAGTATCTTACAATTCTGTTTTCAAATTCTGAGACTAGGGTGTGGCACTGCAAAGAAAACAGAGTCTCTGGAGTAGGACCGCCGGGTTCAAATCTCAGCTCCAACACTAGCTGTCTATGGGGCCGGGGCACAGGCTCAACCTCTGAACCTCACTTTCCTCATCTGTGAAGTGGGAATAACAATTCTTCCCTTTAAAGGTCTTTACAATCATATTATATGTTGGTTATATTAAATAAACTAGTATTTTGAGAGCAATCAGGGGGGCACCTGTCACATTTCATGTTTATAAAAAGTAATAATCATAGGCCCATAGGGTTACAGAGAAACCTTAGTGACTGCTGCCTCTGCACCCCACCCTTTCTGGTCAGACAGCATCTCTCTTGTTCTGTGTGAAAATTGATTTTGAAAAGCCTGAAAACCCCTGCTCCGGACAAGACAGAGCACATAACCATCCTTCCAGGGTCATTACTGGCCAGCAGGCACGCAAGAAGTTTATGCACGGAATTCAGGAGGGCTGAAGTAGATGGGGGGAAAAAAATCACAACTCTATTCTCAGGAGCCACTAACTGAAATTGGCTTTTCCCTTAATTATGATGGGAGGGCACAGACCACGGGAGAGACCACCAGAGACTGAGCAGGACTCCTACCCTGTCCTTGGCAGAAATCACAGATGTTTTCGTATCATACCAATGTAATATGACCTTCATCACCACTTTGAAATGATAGAAATTAGACTTTCTGCTTATTTAACATATCAATAAAGAGCTTATGTTATAAATTTGTTTAGCATTGTAACAACTGTATTTCAATATTATTAGTTCCCTTAGTAATCCTAAGTACTTTATCTTCTACATTTAAGAACATAATTCAGAGACTTTCCCTCTGCCAAATGGTCCGTGGTAAAACCAGGTTCAGGCCCCGTCTTTAGCCTCGCAATCTACAGCTGATGTTGTCGATTCAGTCTTTTCCTCTCACGGTGCCTTAGTTCCATCTCCCTGCTCTGGCCACAGGTTTCCAGTCGTCTGCTCGTTAGAGGTAACTGACTGTAACTCCAGATGCTTGCCCACAGATACCCCTCTAATTTCATGCAGGTCTACTCAGAGCACCCCCCACCGGCTGACCCCGTTCTCCCGGATCCCCTGCTGTCCACTCTCCTAGCACAGATCTGTGTCAGTTGTCCTCATCTGGTTCTTACTCATGCAACAGCTCTGCACCTGGACCCATGCTGTCCCTCACTAGACCACACGCCCACAATGAGCACAGGCCTCTCTCAGGGCCTCTGGCACAGAACCACTCCCGTAGTCACTGAGAAAAATAACGGCAGCTGAATAACCTATGAAGGGACCTGGGAAACAGGAGTACTCTTGAAGTCAAGGCCTCTCTCCTGAGTCACATTCTCCAGTGCAGCCTTCTTCCACACTCCTGTGCTCCACACAGGGACCGATCACATCGCTGAAAGAGCCTGGCTCTGCCCTTGGCTGAAGGAACACACTCACCTACGACCAGCTCACGGACGTCCTTCCAGTGGAGCTCACTCCCCTTCTCGTGGATGATAGTCACTGTGATCCTCCGCTGGATGCCCTAGGTAATGGAGCAAGGGTGCAATTTAGCTGGGAGCATCTCGTATTTCCTCCTATTTGCCCTTTGCTGGATCATCTGGTGTGGGATAAACCCTCAGAGCCACTTGAAATTGGCTTTTCCCTTAATTATGATGGGAGGCACAGACCACGGAGAGACCACCAGAGACTGAGCAGGACTCCTACCCTGTCCTTGGCAGAAATCACAGATGTTTTCGTATCATACCAATGTAATATGACCTTCATCACCACTTTGAAATGATAGAAATTAGACTTTCTGCTTATTTAACATATCAATAAAGAGCTTATGTTATAAATTTGTTTAGCATTGTAACAACTGTATTTCAATATTATTAGTTCCCTTAGTAATCCTAAGTACTTTATCTTCTACATTTAAGAACATAATTCAGAGACTTTCCCTCTGCCAAATGGTCTGTGGTAAAACCAGGTTCAGGCCCCGTCTTTAGCCTCGCAATCTACAGCTGATGTTGTCGATTCAGTCTTTTCCTCTCACGGTGCCTTAGTTCCATCTCCTGCTCTGGCCACAGGTTTCCAGTCGTCTGCTCGTTAGAGGTAACTGACTGTAACTCCAGATGCTTGCCCACAGATACCCCTCTAATTTCATGCAGGTCTACTCAGAGCACCCCCCACCGGCTGACCCCGTTCTCCCGGATCCCCTGCCGTCCACTCTCCTAGCACAGATCTGTGTCAGTTGTCCTCATCTGGTTCTTACTCATGCAACAGCTCTGCACCTGGACCCATGCTGTCCCTCACTAGACCACACGCCCACAATGAGCACAGGCCTCTCTCAGGGCCTCTGGCACAGAACCACTCCCGTAGTCACTGAGAAAAATAACGGCAGCTGAATAACCTATGAAGGGACCTGGGAAACAGGAGTACTCTTGAAGTCAAGGCCTCTCTCCTGAGTCACATTCTCCAGTGCAGCCTTCTTCCACACTCCTGTGCTCCACACAGGGACCGATCACATCGCTGAAAGAGCCTGGCTCTGCCCTTGGCTGAAGGAACACACTCACCTACGACCAGCTCACGGACGTCCTTCCAGTGGAGCTCACTCCCCTTCTCGTGGATGATAGTCACTGTGATCCTCCGCTGGATGCCCTAGGTAATGGAGCAAGGGTGCAATTTAGCTGGGAGCATCTCGTATTTCCTCCTATTTGCCCTTTGCTGGATCATCTGGTGTGGGGATGGCAGAAAGAGGCGAAGTGCTTTCCACACTGTAATTCTGATACAAGGGACACAGGTAAGGAGCTGAGGAAGAGCCAGGTGCTGACATGGCTTCAAGAACCAATGCCCAGGGGCTTCCCCTGGTGGTTCAGCGGGTAAGGACACCGCCTTGCAGTGCAAGGGGCGCCGGTTTGAGCCCTGGCCTGGGAAGATCCCACGTGCCGCGGAGTGGCTGGACCTATGTGTCCAATTACCGAGCCGGAGCTCTGGCGCGCATGCGCCCAGAGCCGGCGCTCTGCAGCGACAGACGCCACTGTGATGGGAGGCCCACAGGAGCCAAGGAACAAAGACGGATGGAAATAGAGAAATAAAAGACCAATAGAAGTGGCCCGCCAGCTCCTCTCCCTCCCCAAACCGACCCCCGCCCAAAATAAAAATAAATAAACAAATCTTTAAAAAAAAAAAAAAAAAAAGAACCAATGCCCAGGGCTTCCCTGGTGGCCCAGTGGGGAAAGAGTCCGCCTTGCAGTGCAAGGGCACAGTTCAATCCCAGCCTGGGAAGATCCCATGTGCCGCAAAGCAGCTGGACTGGTGTGTCCAATTATGAGCCAGTACTCTGGAGCGCATGAGCCCAGAGCCAGTGCTCTGCAACGAGAGAGGCCCACACAGGCCAAAGAATAAAGATGGGTGAAAATAAATTAAAAAAAAAAGAACCAATGCCCAGACGGTAAGTCTCAGAGTGTGCCCATCTGGGTCACAGGCACTTCTGAGCACTGACTAAACCTACTTTCCATTTGCCAAAGAGAGACATGCATTTCCTGGCCGGACTGTCTGTCCACTGAAACCTTCCTCCTCTATCTCCCTTAAAACCTTCTTGAAGTCAAGGCCTCTCTCCTGAGTCACATTCTCCAGTGCAGCCTTCTTCCACACTCCTGTGCTCCACACAGGGACCGATCACATCGCTGAAAGAGCCTGGCTCTGCCCTTGGCTGAAGGAACACACTCACCTACGACCAGCTCACGGACGTCCTTCCAGTGGAGCTCACTCCCCTTCTCGTGGATGATAGTCACTGTGATCCTCCGCTGGATGCCCTAGGTAATGGAGCAAGGGTGCAATTTAGCTGGGAGCATCTCGTATTTCCTCCTATTTGCCCTTTGCTGGATCATCTGGTGTGGGGATGGCAGAAAGAGGCGAAGTGCTTTCCACACTGTAATTCTGATACAAGGGACACAGGTGAGGAGCTGAGGAAGAGCCAGGTGCTGACATGGCTTCAAGAACCAATGCCCAGGGGCTTCCCCTGGTGGTTCAGCGGGTAAGGACACCGCCTTGCAGTGCAAGGGGCGCCGGTTTGAGCCCTGGCCTGGGAAGATCCCACGTGCCGCGGAGTGGCTGGACCTATGTGTCCAATTACCGAGCCGGAGCTCTGGCGCGCATGCGCCCAGAGCCGGCGCTCTGCAGCGACAGACGTCACTGTGATGAAAGGCCCACAGGAGCCAAGGAACAAAGACGGATGGAAATAGAGAAATAAAAGACCAATAGAAGTGGCCCGCCAGCTCCTCTCCCTCCCCAAACCGACCCCCGCCCAAAATAAAAATAAATAAACAAATCTTTAAAAAAAAAAAAAAAAAAAGAACCAATGCCCAGGGCTTCCCTGGTGGCCCAGTGGGGAAAGAGTCCGCCTTGCAGTGCAAGGGGCACCGGTTCAATCCCCAGCCTGGGAAGATCCCATGTGCCGCAAAGCAGCTGGACTGGTGTGTCCAATTATGAGCCAGTACTCTGGAGCGCATGAGCCCAGAGCCAGTGCTCTGCAACGAGAGAGGCCCACACAGGCCAAAGAATAAAGATGGGTGAAAATAAATTAAAAAAAAAAGAACCAATGCCCAGACGGTAAGTCTCAGAGTGTGCCCATCTGGGTCACAGGCACTTCTGAGCACTGACTAAACCTACTTTCCATTTGCCAAAGAGAGACATGCATTTCCTGGCCGGACTGTCTGTCCACTGAAACCTTCCTCCTCTATCTCCCTTAAAACCTTCTGGCTGTGAAAGCAGAATTTCCAAACACCACAGAGTGAAAATGGTATAAAATGACACGGGAGTTGCATAATTCTAATAATTGAAGGAAATAAACTCTTTCAAAATAGCTCTTTTAAAATCTATTTACACACAAAAGCAAGGTTTGAGAAATGTTAAGGAAAGACAAGCAAGGACAAAGTTTCCCAATACCCAAACCCCCCGGAAAATGAAGACAAAATGTTTCTTATTCTAACTCTTTTTCAGTATTCCCTCCTAGGTCCTGTTTGGCTCCTTTGTTAGTACCTGGTGAAGCAAAAATGTGCCCTGGCAGGGCAAGCCAGCTGTATGGTCAACCACGGCTGGGATGTACCTGTGAAAACAAATGCCAGAGAAGGGGGTCAGACAGAGGCTTGTGCTAACTAGGTACAACATCACTGGCAGGTCCTCCCCGATTGTGCCACCCCTCTGTGGCCTTTGTTTTTCTAAACCCAAATTCCATGTCTTTCTCACCATCTAGGTTGAACATTCAGTTGCAGTCATTTGCATTTGGTAAACCATTCCCCATATCTGTGTCTCATCATCCTGACTAGTCTGAAGTGTTCAAACAGCAGTTAATACCTTTTGGGTTCATTCAAGCTTCCTGTCTAAGAGACATCCCATAATGAATGTATTATTGCCATGGCAAGTGTCAGGGGATAAGGAAGAGATAATTTCAGATTATTTTTTAAAAATCAGAAAGCGATTAAGGGCTTCCCCTGGTGGTCCAGTGGGTAAGGACACCGCCTTGCAGTGCAAGGGGCGCCGGTTCGATCCCTGGCCTGGGAAGATCCCACGTGCCGCGGAGCGGCTGGACTGATGTGTCCAATTACTGGGCCGGAGCTCTGGAGTGCATACGCCCAGAGCCGGCGCTCTGCGATGACAGACGCCACCGCGATGGGAGGCCCATAGGAACCAAAGAACAAAGACGGATGAAAATAGAGAAATGAAAGACCAATAGAAGTGGCCCGCCCGCTCCCCTCCCTCCCCAACCTGACCCCTGCCCCAAAATAAAAATAAATAAATAAATCTTAAAAAAAAAAAAAAAAAAAAAGAAAGCAATTAACTCAGTGGAAACCATTTATGGTACTATTTTCTCCATCATATTACAAGTTACAGTTCCATTATAGGTCTGTCTAAAGAAAGTCAAATTCCTTAAAGCAATGTCACTGCTGATGACTACATACAGGATCGATAGAGCCAAACCTCACACACAGCAGCAACTCAATAAATACTCCCCAGAGGTGATGGTGATGGTGGTACCCAGCATTATAAACAGAGAATCGATAGACCAACATTTATCCCCGTCCTTTAACTGATCCAGTCTCTTCCCTCTGTATCAAGAGAGGGATCTCTTTTGTGTTTTTCAAAAGCAACACTATAAACAACTATAAACAGTGATTACATTCACCACTGAGTCTAACACAGCTCAGAGTCAGCTGATGCTGATTATTTTGACTGGGGCTAATGGGGGTGATTTTTCCCCTATGGGACATCTCACAACGGCTGGTGTTCCAAGTGGAGGGAGGGCTCCTGGCACCTTATGGGAAGAGGCCAGGGATGCTAAATGTCCTATAATGCATAGAAACCCAAATTCCATGTCTTTCTCACCATCTAGGTTGAACATTCAGTTGCAGTCATTTGCATTTGGTAAACCATTCCCCATATCTGTGTCTCATCATCCTGACTAGTCTGAAGTGTTCAAACAGCAGTTAATACCTTTTGGGTTCATTCAAGCTTCCTGTCTAAGAGACATCCCATAATGAATGTATTATTGCCATGGCAAGTGTCAGGGGATAAGGAAGAGATAATTTCAGATTATTTGTTAAAAATCAGAAAGCGATTAAGGGCTTCCCCTGGTGGTCCAGTGGGTAAGGACACCGCCTTGCAGTGCAAGGGGCGCCGGTTCGATCCCTGGCCTGGGAAGATCCCACGTGCCGCGGAGCGGCTGGACTGATGTGTCCAATTACTGGGCCGGAGCTCTGGAGTGCATACGCCCAGAGCCGGCGCTCTGCGATGACAGACGCCACCGCGATGGGAGGCCCATAGGAACCAAAGAACAAAGACGGATGAAAATAGAGAAATGAAAGACCAATAGAAGTGGCCCGCCCGCCCCCCTCCCCCCCCAACCTGACCCCTGCCCCAAAATAAAAATAAATAAATAAATCTTAAAAAAAAAAAAAAAAAAAGAAAGCAATTAACTCAGTGGAAACCATTTATGGTACTATTTTCTCCATCATATTACAAGTTACAGTTCCATTATAGGTCTGTCTAAAGAAAGTCAAATTCCTTAAAGCAATGTCACTGCTGATGACTACATACAGGATCGATAGAGCCAAACCTCACACACAGCAGCAACTCAATAAATACTCCCCAGAGGTGATGGTGATGGTGGTACCCAGCATTATAAACAGAGAATCGATAGACCAACATTTATCCCCGTCCTTTAACTGATCCAGTCTCTTCCCTCTGTATCAAGAGAGGGATCTCTTTTGTGTTTTTCAAAAGCAACACTATAAACAACTATAAACAGTGATTACATTCACCACTGAGTCTAACACAGCTCAGAGTCAGCTGATGCTGATTATTTTGACTGGGGCTAATGGGGGTGATTTTTCCCCTATGGGACATCTGACAATGGCTGGTGTCCCAAGTGGAGGGGAGGGGCTCCTGGCACCTTATGGGAAGAGGCCAGGGATGCAGCTAAATGTCCTATAATGCATAGGACAGCCCCCGGCAACAGAGAATCACCTGCACCCAAACAGTGCAGAGGTCGAGATACCCTGGTCTGTGGAAATAACCTGTCACCCAACCCCCTAACTGAGATGTGGATGTAAGTCTCTGTCCCTATTAGGTGCAATATACTTCTGACTCTCTTTGCTTTGTTGCTGATAAAACCCACAATGTAGGCTGTCTTTCCTTCTAACAAAGCACCAGTCTCCACGCTCTTGCTAACAGGAAGATAAATTACTCAGTCGGTAAGTACTGTTTATTCTTACAATACGTGGACATGAAAGACAATGTCCTATAGAAGCTGAGAGTCCCGAGTCCAAGCCTCACCCTACTGATTCCTTGGTCACATTATTGAATTTCTCTGAGCCTAGATTTTTCTCATTTGAATAAGACTGTGGTATGTTCTGTGAGGAAATAAATGAGAAAAAAAAGTAAATTATAATACTAGGTAGTTCTGTGAGAAACATCTGATTCAAAACATAACACAAAAACTCTCCAAATTCAGTTCAAAGCTAAAATGTGACAATGTTTTGTGAACCTGAAGACAAAAGAGATTCAAAATTACATTTAAAAAATTTTCAACATTGTCGTATTTAAAAATTTAGGAAGTTGGACTTACTCTCCTGTAGGCTCCAGTTCACTGATTTCAAACCAAACCAGAAGGTCATACTTGCTCATGCTCTGGCCAAGGCTGGTTTTGCTCATGGTATTTAACTTGGTGGCTGGAACTTTAAAAGTTTTTTGAAAATGTTAACATTTGGTCCAAGTCTACTCAGCAAAGCCAGAAGCTTCTCTAAAGTCAGCCTTCCAGGACACACTTGGGAAAGGCAGCACAAGTCAGGGGAGAGACTTCAGGGGGGCAATCCTGAGACACTTCGCCATCAACTCTATTTGCACCTCTAACTTCAGAGAACAAGGGAAATGGAGGGTCAGCATCTCTCTCCTCCTTTCCCTCTCAATAAAATATCTAATGATGAGAAAACAGGTTTCATGCAGCGTAAATGTGTTCATGAAACCATTAAAAAACCTTCCTGAGACTCTTGTGGCAGGCAGAGCACATAATAATGTGGGAGAGACCGTGTGGGCAGGGCCTCGCTCGTCCCAGGGCCACATCAGAGCTGCTGGGTGTGTATTTTGAGGGAGGACCCAGCATCCCCAGGCCCAGTGGTTCCTGGACCTCTTGCACATGACTGTTACCCCGATCTCAAAGATGGCCCAGGTGTCACTGTAGGCCATTTAAATCACCATCTCCAAGGGTGGGACTCAGTCCTTTGAGAGGTCTGAAGCCCCCCAGGTGATTCCAATGTGTGGACAAGTTTGGGCACCACTCGTCTAACCTGTAAACACAGGATGCTATAACTGACCTTATTACCCACTTTCTTCAGATGCAAATTCCACATCGTTATCTGTACTGATGAAATACATCAGCCAAACCCCAGTACTTCCAAGAATGTCAGATTCTACATGGTGGGCAAGAAATCCTCAAATCTTGGCAATTCAAAGAGGGTTCTCTACTCCAAATCTGGGAGCAGTGGTGTGAGAGCTCCATGACCTGGGATCAAATTATTATCACCTCATCACTAACTAGCTTTGAAACTCTGGTGGAGTCACTTGATCTCTGGGAGTCTATCTCCTCACCTCCAAGATGAAGATCACAATATCAGGCTACTGTCTAAAAAGATGTTATGAAAACCCCCTGACACAATGGATCTAAAGGGGCTCTATGACCCGTACAGCACGTGCACGGCCTGTCAGCACAAGCCACCCTGACTCAGCTCCAGGTGACGGTGACAGTGCCAGTCAAGAAGGTAATAGGGGTTACTGGCGCTGATGTGCATCAGAGGGTCAGAAGGCAAAATGAGAAGCAGGTAAACAAATAAAATAAAAGCCATCTACTAGTAAAAAATATTTAAAATTAACAATACCGGGGCAAAGATTCCAAACCAACAAACCTAAGAAGCTCCCCAACCCTATGATGTGAAAGGGGCATTAACAGAGAAGGTTAACAATGCACTGAATTCTATACTCAGGTCAAGTAGCAAATGGAAACGACCGTGGCTCCTACCCAGAGAGCCAGCTTCAGGACCAGCCCCCAAGGATGGTTCTATATCTAAGGCAGAGCTAATTTAGCTACTAACCATCTCGTTTAGGTACCCTCTCAGGCTGGCAGCTGGGAACTGGCAGAAAGAGAAAAGGTGGCGATGGGCCAGTTCCATCTTGGAATGTGGCAACGGCAGAGGAGGCAAGCACGTTGGCGTGCTCAGAAAATGTGTCCAACATATGCACATTCCCATAACCAGTAGGCCATTCCTGGACCTCTTGCACATGACTGTTACCCCGATCTCAAAGATGGCCCAGGTGACACTGTAGGCCATTTAAATCACCATCTCCAAGGGTGGGACTCAGTCCTTTGAGAGGTCTGAAGCCCCCCAGGTGATTCCAATGTGTGGACAAGTTTGGGCACCACTCGTCTAACCTGTAAACACAGGATGCTATAACTGACCTTATTACCCACTTTCTTCAGATGCAAATTCCACATCGTTATCTGTACTGATGAAATACATCAGCCAAACCCCAGTACTTCCAAGAATGTCAGATTCTACATGGTGGGCAAGAAATCCTCAAATCTTGGCAATTCAAAGAGGGTTCTCTACTCCAAATCTGGGAGCAGTGGTGTGAGAGCTCCATGACCTGGGATCAAATTATTATCACCTCATCACTAACTAGCTTTGAAACTCTGGTGGAGTCACTTGATCTCTGGGAGTCTATCTCCTCACCTCCAAGATGAAGATCACAATATCAGGCTACTGTCTAAAAAGATGTTATGAAAACCCCCTGACACAATGGATCTAAAGGGGCTCTATGACCCGTACAGCACGTGCACGGCCTGTCAGCACAAGCCACCCTGACTCAGCTCCAGGTGACGGTGACAGTGCCAGTCAAGAAGGTAATAGGGGTTACTGGCGCTGATGTGCATCAGAGGGTCAGAAGGCAAAATGAGAAGCAGGTAAACAAATAAAATAAAAGCCATCTACTAGTAAAAAATATTTAAAATTAACAATACCGGGGCAAAGATTCCAAACCAACAAACCTAAGAAGCTCCCCAACCCTATGATGTGAAAGGGGCATTAACAGAGAAGGTTAACAATGCACTGAATTCTATACTCAGGTCAAGTAGCAAATGGAAACGACCGTGGCTCCTACCCAGAGAGCCAGCTTCAGGACCAGCCCCCAAGGATGGTTCTATATCTAAGGCAGAGCTAATTTAGCTACTAACCATCTCGTTTAGGTACCCTCTCAGGCTGGCAGCTGGGAACTGGCAGAAAGAGAAAAGGTGGCGATGGGCCAGTTCCATCTTGGAATGTGGCAACGGCAGAGGAGGCAAGCACGTTGGCGTGCTCAGAAAATGTGTCCAACATATGCACATTCACATAATCAGATACGAGAAATCGGATCAGCTCAATCTTTCTCTCATGGTCTGAAGGCAGGAGGAAGGTGAGGCGCACAGCGGCGGAGAATGAACACGGGGTGAGTGGGAATACGGCAAGTGGGCAATGAGGGGAAAGGATGAAAATAAACAAAGAAAAGTCAAAACAAGATATAAGAACATGCAGAGCAAATGTGAACATGCAAAGAAATGCCCATCACCTGACAGTTAAAGGGGTTACACACAGAGCAGAGAGACCGAGCAACAGGGAGCTTATCAAAATCTGCAACAAGACCAGAGTGTTGGTGGGGAGAGAGCCCTAGGGTTTCCCACCAACAATTCTAGGTCCTGCCAGAAGCTGAACACACAAGGTGCACAGAAGTCGAGAGGGAATTTTTATCTGAAAAGGCACTCAGAATAAGACACATGGTAAGAGCCCAGCTGGCACTCACCTGGCTTGGAGAGGGGCATGGGCGGAGGGAAGAATCGCCGAGACGGCTGGGGTGGACTGCAAAGGAAGACAAAAGTTCTTCAAGACTAAAAAGACTCTCATGCTGAGGGCTTCCCTGATGGTCCAGTGGGTAAAGAGTGCAGTGCCTTGCCTTGCAGTGCAAGGTGCACTGGTTTGATCCCTGGCCCGGGAAGATCCCACATGCCGCGGAGTGGCTGGACCAGTGTGTCCAGTTACGAGCCAGTGCTCTGGAAGCACATGTGCCCAGAGCAGGAGCTCTGCAACAAGAGAGGTCATTGCAATGGGAGGCCCACACAGGTTGAAGATAAAGATGGGTGAAAATAAATAATTAAATAATCAATAAAATAAAGAGGCCAGGGCTTTCCTGGTGGTCCAGTGGGTAGAAAGTCCACCTTGCAGTGCAAGGGGCACCAGTTTGATCCCTGGCCCGGGAAGATCCCACACGCCATGGAGTGGCTGGACTGGTGCGTCCAAGTGTGAGTCAGCGCTCTGGAGTGCATGCACCCAGAGCGGGTGCTCTGCAAGGAGAGGGGCCACTGCAGTGGGAGGCCCACACAGGCCAAAAAATAAAGATGGATGAAAAAAAAAAAAAAAGAAAGAATAAAAGAGGTCAAAATTAAAAAAAAAAAAGACCTCACGATATTAATGGCATGTTTCAATCCCCTTTACAAGCAGATCATCTATGCTTCCAAGTCTAGCGCTTTATCACATATAACCCGCAGAGCAAAACTGAAGCTAAGACATTTTACCAGAAGTCTTCTTGTAAGTCTTACCTAATGAATAAGAAAAATTTTTCTATTAACACTGACACTCTGCCATCCTCCCCGAGTCCCCATCATGTTCTCCTTCCCAGTTCTGGTGCTTCCACTTAAACACATGTTCCACAGTGACTTTATGCGCCATGCAGTTCTGGGTGGTTAGGAACAATTATACACAGTTTTCAGGTCATATCTCCATTACCTCAACTCTCTATCCTATTCAAAGTCTCTTCCTACAAAAAAAATGGTGCTCGAGGTCTGCTGGGTAAAACTCAATTTGCTCCTCCTACAATTAGTGACTAAGTGGCTTAGAAGAAAGACAGTGACATTTCCTAAAAGGAAATGCAGGGTAGCGCACAAAACTGTTGTTTACCTATCTTAATCCCTTGAAGGATTTCTTCCTCTCCAGCAAGAGACAATAACAACAACAGTATTGACAACAAAAATCTTTGCTCATTTAGTCCAAACCTGTTAAGCTCCTGTCCTTGTAGGTGAAGCGGGTGCTGCTGATAATGTCCAAAGACTTCAAACACGATAGGCTTGGTTTTGATATAGTCCACGAATGATTCTGTAACCTCCACTGCAATCTAAAAAGGAACAGAACTAAACTAGATTAGTGAAAGATTTTTTAGAGGCAAATGCACACGCTCGCTACAGAAGACACTTAAGCACTTTTGAGCACCCAGTGTGTGCTGAGTATTTTACAATGCGGGCCTCTCACCACTGAAAAGACCGGCTTCTCCCTGATGTGTCTTCTACAGCAACTTGACCAAACTCCAGGCATTCAAGACCCTCCCTCACCTGACCCAACTGACCTCTGCCCCCTCCGCTGCCCTTCAAACAGCATTCGGACTCCGTCCGCTGCTCCCTTCGCCTGCTCTCTCTTCTGCTGTGCCTGAGTGCTGACCCAGGCTGCTGGATGAAAAAAAAAAAGAAAGAATAAAAGAGGTCAAAATTAAAAAAAAAAAAGACCTCACGATATTAATGGCATGTTTCAATCCCCTTTACAAGCAGATCATCTATGCTTCCAAGTCTAGCGCTTTATCACATATAACCATGAGCAAAACTGAAGCTAAGACATTTTACCAGAAGTCTTCTTGTAAGTCTTACCTAATGAATAAGAAAAATTTTTCTATTAACACTGACACTCTGCCATCCTCCCCGAGTCCCCATCATGTTCTCCTTCCCAGTTCTGGTGCTTCCACTTAAACACATGTTCCACAGTGACTTTATGCGCCATGCAGTTCTGGGTGGTTAGGAACAATTATACACAGTTTTCAGGTCATATCTCCATTACCTCAACTCTCTATCCTATTCAAAGTCTCTTCCTACAAAAAAATGGTGCTCGAGGTCTGCTGGGTAAAACTCAATTTGCTCCTCCTACAATTAGTGACTAAGTGGCTTAGAAGAAAGACAGTGACATTTCCTAAAAGGAAATGCAGGGTAGCGCACAAAACTGTTGTTTACCTATCTTAATCCCTTGAAGGATTTCTTCCTCTCCAGCAAGAGACAATAACAACAACAGTATTGACAACAAAAATCTTTGCTCATTTAGTCCAAACCTGTTAAGCTCCTGTCCTTGTAGGTGAAGCGGGTGCTGCTGATAATGTCCAAAGACTTCAAACACGATAGGCTTGGTTTTGATATAGTCCACGAATGATTCTGTAACCTCCACTGCAATCTAAAAAGGAACAGAACTAAACTAGATTAGTGAAAGATTTTTTAGAGGCAAATGCACACGCTCGCTACAGAAGACACTTAAGCACTTTTGAGCACCCAGTGTGTGCTGAGTATTTTACAATGCGGGCCTCTCACCACTGAAAAGACCGGCTTCTCCCTGATGTGTCTTCTACAGCAACTTGACCAAACTCCAGGCATTCAAGACCCTCCCTCACCTGACCCAACTGACCTCTGCCCCCTCCGCTGCCCTTCAAACAGCATTCGGACTCCGTCCGCTGCTCCCTTCGCCTGCTCTCTCTTCTGCTGTGCCTGAGTGCTGACCCAGGCTGCAGCCCTGCCCAGGAAGCCTTCCCACTTCTCTGTCCCTCTGTCATCCCTGTACTTCAACGCCCAGCTCAAACAGCAACGATGATATGAAAAACGTGCACTATGTTCACGTGGGCCAGGTACAACGCCAGGAGAGCCCTGCCGTTTCCTACACGACAGCCTTCAGGAAGCCCGCACCTTCTTTTTCCACTCAACCTTCCACCCTCAACAAAGAATGTTTCCTACTGCATTTCATGAATACCTTTCAAATATCTCTATAAGCAGTACTACTATTTTTATAAACTGCATATAAAATAAATATGCATTTTACTTCTCCTATTATAACTCTAAGGTCTTCAGAGGCATAAGCCTCTATGATTCACGAAAGGACCTTCACTACACATGCATCCCCACCACCGGGGCATCAGGCACAGTCCTGGTACACAGGAGATAATCAATGTCTATTATACACAGGCATGTTCATGTTTATACAATTAAACAAGAAAACAGTGGAGTTCATATTCGCTCATTTCATTTGTGGCGCTGGCCTTTCCTCTTATTTGTTCGGGCCATGCGGCACAGCATGTGGGCTCTTAGTTTCCAGACCAGGGACTGCCCTCCCTGCAGTAGAAGAGCAATCTTAACCACTGGACCGCAGGGGAGTCCCCTCCTGAATTCCACAAAGTGGATTATGGTTGGCAAGAGAATGAGACTGTTGCATGTATAACTGTGAGGCTTCCGGATGCGAGAGTCACATTTCCCTGGGTCCAGGCGGGTTCAACCCCATCTCTGCCTCCTCCTAGCTTTGTAACCTTGGTGAATGACTTCAACTGCTCTGTGCCTCCCTTATCTCAACTATAACATGGGGATTATGATACTATGGTGGCATAAAAGAAAGGCTTAAATCAATTAAGACAGAAAAGAACCTCTAACAATGACTGATATGACATAAGCTCTCGCTGAATGTTAGCTTTCATGATGAGGATGACTTTTGAATAGAGCTGGAACATCTTTCTAGAAGAGATGCGAAGCTCTGTTCTTCTCCTCCAGTTATGAGAGAGTTTAAAGGGGCATTAAAGGGCTAAGTACAGTATTAGCTACAAGAAAAACAGATTCTGAATCTTAGTTTAGCTACAAAAGGTATTTCATAGTAACCACATTATTTGCAATCGAACAATGTTATGTCTCTCACAGGTTTAAATAACATTTTTTAAAACAAAACTCATATTAAACATGCTGTTTTTTCTAGGATGGAAAGACTAAAAACAACTCAGAATTTACTGACAAAGAATTTACTGGCAGGTCAACCCACATTGCTACAGGCAGGCTCACTGTAAGGCAGAGAAGATGCTGGCTACTCTGTCCACGAGGAGGTGCTCAGGGCCCTGGGCTGCTCTCTGCTGCCTGTCTCCCCACAGAGACCCCTCTGCCCAGCAGCTCGTATTGCCATCGTTCTTCGGCTCAGAAAGCCAAAAGGAGCCCGTGCAGGACCCCTGCCTCACGCCAGCTGCCGTGGGGTACCACCAACCCGCGATACATTTAGAAAAACGTCCACCTCACTTACATTCTGCACATGATAAAAGCCCAATGGACTTCCTCTGCCATTGTTCTTGAGGGGCTCAGTGGAGAATGCTTCATCATGGCGATGCAAAAAGCTTAAGAGAAACAAACAAACAAACATGAATTTCACATGAAATGGTTTCATTAGGACTGTCTTAGATGCCAGGGGAAGAAGTATCTTAAGGAGAGTTTTTAACTGAGCCAAGTTATTTACATTTTCCTGTAGAGACCATATTCCATACCACTTAAATAGCATTTTAGATTTTACTTCAAAAATGACTGAAAAATCAACTAACCCTACCACTTAGCTGGTGGCTGAGCAGTAAAGAATCTGCCTGAAATTCAGAACGCAGGAGACTCCTGAGCTGTTCAAGGGTCAGCTGCAATACTCTCCGCCTGAAGGCCGCGGTGGATGCTCGTTGGGCACCACGTGCCGCTCGGGCACCGCAGCCTTCCACACCACATCCACTGCTGTCTGTTTTCCGTCCTCTCGTCCTCCCCTTACCTGTCTCACTCTCTTTCTCTTACTTTTACTCCCTCTTTTCCTTCCAGCTTCTTTCTCTCCAGACCACATGGTGCTTCTGCCAGAGGCCGCAGGAGCCTCAGCTGCTCTCTGATCTACACTCCTCCAAGACTCTGCTTGGAGCAGACACAAATATCCATGGCTTCCACACAGGTGACCCATCAGGTCACTGACCATGCTCTACAGCTGTGTCTTCCCTATGCAGAGCAGATGAGGGCTGGTAAAAAGCCCAGAAGAACCTGAGTCTTCTTCCAACATGGACGAATATGCCCTTTCCTCCAGAGCTGACACCAGGCAGAGATGCCACTCTCTTTTTAGGAGATTTTAGGACAGAAGTTAATATACCACTCTTGACATTTCAGATGTCAGCTGACTGAGTCGCTCATTTCCATAAAATACATCAGTTACTAATAGAGGCTATTAGGGAAAACACATTAAATGGGCAAAATCTACACTGAATGGATAATATTTCATCAATATTTCAGCAAATGACGTTAGCAGCTTACTATGTAATAACCACATTGAACTGAGGACTCTGCTGACAACTACATAGAAAGCAATGCTACATTAGGCCTCCAGATGGACAAGGCACACATGAAAGGGAAAAGGATAGCAGAAACCGAAAGCAGCCATTTGGTGGCACCAACAACCAACCATGGGCTTTAGCAACAGGCTGGCTCAGACTCCATCCTCCTGTACTGTGGCCCTTTACAAGTACTGAAAAGAATATACTGATGTCGGGAGTATTACAACTTAAGATTCTCCAAAGAAAGGTGTTTGGAAGTCTTGAAAGTACCTAGAGCACAGAGTTCCAGAGAGTTACAGGATAGAAAATGCTTATTAAACAAATGAGAAAGGAAACCTGTCACATCGTCTCTACTTAATAGCTTTTTTTTTTTTTCCAGTGAGGGTCAAATTTTGCTGTACTTTAAATTATTTACATTTTTGCTTTCCCAAGTAATAAACAGGCATTATTGGCTCTTGGATAATTCATTGCTTTCAGACTCATTAATAAGACATTTCAGCATAAAGAGCATTAAAAGGACTAATGAGAAAGCATATCTGGATCTGACCCTATACTCCTGGCAGAGGGGGACGGACCACAACCGAACCTCTAGGAAAAGGCTGCACTAGTGAGGCTGCCCTCCTCCCCACGACGAGCTGTGCTTCATTCCAGTGCCAGGATCTACATCTACGTCTTGTTCCCATCCTGAGTGAAGGAAGCAATTTAATTCAGTGGCCGGGAGCCAGCTCTCCCTGGAGCATGTACAACCTGGCAAGTGTAGGAGCACTCTACAAGGCAACGAGGATGTGCTGGGTTAATGGCCGGGCAGCAGGGCAAGGGAGACTTACTTGAACTGACAGAAGATGTCCGCATACTCAGGGAGGATACCACTGGCCTGCAGCACTGTGACCCGGAAGGTGAAGGCGCTACCCAGCTTCAAGTGGTTGCCGATCTCCTCAGAAAATCCCTCCATTACCATCTTACCATCGAGCAACATGCCTGACTTCAGATCTGAAGAGGGTCAAATGAACACAGGTCTGGCTCAAGTAAAGCACCTTCAGAGAGGAGAGTGTATCTTTCTATCCCTAGCTGATGGAAGTGGCGACTGTCCTGGACAACGGTCAGTGGTCTGCCCTCTTTGAAAACACCCCCAATCACAGTGCACTCGGATTACACACCCAGGTCATTCATTCGGTTGACTTCTTCTGGAGGAGTGATGACCTCAGAACTCTGACCCTGTCCTTCCACAATCCTCAGCTCCTCCAAGGACAGACCAGAACGGGTCATTGCAACCGAAGAAATGTCACTCTGAAAACAAGGCAAGGTAAGCAGACGATAAAGTAGCATGACAACATCTTTTTCCCTGTTTCTTTTAAGTGTGTTTATCTGCCCCACATGACTGAAAAGTTATGTGGACTATGAGCTGCTTGAGAAAAGGCTGTACCACACAGTATAAATGCTGGGCTTTCCCCTCACCTCGGGAATGGACAGACATGTCCCATGTTCTATCAACAACACTACACTTCGTAGTTCTAGGGAACTGCTTTCAAGTGCTGAACATCCTCCTCCCAAGCCTATCTGGGTCTTCATCCTTCCATAGCGTTTTCTCTTCCTGGAAGGTGCCTCACCTGGTTAAAGTATTCATTATCAAAAGATATTTTAGCTGTTCCAGACTGTCGAATTCCAGAGCCATAATCAGGAGCTTCTTCATCCGCTAAGTAGGAGAAAAAAGAAAGAAAGAAAGAAAAAACAAGGATGAGATAACATATGGGGCTGAGGGAAAATCACTCTTATGGGATTACAAAATAAACAAGGAAAAAAAAAAATAAACAGGAAAGTAATGGAGGCTGAAGGTTCCAAAAACTTAATATAAGAAGAGACACTGAAGAACAAATCTTTTGGGGCTTCCCCTGGTGGTCCAGTGGGTAAAAACACCGCCCTGCAGTGCAAGGGGCGCCGGTTCAATCCCTGGCCTAGGAGGATACCACTGGCCTGCAGCACTGTGACCCGGAAGGTGAAGGCGCTACCCAGCTTCAAGTGGTTGCCGATCTCCTCAGAAAATCCCTCCATTACCATCTTACCATCGAGCAACATGCCTGACTTCAGATCTGAAGAGGGTCAAATGAACACAGGTCTGGCTCAAGTAAAGCACCTTCAGAGAGGAGAGTGTATCTTTCTATCCCTAGCTGATGGAAGTGGCGACTGTCCTGGACAACGGTCAGTGGTCTGCCCTCTTTGAAAACACCCCCAATCACAGTGCACTCGGATTACACACCCAGGTCATTCATTCGGTTGACTTCTTCTGGAGGAGTGATGACCTCAGAACTCTGACCCTGTCCTTCCACAATCCTCAGCTCCTCCAAGGACAGACCAGAACGGGTCATTGCAACCGAAGAAATGTCACTCTGAAAACAAGGCAAGGTAAGCAGACGATAAAGTAGCATGACAACATCTTTTTCCCTGTTTCTTTTAAGTGTGTTTATCTGCCCCACATGACTGAAAAGTTATGTGGACTATGAGCTGCTTGAGAAAAGGCTGTACCACACAGTATAAATGCTGGGCTTTCCCCTCACCTCGGGAATGGACAGACATGTCCCATGTTCTATCAACAACACTACACTTCGTAGTTCTAGGGAACTGCTTTCAAGTGCTGAACATCCTCCTCCCAAGCCTATCTGGGTCTTCATCCTTCCATAGCGTTTTCTCTTCCTGGAAGGTGCCTCACCTGGTTAAAGTATTCATTATCAAAAGATATTTTAGCTGTTCCAGACTGTCGAATTCCAGAGCCATAATCAGGAGCTTCTTCATCCGCTAAGTAGGAGAAAAAAGAAAGAAAGAAAGAAAAAACAAGGATGAGATAACATATGGGGCTGAGGGAAAATCACTCTTATGGGATTACAAAATAAACAAGGAAAAAAAAAAATAAACAGGAAAGTAATGGAGGCTGAAGGTTCCAAAAACTTAATATAAGAAGAGACACTGAAGAACAAATCTTTTGGGGCTTCCCCTGGTGGTCCAGTGGGTAAAAACACCGCCTTGCAGTGCAAGGGGCGCCGGTTCAATCCCTGGCCTAGGAGGATCCCATGTGCCAAGGAGCGGCTGGACAGATGTGTCCAACTACCGAGCTGGAGCTCTGGAGCGCATACACTCAAAGTCGGTGCTCTGCAACAAGAGGGGCCACTGCAATGGGAGGCCCACACAGGCCAAAAGAACAAAGATGGATGATAAATAAAGACCAATAGAAGTGGCCAAAAGAAAGTTAAGAACATGTCTCTTGTATGAGAAAGAATGAGACCAAAGCAGTAAAATCAAGTAGGGTTTCTAACTGCACTCAGATAAAATACCCCTCTCCTTGCTCAAATGAAACTAGTTAATAAAGAATCAGTTTGGGCTTCCCTGATGCTCCAGTGGGTAAAAACACCGCCCTGCAGTGCAAGGGGCGCCGGTTCAATCCCTGGCCTAGGAGGATCCCATGTGCCAAGGAGCGGCTGGACAGATGTGTCCAACTACCGAGCTGGAGCTCTGGAGCGCATACACTCAAAGTCGGTGCTCTGCAACAAGAGGGGCCACTGCAATGGGAGGCCCACACAGGCCAAAAGAACAAAGATGGATGATAAATAAAGACCAATAGAAGTGGCCAAAAGAAAGTTAAGAACATGTCTCTTGTATGAGAAAGAATGAGACCAAAGCAGTAAAATCAAGTAGGGTTTCTAACTGCACTCAGATAAAATACCCCTCTCCTTGCTCAAATGAAACTAGTTAATAAAGAATCAGTTTGGGCTTCCCTGATGCTCCAGTGGGTAAAGAGTCTGCCTTGCAGTGCAGGGGGTGCGAGTTTGATCCCTGGCCCAGGAAGATCCCACGGACCGTGGAGCGGCTGGACCAGTGTGTCCAATTGCAAGCCAGTGCACTGGAGCGCATATGGCCAGAGCCAGTGCTCTGCAATGAGAGGGGCCACTGCAATGGGAGGCCCATGCAGGCCAAGGAACGAAGACGGATGATAAATAAATGAAAGACCAATAGAAGTGGCCAAAAATTAACAACAACAAAGAAAGAATCAGCTTGATTCTTCATATTGTTCAAAAATCAAACTCTGAAATACTGTTTCCTTTCCTTGGAGAGATTATAATTTAGTAATACTACACAAATATTTGAAAATATTAGACAGCACTTTCGGAGAGCACCATAAAGTCAACGTTGGTGACTGTCACACACTGCCATGGGGAAAAGTTGAAAGGTCCTTAAAAATACAGCACAGCATTTGGAAATTAAAACAGAAAAATTACAGGGAATGGCCATGTTCTGTTTTTATTATTATTTTTTAAAAAAAATTTTGGCTATTCTGGGTTTTCACTGCTGCCACAAGCTCTTCTCTAGGTGCAGGGAGTGGGGGCTACTCTCTAGTTGAGGTGAGCAGGCTTCCTGTTGCGGTGACTTCTCTTTCTGTGGAACTCGGGCTCTAGGGCTCACAGGCTTCAGTAGTTGCAGCACACGGGCTCAACAGTTGCAGCTCTGAGGCTCTAGGGCACAGGCTCCATAGTTGTGGCTCACGGGCTTAGGTGCTCCACAGCATGTGGGATCTTCCCAGATCAGGGATCGAACTCGTGTCTTCTGCACTGGCAGGTGAACTCCTCACCAATGAGTTACCAGGGAAGCCCATGGTCATGTTCTTTCCTCCGAACGTAGGCTGGATCTCAGAAAAGTATAAAGCATCAAAATCTAGATCCATGCCTTACAAAACAGCAGCCAAAGCACAGAAGTGTTTAGCAGTAATCAGATAAAGCAGGCAAAGGAAGTCTGAAAATCCTGTTACTTCTGAAGCAGGTAAGATCCATTATTTAAAATGCAACAACTTTTATAAAGGTAATCCAAGAGTTGTGCTTCATGGTAAAGGAAATCCCTTCACCCCAGTATTCCAAAATATCAGGAGCCCAAACCAAACAGGATCTACCTGTGAAACTTGGGAAGAGCTAGAAAGGAAGCAGCAAAGGCTCTCTTAGAGATAGCTGCACCACAGTCTGGAGCTGAAACGCGGCCCACACAGAACTGGCCTGCTTTGTCTCAAGGCAAAGAATCCACAGCTCTCATTTCAAAAGAGGGACACCTACCTGCAATGGCCTGCACTGCCACACGCAGAAACCCCCGCACTTCTCCCTTCTCACTGACAATGGCCACCCTGTGAATCAGGGGCACGGGGTACAGCAGGTTGCTCAGGTACACAAAGGCTCTAGAGACAGAAACCAGGAGAGAAGCGTCTGAGCACCCCACAGACAGAGAGGCTGGTTTCCAGATTTACCGAGAGTATCTTTAAGAAACTGTGAGCTGGCTTATGGGCCCTTTCTTAAGGCTGCCTCTCTGTCTGTCTTCTCAGACTATCTCTGGATGCTTTTTCAGTACAAAAAACATATAAACAAATGCAAATGCTTGTGAAATACCAACTTATACTAGATTACTCCCTATAAAAATTAAGACAGAGAAAGGAGTACCAGCTGAAAGTAGACTTTTAAGATACTCCTCTGTGAATACTGCCAAGGGCGGGGAAAAGGGAGTTTAACCTATTAACGTAACCATTATGAACAGGTTTTTGTTTTTCACAATAGATAAAGCAGAAATCAGGTGACAAAAAGAGAGAAATGTGACCTAAATTAATAATTCATATCTTGGCCGGGTGACGGACACATATGGGCAGAAAGGCTATGAAGCCAGAAGTACCCTGAACGGACATCACCGTAAATGCTAAGGAAGGAGACACTGGTCCTTAAAGGGCTGTTTTTGCTTCTAGAGTCCAAAACTTTACTCAGAAATACAGATACACAAAGACAGACCTAATACTTTCTACTTCAAATGAACTAGCAAAGTCATGTCACATTTGCTCTTTTTCCCTTCTTTCATAATTTTGTTGCCATTAATTTTTTTTTTTTTTTAAGCAATACAAATTGGTAATCACAAGGTTTGGGTGTTCACTCCAATTAGTGGATGGGAAACAGAATCTAGTTCCCACTTTTGCTCCTATCTTCCCACTTGGTATATGCTGATCCTTGGACACAAGACAAGACAAAGGGTAAATGTTTGCATCAAGAAATCAAACACAATTAAGTGTGACACGTACAGGCATACCTCACTTCACTGTGCTCTAGTATCTTGCACTTTGCAGATACTGCATTTTTTATGAGTAGGTTTGTGGCAACCCTGTCTCCCGCAAGGTGTCATCTTTCCAACAGCATCTGCTTGTTTCATGACTCTGTACCACATTTTGGTAAATCTCATAATATTTCAAACATTTTCATTATCATTGTATTTCTTATGGTGATCTGTGATCTTTGATGTTACTGATATAATTGTTTTAAGATGCCACAAAACACACCTATACAGTGAACTTAATTGATAAATGTGTGTTCTCACTGCTCTAACCATTCCCTTGACTCTCTTCCTCTACTTGAGGTCCCTGTTCCCTGAGATACAACAATGCTGAAATTAGGACAAGTAATCACCCTACAATGGCCTTCAGTGTTTAAATCAAAGGAAGAGTCTCATGTCTCTTATCTGAAGAAAAGAGCTAGAAATGATTAAGCTTGGTGAGGAATGCAAGCTGAAAGCGGAGATAGGTTTAAAGCTAGACGTCTTGTGCTAGTCAGCCAAGCTGTGAATTAAAGGAAAAGTTCTGGAAGGAAATTAAAAGTGCTACTCCGGGGCTTCCCTGGTGGTCCAGTGAGTCAGGACACCGCCTTGTAGTGCAAGGGGCACTGGTTCGATCTCTGGCCTGGGAAGATCCCATGTGCAGTGGAGCAGCTGGACCAATGTGTCCAACTACGGAGCTGGAGCTCTGGAGCGCATGCGCCCAGAGCCGGCACTCTGCAACGAGAGGGGCCACTGAGATGAGAGGCCCACACAGGCCAAAGAACAAAGATAAATAAATGAAAGATCAATAGAAGTGGCCAAAACAAAAAAAATGCTACTCCACTAAATACACAAACAATATATAAGAAAGTGAAAAGGCCTGATTGATGATACAGAGGAGGTCTGTGCGGTCTGGATAGAAGATCAAACCACCTACAACATCGCCTCAAGCCAAAGCCTAATGAAGAGCAAGACCCTCTCTCTTTAATTCTAGGAAGGCCAAGAGAGAAGTGAGGCAACTGCAGGAAAGAGATCTGAGGCTAGCAGAGTTCATGATGCTTAAGGAAAGGCATCTCCAAAACAAAAGTGTGAAAGGAAGCAGAAGTACTGACTTAGAAACTGCAGCAAATTATCCACAGGATTCAGCCGAGGTCATTCATGAAGGTGGCTGCAATAAATAACTAAGAGCCTCATGATGAGGGTGAAAGAGTAGAGTGAAAATGCTGGCTTAAACTCAACATTCAAAAAAATTAAGAGCATGGCATCTGGTTCCAATAATTCACAGCAAACAGTGAGGGAAAAAGTGGGAGCAGTGACAGACTTTATTTTCTTGGGCTCCACAATCACTGTGGATGGTGACTGCAGCCATGAAACTAAAAGACGCTTGCTCCTTGAAAGGAAAGCAACAGCAAACCTAGGCAGCATATTAAAAAGAAGAGACATCACTTTGCTGACAATGGTCTGTATAGTCAAAGCTATGGTTTTTCCAGTAATCACGGATGGATATGAAAGTTAGACCATAAAGAAGGCTGAATGCCAAAGAATTGATCCTTTCAAATGGTGGTATTGGAGAAGACTCTTGAGAGTCCTTGGACTACAAGGAGTTCAAATCAGTTAATCCTAAAGGAAATCAACCCTCACTATTCATTGGAAAGTGAAAGTTGCTCAGTCTTGTCTGACTCTTTGACTCTTTCCAGGCAAGAATACTGGAGGGGGTAGCCTTTCCCCTTTTCCAGGGATCTTCCCGACCCAGCAATCAAACTGGGGCTTCCTGCATTGCAGGCAGATTCTTTTATATATATACATATGTATTTATTTATTATTATTTATTTATTTGGCTGTGCTGTGTCCTAGTCGTAGCATGTGGTAAGATCTAGTTCCCTGATCAGGGATCAAACCCAGGCCCCCTGCATTGGGAACACAGAGTCTTAACCACTGGACCACCAGGGAAGTCCTGCAGGCGGATTCTTTATCAGCTGAACTACAAGCCCTTCATTGGAAGGACTGTCGCTAAAGCTGAAGCTCCAATACTTTGGCCACCTGATGCGAAGAGCTGACTCACTGGGAAAGACCCTGATGCTTGAAAAGACTAAAGGAAAAAGAAGTGAGGCAACTGCAGGAAAGAGATCTGAGGCTAGCAGAGTTCATGATGCTTAAGGAAAGGCATCTCCAAAACAAAAGTGTGAAAGGAAGCAGAAGTACTGACTTAGAAACTGCAGCAAATTATCCACAGGATTCAGCCGAGGTCATTCATGAAGGTGGCTGCAATAAATAACTAAGAGCCTCATGATGAGGGTGAAAGAGTAGAGTGAAAATGCTGGCTTAAACTCAACATTCAAAAAAATTAAGAGCATGGCATCTGGTTCCAATAATTCACAGCAAACAGTGAGGGAAAAAGTGGGAGCAGTGACAGACTTTATTTTCTTGGGCTCCACAATCACTGTGGATGGTGACTGCAGCCATGAAACTAAAAGACGCTTGCTCCTTGAAAGGAAAGCAACAGCAAACCTAGGCAGCATATTAAAAAGAAGAGACATCACTTTGCTGACAATGGTCTGTATAGTCAAAGCTATGGTTTTTCCAGTAATCACGGATGGATATGAAAGTTAGACCATAAAGAAGGCTGAATGCCAAAGAATTGATCCTTTCAAATGGTGGTATTGGAGAAGACTCTTGAGAGTCCTTGGACTACAAGGAGTTCAAATCAGTTAATCCTAAAGGAAATCAACCCTCACTATTCATTGGAAAGTGAAAGTTGCTCAGTCTTGTCTGACTCTTTGACTCTTTCCAGGCAAGAATACTGGAGGGGGTAGCCTTTCCCTTCTCCAGGGGATCTTCCCGACCCAGCAATCAAACTGGGGCTTCCTGCATTGCAGGCAGATTCTTTTATATATATACATATGTATTTATTTATTATTATTTATTTATTTGGCTGTGCTGTGTCCTAGTCGTAGCATGTGGTAAGATCTAGTTCCCTGATCAGGGATCAAACCCAGGCCCCCTGCATTGGGAACACAGAGTCTTAACCACTGGACCACCAGGGAAGTCCTGCAGGCGGATTCTTTATCAGCTGAACTACAAGCCCTTCATTGGAAGGACTGTCGCTAAAGCTGAAGCTCCAATACTTTGGCCACCTGATGCGAAGAGCTGACTCACTGGGAAAGACCCTGATGCTTGAAAAGACTAAAGGAAAAAGAAGGGGGCTGCAGAGGATGAGATGGTTTAGACAACATCACTGACTCAATGGATATGAATTTGAGCAAACTCAGGGAGACAGTAAGACAGGGGAGCCTGGAATGTTGTAGTTCAGGGGGTTGCAAAGAGTTGGATACAACTTAGCCAATGAACAGCAACCACAAAAACACTAACCGATTTTCAGTATAGATGAAACAGCCATCTATTGGAAGAAGATGACGTCCAAGACTTTCAGAGCTAGAAGGAAGTCAATGCCTAGCCTTGAAGGACAGGCTGACTCCCATTAGGGTGTAATGGCATTGGTGACTTGAAGTTGAAAGCCAGTCCTCACCTACCATTCTGAAGATCCCAGGGCCTTTAAGAATTAAATTAGATCTATTCTGCCTGTTCTACAAATGAAACAACAAAGTCTAGATGACAAGACATTTATTTACAACATGGTTTACTGAATATTTTAAGCCCATTGTTGTGTTGAGACCTATTGCTCATAGGGGTGGTGGGGGAGTCTTTTCAAAATACCAGCACCCACTCATGGACAATGCACCTGGTCACCCACGAGTTCTGATGGAGATTAATGTTTTCATGCCTGTTAATACAACACACACTCTGCAGCCCTTAGATCAAGGAGTAATTTTGAATTTCAAGTCTTATTACTTAAGAAATACATTTTCTAAGGCTATTGCTGCGATAAGACAGCGACTTCCTTGATGGACCTGGAAAGGATATGCCATTGTAGATGCCATTGGGAACATCTGTGATTCACGGGAAGAGACTGAAATAACAGTATTAAGCTGAGTTTGGAAGAAGCATTCCAACCCCTGCAGATGACTCCGAGGATTCAAGACTTCAGTGGAGGAAGTACGTGCAGATGTGGTAGAAGCAGCACGAGAACAGGATTAGAAGAGGAATCACAGTAGTGACTGGATCACTGTCTCATGGGGTGAAGGGATCTTTTTATGGAGGAGCAAAGAAAGTGGTTTCCTGAGATGGAAACTACTTCCCTTGAAGACACTGGAAAAATTGTTAAAATGACAACAAAAGATTTAAAATACTACATAAATGTACTACTTGATAAAGCAGTGGCAGGGACTGAGTGGACTGATTCCAACTTGGAAAGTCCTGCAGTAACACCACCACAGTGGGTAAAATGCTATCAAACAGTAGCCTCCACTAGCAAAAATTCTATTTCACTGAAGGTTCAGATGACGGCGAGCATTTTTTCTTAGCAATAAAGTATTTTTAAATTAAGGTGATTGTTGTTTGGTCACTAAGTTGTGTTTGACTCTTTTGCAATTCCACAGACTGTAGCCTGCCAGGTTTCTCTGTCCACGGGACTTCCTAGGAAAGAATACTGGAGTGGTTTACCATTTCCTCCTCCAGGGAATCTTCCGGGACCAAGGACTAAACATGTCCTGCAATGGCAGGAGGGTTATTTATCACTGAACCACCTGGGAAGCCGAAATTAAGGTAAATATTTTGGTTTTTTAGACATAATGCTTTTCATACTTAATATGAAACAACAAAGTCTAGATGACAAGACATTTATTTACAACATGGTTTACTGAATATTTTAAGCCCATTGTTGTGTTGAGACCTATTGCTCATAGGGGTGGTGGGGGAGTCTTTTCAAAATACCAGCACCCACTCATGGACAATGCACCTGGTCACCCACGAGTTCTGATGGAGATTAATGTTTTCATGCCTGTTAATACAACACACACTCTGCAGCCCTTAGATCAAGGAGTAATTTTGAATTTCAAGTCTTATTACTTAAGAAATACATTTTCTAAGGCTATTGCTGCGATAAGACAGCGACTTCCTTGATGGACCTGGAAAGGATATGCCATTGTAGATGCCATTGGGAACATCTGTGATTCACGGGAAGAGACTGAAATAACAGTATTAAGCTGAGTTTGGAAGAAACGGATTCCAACCCCTGCAGATGACTCCGAGGGATTCAAGACTTCAGTGGAGGAAGTACGTGCAGATGTGGTAGAAGCAGCACGAGAACAGGATTAGAAGAGGAATCACAGTAGTGACTGGATCACTGTCTCATGGGGTGAAGGGATCTTTTTATGGAGGAGCAAAGAAAGTGGTTTCCTGAGATGGAAACTACTTCCCTTGAAGACACTGGAAAAATTGTTAAAATGACAACAAAAGATTTAAAATACTACATAAATGTACTACTTGATAAAGCAGTGGCAGGGACTGAGTGGACTGATTCCAACTTGGAAAGTCCTGCAGTAACACCACCACAGTGGGTAAAATGCTATCAAACAGTAGCCTCCACTAGCAAAAATTCTATTTCACTGAAGGTTCAGATGACGCAGCATTTTTTCTTAGCAATAAAGTATTTTTAAATTAAGGTGATTGTTGTTTGGTCACTAAGTTGTGTTTGACTCTTTTGCAATTCCACAGACTGTAGCCTGCCAGGTTTCTCTGTCCACGGGACTTCCTAGGAAAGAATACTGGAGTGGTTTACCATTTCCTCCTCCAGGGAATCTTCCGGGACCAAGGACTAAACATGTCCTGCAATGGCAGGAGGGTTATTTATCACTGAACCACCTGGGAAGCCGAAATTAAGGTAAATATTTTGGTTTTTTAGACATAATGCTTTTCATACTTAATAGACAGAATGTCATGTAAACATAACATTTACATGCACTGGGAGATCAAAAAAGGCACGTGACTGGCTACTGGCGCATTTGCTTTTATTGTGAGAGTCTGGAAATAAACCAGCAATATCTCTGAGGTATGCCTGTATGCATGTCTGCACCTTTTCCTGCTCTGAATCTGCTTAGAACAAAGAAAAGGAAGATGGTGTAGATGCTTGGGATTTCAACTCAAAGTAATGAAAACGATTCTGAAAACAAACAAAATACACCACAAAAAAACACAAATGTTAATCAAAGTAAAGGAGCATAAAGGAAATATGAATAAAGTATAACAAAAATAATTGCAAGGGAACACTGAATCAGATCAAACGATGTCTCTTCCCTTTCAGTCTGCTCAAGGTGGGGGAGGGCAATGGCTATGTGGTACAAAAATCTTCAAATGAAAAGTCAACAAAGGATTACAAACAAAACTCAACCATCAACGGCTGTGACAGAGTCAAGAGACTGACAGTCTGGTGTGAAGCACTCAAGTGACCCGTTTCACTTCCACAGTCAGCACACACCACAGACCACCTGCGTCCCCTGCCAGCTCTCCGGCCGCTGCCCACTGCCAATGCCATTGCCACTAGAGTCCCTGCCTCCACTGCTCCCGTTTGCTGTCCTCTCTGAGCTCCACCACCCACTTCATGCCTTTGATGTCACATCTTCAGGTCTTATTCCAAATGCCACTCTCTGAGGACAGGTCTCCCCAGTGTTTCATGATCTCAGTAACACACAACACCATCACTGTTGCGATTTCTATTTACTTATGCAATCATCTGTCCAGTTCACCCACCAGAGGGAAAACCCATGAGGGCAGGAACCACGTCTGGTTTTACTTACCATTGTCTGCAGAGGGCCTAGCTAGATTTATTTAAGAATACATAGATGCAATAAACAGCTGGTGAGTAACTAAACATCTATGTATGCAAGTGAATGGGAAAATGATTTGTTCTCTATCTTTAAGCAGAAGTGGAAGATTTTTCCCCAAAAATGAGTTAAACCAGAGGTAAGAGGTAAAATTGTTCAACTTTATATTGGGTTGATTTTGCAAAGTCATACTCATGATAGATATGAACTTTGTTTTTTTAAATAATTTATTTTTTTTACTTTTTGGTCATGCCACATGGCACGTGGGATCCTAGTTCCTCAACCAGGGAATAAGCTCATGTGCCCCCTGCAGTGGAAGCTCCAAGTCTTAACTGCTGGACCACTGTGAAGTCCTGAGAAGTAAGGACTGTCTGAGCACATGTGAAAGATGAGGCTCTCCTTTCTGGCTATGGCGAAGGCTACTTCCAAAGTGAAGAACAGAAAGTATTCTTAGGGATTTCCCTTTTTAGAGAGAGAAATCTAGAATTCGGTGGCAGTGGTATGGGCATTGGCCCTGTGTCTACACAACTGCATACTCACTAGAAAGCTTCTTGTCCTACGATCAGAACATGGGCTCTAACCGAAAATCAATGCTAAAGACTTTATAAAGGTTCTCTTATAAAGTTTTTGAAACAGTAATTTTTATGATTACTCTTCATTCTTGAGAATCCTTGCACCCTGATCTAGCAGACTGAAAGAGAACAGGAATGAGAGAGGGAGAGATGGAGAGGATATATTAGCATAAAGTTCTGTGAAGTTACATAAAACGGGAAACAAAGTCTGTCAACACAAAGGTAATGAAGACCAGCATAATGATGATTCTAGTTACAGAAAGAATGTGAGTTCAGGTACTTAGGTCACAGAATAACCAGGAGACTTTTAGCCCAAAAGACTAGCTTAAATACTTCACATTTCATCCCAAATGATGACGGATGACTCAGCATCCCAGCATGCCACAAGAAAACAGCTAAAGGGACAAGCTCTTTCAATTTTCATATAAAATTCATCAGAGGCAGCCAAGGCCATGAATCAAAACCTCCAAATGGAATGTCTTTAAAAACCAGAAAATTTTATAAATGAATTGTATTTGTAATAATACGCCAATAGAGGAAATCTAAACCCATAAATCACAAAAACAGCAAAGATGTGACTCCTCCTACAGAGAATGACTGGGGCATAGCGGGTGATGTTGCATTACTGTGAATTATCTGAAGGTAAGAAGTGCACCCAAAAGTGATGCTAAAGAGCTAGTATTCACTCTGCTGACTGCTATGAGTTTACCTCCTCCCTTAATGCTTTTCTTGCAAAGTCAAGTCAGGTGTAGAACTTTGGAACCCAGAGAAGTAGAAAGGTCAATTACTAAGCCATAGTTCCACAAGTAATTTATCTGAAAATCAAACTAGAACTGATTGCCTTATACCTACACTTCAATCTGCTATGATTAAAATGAAAAAAAATACATACATCTTAAGTCAGAGAATGGGCCCATTAAGTGGGATTCTGACTTAAGTTCTCCATACAACTGGCTCAAAATATAAATGTTTCCAAGCAGAACTCTTAACCAGGATATTCATTCTGCTAGAAGAAAAGTAAAGATAAAAAGATCTACAAGGCTCTTTTCCCCCCACCTAACTCTTCACTTTATACTTAAGAATTGAACAGCCCTCGGTTTAACTTGTCTGTCCTGTTAGGTCAGGACTCTTCCCACCACAGTGTGAAGCCACAGATCCTCCTCACAACAAAGTGAGCAGTTTATGACATGAGAATCCTTGCACCCTGATCTAGCAGATGAAAGAGAACAGGAATGAGAGGGAGAGATGGAGAGGATATATTAGCATAAAGTTCTGTGAAGTTACATAAAACGGGAAACAAAGTCTGTCAACACAAAGGTAATGAAGACCAGCATAATGATGATTCTAGTTACAGAAAGAATGTGAGTTCAGGTACTTAGGTCACAGAATAACCAGGAGACTTTTAGCCCAAAAGACTAGCTTAAATACTTCACATTTCATCCCAAATGATGACGGATGACTCAGCATCCCAGCATGCCACAAGAAAACAGCTAAAGGGACAAGCTCTTTCAATTTTCATATAAAATTCATCAGAGGCAGCCAAGGCCATGAATCAAAACCTCCAAATGGAATGTCTTTAAAAACCAGAAAATTTTATAAATGAATTGTATTTGTAATAATACGCCAATAGAGGAAATCTAAACCCATAAATCACAAAAACAGCAAAGATGTGACTCCTCCTACAGAGAATGACTGGGGCATAGCGGGTGATGTTGCATTACTGTGAATTATCTGAAGGTAAGAAGTGCACCCAAAAGTGATGCTAAAGAGCTAGTATTCACTCTGCTGACTGCTATGAGTTTACCTCCTCCCTTAATGCTTTTCTTGCAAAGTCAAGTCAGGTGTAGAACTTTGGAACCCAGAGAAGTAGAAAGGTCAATTACTAAGCCATAGTTCCACAAGTAATTTATCTGAAAATCAAACTAGAATTGATTGCCTTATACCTACACTTCAATCTGCTATGATTAAAATGAAAAAAAATACATACATCTTAAGTCAGAGAATGGGCCCATTAAGTGGGATTCTGACTTAAGTTCTCCATACAACTGGCTCAAAATATAAATGTTTCCAAGCAGAACTCTTAACCAGGATATTCATTCTGCTAGAAGAAAAGTAAAGATAAAAAGATCTACAAGGCTCTTTTCCCCCCACCTAACTCTTCACTTTATACTTAAGAATTGAACAGCCCTCGGTTTAACTTGTCTGTCCTGTTAGGTCAGGACTCTTCCCACCACAGTGTGAAGCCACAGATTCCTCACGTGCAACAATGGAGAACAAAAGTGAGCAGTGTTGTAGCTGCACAAGTGGCCCTGGGACTAGGCAGTTTACGAACAGAAGCTTGGTTCCAACTTCAAACTCTCCTGGAAGAGGCTGGAAATGGCCGTAAAACCAGGAAAGCATCATGGTCCCTTTATCTGTGCACAGAACGACCCTTCTCAGCAGAAGCACAAAACAGCTCCTTGGAAATTCTGAGCAATATGCCAGACAATACTCATGGCTGTATAATTCATTTATATTTATTCATGCAAAAACTGAGTAAATGCCCCTTTACCATTATAAAACCCTGAGGCTGGCTAATACTACAACCCATGGTCATAACTGAGGTCCTAATTTTTATCAAAAAGCTTTTCTTTGCCCCCTTTCCATAAAACTGATCATCTTCTATATTAGTTCTCACCAAGTAACCAACCAACACCATACTATGAGCTAAGCTTTTAGAACCTCCCATTCCTATTGGGTCAGGACACTCGCTCAACTTTGATTTAAGGCTTACTTTTAGGTAAAGGGTGCTAACGCATTAATACGGAAGTAATTTCCCTTATTTTTTTTTTAAAGATTTATTTATTTATTTTGGGTAGGGGTCGGGTTGGGGAGGGAGGGGAGCGGGCAGGCCACTTCTATTGGTCTTTCATTTCTCTATTTTCATCCGTCTTTGTTCTTTTGGCTCCTGTGGGCCTCCCATCGCGGTGGCGTCTGTCGTTGCTGAGCGCCGGCTCTGGGCTCATGCGCTCCAGAGCTCCGGCTCGGTAATTGGACACATCAGTCCAGCCGCTCCGCAGCATGTGGGATCTTCCCAGGCCAGGGATCGAACTGGCGCCCCTTGCACTGCAAGGCGGTGTCCTTGCCCACTGGACCACCAGGGGAAGCCCAATTTCCCTTATTTTTAAAAGGGCCAACAAAATAGTTTTTAAAGTTATTTTAATGCACCACTGAAATTAAATTTAATACCTCAAAACAGAGACACATTCCAGTGAGTGCTGCACTGTTGAGTTTGTAATTAAAATGACTTTAGCACAAAGACTGAATGGATGTAGACAAAGACTCCAGTACCAGGAGCATGTGCAAGCCCTGCACTGACAGACGGGCCAGAGACAACGCCTCCGTGCCACAGCGACCCTCAACACAAGGTGGATTCATGGCGCACTGAACAAATATCCACTGTGGATGGCTTCAACAGATAATTTTACGAGATTCATCATTATAATGCTGACAGGTAAAATCTTGGCAGGAGCCAAAGATCTATGAAACTGGCCAAAGAAATGCATCCACCTGAGTTAGATGACAAGCGCATTTCATGTTCCTGATTGTCTTCTGGGCTCCTAGACTATGCAAGTAATAAACCTAATGCTGTTCCTGACTCGACTCTTGTCCCTGTGAATCCCGCTAATGCCCTGAATTCTTTCCACATGACCTTGGACTTGCTCTCTCTCCCTCTCCTGCTGCTCCCTTGGGTTTCCTCACTCACCTTCCCACAAGAGGAAACAACAGACCACAGTAACATTCTCCAACTTCAGAACAGGGCGACTCCTGGCTTTATTACTTTCTTCTTTGGAGTTTCCTCTTTCAGAACAAAATTACTGGGTATTTAAGACATGGGCTCCTCCAGGCAGTCTTCGCACACAGTCAACATACGAACATATGAAGGCATGTCTTCATACGCTGCCGCATATGCTGTACAGAGGAGACCACGTGGGTCCCAAACGCTGCCTGGGGGCTCTCACCCCGATCGGCGCGTCACGGATTGAACTGGCTAAAAGCAAAATTGTCCAGACTGCACAAGGAGCCCCTTTAAAGCAAGAGCTGGTCCCTTTTCGCCTTTCTCACTTTCACCTCACCAACCTTCCCACTAAAATGAACCACGGGGACCGGTCGTAAAATGGGTCGTGCCCGTCACTGAAGAGATCTGAGCCCTCCTCCGTCCCCGCGTCAGAGCCGGTGTCATCCACGAACGCCTCATCATCAAACTCCTCCAGCTCATCTTGCTGCTCGTCAGCCAGCTCAGTGATGTCGGAATCGGCCGTGGAAAAAGTGGGGGAGGGTGTGCGGTCAGCAAGGCGCTCATTCACACAGCCGTGGAAAATGGGGGAGCTAGACACGGGGGAGACGCCGATCAACACAGCCAAGGAGAGAGGAAGAGTTGGTTAAACAGGAAGCTATAGCTATAGGTGCCAACAGGACAGAACCCACTGAAGAACCAAAACAAATTAAGCAAGTGGAAAAGCAAAAGGATAAAACAGGCATAAATCATCTGGTTCAGGTGAAAGGGAATAAGGACTGATTCTTAGAATAAGAAAAGGAAATACATGAGTAGAATATCCCAGGTAAACAATGTGCTGCAGAACATTTATGTTCTCCAGTTCACACCAAAGATAGCAGTCAGGCCTCAAAGGAGCCACTCCATACCAACTGAAAGAGTAAGGTTTAAATCTTTATTCCAATCCCCACGTCATCGCGAAGCAGGAAACAAAACAGATGAATGGGATGTGGTGAAGTAGGTACACGCCTTGCTTGGGTACCATGTGTCTGGCCAATTCATCTCTTTAAAAACACTCTACTATCAGAGTAGAGTGGAAAACACTAACTTCATTTCTACAAAATGCTACTGACTTCAGCTCCACCTTTTAACCCAGTTTCTTTAAAACTGTCAAAGTTTTCACAGTCAGAAAATAATTCAAATTCTGAAACAATTAAGGTAAAATCTTACATTTCTCTGCTTTCAAAATTCCAAATCTCTAAGAACTTGTCTCAATATGGACTTACATTCAATGCTGAAAGTAAAGTACACATAAAAGAGGTTCAGGTGGGCTACTCAGGTGTGCAATTATTCATTCCTGATAAACACTAAACTGAGATGAACTGCTTCAAAAATTAAAATTGTCCAGACTGCACAAGGAGCCCCTTTAAAGCAAGAGCTGGTCCCCTTTCGCCTTTCTCACTTTCACCTCACCAACCTTCCCACTAAAATGAACCACGGGGACCGGTCGTAAAATGGGTCGTGCCCGTCACTGAAGAGATCTGAGCCCTCCTCCGTCCCCGCGTCAGAGCCGGTGTCATCCACGAACGCCTCATCATCAAACTCCTCCAGCTCATCTTGCTGCTCGTCAGCCAGCTCAGTGATGTCGGAATCGGCCGTGGAAAAAGTGGGGGAGGGTGTGCGGTCAGCAAGGCGCTCATTCACACAGCCGTGGAAAATGGGGGAGCTAGACACGGGGGAGACGCCGATCAACACAGCCAAGGAGAGAGGAAGAGTTGGTTAAACAGGAAGCTATAGCTATAGGTGCCAACAGGACAGAACCCACTGAAGAACCAAAACAAATTAAGCAAGTGGAAAAGCAAAAGGATAAAACAGGCATAAATCATCTGGTTCAGGTGAAAGGGAATAAGGACTGATTCTTAGAATAAGAAAAGGAAATACATGAGTAGAATATCCCAGGTAAACAATGTGCTGCAGAACATTTATGTTCTCCAGTTCACACCAAAGATAGCAGTCAGGCCTCAAAGGAGCCACTCCATACCAACTGAAAGAGTAAGGTTTAAATCTTTATTCCAATCCCCACGTCATCGCGAAGCAGGAAACAAAACAGATGAATGGGATGTGGTGAAGTAGGTACACGCCTTGCTTGGGTACCATGTGTCTGGCCAATTCATCTCTTTAAAAACACTCTACTATCAGAGTAGAGTGGAAAACACTAACTTCATTTCTACAAAATGCTACTGACTTCAGCTCCACCTTTTAACCCAGTTTCTTTAAAACTGTCAAAGTTTTCACAGTCAGAAAATAATTCAAATTCTGAAACAATTAAGGTAAAATCTTACATTTCTCTGCTTTCAAAATTCCAAATCTCTAAGAACTTGTCTCAATATGGACTTACATTCAATGCTGAAAGTAAAGTACACATAAAAGAGGTTCAGGTGGGCTACTCAGGTGTGCAATTATTCATTCCTGATAAACACTAAACTGAGATGAACTGCTTCAAAAATTAAAATGAGGATGTTTCAGGTCATGGAGAGGTTGCAATCTGATAAATCGCATGTCATACTGTGATTTTAAACTATGCAGTATATAGACACAGGTTTTCTTTTCTCCTCAAGTGTAAGACATTTTGTGAATGAGCTGAGAGGCAGGGAAAACAGTCAGTGACTTTGTTTCAGAGTCTGAGACTTAAAATGCCTGCAGGATAAAACAGAAGGGTATAAAATAAACCAAATGATAAAGGGGCTGTATACCAGCGGATAAGATTATAAGTGGAGGCTTTTTTCACTCTTTTTCTTTAATTTTCTGTAATATCTGTGAGGCTCTAAACAATGAAAATTATCAATTATCTGAAAAGAATAAAATCCTCACATACCTTCCTACGAGTTTGAACCAATGAAACCGATCATAGAACGGATCGCTGCCAGTCATGGTGGTCTCACTGTCATCCTGGGCGCTGGAGGCCATCTCCCCTGCCCTGTCGTACATCTCTCGCATCAGATCCAGCCTCTGTCTGCACAGTAAAACACAAACGCAAAGTATGCTGGCTTAATATCACAAGCTCACATCAAAATTTCATGCTGGAAGTATCTTCCATGCAAAGGTTTAAAAAGTTGCTCCCACCACTGAACGATATTAAAAAAGAATGAACGCAAAAAGCACAGAAACCTCAGTATAACACTCAGTTACCAAAGGGTCAAAGTCTAGAGACAAGCCGTCAAAAGTCAAGAATGGCCACCTAATCTCTTCTGCGTCCCAGGGTAAATGTTGTTCAATGGTACACGGCATCTCAAATATCCTTTAATAGCACAAAACACCTCATTAGACTAAAGGCAGAGGAAGCTACGCTGTAACGTTCCTGTTTACTCATCAGCATCATGAAATCTAGGTCAGAAAAGATGAACAATGACTAGATCCAAGACAGAAAGAGATATCATAAAACTGAAAGGGTAAAAATGTAAGAGCCTAGGGAGGGTTCATTAATTTTAATCACCATCCCCCAAGCTGCATGCCATCTCTGCACAGGAGACATGTGACCTTCCCTGTCGTTCCAAATTCAGGATTCCTGTGGGGGTTAAAATTAATCACCTCTCCACCTGAGAAAGGTGTCCACAGAGCAGGATTCATTCACTTAGAAGAAAATAGATGGGGACAGTGGTGTTACTGGCCAGCAACGCCACCTCGATACACAGAGAAAGATGCAATGGTAACCTCACAGAGGGAACAGCCCACTTGAGCCAGTCATTATTATTTTCCAAATAAAACAACCAGCTTTACATGTAACGTTTTCATACTTAAGTTTCTCCAAAGACCAGTAATGTGTTGCTCCATTTTTCAGATCCTGGACTTCCACGGCCACCACCGTGCGAGGAAAAGGTCTGTCTTCCTGAGTTTTTTCCATCTCAGGGGGAAGTAGTTCAGGAGGCAGAGGAGAGTACAATGTGTCCGTCAGCAGAACAAACTGAAACTGCACCTAAATGGAGAGAAGAAATCACGGACAAACAGGTGCTTTTCCAAGTAAGGTTCAGAAACAAGGCAACTTAGTCAGGCCCAATGGGAAGAGGCCAGCAGCAGCACGGGTTCCACAGCACGGGGTGAAGGAGAAGCGTGGCGCCTTGTACAGAGACCACTGAGCTATGCACAGACTCGGTCTTCCTGGCCCAGCACAGGGTGAGCGCACAACCTAAAATCTCAATAAATACACTCTGGTTGATTGAACGAAGACTTCTGCAGGGAACAAAAGGTGGACCCAGGAATGCTTAATGAGAGGGTAGAGGTGTGCTAAGGTTTTCTGTTTTAAATTCAGCGGTTTACAACTGTTCCTCTTAAAAGTGCTGACTACAGGTAAGTGGTTCACATTTGTCATGTCATTTATTTCTTGATTATGCCCTGTGAGTGTGAGTGTGTGTGTGTGTGTGTGTGTATTTAGCAACCAGGAATGAAATGCAAGGTATAGCTCTAAGAAAAAAAAATACCTAGCCTGCTATCACCTAATCTATTTCAAGAGGGAAATAGTTAATAATTACAAAATGAGATGGGGTTAGGAAAGAAGAGATCTTATCCCCATATCACAGAACCAGAAATACAGCCCTAGGAAAAGAATGATTTTTCCCAAAGCCGGGTAGTTTGTGCCCTTACCTTCAGCACTGCCCCTCACCCTGTCCCCTGCAGTCTCAGCAGTCGGAAGATTGTTGACAGAGGGACGTGCAGAAGGGCGAGTCGAGGCTGTGCTTCACCGTCTCAGGCACCTCAGCCACCGCACCTAGGCACTACTTCAGCACCTCACGTGCCTTCAGGCTCATCCCTCAGAAATCACAAAACCCTGCATGGCAGGCTCTGTTGCCAAACCCATTTTGCGGATGAGGGACTAGAGGTCCAGAAAATTAGAGTCAAATGAGAGGGAGAGATGGGGTGTGAACTGTGAGGGTGTAGAATGTATGTGCTTGTCCATCACACAAAACTGCCTCTCAGATTCTAGAAGAGGGCACGGCGGGCTTAGAGGTGCCAGCTTCATGGTAGAAACTAAAAGAAAACAGATTTTCAGCACCCAAGAGAAGTATTGTTCTACTAATATGTTTCTCTAGCTCTTGTCAGGAATACAGTCTCCTCCCTTATAAAAAAGGCTAGAAAACATGTTATTTTAAAATTTTCATTTAACAAATAATTAACTAGTACTTACTATGGTCCAGGCACATATGCTATATGAAGGCATATATAAACATGTTACACACCAAAAAGCTTCTGAGTTCACCCGAGGGAAACGTGAGCTTAAAACGAGGACCAAGAAGCCCACTGGGCTCAGCTCCACCTCCAGACAGCGCCTGCTCCCACACCCTCCATACCTTCTTCTTCAGCTCCACACTGATGGCATTGGCCTCCTTCAGGTAAACAGCGTTGCCCCAGAGCAAGTCTCTTAAGGAGGTGAACTGGTGAGACTTCCACTTTCGGAAGGCCCACTGAGCCAGCTCAAATTCACGCTGTGTCCACGGAACTGAAAGACCAAACCAGGTGTATTTAATGTGATCTCATAACTATGTAGCAATTATATCCCTCTTCTACTTCATCTTTTTTTTTTTTTATCAAGGTATTTTCTAGTTTTTCTTCATTTCTTCTTTAAAGATACATCTCTGTGTGCCTTATAATAAAGAAAAATCCCTAGTATGTTGCACAACTTCAAATATATTTTTCTTTCTAGTAAAGGAAAGAGGTTATATTTCACATAGATAATTAAAAACACAGAATTCAGGACGCAATCCTTCAAAGTTGTTATGAAGCTTTGAAATTATGGAAAGCTTGGATGAAAAAATGAAACGCGATGAATGTTCCTACTGCACTGTAATGCAATAAAACCCGTAATCCGACTAAGAAACTCTAGAAAACTTAAGACAGATAGGTATGACTAAACAAGGTGATAAGGGATCTGCCAGAAATACCTTTAATGTACAGCTGCTATATTCCAAAGTCTTCACTGGGAAATCCCTGACATGAACCAGCAAATAAAACAGAGCATTCTTTTTTTGGGGGGAAAGGGGGTCATGCCACACAGCATATGCGATCTTAGCTCTCAGAACAGAGATCAAACCCTCAACCCCTGCATTAGAAACGTGAAATCTTAACTACCGGACCTCCAGGGGCGACCCTAAAACAGAGTATCTTAACAAAGATTAAGCTCTAAGTTTATTTGCTCTAAGTTTATTTGCTTTGAACCCAGGTGTCCTGCATTGCAGGTGGATTCTTTACCGTCTGAGCCACCAGGGAAGCCCATATATACAAACTTCCTATATACAGTAATATCAGACAGTTTATGTAAACTGCCCAAGAGATGTCTGTGGAGCCTACACTCTGAAACCTGTGTTCTAAGAGACACTATTAGGCCCACTCCCACCTCACAGAGCACAGCCTTGACTGTTAGCACTGAGCCTATTTTAAATTCTCTTCGAACAACCGGTTCAGGAATTGGACAACACAGATCCAAACCATATGAAGAGGAAAGTTTCAGTCTCTAGATTTCACCTTCTTCCTCCTCCTCTTCCTCTTCAGTTGTTTCTGCAGCCAGGGATCGAGTCTCCACCTGCTTCTGCAAGGCCTGCAATTTACTCTCATAGTCCTGAACAAAAAGAAAGGAGATAACATGTAGGAGAGAGAGGAAATAAGAGGGAAGGAAAAGAGAAATGAAAGGAAGACTCGGCTGCGGGGAGAAACAGCAAAAGACAAAAAAACCTGAGAAGACAGGAGCAGGGAGCAACAGTAAAAAGACAGACACACAGAGAAATGCTTCTGAAAAAAATCTGTAAGGCACACAGAATAGTCTGCACTGGATAAATGCTTTAAAAGATCTTGTGTTCAGGAAATTTAACTGCTGTCTCTCTCTTTCTACTCCTTATATTCGCGATGAATGTTCCTACTGCACTGTAATGCAATAAAACCCGTAATCCGACTAAGAAACTCTAGAAAACTTAAGACAGATAGGTATGACTAAACAAGGTGATAAGGGATCTGCCAGAAATACCTTTAATGTACAGCTGCTATATTCCAAAGTCTTCACTGGGAAATCCCTGACATGAACCAGCAAATAAAACAGAGCATTCTTTTTTTGGGGGGAAAGGGGGTCATGCCACACAGCATATGCGATCTTAGCTCTCAGAACAGAGATCAAACCCTCAACCCCTGCATTAGAAACGTGAAATCTTAACTACCGGACCTCCAGGGGCGACCCTAAAACAGAGTATCTTAACAAAGATTAAGCTCTAAGTTTATTTGCTCTAAGTTTATTTGCTTTGAACCCAGGTGTCCTGCATTGCAGGTGGATTCTTTACCGTCTGAGCCACCAGGGAAGCCCATATATACAAACTTCCTATATACAGTAATATCAGACAGTTTATGTAAACTGCCCAAGAGATGTCTGTGGAGCCTACACTCTGAAACCTGTGTTCTAAGAGACACTATTAGGCCCACTCCCACCTCACAGAGCACAGCCTTGACTGTTAGCACTGAGCCTATTTTAAATTCTCTTCGAACAACCGGTTCAGGAATTGGACAACACAGATCCAAACCATATGAAGAGGAAAGTTTCAGTCTCTAGATTTCACCTTCTTCCTCCTCCTCTTCCTCTTCAGTTGTTTCTGCAGCCAGGGATCGAGTCTCCACCTGCTTCTGCAAGGCCTGCAATTTACTCTCATAGTCCTGAACAAAAAGAAAGGAGATAACATGTAGGAGAGAGAGGAAATAAGAGGGAAGGAAAAGAGAAATGAAAGGAAGACTCGGCTGCGGGGAGAAACAGCAAAAGACAAAAAAACCTGAGAAGACAGGAGCAGGGAGCAACAGTAAAAAGACAGACACACAGAGAAATGCTTCTGAAAAAAATCTGTAAGGCACACAGAATAGTCTGCACTGGATAAATGCTTTAAAAGATCTTGTGTTCAGGAAATTTAACTGCTGTCTCTCTCTTTCTACTCCTTATATTCAAGAGTATTTTTATTTGGGGTTATGGTTGAGCAAAGGGAGAATTTTCAAAGAAAAATGCACACAGTCCTTTAACATTAAAATGCATTTAAACTGTATCTAGATACATCCAAGAATTCCAGAGAAAAACAATATTGGAAAAGATTACGTTCACTAGTATGGCTAGGAGCTCTAATCATCTGTTTGGATGGGAGAAAAAATTCAGATTGTAGACTCTGAAACTCTCTATGGATGAAATATTACTATCTTTGCAGATGCAGGATGAGTTTAGCTTCCAGGAGCCAAAAGAACAGTGTCATCAGGATTGAAATAATCTATGTACTATATGTATTTATTCAATATAAAATGTATTACTATATTATGAACCATATTCATCCTTCCTTTCTCCATCTTTTCCATAGTCTCAATTATGGTAATACTGCTCCTAACTGCAAAAATAAAAAAAGTTCTTGGGGATTAAAAAAACTCTTTTTATGTATAAAGCACAAATACACATACAGTATGTAAACAGATGATCTGTATATCCGAGGTGTTAAAACTGCATGGTGGGAAGAGAAGAGGGAAAAAAGTGTCTAAAATGGTTCCTTAGAGTGTTAATGAAAAAAAGCTTGTGTTTTTCTGACCACAAAACAAAAAAAAAAGACCTTCACATAATAAAATGCCAAATCACAGCACTAAATATAGCGTTAAAAAAATATACTATCAGGCTTCCTGCTTCTCTAGGAGTGGTTGGACTGCAGGCTGCCAAGAGACAGAGGGTTTATTAGGTCTGACCGTGTATTGTCTGCAAACAGTTTTCCCAGTCACAAACCAAATGCCTATGTGTTATAGAGGACCACCAAGAGCCAGCAAACACCATCAGAAAAGGTGCTCCCAGTGGCGATGCTAAGAAGGAGGCAAATATTCTCCAGGCTCTGGTCATTTATCATTTAGTCTCACAAAGGAAGCCTTCTCTTTTTAGTGGAGCTGTCAGTGACCAAGAGCCAGTCAAACAGCTTTTCAAAAGATATTTAAACATGCTTTTGGAAGATCATGTACTGTGGGCAAATATGAAAAGAAAATATATTTCTTTTTTAGGAAATTTAACTGCTGTCTCTCTCTTTCTACTCCTTATATTCAAGAGTATTTTTATTTGGGGTTATGGTTGAGCAAAGGGAGAATTTTCAAAGAAAAATGCACACAGTCCTTTAACATTAAAATGCATTTAAACTGTATCTAGATACATCCAAGAATTCCAGAGAAAAACAATATTGGAAAAGATTACGTTCACTAGTATGGCTAGGAGCTCTAATCATCTGTTTGGATGGGAGAAAAAATTCAGATTGTAGACTCTGAAACTCTCTATGGATGAAATATTACTATCTTTGCAGATGCAGGATGAGTTTAGCTTCCAGGAGCCAAAAGAACAGTGTCATCAGGATTGAAATAATCTATGTACTATATGTATTTATTCAATATAAAATGTATTACTATATTATGAACCATATTCATCCTTCCTTTCTCCATCTTTTCCATAGTCTCAATTATGGTAATACTGCTCCTAACTGCAAAAATAAAAAAAGTTCTTGGGGATTAAAAAAACTCTTTTTATGTATAAAGCACAAATACACATACAGTATGTAAACAGATGATCTGTATATCCGAGGTGTTAAAACTGCATGGTGGGAAGATAAGAGGGAAAAAAGTGTCTAAAATGATTCCTTAGAGATTTAATGAAAAAAAGCTTGTTTTTTTCTGACCACAAAACAAAAAAAAAAGACCTTCACATAATAAAATGCCAAATCACAGCACTAAATATAGCGTTAAAAAAATATACTATCAGGCTTCCTGCTTCTCTAGGAGTGGTTGGACTGCAGGCTGCCAAGAGACAGAGGGTTTATTAGGTCTGACCGTGTATTGTCTGCAAACAGTTTTCCCAGTCACAAACCAAATGCCTATGTGTTATAGAGGACCACCAAGAGCCAGCAAACACCATCAGAAAAGGTGCTCCCAGTGGCGATGCTAAGAAGGAGGCAAATATTCTCCAGGCTCTGGTCATTTATCATTTAGTCTCACAAAGGAAGCCTTCTCTTTTTAGTGGAGCTGTCAGTGACCAAGAGCCAGTCAAACAGCTTTTCAAAAGATATTTAAACATGCTTTTGGAAGATCATGTACTGTGGGCAAATATGAAAAAGAAAAATATAAAAGCAGCAGGTAAAGAGACATGGGTTTTGCTCTTGGCATCTGCTCTTACGAGTCTTACAATTCTGGCAAAGTTAATTCTTTCTTCATTTTGGCCATCTTTAAGATGAAAATTTTAGTATTTGACCTGTCTGAATTTAACACAGGACTGCAGGAAGGACCAAGGGACAAACCATTTAAAAATACAGGTGGAAGTCCTCTTAAATGGCAACACATTATCAAAATGAGAGGCAGTGTTTTTAAAGTTTCTTGTCTGATACACCTAGCCTCCCATCTTGGTTTCTAAACAGGATTCCCCACTAAAAGGTACCAAGGTTCCTTAGGTAAATGACTGACTTCAGATTTGGAGCAAGGAAAATACAAGGTAACCCGAGCATATCTTGTGCCAGAAAACACGGAGTACTCAAAGACCAATAGGACCATTTCAAAAGGACAAAGACTTGCCCACTGGTCAATAAATAACAACAGCAAAAGACTATACAGCACATAGAGTACAAAAAGAATCCCTGAGTCCACAGTGATACTGAAAGCAGAGAAAAGGGAAAGCTCTACTTCCCACAAACAAAAAAAGCCAGGGGACAAATGCAGAGGGAATGACAATTAGAAAATCACTATACTGCAAGCCCAGATGCAGTAACTGAATCAGGCAACAGTCGTTAATACAAGCTCTCACAACTGAGTGAAAGGTAGGTGGAAGACAGAATGTTCACACAATCTCAAGAGCCTACCAGCAAGGCGAAAGAACTAGGAAATATCACATTAACTAAATTTATTAAACTGTAAGATTACTGATAATAGGACACATTGACGTTTTATGCCTACTGATATGAAACAAATCTAAGCACACAATGCAACATTTACAGCATTTTTAACAATGTTTAACCTAAATCAGATCCTGAAGAAACAATCAAATTACAATGTAAACTAGACTCACCAAAAATACCTATGTTATGAAAGATAAAAGAAACATCAGAACCAAATGCAATAAATAGACCGTGACTGAATCTTGGATTAAAAAACATGCACACACATACACACACATGCACTTCTAACATTTATTTTTTAGACAATTAGGGAAATCTAAAAATTGTCTGTACATTACATTATATTGAATTAATATTACATTTTTGGATAATACAAAGGTATGAAGAGAATATCCTTGATTTTAGGATATACATGTGTATTTAGGGGTAAACTGACCTGGTATCTGTAACTTACTCTCAAATGGTTCAGAAAGTATATACATATATGGGTATAAGAAGGTTCGTTGTACTATTTCTTTTTTCCCAAAATGGGGAGGGGGGTAGTTCTAAAAATCTACGTATGACGTAGGACTCTTTGAGCAGAAAGAGAAGTGCTGATTTACTGAAAGAGTATCAGATGGAAAATAATGTTAATATTTTAGCTTAAGAATATTTTTTTGCTTTTCATTTTGCCCCAATTTTAAATTATAGCAATATACACGACATAAAATTTGCCATCATAACCATTTTTTTTCATTGTAACCATTTTTAAGAAAATAAAAAACAATTATTTATTAGACTGTGCCAAGTCTTAGTTGCATTACAGGGGATCTAGTTCCCTGACCAGGGATTAAACCCAGGACCCCTGCACTAGGAGCAGAGAGTCTCAACCGCTGGACCACCAGGGAAGTCCCCATTACAATCATTTTTAAGGTAAGAAATACATGGACCATCACCACTGTCCACACTCCAGAACTCTTATCTTGTAAAACTGGAACTTTTCATCCACTAAATATTAACTCGCACCTCTGTAGCCCTGGCAACCACCATTCTACCTTCTGTCTCTATGATTTTGACTTCTCACACAATCTCAAGAGCCTACCAGCAAGGCGAAAGAACTAGGAAATATCACATTAACTAAATTTATTAAACTGTAAGATTACTGATAATAGGACACATTGACGTTTTATGCCTACTGATATGAAACAAATCTAAGCACACAATGCAACATTTACAGCATTTTTAACAATGTTTAACCTAAATCAGATCCTGAAGAAACAATCAAATTACAATGTAAACTAGACTCACCAAAAATACCTATGTTATGAAAGATAAAAGAAACATCAGAACCAAATGCAATAAATAGACCGTGACTGAATCTTGGATTAAAAAACATGCACACACATACACACACATGCACTTCTAACATTTATTTTTTAGACAATTAGGGAAATCTAAAAATTGTCTGTACATTACATTATATTGAATTAATATTACATTTTTGGATAATACAAAGGTATGAAGAGAATATCCTTGATTTTAGGATATACATGTGTATTTAGGGGTAAACTGACCTGGTATCTGTAACTTACTCTCAAATGGTTCAGAAAGTATATACATATATGGGTATAAGAAGGTTCGTTGTACTATTTCTTTTTTCCCAAAATGGGGAGGGGGGTAGTTCTAAAAATCTACGTATGACGTAGGACTCTTTGAGCAGAAAGAGAAGTGCTGATTTACTGAAAGAGTATCAGATGGAAAATAATGTTAATATTTTAGCTTAAGAATATTTTTTGTTTTTCATTTTTGCCCCAATTTTTAAATTATAGCAATATACACACGACATAAAATTTGCCATCATAACCATTTTTTTTCATTGTAACCATTTTTAAGAAAATAAAAAACAATTATTTATTAGACTGTGCCAAGTCTTAGTTGCATTACAGGGGATCTAGTTCCCTGACCAGGGATTAAACCCAGGACCCCTGCACTAGGAGCAGAGAGTCTCAACCGCTGGACCACCAGGGAAGTCCCCATTACAATCATTTTTAAGGTAAGAAATACATGGACCATCACCACTGTCCACACTCCAGAACTCTTATCTTGTAAAACTGGAACTTTTCATCCACTAAATATTAACTCGCACCTCTGTAGCCCTGGCAACCACCATTCTACCTTCTGTCTCTATGATTTTGACTTCTCTTAGGTATCTCATCTAAATGGAATGAATACAGCTGTGACTTTCTGTGACTGGCTTATTTTTGAGGGCTTTTTCAAGAATACCGTTTACACTATGGGTAAAACAGCCAGTGGGAAGCTGCTGTGTAGCACAGGGAGCTCAGCTTGGTGCTCCGCGATGACCCAGAGGGGTGGGATGGGGGGAGTGGAGGGAGGCTCAAGAGGGAAGGGATATGTGTACACATACAGCTGAATCACCTCCTCATTACCTGGGTGAACATGGAAGCTGAGGCCACAGAAATGTATGAGACGATCTGGAAGAATGAGTAGATACAGAAATGCCCAATGTCTGCGGCCACAGAGACCGTGCTGGAGGAAAATCAGGAGCCAAGAAGACAAAACGTTTCAAGAAGTAAAGAGCAGGCAAGCCGTGTAAGACGCTAGACAGATTTAGTAAGAGGAGGACTGAGAAAATACCCTGGATTGGCCACCGCGGAGAGCGAGCAGAGGGACAAGAGTGGGCCTGGGGAGTCGGGGGTGAGTCTGACTGGAGTGAGTTCAAGAACAGGGAGAGGAAACAAGAAAAAGAAGGCAGACGAGACGGGGAAAGTACAGAAAATGCTCTCAGGATTACTTCTAGAAAAACAAACAGAGAAACACTGGCAGGTCACAGGGAACACAGAACTTTTTTTAAACTAGTGCTTCTATGCTGGCAGAAATAACATAGAGGAAGAAAACTGGATGCTGTAAAAGAGAACGGGTAGGTGAACAGTAAGTCCCTCAGAAAGTGGAATGAAGGGACCAGGGGCTGGGCTAAGACTGGGGAGCAGGGAAGGCCAGGTATGGGTATGAATATGAGAAGGACACTCGCAGACATGGGCAATGGGAAGAAAAGAAAAAAAAAAATTCTGATTCCTTTTTTTCCTCAAAATGAAAGTTTGCAGGTGAAGAGCAACACAAGGCCACCTTTCATTTCCTGAGGTGCCTGGCTGTAAACCTTCAGAGCACCCTGTGTTTTTCCCTCATGGCATCTGTCACAAATAGCCTACCAAACCATCAGCAGGACTATCTCATGGTTACCTTCTCCATGACTCTGCACTTCATGAGGCCAGGAACCTATCATTCACCAACGAAACACCAGCCTGTGGTCCTTCCTATCTTCTAGAGATCATGCACTAATCTCCTAGTTAACAGTTCTCTGAAGTGACCGCTTGCGGGGGGCTGACAAACCTGTAGGCTGAATCCAGACCGCTGCTTGTCTTCATAAACAGGGCAGCTTATCAAAACAGTCACGTCCATTCCTCTGTGTGTTGTCTAGGGCTGCTTTTCTGCTACAACAGCAGAGCTGCACTGTAGTGACAGAGACCAGGAGGCCCACAAGAGGCTTCCCTGGAGGCTCAGACGGTAAAGAATCTGCCTGTAATGCAGGAGACCCAGGTTTGATCCCTGGGTGGGGAAAATCCCCTGGAGAAGGGAATGGCGACTCACTCCAGCATTCTTGTCTGGAGAATCCCATGGACAGAGGAGCCTGGTGGGCTACAGTCCATGGTGTCGCAAAGAGTTGGACCCGACTGAGCAACTAACACTGATTTACTTCTAAGGCCCACAAAGCCTAAAATATTTACCCTCTGGCCCTTCTCTGAAAAAAGTCTACTGATCTCTGTTCTTAACAGTGGTTCTCAAAAGTGGATGCTGAGCCAGCAGCACAGCAGCATCACTCTGAGGTCTTGTCAGAAACACAATTATCAGACCTCACCCCAGACCTCCGGAATCAGAAACTCCGGAGGTAAGCCCAGCATCCTACATTCTCACAAGCCCTCAGAGGCTTCTCATGCACATGACGGTTTCAGAACCACTCTCCTGGGTGATGTCTACAGGTGAATGGTGAAGGAAACAAGACAGATAAGATGCGTATGCTAGGTGAATTGACATTCTCATGCAAGGACCAAATCAGTGCACAGAAAACTACAGGTTAGCAGTATTATTAACAGGGAGCTCCCCTGGGTCGGCTGCGGCAGGAAACAGGGCACGTGAGCGATCTGAAAGTGGAGTCAGGGACAAGGAGAAAGGATTCTAGTCTTGAGGACGTGCCAAAGCCCAGAAGCAGGAACACATTTGGCAAGCTCAAAGAACCAAAGTCCAAAGTGCTTGTGGTGAGAGAATGTTAAGATGTGAAGTCAGAGAGAAAGGCAGGAAGCCAAAACACAGACAGCCTTGGAGGCTACAGAGTGCAATGGGAAGCCACCGGATGCCTCTGGTACTCATCTGTACTTTCAAAGGATGACGCGTGTTGCCATGTGGACAAGGGTGTCCAGAGGTCAGGAAGAGGAGAGAAGACACGTGGTAGGAGGCTGCTGTGCTATACTGGTAAGAAGTGATGGTGTCACATAAGGGCACTTCTGAGGAGGTGGCATTTAAAATAAAAATCACCGTCACAGTTCTGGGTCTTTCGGTTAGGCTGCTTTGGACATTAGAAGCTGGGCTCTTCTTGCTAACACTGTGATCCTCTTTCATGGCAGATTATAATGAGTGACCAATAGCCGGAAGTGAGTTGACCACGCTCCAGTTCTTCGCAACACCTTAATCTACTCTCCACCAGCAGCACCAAGCAGACCCAGTCTCAGATCTGTGCCTCTAGGGTTTCCACAACACCTATTCTCAGACCTGGGCAGCTCCTGTCTTTCTTTTACTTTACCTCCCAAACATGGTTCAAACAAAAGCCTTTATCACCTCGTGGGATATATACACAGCCTTGCCCCGCACCCTCCCCCCACCAAAAAAAGCACATTGATTCTGTCTCTGAATAATATAATCAGTCCTCCTCCCCCGACCCTAGACTGGAAAGCACTGTTTCTCGTTCAGTTCATCCAACAAGTTTCCGACAGAGCACTGGGCTCTGAATCTGCCTCCAACCAACGCATCCTCCAACTCAAACTTCAGCTTTTTCCAAAAGGTGAATCTAACAATGTCATCCCCTTGTATAATACACATGGCAGCTTCCACCACACTTAAGATAAAATTCCAATCCACGGGATGGGATGCCATGATCCCAGCATGCCATGATCTGGCCCCTCCCCCCACATCCCGGGTCCCCTCGTCTCTTATCACCCTCCGCCCCAACCCAGCTGTGTTGTTTCCCCCCGCCCTCAGTTACTTGCAAGTCCCTGGACCTGAGCACTTCCTCCTTCCCTCTGCCATTCTTCCCTTGGGTACACTGGCACTTGTGCTTTGGGACTCTGCTCTTGACGCAGGCTTCCTCTTTCAGAAACCTCTTCCAGTTCTGCCCATGTGCATCCTGTGCACATCACTACACAGGGTACGCTGCACTGGAGTGTCTGCACTGTCCTAGAAGCCATCAGGTCCTGGCCACTTTCCCACCAGTTCCACCAACCGCAAAGGGATACCAAGCACCCGAGGCAAAAGGGCATGAAGCCTGAAGAAACCAATCCAAGTGTAACATTTCCCTCAAGCTCCAAACTGCATATGAAAAACTCCCAGTGGGGGAAAAAACCCATGCAGCTATTGTAGTCTATGTATGATTATGCTGTTTCTCAACATAAAAAACAAGGTCATGTTCAATAAGACTGATGGTCCATTCCAGAAAAATCTTGTTTTGTCCTGCTTATCTCTAACATATCACCAATACTCTGGGTGGAGAAAAGCAATGGTTAAAGGGGAAAAAAAGTTAAACAGAGCTACTCAAAAGTTGTTTAGAAATTTCATTTATACCCATACGAAGGGATGTATACCATTTCACTTACAGAAAACTTTAAATCAAAATTACATAGTAAAAACCAGAAAATATAGCTCAAAGCAAACTCAAATCATAAAGGGATATTTGAGATCCTCATTCATCCTATACTAGAAAACTTTTAATTTAAGTAAAATGTACCATAAAATAGGGGTTAAAGATCTCATTTAAGATAGAATTTTGATAAACCAAAGCAAAAGCTCTAAAAAAAATCAAGTTCATGTAGAAATATTTTTTAAAAAGATACAGTTTGTAACCGTCTTTGGATGAAAAAGCAATAAATAAAAGACCAGGTTTAATTAGCATCACGCTGTTTCACTCTCCCCTCCTCCCATATCAGAGACAAATCACACTCTGAAAAGATAATTTCAGTTTTTATTGAATGAAGACTTTATTTTTTAACATTACAAACTAATTCTCCCTTTCTGAAAAGGTAGATCTTACACTCAAAGACAATCTTCAAGCATTTTTTAAAAAGAGACTGGGGGAGAAATTCATAGTTCATTAACAAGAAGATGCACAACTTCTTTTTACAGTAACGATGGGAGGAAACCATTACACTTCACAACCTACAGTGGTTCAAACTAAGTATCTAGAACAGATTGTTAAATCTCACAAAGATGACACAAAGCAGACAATTATGAAAACTGTTCTTAATACAGACCCTGGCTCTGACAGCACAGAGCGAGCAGGCATCTTTATTAAGGTACTCCAGGACACAGCAGCTTTCCCTGCTCATAGACCTTTGTACAAATCGTTAAGGCAAGTCTACAAAGGACCAGCTAGGCACAGGGTAGCAGCTTGCCCAGAGAAAACCTACATAACTTCCTGTAGTCTGATAGCCTTTACTGCAGACATGGGTGTGCCAAACTGTTCTGTCCTGCTTTTTTTTCTCCAGCATCAACCTGCACCTAAAGCACAAGAGGTCACTTCAGTGGAATAAGCAATTAGCATTCAATGCATTTCCAGTGAAAAGAGAAGCACCAGAAAGAATCAGAAGCAAAAATAAAGGAAAAGCCCTTTGGTTTAGACTTGTCAGATAGACTGTCTAACTCTACAAGGAATACCATAGTGTGTGATAAGATCTCTGAAACTACCAATTGATTAGGACTCCATATTCATTATTGTCAGATCATTATGTAATTTCAACAGCACAAACTTTTCTTTAAAATTTACTTCACCATGAAAACAGGTGCAGATACTTCAATAATACAATAATGACTTAATGGTGACCATTTACCGTTGATCTTGTAGTATTTAAGCTTGGGGACAGATACTGTCAAATTAAAAAAAAAAAAAAAAAAAAGCAAATGAAGCAATATAACCAACCAAAAAAGCATGGTACTAGTTACTTCTTTAGTAAGTGTCAATGAAGTAATTTCATTCATAGAGTTATCTTCTAAGAAGAGTATCTGCTCTGAAATCATGAAGGGACACGGGAAATTTCAGTTTTTATTGAATGAAGACTTTATTTTTTAACATTACAAACTAATTCTCCCTTTCTGAAAAGGTAGATCTTACACTCAAAGACAATCTTCAAGCATTTTTTAAAAAGAGACTGGGGGAGAAATTCATAGTTCATTAACAAGAAGATGCACAACTTCTTTTTACAGTAACGATGGGAGGAAACCATTACACTTCACAACCTACAGTGGTTCAAACTAAGTATCTAGAACAGATTGTTAAATCTCACAAAGATGACACAAAGCAGACAATTATGAAAACTGTTCTTAATACAGACCCTGGCTCTGACAGCACAGAGCGAGCAGGCATCTTTATTAAGGTACTCCAGGACACAGCAGCTTTCCCTGCTCATAGACCTTTGTACAAATCGTTAAGGCAAGTCTACAAAGGACCAGCTAGGCACAGGGGTAGCAGCTTGCCCAGAGAAAACCTACATAACTTCCTGTAGTCTGATAGCCTTTACTGCAGACATGGGTGTGCCAAACTGTTCTGTCCTGCTTTTTTTTCTCCAGCATCAACCTGCACCTAAAGCACAAGAGGTCACTTCAGTGGAATAAGCAATTAGCATTCAATGCATTTCCAGTGAAAAGAGAAGCACCAGAAAGAATCAGAAGCAAAAATAAAGGAAAAGCCCTTTGGTTTAGACTTGTCAGATAGACTGTCTAACTCTACAAGGAATACCATAGTGTGTGATAAGATCTCTGAAACTACCAATTGATTAGGACTCCATATTCATTATTGTCAGATCATTATGTAATTTCAACAGCACAAACTTTTCTTTAAAATTTACTTCACCATGAAAACAGGTGCAGATACTTCAATAATACAATAATGACTTAATGGTGACCATTTACCGTTGATCTTGTAGTATTTAAGCTTGGGGACAGATACTGTCAAATTAAAAAAAAAAAAAAAAAAAAGCAAATGAAGCAATATAACCAACCAAAAAAGCATGGTACTAGTTACTTCTTTAGTAAGTGTCAATGAAGTAATTTCATTCATAGAGTTATCTTCTAAGAAGAGTATCTGCTCTGAAATCATGAAGGGACACGCGGGGCAATCAATCAAACCTTGGTTCATTTCTTTCTGGTCATCTGAAATTAAGGGCTACCTTAGATATCTGAACATTTTAGGACTCTGAGGGTACCTGGATCAACATGTGAAGTACAAATACAAATCTAATTCTTTGGAGTATCAGTGTGGGCATGGTGCCCAGCATGACCCACGTTTGTGAATGAAAACACGGCACTTCCTCTTCATTCTACAGTCTCCAGATCACCAGCAGAAGCTCACTCCCACTGTTCAGTGCAAAAGGGAGGTACCTATACACAAGGCGATCAAAAAGGCCACCATAAAAATGAAAACGTAAGCCTACCCTATGTCCTCTCAAGTTGGAAAAGTGAGAACCCGCTTTTGCTACAGAACTGAAAGCTGAGATATTATTAGTATTAGTTTCAGAAAATGAACTTTTTGCAAGAAAGAAACAAAACTATGCCTACAAAGAACAAAGAGGGACAAATGGGGAATACGCAAGGTGCACTGAAGTGACTGATCTGAAGTAGCCTACCAAGTACATTCAGACCACACGGCACAGGACCCTGTCATCTCAGCTAAGTCAACTCATTACAAACAGCACCCGTCTAACCTGCCTTGAAACTTCAGCCGAAGACTAGGACTGCTCTAGCTACGAAAGCAAAAATTGCCCCCAAAGTTAACTGGAAGCAAATTTCTGTGCATTATGAAAGCATTTTCTTAGAAGCAAAAAAACCCCCACTATAATTAAAAATAATGTTCTAATAAAGCATAGTGCCCACACGCAAAGGATAAAAAAAAAACCATACAAGCACAATCTTTGAGGCTTCCTTGAACACTGACTGCCATCCTAGATATAATTTTTCACACCATCTAGAAGACAAGACCCATCTGATGGGTGACTTAGTGTGGCTTGCAGATCTTCAACAACGCAGTGTCAGGCAATCTCAGACATCTCTGGCTCTTCACACCGCCTCTTAAAAAAGTTTCCGACAAGTTCAAGAGATGAAGGATGTAGAAAACTATTCTTTTCTTCCCATCAAAATCCATCTTTTTCGGTGGATTCTCCAGTGAGGCAAACGGAGACCACAACACAGTAAAATGAGGTATTGATACGGTAACTGTTCATCAGGATGTCTCTTTCCTTGCTTGAGTATCTGTGAGCATTACTGCTGCTGACCAAAGAATAGTTTATTATACATCATCTCCTTTATTCTAAGCCAAAGTAAACTTGTTTCATTATTTCATCATCTACTGAAAATAAGCAGCACATAGCCAAATGCTGTAGCTTTCTTCCCATGTCCAATCTCTTCCCACTCTCCACCAAATAACCTCCCTATAAACTTACATATACTACTCAAAGCATCATCATGTAAGTACTTCGTTGGTACTTCTGTTGGCGTGATACCGGTGAATAGTTCAGTGTCTCTCTGTATATATTTGTGTGAGAAATGATGTTAAACTTCAAAATGTGAACCACAAACAGAAATCCAGGCAGGGCAATTTAAAGATTTCAGTATTACGACAAAATTTATACATACACTGATGCATTCATAAGGGACAAAACTCTACTGAATCAGTTGTATGTAAAATACAGCCAAGCAAGAAGACGTGGAAGTTTCACAGAAGACACAAAGCTCTGTGCTCTAAAGTATGTCCAAAGATAATGAGTTCTGGCTTAGGAACATTCCAATGATATTTAAAGAAAGAAACAGACATGGATAAGAAATCCAAAACTATGTCCACAGCTGCATGTTCTTATTTTTAAACTAATGTCTAAGATTTAGTGGGAGAATAAGAGAGATTTAATTTAATGTATTAAATTCCTCTTTGAATGTCTGCATAAACAAACAGGCTTAAAGAAATTAATGAGTTCTAAGTGACTAGGTCAAACCATACAAGCACAATCTTTGAGGCTTCCTTGAACACTGACTGCCATCCTAGATATAATTTTTCACACCATCTAGAAGACAAGACCCATCTGATGGGTGACTTAGTGTGGCTTGCAGATCTTCAACAACGCAGTGTCAGGCAATCTCAGACATCTCTGGCTCTTCACACCGCCTCTTAAAAAAGTTTCCGACAAGTTCAAGAGATGAAGGATGTAGAAAACTATTCTTTTCTTCCCATCAAAATCCATCTTTTTCGGTGGATTCTCCAGTGAGGCAAACGGAGACCACAACACAGTAAAATGAGGTATTGATACGGTAACTGTTCATCAGGATGTCTCTTTCCTTGCTTGAGTATCTGTGAGCATTACTGCTGCTGACCAAAGAATAGTTTATTATACATCATCTCCTTTATTCTAAGCCAAAGTAAACTTGTTTCATTATTTCATCATCTACTGAAAATAAGCAGCACATAGCCAAATGCTGTAGCTTTCTTCCCATGTCCAATCTCTTCCCACTCTCCACCAAATAACCTCCCTATAAACTTACATATACTACTCAAAGCATCATCATGTAAGTATTTCGTTGGTACTTCTGTTGGCGTGATACCGTGAATAGTTCAGTGTCTCTCTGTATATATTTGTGTGAGAAATGATGTTAAACTTCAAAATGTGAACCACAAACAGAAATCCAGGCAGGGCAATTTAAAGATTTCAGTATTACGACAAAATTTATACATACACTGATGCATTCATAAGGGACAAAACTCTACTGAATCAGTTGTATGTAAAATACAGCCAAGCAAGAAGACGTGGAAGTTTCACAGAAGACACAAAGCTCTGTGCTCTAAAGTATGTCCAAAGATAATGAGTTCTGGCTTAGGAACATTCCAATGATATTTAAAGAAAGAAACAGACATGGATAAGAAATCCAAAACTATGTCCACAGCTGCATGTTCTTATTTTTAAACTAATGCCTAACATTTAGTGGGAGAATAACAGACATTTAATTCAATGTATCAAATTCCTCTTTTGAATGTCTGCATAAACAAACAGGCAGGTCTTTTTGGATATCAGATAAATTTTTAAGCTTTACAAAAACATAACAGACTTACATCAAAACAAGACCTGTCTGGGTAAGTATGTTATCTAGGTAGCAAGAAAGGAGGACAGTCTCAGAGAAATAAGGGAGGTCTCAGTGTTTTGTCAGAAATTCCAGAAACTGCCCACTTACGGCATCCAAACAACAGGGAGGTGTGGAAACATTTACCAGTGTTTTCTGTTTTCACAATATTCAAATCAGCTAACATTTCAGGAACACAACATCATCATCATAACGTAAATACTAGGAACTCAAGGCCAAGGCTTAGAGCTAACCCAAATCATAAGCTACCATTGCCTGTTTTCCTCCACTAAGATTTCAAGTTTGACCAGTAATTCAGACTGTGGTTTCTCGACCAGTTTTGAGATTGGGTGCCGAAAACTGTCGCCTCATTCTTGGAGGTGTCACACACTGGCTACAGTGACTCGGTCTGTCAGTCCGCTTCGGACAGGAAGTGGCTGCGCTGCCCTCGGCCTGAGCTCCAGTGCTATAATTACAGTAAGACTGGCGGTGCTGGTGCATGTGGCGCTTCGCCTGGAAAGTCTGCAGGTCAGCAGCAGGGTGGCCACTGTGGGAGGTGGGCGCTTCGGAGGAAGTGGATGCCTGGCAGCACCCACTTTTCGGTTGGCCATTATTGAGAGAATTGCTTCTCCAGCGTAACTGAGGTGGCTGTTGTTGATTATTTATATGTTGCTTGCTAACTTGAATGTGATCTTGACTTCGAGTGCCCTGTGGGCCCCATGGTAACTGGGGATCCTTAGAAGCTGCTCTAGTCCCCTTTTCTTGGTTCTCCAGCTTATTTCCTTTCCTTCCATCTTCCTCTTTCGGAATCCTAAGCTCTATCACCTCATCTTCTGTGATGATGATGTGCGTTCCGGGACTCCACGAGTTTCTGTGTTTAGGGTTGCTCTTAAAAGGAAACCGGGGCTTCCGGTTCTCTGGAGGGATGAACCGATGAGGCACATTCTGCCGACGAAGCTGCTTTGTTATCTCCTGCTGCTGCAGGTTCTTGAATCGAATCTGCTCTTGCCTCATCCAACGCAGACGTCCACGTCTAAACGCTGGGTCTCCATTCATCAGCTGGGAGACCCGCTCTTCTTTCCCCAGGTCTCTGCTGTCTCCTTTACTTCCATCGCTCTCGGGCTTGCTACTGGCACCACCAGCAGCAGCAGGTTCCTTTGCTTTGTGGTTTCCTTGGGTTTTCTGTTCTGGAGACCCAATCAGTGGCAAGACTTTCTCCATTTTGAGCATTTTATTTCTTAAGACTTTTATTTCCTCGTCTTTCATGTTATTTTGCTTTTTGACTTCTTGCAAAATATCTTCCAGTTTGTCTATATGAACCTTGAGGTCGTCCACATCAGTCCCAGCTTTACTACTAGTCATCACGTCTTCAATCTTCTCGTCCCCTACACCGACTGTGTCCCAGACATCCCTGGCCACGGCCCTCCAGGAGTCCCGCTCATTGGGATCTTTCTTTCCATACATGGCACAAAGCTCCTTCATCTTAACGATGGCCAAGGCTTCAATCTCCTGTCGACTGTGCCTAAAATCATTGAGAGCAACCTCGTAGCATATCTCTTTCACAGCCTGAATCTTCAGATCTGAGATGGTGACCCACTTGGAATCTTTACTCAGGCGTCTTCTCTGGGGGATCTGATACATTTTAATTGGTTCTCGTTTCTTCCCACTGCTGGGGAGGCCGCATTTTTTAACAATGGTTTGCAGCTTGCTGGGAGGCAGCTTTTCTCTCAGAGAAGTAATCAGTTTCCAGCTCTCTTCACAGGACCTCTTGTCAGAATCGTCCCCGCTATCAGAATCCGCGTCCTTTGGAAAAACAAAATCAAAAATGGCCCCAAAATAACCAAAATTAAAATGGAAAAAAGGAAACTCAAATTGAAGAAAAAGCAAGCAAAAAACCCTCATAAATTTAAAAATGAAACAAAAAAACTAAAAACAAAACAAAAAAAACCCAAAACCAAAAAACCTAGATAATGTGCAAATCTATTAAGAAATATGCTTATATAGATTATTATCAATATAAAGATTTGCCTTTTTTCTTTCTAGTAACATTAATCCAAATTTCCATTTTCTGGCTTAAGTGATGGAATCTGCAATCAAATTTCTTAGGAGGACTGAAACAGTGAGAAAGTCTCTCAACTGTAAAGTCAGATGAAATTAACAAAATGGTGTGAAATAACGTCTCTGCTATCTCAAGAGAAGGAAGCAAACCTTCGCCCCGCACATGCTAATACCCATGCAGTCACTTCCCCACATTTGCCTTGGTTATTGCTGTTGCTTCTTCCAGAAACTTTCCCCCATGAGTGAGCACAGATGCCATACAAGATGTGACGAGCAGGCGGATTAACAAAGGTTAGTAATGCTGTAGGATGCCACGTTTTGTTTAGCTTTACTAAAAAGAGCAGCCCTAGAAAAAAGTTAGAAAATGAGAAAGTAGAAAAAGAAGCAGTCAAACAGGGATTATGTTAAAAATGCTAAGAATCCCTATTAGCCAACCACGTGAGTTTCTCATCAACTGAATTGCTTTGGCTAGAAGGTAGGAGGGTTCTGAAACTGGGCTTTCTATGCACATACATCAGATGTGCTACTTTCTTATATCACGACAAATTGATACACTTCATTTGTATACTTAAAGTTTGTTGTCCAGAGAGTAAGGACGCATTACAAAAAGGATCTTTATAGTGAGTCAGCTGTTATTACGCTAGACAAACATATTTTCATTGAATATTATTCAAAATTCCCCAAGTAGTATCTTAATAAATACAACTTAGAAATTTACTTCATCTATGAAAACCCATGGTGCTTCTAATTTTTTGAGGAACATTATTTTAAGTTAACAATTCTTACTTATCTACTCATAAAACACAAAGACCCAGTTTAAAATGTGATCTCTAACTCAACATCCTTCTGGCTGTCTGCACCATTCCCTCTTCTTCAAACAACTTTAGTCAGGTCTACCACAGCAGTCTAATTTCACAAAACTAAGCAGTTTCAACGGCTATTTAGAAATTAACCGATTATTCTTGACTGACACAAAGAAATGTTGGTAACATGGGTCTAAAGGAAGGCTGCGCTGGATTTAGGACTCCCTATGGCAGATAGGATTAAGGAAGGATCTCTATTCAGGAGATAAAAAAGTTCCTAAGAAAAGAAACTATTCACTAAAAGGGTAGTTCAAGGGAGTCTAGTAAAGGAAAATATTCTTATTGAATAGTCTCTCTGACTTGGCTGTGGTTACCAAAATTATCTTTAAGAAAGGTTTAAAAAAACAAAAAGAGTTGAAACTGCTAAGCAGTATCTTGCTTTCTAGACCAGAGATTTCTACATCTCTATGTACAGTTACTTTTTAGGGAATGAAAAAATAACTGCTAACAATAACAACAATAACTTGGACCCTGAACTTGGAGATGTTATTATTAATTTGTAGTATTTCCATTTGTCTATAAATGGATACTAAAACATTTATGCGTGCACGCTAAGTTGCTTCCGTCGTGTCTGACTCGTTGCACCCCGTGGACTACAGCCCGCCAGGCTCCTCTGTCCATGGGATCCTCTAGGCAAGAACACTGGAGTGGGCTGCCACGTCCTTCTCCAGGGGATCTTCCCGACCCAAGGACTGAACCCGAGGCTCATGTCTTCTGCACTGGCAGGCAAGATCTTTACCACTAGCACCACTTGGGAAACCAAAACCATTTATAACCCCTCCTATTTGAAAATTAAGCAACAAAAAGCAGATAAAGCTAAATTTACAGCCTGTACACTATTTTTTCCTTTTCCTTTTTCAGTTCAGAAACCTTAACTGATAAAATCTAATCTTAAGTGATAAAAGATGATGTTTATAAACATTAGAGAAAAAAAGTATGTCTGACTCCTAAAAAGGTTTTCTTGCATGTGTGCATACAATTTTATAGAATACAAATTCCACATAATTAACTATCAGTTCTTCTTCATGGCTTTTTTTTTTCCATTAAAAACCGCTAAATGAATACCTAATTCAGGAAATAATTCTTATTGCTCTAGTATCATATTTAAGAGACAAAAGATATGCCTTTAAACTCTAAAAATAAAACATAATTAAGTTTACATAAGTCCAAAAGAACTAAATTAAATCAAGTGGCTGTAAGTTTCTTCCTTTTTACAATACTGGTCACATTGCCCCTGTAGAATGCACTCTCCTTAAAGCTCAAACATATTACCCCCAACATGTACTACTGAGCATGATACTGAAAACTTATAAAGCTTATGTGCTAAGATTCAAATCCTATCTCATGTCAAAAAACAACAAAAGATTTTAAGATATTTATCACAGGATTGGAACAACTCAGATCTGTCCAATTCACATGTCACTAAATGATCCTTCTGGTTTCATTAAATACCAAATGCAACGTGGGCCTCCTGAAGAGACTCTGCCTGAAGACTATGCAGATAAAGGAGAGAAGGTACTCAACACCCGAGTATAAAAGGTAAGCAGAGAAGGGGCCAGGCATATCGTCCAGCACTAACTATAAAAGAAGATTCAGCAGCATACAACAGACACACTGGGGAATTATTGTAATAGAAAACTCATGAGCCTGGACTCCATTTTTTTAATGCAGTCATTATACAAAAGAAATCACCTACAATAAATAATACGCTTTACTAAATAGTAAGTCCTCTGTATCCTCTTAATGTTTATCAAAATGTATCTGCTGGTTGACTGATACAGGTTCATAAAAATACATTTTTAATTTAGAATTATTAATGGCTAAATATTCTTCAGGCTAAAATGTTAGAAATCAACTGCTCTTGAGAGGGACAATGTAAGTGGAACAAAGACAGTTGGCCTTAGGAGAGGAAAGCAACCTCCTTGCTTTAAGAAGCTGGTCTTGAAATCCAAGACTGCTTTCACAAGCAGAGCAAACAGCAATTACTTGCGATCTAAGTATGTCCTCTGGAAACTAAATGTGTCCTGGAGACTTCTGATAAGATTTGAAGTCTCTCGGTCATGCCTGATTCTTCACTGACCCCATGGACTGTAGCTCGCCAGGCTCCTCTGTCCTGGGAATTCTCCAGGCAAGAACACTGGAGAGGGTAGGCATTCTCTTCTCCAGAGGATCTTCCCATTCCAGAGATCAAACTCGGGTCTCCTACATTTCAGGCTGATTCTTTTTATTAATTTTGGCCATTTCTATTGGTCTTTCGTTTATTTATTTTTATCCATCTTTGTTCTTTGGCCTGTGTGGGCCTCCCATCGCAGTGACTTCTCTCTGCAGAGCACTGGCTCTGGGTGCGTGCACTCCAGAGCTCTGGCTCAGTAGTTGGACACATCGGTCCAGCCGCTCCGCGGCATGTGGGATCTTCCCAGGCCAGGGATCAAACCGCATACCCTGCACTGCAAGACGGACTCTCTACCCACTGGACCACCAGGGAAGCCCCTAGGCTGATTGCTTACTATCTGAATTTATTTCTCTAGATTGGTTTCATTAAATACCAAATGCAACGTGGGCCTCCTGAAGAGACTCTGCCTGAAGACTATGCAGATAAAGGAGAGAAGGTACTCAACACCCGAGTATAAAAGGTAAGCAGAGAAGGGGCCAGGCATATCGTCCAGCACTAACTATAAAAGAAGATTCAGCAGCATACAACAGACACACTGGGGAATTATTGTAATAGAAAACTCATGAGCCTGGACTCCATTTTTTTAATGCAGTCATTATACAAAAGAAATCACCTACAATAAATAATACGCTTTACTAAATAGTAAGTCCTCTGTATCCTCTTAATGTTTATCAAAATGTATCTGCTGGTTGACTGATACAGGTTCATAAAAATACATTTTTAATTTAGAATTATTAATGGCTAAATATTCTTCAGGCTAAAATGTTAGAAATCAACTGCTCTTGAGAGGGACAATGTAAGTGGAACAAAGACAGTTGGCCTTAGGAGAGGAAAGCAACCTCCTTGCTTTAAGAAGCTGGTCTTGAAATCCAAGACTGCTTTCACAAGCAGAGCAAACAGCAATTACTTGCGATCTAAGTATGTCCTCTGGAAACTAAATGTGTCCTGGAGACTTCTGATAAGATTTGAAGTCTCTCGGTCATGCCTGATTCTTCACTGACCCTATGGACTGTAGCTCGCCAGGCTCCTCTGTCCTGGGAATTCTCCAGGCAAGAACACTGGAGAGGGTAGGCATTCTCTTCTCCAGAGGATCTTCCCATTCCAGAGATCAAACCCGGGTCTCCTACATTTCAGGCTGATTCTTTTTATTAATTTTGGCCACTTGTATTGGTCTTTGATTTATTTATTTTTATCCATCTTTGTTCTCTGGCCTGTGTGGGCCTCCCATTGCAGTGGCCTCTCTCGTTGCAGAGCACTGGCTCTGGGTGCATGCACTCCAGAGCTCTGGCTCATAATTGGACACACCGGTCCAGCCGCTCTGCGGCATGTGGGATGTCCTCAGGCCAGGGATCGAACCGGCATACCCTGCACTGCAAGACGGACTCTCTACCCACTGGACCACCAGGGAAGCCCCTAGGCTGATTGCTTACTATCTGAATTTATTTTCTCTCTACTTAATGGTCACTATCTTTATTCCAGGGCACAGGATGATTACCAGCTATCACTATTCTTTTACACCTGGCTAGTTACTCAAATGTTGGTCCTAGCAGCACTGGCATCACCTGGGAACTTCTGAGAAGTCCAGAATCTCAGGTCCTACCCTAGACCTACTGGATCAGCATCAGCATTTTATCAAGACTCCCAAGCTGTTGAGAAGCACTGCTCTACTGGACAGAATGCTGAAGCAAGTCAGAAGACTCAAGTTTCAGCCTCATACCCATCAGTTAGCAGGTATTGAAGAATGGGCAAGACAGCATGCTTTAGACTTGGCTTCCTCAACTATAAACTGGAGGCAATACTGGCCACTTTAGTTACATGTACAGCTACCAAAGATGGTTGCTCTGGGAATCAGGAAAATGATGGATGCTAAAACTCACTGTAGATGATAAGGCCCTATACAAATACAAGACACTTTTGTTAATAATAAATACAGCTTAATTATACCTGTGCTTGTTTGATCTCTTACAGACCATCAGAGGCGTATTATTAGATTGCACTACATTATTAAGATAAAAGGCTCCTTCATGTGTCACAAAGACCCTAAACACACTGTGTAGCTGAATCTCTCTGTTTTCATTACAAACAAAACGCCAACAAGGCCTCCTAAAGAGACTCTATCTATAACACTGCTATTATCTTGCCCCAAACACTTGATTTATTCCTGCAATCCATTCTTTTTCAGGCCTTCTTATAGTTTCCAAGATAACAAACTGAGTCACCACACTGCCAAGTGTGAGAACTGAGCTGCCCTGGAAAAGACTGCTTTTACACAAGTTCTTGGTTTTTCTGATTCATTTAGCAACCTCCTCTCTTTTTCAAAGCACAGCACAACTGTAAGATTTCCATGCTGTAGTCCACACTTGGTACTCTATATGCTGTATTTTATGCTAAGGAAAGAAACCAGTACCCTAACTTTCTCCCTAATACCTCCTTAACCAATACCCTCTTCTCCCTAATACCCCTAAGCAGTCCATGAATCTTAAAAAATGAAGAATGCCTAAACTGCATCCACAGTGTCCAAAGGTTATTCCATTTTGTTAATATATACCAAATGAATGCCAAGAAGCTTCTTGTCTCCAGGGCTTTTTAAAACTTGAAAAATGAGTATCTAGCTAATGCATCAATTTATTTATTTGTGCGATTCAGCATCTATGAAACCTAGAAAATCAATAACACCTTAAAATGCTACAGCCATTAGCATCGTAAGCTGCAACCTGAAACTGACTTCTCAGCTGCTCACACAAGCCCTTTCTCAACCAGAAAGACCAGACTTCCTTACGCGTGGAGCTGGCTGTGCAGCCCCTACTTCCACTGTCAGCCCACCCACCACGGAGACCCTTACTGAGCATTCAGACTCCATGCAGGGAACAGAACAGGATTAACACATGCAACTGGGCAGCAACACTTTCAGATACAGTTTAACTTAACAAAAACAAGTCCACCCAGCATAAGAACTATCCCCAAGTCAGCCCAAGAGCAGAGAATTAGTACTATCAGGTGATCAGAAACAAAACCAAGGCACACACACACCAAACTCAATATTCAGAGTAATTATTATTAAGAGAGTCATCGCTGGTGCATATTCAAAAACCACTATCAAGAGGCAAAGGCTACTAGGAAACCTCTCACTATTTCCTCAAAAAGCACTTGGTTTTGATAGAAGATGTGACTTTAAGAAACAGAGGCATAGAAGTAGCACCTTTAAGGGCAGTTTCTCAGGCTAAGACTACCAGGAGACAGAAGGCCCTTCTCCACAAAGGACACAAGACAAGAGCGCATGGTGTCAGTCAGAGTGGGAGAAGCAATGGGCGAGTGCTCGTCTGTGGGCGGGGGAAGGTGGAACATGAGAGCCAGCTGCCCGTTCCTAACAGAGAACGCAGGATGGGCTCCTACCAGTCGCTGCTGCTCCAAGAGAAGATCTGCTTCTTCCTTCTCCTTTTTGTAAAGGATCTCCATTTCCTGGAGCCTAGAAGGAAAAGACGAGCAGGAGAGAAAGAAAGAAACTGTGAAACCACTGAGCTATTTCATGAATTCTACTACGGGTTGAAAATGAGAGTCATGTGGGCCACACTGTATCTGTACATTACCTTTTTTCCATCTCCTGTTTCATATCAATTCCTTGTTTTTCCAGAAGCTCCCTCTGGGCAAACGTCCAGTCCACAGGCTCAGAGGGTGTCTCAGCAGAAGGAGTCTTCTCCCGCTCAGCCCGCGCTTGCTCCGGGTGGTTAAAACGGAACACGTGGTTTTTACCCATGATGATACGGTTTCCTAGCACAAAACAGAAACAGGGTTAAAACCACTTTTTAAATGCACAGCATCTGGGTTAATAAGCTCACTCTCTCTAATGCAAAAAAGCAGCTTTTGGAGTTTTACAACAACATAAATCCTAATGCTGACTATCACTTCAACCTTCAGACTAAGAGTTCAAAATTAAAGAGTTGATTGTGCAAGCCATGTGTTCCGAAGACTTCAAGCCTCTCCCAGTCTCACCTGAGCGCAGTTGAACAGGCTGGGTCACCCTCTTGCCATTTACATAGGTTTCTGAACGTTCACAGGGCTCCAGAGTCACAATAACTAGAGGAACACAAAGTAATATTAGCATCACAAACCACAGGAAGAAAACAATGAGAAACAGTTGAGGACTCAAGGTGACTATAGAACAGATTCCTACAACCAATCCAGTGGCTTAGAGTCTATACAACAGTTCTCTTTAGGGTCCAGGAAGAGGGCTGTGGCTCAGATAGAAACATCTAAGTGAATGCTTTAGATATAAGAAACAGAGGCATAGAAGTAGCACCTTTAAGGGCAGTTTCTCAGGCTAAGACTACCAGGAGACAGAAGGCCCTTCTCCACAAAGGACACAAGACAAGAGCGCATGGTGTCAGTCAGAGTGGGAGAAGCAATGGGCGAGTGCTCGTCTGTGGGCGGGGGAAGGTGGAACATGAGAGCCAGCTGCCCGTTCCTAACAGAGAACGCAGGATGGGCTCCTACCAGTCGCTGCTGCTCCAAGAGAAGATCTGCTTCTTCCTTCTCCTTTTTGTAAAGGATCTCCATTTCCTGGAGCCTAGAAGGAAAAGACGAGCAGGAGAGAAAGAAAGAAACTGTGAAACCACTGAGCTATTTCATGAATTCTACTACGGGTTGAAAATGAGAGTCATGTGGGCCACACTGTATCTGTACATTACCTTTTTTCCATCTCCTGTTTCATATCAATTCCTTGTTTTTCCAGAAGCTCCCTCTGGGCAAACGTCCAGTCCACAGGCTCAGAGGGTGTCTCAGCAGAAGGAGTCTTCTCCCGCTCAGCCCGCGCTTGCTCCGGGTGGTTAAAACGGAACACGTGGTTTTTACCCATGATGATACGGTTTCCTAGCACAAAACAGAAACAGGGTTAAAACCACTTTTTAAATGCACAGCATCTGGGTTAATAAGCTCACTCTCTCTAATGCAAAAAAGCAGCTTTTGGAGTTTTACAACAACATAAATCCTAATGCTGACTATCACTTCAACCTTCAGACTAAGAGTTCAAAATTAAAGAGTTGATTGTGCAAGCCATGTGTTCCGAAGACTTCAAGCCTCTCCCAGTCTCACCTGAGCGCAGTTGAACAGGCTGGGTCACCCTCTTGCCATTTACATAGGTTTCTGAACGTTCACAGGGCTCCAGAGTCACAATAACTAGAGGAACACAAAGTAATATTAGCATCACAAACCACAGGAAGAAAACAATGAGAAACAGTTGAGGACTCAAGGTGACTATAGAACAGATTCCTACAACCAATCCAGTGGCTTAGAGTCTATACAACAGTTCTCTTTAGGGTCCAGGAAGAGGGCTGTGGCTCAGATAGAAACATCTAAGTGAATCTGATTAACTTCAGAATATAAAAAAGAACATCATCAGAAATCTTAAAGTAGGGCTTCCCTGGTAGTCCAGTGGGTAAGGACAATGCCTTGCAGTGCAAGGGGCGCTGGTTCGATCCCTGGCCTGGGAAGATCCCACGTGCCGCAGAGCGGCTGGACCAATGTGTCCAATTACCGAGCCAGAGTTCTGGAGCGCATGCGCCCAGAGCCAGCACTCTGCGACAACAGAGGCCACCGCGATGGGAGGGCCACAAGAGCCAAAGAACAAAGACGGATGAAAACAGACAAATGAAAGACCAATAGAAGTGGCCCGCCCACCCACGTCCCTCCCCAACCCGCCCCCAACAAATAAATAAATAAATAAATAAAATTAAAAAAAAAAAAAAACTTAGAGTATGAGATAGGTAATAACCAGATACTTTCAAACCCCAGGCCCCCACATTGGGAGCATGGAGTCCCAGCCACTGGACCACCAGGAAAGTCCCCAAAGCTAACATTTTGATTGTTGTTTTTTAATTGCGCAGTTGTGTCCAACTCTTTGCGATCCATTAAATATAGCCTGCCAGGCTCCTCTGTCCATGCGATTTTCCAGGCTAGGATACTGGTGTGGGTTGCCATTTCCTCCTCCAGGGGATCTCCCCAACCCAGAGATAAACCAGAATCCCTGCACTAGAAGGCAGATTCTTTACTGCTGAGCCACCTGGGAAGCCCAATATTTTTATTAGGGAAGAATAAAGTATATAGCACAAAAACACTATTAACTTGCTTTGTTAATAATCTGGGGAAAAAAAAATGAAGACTGACTTTTTCTTCCCTTTTAGGTATAAACTCTACTGGGTTAAGACTAGAGGCCCTTCAGATCACCCATTACTCAGGACATGTGTTCCCTTCCTACTTGTCTATTGAATCATTAAGATTCAAGGCCAAGCCTAATTGCCTATATCCTGCTCAATTCTTGGCGGTAACAAAAGGGCCGCTTTTGTCCAGGCTTTTTTCATGTAAAGTAGCTATGTCCATGCCTGCATTCATAAGCAGCCCAGGTTCCTCCATTTTCAAATATTAGATTGTACAAGAAAGTATCACTGAAAGAGACAGGGAATACCAAGCCTTGGGGATTTCTTATAATATAAATGCAAAGGCTGTTGGAAAAGCTGAGCCGAGAACTCTCACCATCCCCGCTGTTGTTCCTCTCGCTCCGGAAGATACAATGCTCTTCTTTAATGTGAGCCCCACTCAGCACGATGTCCTGGCGCCGCTCAGCATCTGCTTGGCCAACCCTGAACACAAGGGAAAGTGTTTCCCAGGGAAATTCAGACACAGAAAGCACCACAAACAATGAGCCTCTTTCTCCCAAAGAATATTCTTTGGTACGTATAAAAAAAGGTACTGTCTTTTTTAAATCAGAGACTCTGAGCTGCAAACTCTATTTTCATATATGATCAATCTCCCTCCATGAGAAAAAAGAAGAGGCAACGATATACCGAATAACTCATGGGGCATCATGAAAAGATACCAGTACACTAATCTCTTTAACAAATTCATGTAAGATGTTAGAAGGAAAAATGTTACTTATAGTCTGCTAAAAACTACACATGCTAATTGGCTCAGCTGGTTAAAACCCGGATTTGAGAAGAGTACAGAGGACAGTTTATACTATTTCAGATTAGAAAAACAGCAAATAAAAGAAATTTTTTTAACCAAACAACTTCCTTTTAGCCCTTGAATCATCCTAAGAGAAAATACCAAGTGATCAAAAGAAGAGCCAAATGTACCTTGTAATTCCATCTTTGATGTAATAGAGTAGGCATTCGGACATTAGTGGGTCCTCATTGAGGTTAACGAGATGCGGTGTCTGAAAAAGGTTACAGATGATCAGTTTGGAGCAAGCACCACTGCCAGGGCTGTGAAAATGACGGGGCACACAGGAGCCTCATGGCTCCTTAGACTACCAGAGTGCCAAAAGGCAGGACTTCTTTTATTCCTAATTGCAATTCCATGGTAAATAGAAAATATCCTCTTAGGTTCGCACTAAAAAAAGTCCCAATTCTTGGCGGTAACAAAAGGGCCGCTTTTGTCCAGGCTTTTTTCATGTAAAGTAGCTATGTCCATGCCTGCATTCATAAGCAGCCCAGGTTCCTCCATTTTCAAATATTAGATTGTACAAGAAAGTATCACTGAAAGAGACAGGGAATACCAAGCCTTGGGGATTTCTTATAATATAAATGCAAAGGCTGTTGGAAAAGCTGAGCCGAGAACTCTCACCATCCCCGCTGTTGTTCCTCTCGCTCCGGAAGATACAATGCTCTTCTTTAATGTGAGCCCCACTCAGCACGATGTCCTGGCGCCGCTCAGCATCTGCTTGGCCAACCCTGAACACAAGGGAAAGTGTTTCCCAGGGAAATTCAGACACAGAAAGCACCACAAACAATGAGCCTCTTTCTCCCAAAGAATATTCTTTGGTACGTATAAAAAAAGGTACTGTCTTTTTTAAATCAGAGACTCTGAGCTGCAAACTCTATTTTCATATATGATCAATCTCCCTCCATGAGAAAAAAGAAGAGGCAACGATATACCGAATAACTCATGGGGCATCATGAAAAGATACCAGTACACTAATCTCTTTAACAAATTCATGTAAGATGTTAGAAGGAAAAATGTTACTTATAGTCTGCTAAAAACTACACATGCTAATTGGCTCAGCTGGTTAAAACCCGGATTTGAGAAGAGTACAGAGGACAGTTTATACTATTTCAGATTAGAAAAACAGCAAATAAAAGAAATTTTTTTAACCAAACAACTTCCTTTTAGCCCTTGAATCATCCTAAGAGAAAATACCAAGTGATCAAAAGAAGAGCCAAATGTACCTTGTAATTCCATCTTTGATGTAATAGAGTAGGCATTCGGACATTAGTGGGTCCTCATTGAGGTTAACGAGATGCGGTGTCTGAAAAAGGTTACAGATGATCAGTTTGGAGCAAGCACCACTGCCAGGGCTGTGAAAATGACGGGGCACACAGGAGCCTCATGGCTCCTTAGACTACCAGAGTGCCAAAAGGCAGGACTTCTTTTATTCCTAATTGCAATTCCATGGTAAATAGAAAATATCCTCTTCAGGCCTTCCCAAATTACACTACTGCATTCTATTTAAAAACATGAGTTCTGAGATAAAGAACAAGATCCCATTATTGATAAGGTCAAAGCATAGAGATCACAAAAGAGAAATTAGAGCAGCCTGATTCTCTGGATGGATTAATCATAATTTTTTTTAAACACTTGGGTCAAAATTCTTGAAAGGCAGCAGAGTTTACCACCCCTAATATGCCACTCTGACATATTATTTTGAGCTGTTGTGCAACAGCACAGGCAGAGAGAGGCTTTCTCCAAATCTCCTTTCTTTCCTGCCTAAACACAGACAGTTCACAAGAACTCTGAAATCGCCTCCTGGAATTTTATCAACCAGGAGAGAAAAGTCGAAGTTGACTTCACACCTAACAAACTTGGTCACACCTCCCATCTACTCTTCAAAGGGCCCCTTCATCTTTCCTAAAAGCCGATTATCCTCCCAGTTCCCTTCCCTATTAAGATGGTATCTGGGCTTCCCTGGTGGTCCAGTAGGTAGTCTGCCTTGCAGTGCAAGGGGCACTGGTTCGATCCCTGGCCCGGGAAGGTCCCTCATGTTGCGGAGCGGCTGAACTGGTGTGTCCAATTACAAGCTAGCACTCTGCGGTGCGTGCGCCTAGAGCCAGTGCTCTGTGATAAGAGGAGACACTGCAGTGGGAGGCCCACATGGGTCAAAGAATAAAGATGGATGAAAATGAAAAAATAAACCAATTAAAAGAGGCCAAAATTTGAAAAAAAAAAAAGATGGCATTTAAGCCAGAACTCTAAACCATCCCAGGGAGTTTCTCATTTTTCCATGGGACTCTCCCATGCATACATGAGATGAAAAGTGAAAGTTGAAAGTTAGTCCATCAGTCATGTCTGACTCTTTGCAATCCCATGGACTGTAGCCTGCCAGGTTCCTCTGTCCATGGAGTTCTCCAGACAAGAGTACTACAGTGGGTTGCATTTCCTTTTCCACTGCCATACATGTTAATAAACTTGTTTGGTTTTCTCTGGTTAATCTGTTTTTTATTACCACGGCTTTCAGAAGGAATTCAGAAGGGTAGAGGAAAAATTATTTTCCGTCCCCTACAACCTCAAGAAATACGTAATTTTTCATTTACTTTATAAAAATGTTTCCACATCCCTGTCATTTCCTTTATAATTTTTATCAGTTCTTCCATGGTCCCAGTTATTGTCTTCAGAGTTCTGAGATAAAGAACAAACATTTTGGTCAAAGTATAGTGATCACAAAAGAGAATTTAGAGCAGCCTGATTCTCTGGATGGATTAATCATAATTTTTTTTAAACACTTGGGTCAAAATTCTTGAAAGGCAGCAGAGTTTACCACCCCTAATATGCCACTCTGACATATTATTTTGAGCTGTTGTGCAACAGCACAGGCAGAGAGAGGCTTTCTCCAAATCTCCTTTCTTTCCTGCCTAAACACAGACAGTTCACAAGAACTCTGAAATCGCCTCCTGGAATTTTATCAACCAGGAGAGAAAAGTCGAAGTTGACTTCACACCTAACAAACTTGGTCACACCTCCCATCTACTCTTCAAAGGGCCCCTTCATCTTTCCTAAAAGCCGATTATCCTCCCAGTTCCCTTCCCTATTAAGATGGTATCTGGGCTTCCCTGGTGGTCCAGTAGGTAGTCTGCCTTGCAGTGCAAGGGGCACTGGTTCGATCCCTGGCCCGGGAAGGTCCCTCATGTTGCGGAGCGGCTGAACTGGTGTGTCCAATTACAAGCTAGCACTCTGCGGTGCGTGCGCCTAGAGCCAGTGCTCTGTGATAAGAGGAGACACTGCAGTGGGAGGCCCACATGGGTCAAAGAATAAAGATGGATGAAAATGAAAAAATAAACCAATTAAAAGAGGCCAAAATTTGAAAAAAAAAAAAGATGGCATTTAAGCCAGAACTCTAAACCATCCCAGGGAGTTTCTCATTTTTCCATGGGACTCTCCCATGCATACATGAGATGAAAAGTGAAAGTTGAAAGTTAGTCCATCAGTCATGTCTGACTCTTTGCAATCCCATGGACTGTAGCCTGCCAGGTTCCTCTGTCCATGGAGTTCTCCAGACAAGAGTACTACAGTGGGTTGCATTTCCTTTTCCACTGCCATACATGTTAATAAACTTGTTTGGTTTTCTCTGGTTAATCTGTTTTTTATTACCACGGCTTTCAGAAGGAATTCAGAAGGGTAGAGGAAAAATTATTTTCCGTCCCCTACAACCTCAAGAAATACGTAATTTTTCATTTACTTTATAAAAATGTTTCCACATCCCCTGTCATTTCCCTTTATAATTTTTATCAGTTCTTCCATGGTCCCAGTTATTGTCTTCAGTTTGTTAGTCTTTATCTTAAAGAAGAAATTAAAATTACTGACATTCAATAACACAGCTTATAAAATCCTCTTCGTCTAACTAATATTTCTAAAATCTTTTAAGGACCAACCTTCTTTGGTGAAAACACCCCACTGGGATCCAAAAATAAGTCACATGGTCTTGGGGTCAAAATCTACTCAAGACAGTGCCAGCAAATGTGGAAAAATTAAAGAAGAGACAGATGAGCGGGTTAAGAAAAGGGACTCCAAAAGAAGACTTCAAAGAAATCACAAAAAGCTCTACATCCTTCCAACTAACATCTGTCTCTACAGCTAAGAGCTTTGCTGGTTTAAGCAAGTCAAAGCCCCTCACGTGCAGCATTCTTTAACACCAATCCATTAAAAAAAAAAAACAAACCCATAACGACACCAGCCTAATGAAACCTTTGAACCTAAGGAACCTCAAGAACAGGCTTTTTCTTTTTTTTGCTTGCCTTAAGAGTACTTTCTCCTAGTTTTGTTGAGACATGAATGACAAAGTCTGTATATACTTAAGTTGAACTATGTGCCTGTAAAATGTGTTGACTTGATGCATAGTCACATTGTGTAAAGGATTACCACAATCAAGTTAACACATTAGAAACAGGTTCTAAAACTGAATTAGGATGTGGTCACTAGTGTACCCTTCTTTTCCTAAAGAAGTCTAGAAACTTAATTGGGACTCTCCCATGCATACATGAGATGAAAAGTGAAAGTTGAAAGTTAGTCCATCAGTCATGTCTGACTCTTTGCAATCCCATGGACTGTAGCCTGCCAGGTTCCTCTGTCCATGGAGTTCTCCAGACAAGAGTACTACAGTGGGTTGCATTTCCTTTTCCACTGCCATACATGTTAATAAACTTGTTTGGTTTTCTCTGGTTAATCTGTTTTTTATTACCACGGCTTTCAGAAGGAATTCAGAAGGGTAGAGGAAAAATTATTTTCCGTCCCCTACAACCTCAAGAAATACGTAATTTTTCATTTACTTTATAAAAATGTTTCCACATCCCCTGTCATTTCCCTTTATAATTTTTATCAGTTCTTCCATGGTCCCAGTTATTGTCTTCAGTTTGTTAGTCTTTATCTTAAAGAAGAAATTAAAATTACTGACATTCAATAACACAGCTTATAAAATCCTCTTCGTCTAACTAATATTTCTAAAATCTTTTAAGGACCAACCTTCTTTGGTGAAAACACCCCACTGGGATCCAAAAATAAGTCACATGGTCTTGGGGTCAAAATCTACTCAAGACAGTGCCAGCAAATGTGGAAAAATTAAAGAAGAGACAGATGAGCGGGTTAAGAAAAGGGACTCCAAAAGAAGACTTCAAAGAAATCACAAAAAGCTCTACATCCTTCCAACTAACATCTGTCTCTACAGCTAAGAGCTTTGCTGGTTTAAGCAAGTCAAAGCCCCTCACGTGCAGCATTCTTTAACACCAATCCATTAAAAAAAAAAAACAAACCCATAACGACACCAGCCTAATGAAACCTTTGAACCTAAGGAACCTCAAGAACAGGCTTTTTCTTTTTTTTGCTTGCCTTAAGAGTACTTTCTCCTAGTTTTGTTGAGACATGAATGACAAAGTCTGTATATACTTAAGTTGAACTATGTGCCTGTAAAATGTGTTGACTTGATGCATAGTCACATTGTGTAAAGGATTACCACAATCAAGTTAACACATTAGAAACAGGTTCTAAAACTGAATTAGGATGTGGTCACTAGTGTACCCCTTCTTTTCCTAAAGAAGTCTAGAAACTTAATTAAGAAAAAACTCTGGAAACAGAGGTCTCAATTTGGAATTCTGTGCTATTTATAACACAATACTTATTTAAGCTATTTTAATGTGTGTTAAATGCCACAATTTTCCAAGTTGTTACAGAAATTTTCCTCACTGTTCTTAACACTAAAATATGTTATAAAATTACTTCAGATATATGCAAAGACACAATCTAGATTTTATTAAGCCTATCGATGCTAGAAACTCTACAATCATAATATATCTGAAAAAACAGTGTCTTACTGAAGGAAAAATTAAATTGTGAAAATCATTGACTTTTAGCAATATAAACATATTAAAATACTCTTACTACTATTCCAGATCTATAGCACATATATAAAATGTCTTTAAACTGATTTTATTTTATGAAAATAATACATCAGACTTTATTAAAAAAGAAAAAAGAAAGAAAGAAAGAAAGAAAGAAAAATCTAGCCAAAAAAATCCTAACAAAAACCAAAGGAATATTTTGTATCACATAAAGCCAAAGTACCAAAAGAAAATTCTAGATCCATTCTTTGCTAACCCAGAGACCATCATCAGACTGTTGCATGAAGATGTTTACATATCTAGCAGTCAATCTTAAGTCATTTGAAATGAAGGACTATTTGTTGTTAATATGAATTATATGCTTTGTAGGTAAGTATATGTTCTATTATTATCAGAAAAATAAGCACATAATCATTTCATAATAGCTTTCCAGCATCTAATAATAACTAAGAAGCACCTTAGTTAATTAAAAAATAAAAAAAGACCTCACTATTCTAATTGGCTAAAAGGTATCTACTATTTAACAACTATGATTGTGTAGACAGTAACTACTGGAGTCATTTTTAAGGAAAAAGCTGAGAATGGAGCCAAGGAGGTGAGGAGGAGTGCAGGAACGGCTTTATTCTGGACAGCGGGTGCCTATCACACGAAGGGCAGAAGCAAACTGAAGCAGTACTTTCCTACACAAACCTGAACCGCTGAAACTGTTTCCAATGAGTTAAAATTCAGGGTTGCCAGCACCTGTGGGGAAATCTACACAGAAAGAATAACAAAACTGAAGCAAGAGGTGCTAGGTTTAAAAGAATGCAACCAGGAAGATGAGTAAACACACTGAATCATGACCAAAGCTAAAAGCTACACATTTACACCTTGGATTTTATTTTTATAAACAGTAAACATTTCTGAAAGCATTTTAGAAAAAAGCTGGTCTTGTATTATAAGAATAAATTAAAAAATAAGAGAAATTAAGCCAAGTTCAAGATTTAAAAGAAGAGGAAGGAGAGGAGCCAGCCTTGATAGCGATCAAGTGCCTGGGTGACTGAGTCAAGCAGTACAGGCCCCAGTCTGGTGCAGTTTTACAACACTGTTTCCTACCTTTTTAGGTGAGAAAACCCCCAGGGTTCCTCCATCTTCCCGAATGGCAACTCCCATCTCAGCCAGCAGGGCCTCTCTAGGAAAAACAAAAGCGTATCAGAATCACAGGACCAAAATATAAGTAAACTAGTCTAACATGAATTGGAAAATAAAGCATGCAAAGCAAAAACAAAGGTCTATGTTTAAAGTCGGTAATGTTCTATGTTTAAAGCAAACATTAAAGAGTCTGCTTATCTTTTCATTAAACAGAAATAATCTTTTAAGAGAAATAGTACATTCAAAATAAATTCCATTCCTGCCTTACTTAAATCTATATTTACCCAAATAAGAACTTCGTCACATCTGACTTCGGAAGCAGACCACTGTCTGTTTTATATTCATAAATAGTATGTCTACTAATATAAAAAAAGGAAGGAGTATTCCCTAAAGGCAATACATTCAATTCATTTGATTTCTTTAAGATCCACGAAAGCAGTCAGAAAGTAAGTCTGCTATAGGGAGTAATACCTATAAATGTGATTTTTCCAAAGCACCTTAGTTAATTAAAAATAAAAAAAGACCTCACTATTCTAATTGGCTAAAAGGTATCTACTATTTAACAACTATGATTGTGTAGACAGTAACTACTGGAGTCATTTTTAAGGAAAAAGCTGAGAATGGAGCCAAGGAGGTGAGGAGGAGTGCAGGAACGGCTTTATTCTGGACAGCGGGTGCCTATCACACGAAGGGCAGAAGCAAACTGAAGCAGTACTTTCCTACACAAACCTGAACCGCTGAAACTGTTTCCAATGAGTTAAAATTCAGGGTTGCCAGCACCTGTGGGGAAATCTACACAGAAAGAATAACAAAACTGAAGCAAGAGGTGCTAGGTTTAAAAGAATGCAACCAGGAAGATGAGTAAACACACTGAATCATGACCAAAGCTAAAAGCTACACATTTACACCTTGGATTTTATTTTTATAAACAGTAAACATTTCTGAAAGCATTTTAGAAAAAAGCTGGTCTTGTATTATAAGAATAAATTAAAAAATAAGAGAAATTAAGCCAAGTTCAAGATTTAAAAGAAGAGGAAGGAGAGGAGCCAGCCTTGATAGCGATCAAGTGCCTGGGTGACTGAGTCAAGCAGTACAGGCCCCAGTCTGGTGCAGTTTTACAACACTGTTTCCTACCTTTTTAGGTGAGAAAACCCCCAGGGTTCCTCCATCTTCCCGAATGGCAACTCCCATCTCAGCCAGCAGGGCCTCTCTAGGAAAAACAAAAGCGTATCAGAATCACAGGACCAAAATATAAGTAAACTAGTCTAACATGAATTGGAAAATAAAGCATGCAAAGCAAAAACAAAGGTCTATGTTTAAAGTCGGTAATGTTCTATGTTTAAAGCAAACATTAAAGAGTCTGCTTATCTTTTCATTAAACAGAAATAATCTTTTAAGAGAAATAGTACATTCAAAATAAATTCCATTCCTGCCTTACTTAAATCTATATTTACCCAAATAAGAACTTCGTCACATCTGACTTCGGAAGCAGACCACTGTCTGTTTTATATTCATAAATAGTATGTCTACTAATATAAAAAAAGGAAGGAGTATTCCCTAAAGGCAATACATTCAATTCATTTGATTTCTTTAAGATCCACGAAAGCAGTCAGAAAGTAAGTCTGCTATAGGGAGTAATACCTATAAATGTGATTTTTCCAAATGTCATGTTCCCATGCCCACCCTCATATTGATTTAACAATTCTAGTTTAAAATCAATACAATAAAGAGAAAATTCTGTTTCATATATTCACTTTATCAACACATTAGCATTCACTTCTGCCTCATGGAGGAAGAAACTAACATTTTTTTAAATGTGTATATATATTTCTTCTTTTTTTTTAATTTTTGGCCTCTTTTATTGTTTTTTTAATTCATTTACTTTCATCCATCTTCATTCTCTGGGCCTGTGTGGGCCTCCCATTGCAGTGGCCTCCCTCATTGCAGAGCACCAGCACCGGCTTTGGGTGCATGTGCTCCAGAGCACTGGCTCGTAATTGGACACACCGGTCCAGCCGCTACACAGCATGTGGGATCTTCCCTGGCCAGGGATCAAATTGGTTCCCCTTGTGCTGTGAGGCGGACTTTTTACCCACTGGACCACCAGGGAAACCCTGTTTTTTTAAATGCATTTTTTAATATTTTATTCTTATTTTTAAATTTTTTGACCACATCACACAGAATGTGGAATCTTAGTTCCCTGACCAGGGACTGAACCCATGCTCTCTACATTGGAAACACAGAGTTTTAACCTGTGGACCACCAGGAAAGTCCCTAAAAATGTATATTTATTCCAATAGCAAAAGTATTTATTTCCATTCTTAGGGCCGAGAATTGGGAGATTAAGATAAAATACATATTTTAGGGGCTTCCCTGGTGGTCCAGTGGGTAAAGAGTCCACCTTGAAATGCAAGGGGGCACCAGTTTGAACCCTGGCCCAGGAAGATCCCACATGCTGCAGAGTGGCAGTATGTCCAATTACGAGCCAACTCTCTGGTGCGTGTGTACCCAGAGCTGGTGCTCTGCAATGAGAGGCCACTGCTGTGAGAGGCCCACACAGGCTGAAGAATAAAGATAGATGAAAATAAATAAATACAAAATCAATAAAAAGATGCCCCCAAAATACATATTTTAAAAGTCTGTAACTAAAATTATTTAACCTCTTATCAAAAAGGTTTAACTCTGAAAGACAATACTCAGGCTGTTTTTCTTCGGGCCTGTATCAAAGGCAGTCTTCTTGCAAATTAAAAACTCTATCCCTCAGTATCTTCAATTTTCACATGGATCTCTAGCAACATGAAATAGGTAACAAAGAACACAACTACCCAGAGAACATTCAAATCTGTGAATTTCTCATTGGAGGATGAATCTGGCCAAAAGTCTCATACAGGTTTTGTTTGTATTTGGGAAGGGAAGGTTGTTTTTAACTTCTACTTTATCTTTTCTTACTATACACATAATCTAAATTCCCCAGAAATTTTAGGAATATTCCAGAATTTAACTTCCTGACCTCTCCATTCTGATGGCCTCTGTTTTACGCAGCTTCTCTTCCCAGGTCTCGTTCAGCTCAGCAATGATCTTCTCTGATTCCTAAGGAGAAAGTCCATAGTAACAGTGTCAGAGAGTCTTGTAAACTAACCTCGGTGTCCAGGAAGGACAGCGAGAAGCAGATGATGTCCTCTGAGGATCTGAGGCAGAATCTAATACAACAGGGTTTCCTTTTTCCTTTCTTAATATGTAAATAAAGAAATCAGCCCCAGATGTATTAATTCTCTTTAAGTCCTAATTACCTTAATAGTGAGAGAGACAGAGAGGTGTGTGTACGTGTGTACATGTGCATGTAAGAAGAACGGTACTACTAACTCCTCAAAAGGCAAAGCACTCTTTCTAACAGCCACATCTACGAAAGAATAAAGCCCCTAAGGTATGTACTGCTTTCTGTCACTATCATTTCATGACATTACTCAAGGGCTTAGAACGTTCGCCCTGAAAATATGGTATCCCAGCATACTGAATATCTGAAGCTGAGTAACTTAAGAAATGGTACAAGAAGGAGTGACTCTTTGATCTCCCAAAGCCAGTCGTAAGACCTTCATGAAACATAGCCTCCCTCCACTTGGAGGAATGAAGCATCCTAGTTCTGAAGATGAAGGAACACTAAGAAGAATTCGAACAGACAGACCTTGTTAAGTCTTCCCAGGTTTCTACAGGCAGACCATGTTTCTTTTTTGCACTTTTTCTTTATTGTGTTTCCCATGTAAGGTGCTTTTACAAATTGAAGAACTGTGGCAACCCCGCATGGAGCAAGACAATTGGGGCCATTTCTCCAACAGCATTTGCTCACTTCATGTCTCTGTATCACATTTTGATAATTCTTGCAATATTTCAAATGCTTTCATTGTATTACATTTGTTACTATGATAGGTGATATCCTATGAAATAGGTAACAAAGAACACAACTACCCAGAGAACATTCAAATCTGTGAATTTCTCATTGGAGGATGAATCTGGCCAAAAGTCTCATACAGGTTTTGTTTGTATTTGGGAAGGGAAGGTTGTTTTTAACTTCTACTTTATCTTTTCTTACTATACACATAATCTAAATTCCCCAGAAATTTTAGGAATATTCCAGAATTTAACTTCCTGACCTCTCCATTCTGATGGCCTCTGTTTTACGCAGCTTCTCTTCCCAGGTCTCGTTCAGCTCAGCAATGATCTTCTCTGATTCCTAAGGAGAAAGTCCATAGTAACAGTGTCAGAGAGTCTTGTAAACTAACCTGCGGTGTCCAGGAAGGACAGCGAGAAGCAGATGATGTCCTCTGAGGATCTGAGGCAGAATCTAATACAACAGGGTTTCCTTTTTCCTTTCTTAATATGTAAATAAAGAAATCAGCCCCAGATGTATTAATTCTCTTTAAGTCCTAATTACCTTAATAGTGAGAGAGACAGAGAGGTGTGTGTACGTGTGTACATGTGCATGTAAGAAGAACGGTACTACTAACTCCTCAAAAGGCAAAGCACTCTTTCTAACAGCCACATCTACGAAAGAATAAAGCCCCTAAGGTATGTACTGCTTTCTGTCACTATCATTTCATGACATTACTCAAGGGCTTAGAACGTTCGCCCTGAAAATATGGTATCCCAGCATACTGAATATCTGAAGCTGAGTAACTTAAGAAATGGTACAAGAAGGAGTGACTCTTTGATCTCCCAAAGCCAGTCGTAAGACCTTCATGAAACATAGCCTCCCTCCACTTGGAGGAATGAAGCATCCTAGTTCTGAAGATGAAGGAACACTAAGAAGAATTCGAACAGACAGACCTTGTTAAGTCTTCCCAGGTTTCTACAGGCAGACCATGTTTCTTTTTTGCACTTTTTCTTTATTGTGTTTCCCATGTAAGGTGCTTTTACAAATTGAAGAACTGTGGCAACCCCGCATGGAGCAAGACAATTGGGGCCATTTCTCCAACAGCATTTGCTCACTTCATGTCTCTGTATCACATTTTGATAATTCTTGCAATATTTCAAATGCTTTCATTGTATTACATTTGTTACTATGATAGGTGACCAGTGATCTCTGATATCACTACAATTCACTGAAGGTTCAAATTATAACATCTGATAGCAATAAGGTATTTTTCAAATAAGGTATACACACAGTTTTTTTAGACATAAAGCTATGGCACACTTAGTGGACTACAGAAGTGTAAACTGAACGTTTATATGTGCTGGGAACCCAAAGCATCCACGTGACTCACTCTGTTGTGCTGTCTGTTTCACTGCTGTGCCGCGGAAGCGAACCAGCAGTGTCTCTACGGTGCCTAAGCTCACAGGCCACTTTCTCACCACTTTCCACTTGTCACCAAACCAAGTGCAAAAATGCTCATGCTCAACACTTTCTTGGGTCTTCACTGCCTTGTGAAGTCTTCCATGTGACATAGCTGTTGTTGAGTCACTAAGTCATGTCCAACTCTTTTGTGACCTCATGGACAGTAGCCTGCCAAGCTCTTTTGTCCGTAGGATTTTCCAGGAAGAATGCTGGAGTAGGTGGCCATTTCCTTCTCCAGGGGATCTTGCCAATCCAGGAAGTGAACCCACTTTGGCAGGCAGGCTCTTTCACTGAGCCATGTCATGTAAACAAATACTAAATAAATTTGTCGGCTCTTCCCTTGTTAATCTGCCTTTTATTACAGGAGCCCTAGCCAAGAACCTAGAAAGGTAGAAGGAAAGATATTTTTCCTCCTCTTCAACACAGTAACATCCTGAACACAAGCCAATTTTCAATATAAGAAAGTTTTGTATTACTCTCATCTCAAGGCATGTAGCCACCACAGTGACAATTTCCCATCTCTTGATGAGTGTTTACTATGTGCCAGAAATATAAGAACTAAAACATGTTTCCTAACTTCAAGGAGCTTATTGTACACTAGGGAGAGAAAGATGCAACGATCATTCATTCATTCAATAATTATATATAACCTCTTCACATGCCAAGCCCTATTCTGGACAATTCTTACTTCTCATGAGACTTATATTCCAGAAAAGAGATGAGATAATCAACCCATCTTAATCAGTAAATATATTGCCAGACCGTGATAAGAGCTTTGTAGAAAAAGAAAGCAAAGAAAAGAGAGAATGTAAGGGGAGGGCACAATCTATAGTGGGGCTATCAGAAGGGCTCACCGACCAGGTTCCACACGAGCAGACCTAAGGGAAGAAGAGTACTGGTCTGTAAGAGTACTGGTGGGAAATGTCTAGCATTTTCCAGGAACAGCGGCACAGCTAGAGCACATGTTTGCGGAACAATGGGAATGGCAGGGGAAGAGCAAGCGGTGTGCTCAGTGCTGGAACTGAAGTGCTCACAGATCTGCTGGAAGGCAGATGAGTCAAGGCTGAGTGATGCTCATACTGTGAATGAAGGACCAGCAGGAACAGACCGGGCAAAAAAAAAAAAAAAACACATAGGGAGAAGGGGTACCAAAAGAGGAAATGAGTACATGCAAAAAGCAGGAGGAAATGCTAGTCATAGATATGAAATTAGGAAGTCAGATGATCTGATGATGATACCAATGATGATATAACAGGAGCAGAGTCCAGGGGTCAGAAGACACACACAGGAGGGCGTGAGGATCACAGCAGAGGAGGAGGAGCAACAAGGGGCAAAGAGCAAAATTTGTAACACTCAGAAAAGGCCTGGGGCTTCCCTGGTGGCTCAGTGGTAAAGAGCTCGCTTGTCAATGCAGGAGACAAGGGTTTAGTCCCAGATCCAGGAATATCCCGCATGCTGCTGAGCAACTAAGCCCATGAGCCACAAGCACTGAAGCCCGTGTGCCCTAGAGCCCAAGTTCCACAACAAGAGAAGTCACCACAACAAGAAGCCTGCTCACCTCAACTAGAGAGTAGCCTCCACTCCCTGTAACTAGAGAAGAGCCTGCAGTAGCAGTGAAAACCAAGAATAGTCAAAAATAAATAAATAATAAATAAATAAATAAAATTTAAAAAAGACTGGGCGTCAGGGAGGTGGATATAAAGAGGACTACGTAGGAGGTACTCTGAAACGAGTCTGTTACAAAGTGAGAGAAGCGACAGCAAGCCTACAGTGGAGAGCAGGAGGGTAGAGACAAAATCACCTAATCAGCTCTCATTAACCGGCCCCCACCACCACCCAAGCTCACACAGAGGCTGAAAGACTAAAACAGCCACCTGATGACATCTCAACATTCCTCCAACACGAATGAATAATCTGCCATGTACAAGCCACTCCACAACTAAGGGGAGAACCATAAACTGCCTTAAAGGGCTGGCAGTCAAGAAAGTCACACGATTCCAAAAGGAGTGAGCGAGCCAGGAATGATGGGTACTGGGTACCAAGCAGTCAACAGCCTCTCTTTTTTTGGGCGGGGGGCAGGAGGTGGGGACCGGGGCGGGTGGGCCACTTCTGGTGGTCTTTCATTTGTCTATTTTTCATCCATCTTTGTTCTTTGGCCCATGTGGGCCTCCCATTGCAGTGGCCTCTGTTGTTGCAGAGCACTGGTTCTGGGCGCTCTGGCTCGGTAATTGGACACATCAGTCCAGCCACTCCGCGGCACGTGGGATATTCCCAGGCCAGGGATTGAACCGGCGCCCCTTGTACTGCAAGGCGGTGTCTTTACCTACTGGACCACCAGGGAAGCCCTCAACAGTCTCTTAATTCACTACCAAAGTTATTCAACAGATCAAACAGGGGAGCATTAATGCTTCCACAAATGACTGTACAAGGGAAAGTATAATACAAGCAGGCACCATAACCTGTAATAGTCTCAGGCTTACTAAAGACAGCTGGATAGAAACCTTCATGCTCTCTAAGCGACAACTTCAAAAACAAAGGCACAAGATAACAAGATGCCCAAACCACAGCCCTGATACCAGTGCTTATTTTATGCACTGTGGTTCACACGCCACTCTGATGGTAGTTATAAAATACAAACTGACCCATGAGATGTTTACCTTTTTTTTTTTTTTCCTGATTGGTCATGTTTAGCTGAAGTCTATCTGGCTGTGTTAGAGCTGTTCTACTGATACTTTGGGGGCACCTATAAACTCATCCCAAGGTAGCAAGTCACTATCTAGGAATCCTCTTACCATCCTGCTGCCAACTCTGATGTGACCTCTCTAATCTTCCTCACCACGTGGAGGGTAAGTCAGACTATGACCTCCTTGCAGAAAAGAGACTTAACAAGTCAGCTAAGGAGGTACTACCTTCATTTTTCATTACAGGTACAAGTTGCAACTTTTATGTTGTCCAAAAAGTTATTTCTCCAAACTCTGTGGAAAGGTTAGAGGAAATAATGCTGAGTATCGTTTAGAAGAACTTCACCAGTGCTGGAAAAGGCCACTCATTCCAGAGACATTCTAGAAACACAGAGACTGAGGACCAGAGAAACTAAGTGACTATCCTCAGGCCACATTTCTCCCTGAGCCAGGTACATGACTGAGTTTCCTGTATGTTCTTCTTCCAACTCAAGCAGAAACAACAAGTTTTAAAGAAAATATTCTATGAGATAGCTCGCCATAAACTAAGAAAGAGTGACGGATATTCTTTCTTCAAGGCTGAATGACAAACAGTATAAAAGAAACAGAGATACCAACAGGAAGTCTACCTTTCAGTTTGAGTCACCAACTCACTGCAGGCAGGCCTGGCACACGGGTGTCCAGCACTGCCCATACATAACTCATTTCAGAAGCCGAATTTAAGATGAAACTGAAATTGGGCTTCATGCTTTAGAAATTAGGAGTCAGGGAGACATTCTTTAAGTGCCTTCCTTCCTGCAGGTACTGTACCTTAAAAAATTCTGAAAAGGGCTTCCCCTGGTGGTCCAGCCGATAAGGACACCGCCTTGCAGTGCAAGGGACGCCGGTTCGATCCCTGGCCTGGGAAGATCCCACGTGCTGCGGAGCGGCTGGACTGATGTGTCCAATCACCGAGCCGGAGCTCTGGAGTGCATGCGCCCAGAGCTGGCGGCTCTGCGGCAACAGACGCCACCGCGATGGGAGGCCCACAGGAGCCAAAGAACAAAGACGGATGAAAATAGAGAAATGAAAGACCAATAGAAGTGACCCACCCACTCCCCTCCCTCCCCAACCCGAGCCCTGCCCAAAATAAATAAATAAATAAATCTTAAAAAAAAAATTCTGAAACCACAGAGTGTTTCGGGAACATATTTTAAGCTCCAAGGAATGTAGGGCTTGGGACCTTTGATCTCACATCATATATGTCTGGCTATTCATACAGCGCTGACTACTAAGTCTGTTCCTAATGCTGAATACAATGTAAATCTTCATTACGATCAGTTAAGATGGCAGACAAGTCCAAAGAACAAGTCAGAAATACTTCCTCAGGGGAAAGAAAAAACACAGTTTAGACTGCAATATTTAAATAGTTAAATGCTTACTACATGAGTATCGTTTAGAAGAACTTCACCAGTGCTGGAAAAGGCCACTCATTCCAGAGACATTCTAGAAACACAGAGACTGAGGACCAGAGAAACTAAGTGACTATCCTCAGGCCACATTTCTCCCTGAGCCAGGTACATGACTGAGTTTCCTGTATGTTCTTCTTCCAACTCAAGCAGAAACAACAAGTTTTAAAGAAAATATTCTATGAGATAGCTCGCCATAAACTAAGAAAGAGTGACGGATATTCTTTCTTCAAGGCTGAATGACAAACAGTATAAAAGAAACAGAGATACCAACAGGAAGTCTACCTTTCAGTTTGAGTCACCAACTCACTGCAGGCAGGCCTGGCACACGGGTGTCCAGCACTGCCCATACATAACTCATTTCAGAAGCCGAATTTAAGATGAAACTGAAATTGGGCTTCATGCTTTAGAAATTAGGAGTCAGGGAGACATTCTTTAAGTGCCTTCCTTCCTGCAGGTACTGTACCTTAAAAAATTCTGAAAAGGGCTTCCCCTGGTGGTCCAGCCGATAAGGACACCGCCTTGCAGTGCAAGGGACGCCGGTTCGATCCCTGGCCTGGGAAGATCCCACGTGCTGCGGAGCGGCTGGACTGATGTGTCCAATCACCGAGCCGGAGCTCTGGAGTGCATGCGCCCAGAGCTGGCGGCTCTGCGGCAACAGACGCCACCGCGATGGGAGGCCCACAGGAGCCAAAGAACAAAGACGGATGAAAATAGAGAAATGAAAGACCAATAGAAGTGACCCACCCACTCCCCTCCCTCCCCAACCCGAGCCCTGCCCAAAATAAATAAATAAATAAATCTTAAAAAAAAAATTCTGAAACCACAGAGTGTTTCGGGAACATATTTTAAGCTCCAAGGAATGTAGGGCTTGGGACCTTTGATCTCACATCATATATGTCTGGCTATTCATACAGCGCTGACTACTAAGTCTGTTCCTAATGCTGAATACAATGTAAATCTTCATTACGATCAGTTAAGATGGCAGACAAGTCCAAAGAACAAGTCAGAAATACTTCCTCAGGGGAAAGAAAAAACACAGTTTAGACTGCAATATTTAAATAGTTAAATGCTTACTACATGGAACATTCCTTGAAGCCGTCAAGTGCTACTGTACTGAATGCAGCCTGCTTCATCAGTGAGCCGCTCCAAGCGTGGGGCCCTCAGGCTGCCTAGCACAGCGCTTACCCCCGCATGCTTCTGTAATGGATATCCGTGGATATTTATAGTCTAAGCCTGAGCAATGGCACTCAGTGCTGACACTGATGCCAGACTAATAAACACCAGAGGCACCGCCTAGTAGCTACAGAGACATATTTAAAACCTTGTAGGAATTCAAAGCAAGGATACATTTCAACTCTGAGCTGTAACTGAAAACTGGAAGCAATTATGTTTTACTCTTTTGGCAGATGTTTGTGGACAGTCCGAGGTGTTTATAATGGGGTAATATGGGTCTCTTCCATATGGAAACAGGATATTTAATGAATGAAGCCATAGCCATGCCCTATGTAAAAGTATTTGCCCAAGTGAACCTTTTTTTAAAGTCAAAAGTAAAGAGAAACAAAGGGACATAAAATGTTAGGAAGACGAATGAAGCTCCTGTATTACCAGTTTCCATTACAGTGTTTTTCTCCTACAGTGTCATGTCTTAGGAATGCTATTCCTCCACACTCAAAACAATGAAACGGTCCCCAAATGAGAAATCTGCAAGCATTCTTAACGTACAACCACAGCCTTGCCTGTGAACACAAAATGTGATGCCTGCAGCATTCAAATGCAGGTCTGCTGACCTGGAATTTTCACCATTCACCAACCAGGAGCAGAACTAACGGGCTTATGCTTCAGCAAACCACCATGCTGCATTAAAAATAAGACTGAATGGAAAACCATAAAGGAACTATTTTCCAAAGACAGCGAAAACGGAAGAAGTCATTCAGGCTGGCTTACAGGAGAATTAAAACTGGGAAACCTATTTTCTGATAGAGGCAATAACATAGTTTGGCTTTTGGTAGGAAGTAGGGAGGCTAGAGGGAGGGTTCCTTGAACTATTCCCTAGAAACAATTTGGAAGATACTGGGCAACCCAATGCTTAAAGCATCTGCTCCACATCTTGACTGCTAACATTCAACATTATGGTTGGTTCTACTTGGCACTTGGGAAGAATTTTTTCCCTACATCAAGATGTGTTTAAGGTACTGTAATCTCATTTGCACACTAAGGTAAGATTCAAATAGTAAGACTCCAAATTCCAAAGAAAAATGACATTTCATATGGAATAATACATGACAGATTTCATGTTTCCTTTCCCCAGAACCCCTGCATGTCTACTCTGGCCTGAAGAGAAACCTACACAGTAACTCTTGTCACTGCTGCCTATATCATGATGAAGTACAGACATAAAAGAATCCTTGCGCAGACCCTCACGAACATTTTCAGTAAAACTCCAAAGTCAATTTTACAACAGCAGAATTTATTTATTTTCTTTTTTAAACTTCTATTTGTTTATTTTTGGCTGTGCTGGGTCTTTGTTGATGTGTGGGTTTAGCTGCTCCACGGTATGTGGGATTTTCCCGGATCAGGGCTTGAACCTGTATGCCCTGCACTGGCAGACGGGTTCTTATCCACTGAGCCACAAGGGGAAACCCCACAACAGCAGAATTTACTTCTCTTTGCAATATTTAATGGTCCCTGTCCTTTTGCCAGGTGTTTCAGAATTCCATCCACTTTCCTCTAACAAGTGTGAAGGAACCAGATCACTACTTCTGCTTCTGAAGCACCTGATGTTAGAAGGGACTGAAAGCCAAGACAAGATAGGCTGACTGAGAAGCAGGAGCCCGTTCATTATAAAAATTCTTTTTCAGCCTCACCTGCAAACTGAAATGAAAGCATCGAGCACCACCAGTTATCAAGCTAAACTTCCTTTTAGTGAAGAAAAGGTTCAGCAAACATTTTCAATCGTTAATCTGTCCAAGCACGTCACTGTTCTCCGTGGTCCTGGACGGAGCAGCCAGGGTGGAGAACGGTGAGGAGAGGGCCGCCACCCCCCGGCTCCCGACGGTTTCTCTGCCCTGCCTGTTCTCCCCACCCTGGTCTCTTGAATACAAAGCCCACAAGGGAGGATCAAACGCTCATCCTGGAGGTGACAAGCAGAGAAAGGGCAACCCAATGCTTAAAGCATCTGCTCCACATCTTGACTGCTAACATTCAACATTATGGTTGGTTCTACTTGGCACTTGGGAAGAATTTTTTCCCTACATCAAGATGTGTTTAAGGTACTGTAATCTCATTTGCACACTAAGGTAAGATTCAAATAGTAAGACTCCAAATTCCAAAGAAAAATGACATTTCATATGGAATAATACATGACAGATTTCATGTTTCCTTTCCCCAGAACCCCTGCATGTCTACTCTGGCCTGAAGAGAAACCTACACAGTAACTCTTGTCACTGCTGCCTATATCATGATGAAGTACAGACATAAAAGAATCCTTGCGCAGACCCTCACGAACATTTTCAGTAAAACTCCAAAGTCAATTTTACAACAGCAGAATTTATTTATTTTCTTTTTTAAACTTCTATTTGTTTATTTTTGGCTGTGCTGGGTCTTTGTTGATGTGTGGGTTTAGCTGCTCCACGGTATGTGGGATTTTCCCGGATCAGGGCTTGAACCTGTATGCCCTGCACTGGCAGACGGGTTCTTATCCACTGAGCCACAAGGGAAGCCCCACAACAGCAGAATTTACTTCTCTTTGCAATATTTAATGGTCCCTGTCCTTTTGCCAGGTGTTTCAGAATTCCATCCACTTTCCTCTAACAAGTGTGAAGGAACCAGATCACTACTTCTGCTTCTGAAGCACCTGATGTTAGAAGGGACTGAAAGCCAAGACAAGATAGGCTGACTGAGAAGCAGGAGCCCGTTCATTATAAAAATTCTTTTTCAGCCTCACCTGCAAACTGAAATGAAAGCATCGAGCACCACCAGTTATCAAGCTAAACTTCCTTTTAGTGAAGAAAAGGTTCAGCAAACATTTTCAATCGTTAATCTGTCCAAGCACGTCACTGTTCTCCGTGGTCCTGGACGGAGCAGCCAGGGTGGAGAACGGTGAGGAGAGGGCCGCCACCCCCCGGCTCCCGACGGTTTCTCTGCCCTGCCTGTTCTCCCCACCCTGGTCTCTTGAATACAAAGCCCACAAGGGAGGATCAAACGCTCATCCTGGAGGTGACAAGCAGAGAAAGAAAAGGCTTCTGTACAGCTGTCACGGAGATGTGATGGATGGCATCAGAGGTGACAACTGCTGCTCGCGCAGTCACCGAACAGGAAGGAGGAACCCTGAGTAAGAGGCCTTGCTGCTCCTCATGTTCATATTCACAGAGCAAGACGGGAAAGGGCCTGATAGAGCCAGCCACTGGGTGCCCTGGCAGGTGACCTGCACACACGGGACTCCAGTTCGCGGCACCATCACTAAGATCTGTGACCTGTGGACACCCGCACAGGAGGGGCAGCCCTTCCACTGCAGTGATCAAAGGACTTTCTATGAACTTCCAGAAAGTATCACTTCATGAGTCTCTGAATAAACCTGGTATGGCCAATCAAATGTGCAAACTTTCTTTCGATTACGTATTTTACTAACAGAAGCAGATTCTGCTCTTTGCAGAATTTCATCTTTCAAAGAAACCAAAGTTTAATTAATTAGTTTTCAACAAAATTTCTAACAATTTTACCATGACTTATAAACTATGGACATATCTACTAATGGATATAATGGGTGGACATATCTACTTATCAGTTACCTTGCCTGGCCAACCTTCAATCTGCCTGTGCATCTCTCCTGCCCATCCCTGCCCAGACTCAAGCATTCTGGTGAAAAGAAATTAATTACCTTACAAAGCAGTGATTTCAGGATACCTCTGAGAGTTAGAAAGTTCGTTCATGTGCTAAACCAGAATCTCTGTGGTTTCTTCGCCTAACTCTACCTTGTAGAGCGACACAGAATACCTGTCATTGAGTCTGAGGTACCACTTACCTTCAGACGTTCGATGGCTTCCTCTCCTCCAGGTGTAGACATGATTCTCTCCTGAATACTGGTCACAGACGTTAAGCCCACCTGACTATTGAGTGAGCAGGAAGATGGAGATGAAGTAAGAGACCCCATGGATGCTGTGGAAAAATTGCCAGGACGTTGATTCTCAGAGGCTAGCAAGTACCTATGCTTATTGTTCTGAAAATCTTTCAGATCTAGGAAGCAGAAAGAAGGGAAGGCAGAAAAAGTAGAGGGAAAGGAGCAGCAGAAGAAAAAAGACAGGAAAGAACACCAGTGTAAGAAAGGAGAGCATTGAAGCGGCAAGACAAGTTACCAGACAAAGACAAGTTATAATTGTTCTAGATGGCAGTTCTCAAACACGCCTGTCTTGTCTTTAACACTGGCATTGAAGAGGTTAAGAACTGCCCCTGAATCTAGAAACTAGGAAGTCCAGTGTGGTCAGTACTGCATCTGGCAGAGAGGCACCAGACAGCCAGCCTACCTGCCTTCCATTCCTTCTGTGGTTCTAAATTTGTAATGTCTCAGGTTTACACTACTGTTAAATGACAGTAGTTATAACAGAAAGAAAAAAGATCATCATTTATCTATTAGTATCAATACCTAGCCACCTAGCCCAATATGTTATGGAATTCAGCAAAAATTCCAAAGAAAATGTCATGTTGAAACAAAAATCTAGGGCTTCCCTGGTGGTCCAGTGGGTAAAGAATCAGCCTTGCAGTGCAAGGGGCACCGGTTCAATTCCTGGCCAGGGAAGATCCCACATGCCGCAGAGTGGCTGGACCAGTGTGTCCAATTACGAGCCAGTGTTCTGGAGCACATGCTCCCAGAGCTGGTGCTCTGCAATGAGAGAGGCCACTGCAATGGGAGGCCCACACAGGCCAGAGAACAAAGATGGATGAAAATAAATAAATGAAAGATCAATAAAAGAGGTCAGAATTAAAAAAAAAAATGTGAGCACTTAGTAGCACTGTTTGTATGCTAACAAGGAGTTTTTTAATCTACTTTTAAAAAAATAGAAGAAACTACAGGAATCTTGTATAAGTCCTGGTTAAGAACTCAGGGCTGAACACCTCAACAGGGATAAATAAAGAGCAAATTGCTAAATCTGGTGTAGCTCACATTCATCTATCACAGTAAGCAAAAACTAAGGCTAATTATCCGCTAATTTAAGTAAGGCTCTCACTTTGCCAAACAGAATGACCATGAGTCATTGGAAAGCTGAGTTGCTAGTATGGAGTGCAAGTTTTAGGGACATACTTGCACTTACTAAGGCCTTTAACAGAGTTCTAAATTTCACTTTTAAACTTAGGTTTTGGTAAAAAGAGCCACAACAACAAATTCATTACTTTGCTGTCTGTACTTTTCTTCATTAGTCATCTTTCTCCAACAGGCACCAGAGGAAATCCTTAAGTACTGGTGTATTCCTATTTTTGAATGAGTTCATGTTTACATGTATGAAAATCTATATTGCTCAAAATTCATATCAAAACTAAGTTTTCCTTAAAGGGTATGAGTCAATACAAATAGTCAGGAAAAAAATTACTGGCTTTCTCTTGGTCTACCCCATGTGAATTTTATCAAAGTGAGTTCTTAAATCCCCTTAAAATCAGTGCTTCAAGACAGTTTGAAAACCACCATCAGCAAATATAGAACATACCAAAAACAAGCAAGTTTTAAAAGGGAGGTAGATACTGTTGCAAAAAATTAGCCATCGGGTGGTGGCAGCAAGGTGGGAAACAGGATGGATGGAGTTTAGAAGGTCCAGTTGGCGCATGCGAGCCCTGTAAGGCACTGAGTGCAGCGAGCGCAATGGAAGGGCAGGGCTGCTCTCCTGCACAATCACAGAATGAAAACTCAGTCATGCACAGCTTTTTGAGAGATGCCACAACTGCTCAGGAAGGTGCAGCAACACACTGGTGGCGGCAGCACTTGCCGCACAAAAGCAAGAACAAAAGTTGTCCTTCCCACCCAGCATCAGCGGGCTTTGAAAATCTCAGACAGAGCGGTTCCAGTCCCAGAGCCACTGTGGATCAGGGTATCACAGCGCCCTCGAGCCGAAGCTCAACACAGCAGCCAGGGCGACGTGTGGCGTCTCCTGTGTCTGTCGAGCCTTGCCACACGACAAGAAACAAACAAATCCCAAGGAAACAAATCAACAAAAAGCTAAAACTTAATTCCCCCAAATCAAGATTCTTCATTCATTCAAAGATAATAACTTCTTGATGAATTATCTTTTCAGTCATTCTAAGATAGTAACTTCTTGATGAATTATCTTAAAAGGGTAAGAAATTACTTTCTCAGCAACGTAATGATAGATATGGCAAGAGTAATGTGGTGTGATCCTTTATAAAATGTCCTCGTTTCAAGCACACATTTTTGACATCCAAGCTTGCTAAAATTTCACTTTTAAACTTAGGTTTTGGTAAAAAGAGCCACAACAACAAATTCATTACTTTGCTGTCTGTACTTTTCTTCATTAGTCATCTTTCTCCAACAGGCACCAGAGGAAATCCTTAAGTACTGGTGTATTCCTATTTTTGAATGAGTTCATGTTTACATGTATGAAAATCTATATTGCTCAAAATTCATATCAAAACTAAGTTTTCCTTAAAGGGTATGAGTCAATACAAATAGTCAGGAAAAAAATTACTGGCTTTCTCTTGGTCTACCCCATGTGAATTTTATCAAAGTGAGTTCTTAAATCCCCTTAAAATCAGTGCTTCAAGACAGTTTGAAAACCACCATCAGCAAATATAGAACATACCAAAAACAAGCAAGTTTTAAAAGGGAGGTAGATACTGTTGCAAAAAATTAGCCATCGGGTGGTGGCAGCAAGGTGGGAAACAGGATGGATGGAGTTTAGAAGGTCCAGTTGGCGCATGCGAGCCCTGTAAGGCACTGAGTGCAGCGAGCGCAATGGAAGGGCAGGGCTGCTCTCCTGCACAATCACAGAATGAAAACTCAGTCATGCACAGCTTTTTGAGAGATGCCACAACTGCTCAGGAAGGTGCAGCAACACACTGGTGGCGGCAGCACTTGCCGCACAAAAGCAAGAACAAAAGTTGTCCTTCCCACCCAGCATCAGCGGGCTTTGAAAATCTCAGACAGAGCGGTTCCAGTCCCAGAGCCACTGTGGATCAGGGTATCACAGCGCCCTCGAGCCGAAGCTCAACACAGCAGCCAGGGCGACGTGTGGCGTCTCCTGTGTCTGTCGAGCCTTGCCACACGACAAGAAACAAACAAATCCCAAGGAAACAAATCAACAAAAAGCTAAAACTTAATTCCCCCAAATCAAGATTCTTCATTCATTCAAAGATAATAACTTCTTGATGAATTATCTTTTCAGTCATTCTAAGATAGTAACTTCTTGATGAATTATCTTAAAAGGGTAAGAAATTACTTTCTCAGCAACGTAATGATAGATATGGCAAGAGTAATGTGGTGTGATCCTTTATAAAATGTCCTCGTTTCAAGCACACATTTTTGACATCCAAGCTTGCTAAAATTTAACTTAGAATTTGTGAATGGGGAAAAAACATTTACCTTTCCCCATCAAAAAGTTAACCATCAAGCAAGCTGAGGCCCAAGATCTGGAGGAAATCAGCTTGGCATACGCACAGGCGAGTAACATCACAGAGCTACTCCAGCATGGAGATCCGGCCAACCAGAAGGGACTGCTTTTAAATTAGAGAGCTATTTTAAAAGGATTTTTCTAATAAATAATCAGACCCTAAGGGATCAAGAGGTCAAAAAAAGGGGGTCATAATGATTAAAAATGAGGGCTCTTGGTTACACTACCCAGTCTGACCACACAGAAACCACGGGATCCCATTTAGTGGCACACTAGCCACTCCAGGTAACAGCAATCTCACTGGCAAAATGGGAACAATGGTAGTTTGTGAGAGTCACTGACAGGTTTAAAATACACAGATAATACACAGCATGTTACAAACACTCTACATGTGAGCTGCTGTCACCTCCCACCCCCCATCATCACCTATGAGTCTAGATTCAACTTAAATCACACTGAAGTGGAAAAAGGGAAGAGGAAAAGCAGCAAGAGGTTTTTAACTTAATTCAGACCACAAACTGAAATTCAGCAAAGCCTGTTTTGCTAATGAAAAAGGACAAAAATAGGAGTAGTTCTGAATCTACTACGCTCTGTCTGGGATTTCCTGTTATGATCGCTGACATGCAAAGCTCATCTTAAGGCAGATCCAGCAGAGGCAGATGCTAGCAAGTCAGAGATGACTGATACATGAGATACACACATTTGCCTCCACTTCCCGAGTAATCATCGATCAGTGGATCAACTGAAGGTAGGCAAGGAGGGAAACACAAAAAGGGTCAAAGTTCAGGTTCAGCAGTGACAGAGAGGGGACAGAGCAGTATTTGGCATTTGGAAAAGTGAAAACAATTAACACTTAGAATAGTATACTACCATTTTACAAACTGTATGCATTCACTTAAACTCTGGTGCTAATTAGTAAGGACTAAACTAGAAAAGGCCTTGAAAATCTTACTAGAATGCCAAACAATAATATTCATCTCAAACTCAAAAAATAAACATGTGCTTTATTAAATAAACTGATATACTATTACATTGAGTAAGATTAACTCCCTCAGGAGAACTTCTGATTGGGCATTATGTAGGCAGAACACTGAGGTCAGAAAGATTCATTTTAAGATACTTGTTTAAGACTCTGGAAATCTAATTCTTGAACTTGATAATTTTCCTCTTCGTAAGTTTATAAGGAGTGATGTGGGGGTTATTAAGCCCCCAACTCCAAGGCAAATCTTATGGTGGGTTTCTTATATATACATATATATATTCAGTATTACTACTACATTAATTAGAATAAACTCATAGCACAAAAGGGAAAAGTTCAAGTAACAATGTTATAAAGTAATTAACTTCTCAGTGAGAATAAAGAACATTTCAAATAAACGTCACTGCTGATCTAAAACAGAAATCTAATAAAAGACACAAGTAATGATACATGATGTTTTAAAACAAGTAATTTCATGAGTTCAAAACCTGGTACATGGTACATAACAGAAATTCTGAGATTAGTTTCAATGCGCTTTTCTTTTGGCGGGGCGGACAGGTAGGACTGCCCAGCCTATGGGGTCGCAGTCCCCTGACCAGTGATGGAACGTGGGCTGTGGCAGTGAAAGCCCCGAATCCTAACCACTATGCTGCAAGGGAACTACCCTTAACAGGCTACTTAAGAAGTTAAGGGGCAAAAAAATACCTCTTTCTGTATCATCAAGCTTTACGCCTGTCTGGGATTTCCTGTTATGATCGCTGACATGCAAAGCTCATCTTAAGGCAGATCCAGCAGAGGCAGATGCTAGCAAGTCAGAGATGACTGATACATGAGATACACACATTTGCCTCCACTTCCCGAGTAATCATCGATCAGTGGATCAACTGAAGGTAGGCAAGGAGGAAACACAAAAAGGGTCAAAGTTCAGGTTCAGCAGTGACAGAGAGGGGACAGAGCAGTATTTGGCATTTGGAAAAGTGAAAACAATTAACACTTAGAATAGTATACTACCATTTTACAAACTGTATGCATTCACTTAAACTCTGGTGCTAATTAGTAAGGACTAAACTAGAAAAGGCCTTGAAAATCTTACTAGAATGCCAAACAATAATATTCATCTCAAACTCAAAAAATAAACATGTGCTTTATTAAATAAACTGATATACTATTACATTGAGTAAGATTAACTCCCTCAGGAGAACTTCTGATTGGGCATTATGTAGGCAGAACACTGAGGTCAGAAAGATTCATTTTAAGATACTTGTTTAAGACTCTGGAAATCTAATTCTTGAACTTGATAATTTTCCTCTTCGTAAGTTTATAAGGAGTGATGTGGGGGTTATTAAGCCCCCAACTCCAAGGCAAATCTTATGGTGGGTTTCTTATATATACATATATATATTCAGTATTACTACTACATTAATTAGAATAAACTCATAGCACAAAAGGGAAAAGTTCAAGTAACAATGTTATAAAGTAATTAACTTCTCAGTGAGAATAAAGAACATTTCAAATAAACGTCACTGCTGATCTAAAACAGAAATCTAATAAAAGACACAAGTAATGATACATGATGTTTTAAAACAAGTAATTTCATGAGTTCAAAACCTGGTACATGGTACATAACAGAAATTCTGAGATTAGTTTCAATGCGCTTTTCTTTTGGCGGGGCGGACAGGTAGGACTGCCCAGCCTATGGGGTCGCAGTCCCCTGACCAGTGATGGAACGTGGGCTGTGGCAGTGAAAGCCCCGAATCCTAACCACTATGCTGCAAGGGAACTACCCTTAACAGGCTACTTAAGAAGTTAAGGGGCAAAAAAATACCTCTTTCTGTATCATCAAGCTTTATCAAGTTCCTTAAATCTAAGTTTAAGAGCCATGGAGAGAAAAGGAATGGAGTTTGTGTTGGTCCTTGATTAACTTACTATCAATAATATCTCCCAAGCCCTGAGCACGAAGAAGGTCCTTCAGCCGCGTCACCTCCTCCTTTAATTCACGAACCAGTTTGGCATTGGGGTCCTCGTTGATAACAGCATTGCATTTAATTTGTTTTGCACGGTCTGCATACCTAGATCCAGAAAGTAGACATGTTTTTGGCATTCCTCAAACGCCCTACTTCTCTTAAGTAACACCGTTATTTCTAAATCAAACAGCTTGAGTGTTTACACATTTTATGAGCCTCAGTAAAAGTACATTTGTAGAAAGCTTTATATGACCTTACAAAGATGAGGAAAAACGCTCCCATGAATTTAAGTGACTTCCTCAATATCACAAAGGGAATAAAAGAGAGGAATTCGAAACTAATTTATTAGACTATTTAGCGTTTCTTCCATTATATCAAGAATGGCTTTAATGAAAGAAGAGTCCCAGGGCTTCCCCTGGTGGTTCAGTGGATAAGGACACCACCTTGCAGTGCAAGAGGCGCCGGTTCGATCCCTGGCCTGGGAAGATCCCACGTGCCGCGGAGCGGCTGGACTGATGTGTCCAATCACCGAGCCGGAGCTCTGGAGCGCATGCGCCCAGAGCTGGCACTCTGCAACAACAGACGCCACCACGATGGGAGGCCCACAGGAGCCAAGGAACAAAGACGGATGAAAAATAGAGAAATGGAAGACCAATGGAAGTGGCCCGCCCACTCCCCTCCCTCCCCAACCCGGTCCCCGCCCAAAATAAATAAATAAATAAATCTTTAAAAAAAAAAGAAAGAAGAGTTTCAGATTAATGTAATGGAACTGTTCTATTAGCTAATAATCTGTCAGTAATTTTTAAAATATTACATGTACTCATAATTTCATTACTTTTTACGATGTAAGTGAGCATTTCTATAATGACAAACACGAGAAGGGAACATTTCTTTTTAAAGAAATAAGTACTGTAAAAAAATTTTAGTATTATGTAAGTTAACCAAAAATCTCACTAGAGCAAATTTAATATCTTTCTTATCAAAAAGTTCCTGTTTTTCTTAATGCAAATGAAAACTATAAATAGGTGGTGTGCGCGCATGCACATGCAGTCAGGTCTGACTCTTAGCGAGGTAAATCCTACTAAAATAAAAATAATTTTTCCCAATGTTTTCCCTGTTACGAGAGGGATGGATCATTGTTTACTCAAGCAACTACCCACATAGTATAAGACAACCCATGGCATAACAAAATGACTAATGGGAGCACTGTCTTTTCCTTAGCTATAGAGATCAAACTGGAGTACCTCAGAGTGCTCAAAGTTTCATCGTAGTTGATATCAGCTGGGCTCAGGGCTGCAACCATTGCAGTCCGAGAATTGCCACCTAAAAAGACAAATCATGCAATCAATTAAAATAAATACATATTAAAAAAATATGAATCATGATTATCTCAAGTCATACATGTTTTAGAAAGCCTCATTATATGCCCACAAGATGAGGAAAACGCTCCCATGAATTTAAGTGACTTCCTCAATATCACAAAGGGAATAAAAGAGAGGAATTCGAAACTAATTTATTAGACTATTTAGCGTTTCTTCCATTATATCAAGAATGGCTTTAATGAAAGAAGAGTCCCAGGGCTTCCCCTGGTGGTTCAGTGGATAAGGACACCACCTTGCAGTGCAAGAGGCGCCGGTTCGATCCCTGGCCTGGGAAGATCCCACGTGCCGCGGAGCGGCTGGACTGATGTGTCCAATCACCGAGCCGGAGCTCTGGAGCGCATGCGCCCAGAGCTGGCACTCTGCAACAACAGACGCCACCACGATGGGAGGCCCACAGGAGCCAAGGAACAAAGACGGATGAAAAATAGAGAAATGGAAGACCAATGGAAGTGGCCCGCCCACTCCCCTCCCTCCCCAACCCGGTCCCCGCCCAAAATAAATAAATAAATAAATCTTTAAAAAAAAAAGAAAGAAGAGTTTCAGATTAATGTAATGGAACTGTTCTATTAGCTAATAATCTGTCAGTAATTTTTAAAATATTACATGTACTCATAATTTCATTACTTTTTACGATGTAAGTGAGCATTTCTATAATGACAAACACGAGAAGGGAACATTTCTTTTTAAAGAAATAAGTACTGTAAAAAAATTTTAGTATTATGTAAGTTAACCAAAAATCTCACTAGAGCAAATTTAATATCTTTCTTATCAAAAAGTTCCTGTTTTTCTTAATGCAAATGAAAACTATAAATAGGTGGTGTGCGCGCATGCACATGCAGTCAGGTCTGACTCTTAGCGAGGTAAATCCTACTAAAATAAAAATAATTTTTCCCAATGTTTTCCCTGTTACGAGAGGGATGGATCATTGTTTACTCAAGCAACTACCCACATAGTATAAGACAACCCATGGCATAACAAAATGACTAATGGGAGCACTGTCTTTTCCTTAGCTATAGAGATCAAACTGGAGTACCTCAGAGTGCTCAAAGTTTCATCGTAGTTGATATCAGCTGGGCTCAGGGCTGCAACCATTGCAGTCCGAGAATTGCCACCTAAAAAGACAAATCATGCAATCAATTAAAATAAATACATATTAAAAAAATATGAATCATGATTATCTCAAGTCATACATGTTTTAGAAAAAAATTTTATTGAATGTGTCAAATCAGACAGCAAAATCTGAGATTCTAAGATTTAATCAGTAAATTTTGGGAACGTTCCCAGGCCAGGCACTGTTACATGTGAATACTGCTGTCTGGATGCACTGTGTCCAGCTTCCTTCTTCTCACCCCAATGAAGACCTCAAGCGGGGCTTCCCTGGTGGTCTAGTGGGTAAAGAGCATGCCCTGCAGTGCAAGGGGCACCGGTTCGATCCCTGACCTGGGAAGATCCGCACGTGCCGCGGAGCAACTGGACCGGTGTGTCTGAATTATGAGCCATCGCTCTGGAGCACATGTGCCCGGAGTCAGAGCTCTGTAACAAGGGAGGCCACTGTGATGGGAGACCCACACAGGCCAAGAATAAAGATGGATGAAAATAAACAAAAAATCTATAAAAAGAGGCCAAAATTTAAAAAAAGAAAAGAAAAAAAAACATCTCGGGCGCTCCACAGGAGCCACTCTTAGTGACAGGAAGGTCACTGGTGACGTAAACAGCCATTCCCAGCCACTTCTTTCCATCAGCAACATGTTACACAGCTAATCACTCCCTGTTCATCAAGAAGGAAGGAAAGAGGCTAAAATAACAGTGAATAACAGGTAAAAAGGTCCAAAAACATCAGCTAAGAGGAACAACATCTAATCATGTACCCCTCAACGAGCATGGGTTTTCAAAAAGGAAGAAGGAACAACAGTCTGTGTGAAGCAGGTGTGTGATCAGATAAACAACTACTCCACAGAACTGGGGAAGCCTGGGAGCAAATCCTAATTTAAAGGTGAGTAATAATATCACAGGCAAGATACAGAAGATGCTCATTAAAAGTAGCATCCTGGGGCTTCCCTGGTGGTCCAGTCGGTAAGGACACCACCTTGCAGTGCAAGGAGCGCTGGTTCAATCCCTGGCCTGAGAAGATCCCACGTGCTGCAGAGCAGCTGGACCGATGTGTCCAACTACCGAGCCGGAGCTCTGGAGCGCATGCGCCCAGAGCCGGTGCTCTGTGACAAGAGAGGCCACTGCGATTGGAGGCCCACACAGGCCAAAGAACAAAGATGGATGAAAATAAATGACAGACCAATAGAAGTGTCAAAAATTGAAAAAAAAAAAAAAAAAAAAAAGGAGCATCCTGGCTATTCTCCTAGCTAAGACGGCAGAGTGGGAAGACCCTGACTGACCAGGCATGCTGAAATGACAACTGTCTACAGAGCAACTACTGGTAAGAAAAATCAGAAGCCCAGCAGAACAGTTCTACAACTAAAGAAGGAATCACAAGACAGGTAGGTGGGACAGCGATCTGGAATGGTCAAGACCCATAGCCCTGGGTGGGCAACCCACAAACGAGAATATTTAAAATTGTAGAGGTTCTCCCCAAAGAGCAAAGGGCTTAAGCTCTGTCTCAATAGACTCCTGCAACAGAAAGATGAGCCCCAAGAATGTTCGTCTCTGAAGCCCAAGAGGTTAATTTGGGTAGAGCCAGAGAGGGCTGTCGAAAATAGACTCCAGTCTTAAAGAGTGCACACAAAAAGTACATGCTCTGGGACCCAGGGCAGAAGTAGTAGCTTGAAAGGAGCCTGGGTCAGACCCACAGGCTGAACCTGGAAGACAAGAAACAGGAGTACTAGCTGGCAGCAGCCAATTCTGGGAGTGCATTCTACCACAAGGTCACTGACACAGTCTAGTTCCATTTTTCAATTCTACCTCCAGCTAATTAGCACTGGGACTGGCCCTGCCCACCAGTAGGTCTGCTGTCTTAAGACCCCCAGAACCCAGAACCATTCTAGGACCCAGCTCTGTTTACCAGGAGACCCAGGACCTGGCCCTGCACACCAGTGCACTAGCACTAGCCCCAGGGATCCCTAGGGTCCTGCCGTCAGAGACCCTGGGCCCCAGTTCTGCCCACCAGGGGGCTGGCACTAGCCCCAAGATGTCCTGGGCTACAATCCCACTTGCCAGCAGACAGAAACCATCTCTGAGACTCCTCGGACCCCTCAGTCAGCTGCTCCAGGATCTAGCCCCACTCACCAGCATGCCACCACCAACCATAGGACACCAGACCCTGCAAGCAGCCCTATCAGGAACTGGTCTGGGCCACCATGAGGCTGACAACAGATCCAGGACCCCTAGTTCTGTAACCACCCACTCCAGAACCTAGCCTGATCCATCAACGGCTGGCAGCCTCCACATAATGTAAGGCCTGGAAACCAAGTGGACCAGGGGTCAGCCTCGCCTATCAGACTTCCCACAGCAGCCAGCCTGCCTCAAGAGAAGGACCCATGTATCACAAACAGGGGGCACCCCTCGAGAACGCAGCTCTGGTGACCAGAGGGAAGTGCACTGATGGGATGCACAGGACATCCACAAAGACCACTCCTCCAAGGTCAGGACACCACCAACCTACCAGATACACACTGCCAACCTGCCAGATACACACAGATCAAAACAGCAAACGGAGCAAAGTGAGGCAACACAGAAATACGTTTAAACTGAAAGAACAAGATAAAATGCCAGAAGAACTAAGAGATGACACACAATCTACCTAATAAAGAGTTTAAAATGACAAAAGGGAAAAACCTATAACGAATAATACTCTCCCTGGCAAGGCTTTCACTCAGGTCTGATGGAGATACCAAAAGTTTCACATTCAAGAGTTCAGTACCACCAAATCAGTTCTACAGGAAATGTTAAAGGAACTTCTCTAAGTAAAAGAGAAAAGGTCACAACTAAAACATGAAAACTACGAAGGGAAAAATCTCATTGGAAAAGGAAAATACACAGTAAGGTAGCAAACCAGTCATGGATAAAGCAAGTAGGAAGGCTAACAGACACAAGTAGGAAAATCACCTATAGCCTCAATAAAGAGTTAAGGGATACACAAAACAAAACATTTAAGACATGACATTTAAACATGAGTTGGGGAGCAGTAAAAAGGCTGGGTTGTCAAAATACATGAATTTAAGAGATCAATAATTTAGAATAATCCACACAGAGACTGCTATGTAAAGGATGGGACATAGAGTGAATAACTACGTAATATCTTTGTATGGTAACATATTGTAACTCGACTTCAAGTAATGTATTGTAACTAGACTTCTACAGTTATCTGTTTGAAATGTATCGAAACACAAAATCACCTTGCTATGTAACAGGAACTAACATAGTGCTATAGGTCAACTATACTTCATAAACAAACTCAGAAACAGAGATTAGACTCCTGGTTACCAGTGGCAAAGGAGTAGGACAGAGGGGAAATTCGATGACTGTGGTCCAAAGCTGCAAACTTACAGGTATAAGATAAATAATTATTAGGAATGTAATATACAACATGATAAATATAACTAACACTGGAGTATGGTATATATGAAAGTTGTTAAGAGAGTAAATCCTGAGTTCTCATCATAAGAAAACATTTTTTTCTATTTTATTAAATTTATATCTATATGAGATAATGGATGTTCACTAAACTTATTGTGATAATTATTTCATGATGTATGTAAGTCAAATCATTATGCTGTACCGGCACTTTTACATGTCAATTATAGCTAAAAAAAATAATAATAAAGTAAAGATTGCAGAAGAACTAAGAGATGACACACAATCTACCTAATAAAGAGTTTAAAATGACAAGGGGAAAAACCTATAACGAATAATACTCTCCCTGGCAAGGCTTTCACTCAGGTCTGATGGAGATACCAAAAGTTTCACATTCAAGAGTTCAGTACCACCAAATCAGTTCTACAGGAAATGTTAAAGGAACTTCTCTAAGTAAAAGAGAAAAGGTCACAACTAAAACATGAAAACTACGAAGGGAAAAATCTCATTGGAAAAGGAAAATACACAGTAAGGTAGCAAACCAGTCATGGATAAAGCAAGTAGGAAGGCTAACAGACACAAGTAGGAAAATCACCTATAGCCTCAATAAAGAGTTAAGGGATACACAAAACAAAACATTTAAGACATGACATTTAAACATGAGTTGGGGAGCAGTAAAAAGGCTGGGTTGTCAAAATACATGAATTTAAGAGATCAATAATTTAGAATAATCCACACAGAGACTGCTATGTAAAGGATGGGACATAGAGTGAATAACTACGTAATATCTTTGTATGGTAACATATTGTAACTCGACTTCAAGTAATGTATTGTAACTAGACTTCTACAGTTATCTGTTTGAAATGTATCGAAACACAAAATCACCTTGCTATGTAACAGGAACTAACATAGTGCTATAGGTCAACTATACTTCATAAACAAACTCAGAAACAGAGATTAGACTCCTGGTTACCAGTGGCAAAGGAGTAGGACAGAGGGGAAATTCGATGACTGTGGTCCAAAGCTGCAAACTTACAGGTATAAGATAAATAATTATTAGGAATGTAATATACAACATGATAAATATAACTAACACTGGAGTATGGTATATATGAAAGTTGTTAAGAGAGTAAATCCTGAGTTCTCATCATAAGAAAACATTTTTTTCTATTTTTTAAATTTGTTTAATCTGTATAAGATAATGGATGTTCACTAAACTTATTGTGATAATCATTTCATGATGTATGTAAACCAAAACATTATGCTGTACACCGGCACTTTCAAATGTACTGTATGTCAATTATAGCTAAAAAAAAATAATAATAAAGTAAAATTAAGGCAAGCAAATCCAACCAGCTTAAACCAAGAGGAAGAATGAAAAAAGGGAAAGATCACTCAAACAGAGATTATTCTCAAAAAAACCAGACACACAGAAGAATGAACCACAAAGATAATTGGTAAACACCTTCAAAAAGATGACTGCACACCATTAAAGAGATGATTACGTACCTAGATTTTCTCGAAGGAGCCATGTAAGTACAGAGTCTCTGTAGGGAATAAAATCAGTCTTCTTCTTCTTCTTACTCTGTTAAACAGAAAGAAATGGCCTTAGCCTCTCTCAGCATTGTTAGAGAGGGATAATTCACATGGAAGACAATTAGTCTAAGATTCCCAGGTAAATTAAATTACAGTAGGACACCATCACTGTTGAAGTTTAACACAGCTTCAGTTCTTCATAATACCCAAAACTCATTCAATAAATAATTCTTTCTTATATTTTATTGTGAAAAATTTACAGTATTCTCAGCCATTTGGAGAGTAGCATACTGAGCTACCATATTCACCATGCAGCTCCAATCATTACCAATATTTCACCAATCACATATCAATGATCACTCACACTCTTTTCTACATTTTTTTCTCCCTGAACCATTCTGGAGGAAATTGCAGGTCCCATGCCCTTTTATCCCTAAACACTTGAGCAGATAGGGACATTCTCTTACACAGTCACAGTTCAATGACTAAAGTCAGGAAATTTAACACCAGTATAATGCTACTATCTCATTTATATCTTAGAAGATTTAGCCTGACGGGCAAGGAGTAGGACAGAGGGGAAATTCGATGACTGTGGTCCAAAGCTGCAAACTTACAGGTATAAGATAAATAATTATTAGGAATGTAATATACAACATGATAAATATAACTAACACTGGAGTATGGTATATATGAAAGTTGTTAAGAGAGTAAATCCTGAGTTCTCATCATAAGAAAACATTTTTTTCTATTTTTTAAATTTGTTTAATCTGTATAAGATAATGGATGTTCACTAAACTTATTGTGATAATCATTTCATGATGTATGTAAACCAAAACATTATGCTGTACACCGGCACTTTCAAATGTACTGTATGTCAATTATAGCTAAAAAAAAATAATAATAAAGTAAAATTAAGGCAAGCAAATCCAACCAGCTTAAACCAAGAGGAAGAATGAAAAAAGGGAAAGATCACTCAAACAGAGATTATTCTCAAAAAAACCAGACACACAGAAGAATGAACCACAAAGATAATTGGTAAACACCTTCAAAAGATGACTGCACACCATTAAAGAGATGATTACGTACCTAGATTTTCTCGAAGGAGCCATGTAAGTACAGAGTCTCTGTAGGGAATAAAATCAGTCTTCTTCTTCTTCTTACTCTGTTAAACAGAAAGAAATGGCCTTAGCCTCTCTCAGCATTGTTAGAGAGGGATAATTCACATGGAAGACAATTAGTCTAAGATTCCCAGGTAAATTAAATTACAGTAGGACACCATCACTGTTGAAGTTTAACACAGCTTCAGTTCTTCATAATACCCAAAACTCATTCAATAAATAATTCTTTCTTATATTTTATTGTGAAAAATTTACAGTATTCTCAGCCATTTGGAGAGTAGCATACTGAGCTACCATATTCACCATGCAGCTCCAATCATTACCAATATTTCACCAATCACATATCAATGATCACTCACACTCTTTTCTACATTTTTTTCTCCCTGAACCATTCTGGAGGAAATTGCAGGTCCCATGCCCTTTTATCCCTAAACACTTGAGCAGATAGGGACATTCTCTTACACAGTCACAGTTCAATGACTAAAGTCAGGAAATTTAACACCAGTATAATGCTACTATCTCATTTATATCTTGGGACAGGCTCTAAAGCAAATCCACATTGCATCTAAGAATACTTCAGGTACATATCTCTAAAAGAGAAGGACATTATAAAAATGAAAAAAGTAACTTTAAGATCACTCTCACACTTAACAAAAGTAACAATTCCTTAATTACCATCTAATAGCCAATCCTCAAATAATAATTTTTATGTTTTGCAAAGGCACAAATATAAATCCTGTGCATTCCAAACTGGATGTCTGAGAGCAACTCATTCAGTTAATAAATTTATTTGGCCAACTGCCAAATCATCAAGAGGCTTACTACATATCTAGTATAAACTATGACACACACTGGTTTCTTTTTTATTTTTTAAATTTTGGCCTCTTTTTTTTTATTATTGATATTTTTTTTGTTAATTTTCATCTACCTTTACTCTTTGGCCTATGTGGGCCTCCCATTGCAGCGGCCTCTCTTCTTGCAGAGCACCGGCTCTGGGTGCATGCGCTCCAGAGTGCTGGCTTGTAACTGGACACACTGGTCCAGCCACTCTATGGCACGTGGGATCTTCCCAGGCCAGGGATCGAACCGACCTTGCATTGCAAGGCAGACTCTTAACCCACTGGACCACCAGGGAAATTCACATTTGGTTTCTTTAAAAGGAAATCATGGGCTTCCCCTGGTGGTCCAGTGGGTAAGGACACCGCCTTGCAGTGCAAGGGGCGCCGGTTTGATCCCTGGCCTGGGAAGATCGCACGTGCTGCGGAGCGGCTGGACCTATGTGTCCAATTACCAAGCTGGAGCTCTGGAGCGCATGCACTTAGAGCCGGTGTTCTGCGACGACAGACGCCTCCGCGATGGGAGGCCCACACAGGCCAAGGAACAAAGACGGATAAAAATAGAAAAATGAAGGACCAATAGAAGTGGCCCGCCCGCTCCCCTCTCTCCCCAACCCAATCCCTGCCCAAAAAAATAAATAAATTTAAAAAAAGGAAATCATGTCTAAAATTAATAATGATAATAATAATAATAACTTAAAAATAAAATAAAATAAATCTGGGGGATTCCCTGGTGTCTCAGTGGTTAAGAGTTTGCCTGCCAATGCAGGAGATTCAGGTTCAATCCCTGATCCCAGAGGATCTCACATGCTGCGGATCAGCTAAGCCCATGAGCCACAACTATTGAGCCCGTGCTCTAGAGCCTTAGAGCCACAACTATCAAGCCCATGTGCCGCAACTACTGAAGGCCATGTGCCCCAGAGCCCATTTTACAACGAGAAAAATCACCGCAAAAAGAAGATCCTACATGTGGCGGAGCAACTAAATCCATGAGCCACAACTATTAAGCCTGTGCTCTAAAGCTTCAGAGCCACACTATTAAGCCCATGTGCCACAACTACTGAAGCCCATGAGCCCTAGAACCTGAATTCTACAACAAGAAAAGTCACCGCAACAAGAAGCCTGTTCACCTCAACTAGAGAGTAGCCTGCACTCCCTGCAACTAGAGAAGAACTTGTGGCAGCAGTGAAAACCCAGAATAGACAAAAATAAAAATAAATAAGGGCTTCCCTGGTGGTCCAGTGGGTAGAGAGTCTGCCTTGCAGTACAAGGAGTGCCAGTTCAATCCCTGGCAAGGAAAGATCCCACGTGCCACAGAGTGGCTAGACCAGTGTGTCCAATTACAAGCCAGTGCTCTGGTGTGCAGACGCCCAGAGTCAGTGGTCTGCAACTAGAGAGGCCACTGCAATGGGAGGCCCACACAGGCCAAAGAATAAAAATGGATGAAAATAAATAAAAGACCAATGAAAGAGGCCAAAATTCAAAATAAATAAATAATTAAAAATAAATAAATAAATCTGACCATTAGAATTAGGACTCAAAGTGAAAAGGTCTAAGAAAGTGATGTAATTTGCTGGTCTGGAGATTTACAGACTGCAGAAAAAGTCTCTATATTCATCAAGAGCTTATTACTTGTACTTCTCTCTCCATGGCCCATTTCAATATCACAGAATAAAGCAAAAAACATCAATGCAATCCAATGCTAAAATGAAGGAAACTATATCCTCTGAAAGTAAAAAGAATGCAAACACTTTGTGTATAATTTGTTGTTGTTCAATTGCTGCTTAGCTATGTCCAACTCTTTGTGACCCCATGGACCGTAGTACATCAGGCTTCCCTGTAATGACTACTCCAATATCTGCTGGCTTACTGCTGTGTTGTGATAATTTAAGAAACTATGGGGAAAGCCAAGGTTCACTGATAAACATCTCCCCAGTAACAGGCAGTTTTATAATCCATTCCTGGCATAACCTGAGGTCATATTATACTAAGGATGATTTGCTTCTTGCTAAATCCTGGACATTCAGAAAAAGAGTACCAAGTAACTGACTTCTGGTTTGTTGAGGAGGAAAGGAAGTAGGCAAATTGGCACTTGAATTCCATCTCATCAAATACGTCTCCAACATCTTGGGATGGTTGGATGGCATCACCAACTCAATGGACATGAACTTAAGCAAACTCTAGGAGACAGTGAAGGACAGGGAAGCCTGGCATGCTGCAGTCCGTGGTGTTGCAAAGAGTTGGACATGACTTGGAGACTGAATAACAAGATCCTGCTCCGCCCACAGACATGTTCACCAATGAGGACACCATTTACCACAAAAGGTTCTATTTCTAAATTACACAGACCTTTAGGGAGAATTAACCCTCTCAGTCATTCACGGCTGAGTGGGACTTTCATTTCACATGAAATTCTTGGGGCCTGAAACCGTCACTGTAGCCTCTCTGGTTAGTGGGTAGAGAGTCTGCCTTGCAGTACAAGGAGTGCCAGTTCAATCCCTGGCAAGGAAAGATCCCACGTGCCACAGAGCGGCTAGACCAGTGTGTCCAATTACAAGCCAGTGCTCTGGTGTGCAGACGCCCAGAGTCAGTGGTCTGCAACTAGAGAGGCCACTGCAATGGGAGGCCCACACAGGCCAAAGAATAAAAATGGATGAAAATAAATAAAAGACCAATGAAAGAGGCCAAAATTCAAAATAAATAAATAATTAAAAATAAATAAATAAATCTGACCATTAGAATTAGGACTCAAAGTGAAAAGGTCTAAGAAAGTGATGTAATTTGCTGGTCTGGAGATTTACAGACTGCAGAAAAAGTCTCTATATTCATCAAGAGCTTATTACTTGTACTTCTCTCTCCATGGCCCATTTCAATATCACAGAATAAAGCAAAAAACATCAATGCAATCCAATGCTAAAATGAAGGAAACTATATCCTCTGAAAGTAAAAAGAATGCAAACACTTTGTGTATAATTTGTTGTTGTTCAATTATTGCTTAGGTATGTCCAACTCTTTGTGACCCCATGGACCGTAGTACATCAGGCTTCCCTGTAATGACTACTCCAATATCTGCTGGCTTACTGCTGTGTTGTGATAATTTAAGAAACTATGGGGAAAGCCAAGGTTCACTGATAAACATCTCCCCAGTAACAGGCAGTTTTATAATCCATTCCTGGCATAACCTGAGGTCATATTATACTAAGGATGATTTGCTTCTTGCTAAATCCTGGACATTCAGAAAAAGAGTACCAAGTAACTGACTTCTGGTTTGTTGAGGAGGAAAGGAAGTAGGCAAATTGGCACTTGAATTCCATCTCATCAAATACGTCTCCAACATCTTGGGATGGTTGGATGGCATCACCAACTCAATGGACATGAACTTAAGCAAACTCTAGGAGACAGTGAAGGACAGGGAAGCCTGGCATGCTGCAGTCCGTGGTGTTGCAAAGAGTTGGACATGACTTGGAGACTGAATAACAAGATCCTGCTCCGCCCACAGACATGTTCACCAATGAGGACACCATTTACCACAAAAGGTTCTATTTCTAAATTACACAGACCTTTAGGGAGAATTAACCCTCTCAGTCATTCACGGCTGAGTGGGACTTTCATTTCACATGAAATTCTTGGGGCCTGAAACCGTCACTGTAGCCTCTCTGTTTCCCACTGCATCTAAACCCTTTGCCTATGCTTAGTACTGAAAATGTTGCAAGATTTAAAGTATGCCAGTTACAATGACTGCCAACAGAACTGTAAAAATGAGTAAGCAATGCCAGATTCTAAAATGTTCCATATTCATTTCTGAGAGTTAGGCTAAACTAAGGAGTAGCTAAATGAAGTATAAATAGAACTTCAACCTTTTTCATTTAAAAATATCCCAGAATTTAGCCATTTCTTTATTTGCTCTCATAAAAAATTAATCTCCTGTTCTCACATCCACAATTTTTTTAAAAATAAGTATTTTAGCAGCTACATAACAAGTTTTACCTAGACCATTAACCTCACTAAAAAAAACTATTTAAGTTTGAATGGAAATAATCCTGTTTCTCTATTCAGTGAAAACAACAATATGTCTTAATTCACCAAAAATCATGCTTGTCATATAAAAATTAAAATTTATTTCTGATCTCTTACAGTTTATCACACAGACACATAAAATTTTGGACTGGGTTTTATGAAACAGACTATAAAAAATCATTTGCAAAAATCTGTGGCATAGATCAATGTAGGGAATACATAGAAAAATACTTTGTTAACTTTTCCTTTGGTTGATATGGATGCAAACAGATGAGTAAATGGACAGGACAAGTTAGAAATAAAATTTACTTTGGTTAACTTATCAAATGGAAAAAGAGTACCAAGTAACTGACTTCTGGTTTGTTGAGGAGGAAAGGAAGTAGGCAAATTGGCACTTGAATTCCATCTCATCAAATACGTCTCCAACATCTTGGGATGGTTGGATGGCATCACCAACTCAATGGACATGAACTTAAGCAAACTCTAGGAGACAGTGAAGGACAGGGAAGCCTGGCATGCTGCAGTCCGTGGTGTTGCAAAGAGTTGGACATGACTTGGAGACTGAATAACAAGATCCTGCTCCGCCCACAGACATGTTCACCAATGAGGACACCATTTACCACAAAAGGTTCTATTTCTAAATTACACAGACCTTTAGGGAGAATTAACCCTCTCAGTCATTCACGGCTGAGTGGGACTTTCATTTCACATGAAATTCTTGGGGCCTGAAACCGTCACTGTAGCCTCTCTGTTTCCCACTGCATCTAAACCCTTTGCCTATGCTTAGTACTGAAAATGTTGCAAGATTTAAAGTATGCCAGTTACAATGACTGCCAACAGAACTGTAAAAATGAGTAAGCAATGCCAGATTCTAAAATGTTCCATATTCATTTCTGAGAGTTAGGCTAAACTAAGGAGTAGCTAAATGAAGTATAAATAGAACTTCAACCTTTTTCATTTAAAAATATCCCAGAATTTAGCCATTTCTTTATTTGCTCTCATAAAAAATTAATCTCCTGTTCTCACATCCACAATTTTTTAAAAAATAAGTATTTTAGCAGCTACATAACAAGTTTTACCTAGACCATTAACCTCACTAAAAAAAACTATTTAAGTTTGAATGGAAATAATCCTGTTTCTCTATTCAGTGAAAACAACAACATGTCTTAATTCACCAAAAATCATGCTTGTCATATAAAAATTAAAATTTATTTCTGATCTCTTACAGTTTATCACACAGACACATAAAATTTTGGACTGGGTTTTATGAAACAGACTATAAAAAATCATTTGCAAAAATCTGTGGCATAGATCAATGTAGGGAATACATAGAAAAATACTTTGTTAACTTTTCCTTTGGTTGATATGGATGCAAACAGATGAGTAAATGGACAGGACAAGTTAGAATAATCACTAAATTTTGTCTTTATTGTTCTAGGATCCAGATTAGATAGTGGAAGTATATCCACACATGTATAATATCAAAAAGGAGAGATGTTTTCATCTAAGGCAACTTTTTCCAATGAAGAGAACAAAACAAAAAGCAAAACCTGAGAAAAACAGCACTGTGTTTGATAACATTTTTATAGACGTAGAGAATATGCAAATCTATATTTAAAACTATTTCAATGCAGACACTACGTCTCTCCCCAATGTTACTCTCATGATTTAGACGGACTATTAAGGACCCTATTATTTATGCAAAAGCCTATTGATACAGTTTAGAGTATCTGTGTAACTATACCTGGATTAACAAGGATATAAACAATATGGTTTCTAGAAGCAATTAGAAACACCTGATCCCAGAGCGTTCACTTTATGTATAACCAAAGAGCAGAAAAAAATTTTAATGATTTAAATAATGCATGACTTTTCATGGAAGGAAACCTATATGGCAGTCGCCTATATACCTCCTAGAGAGAAATAACATAAATTTCTTATGGTTACCATTCTAAAGCATAGTTGGCTTCTTAAAACTATTGGTATATCTTTCTTTAACCTCTTGTATTGGTGTGCCGTCTCCTGATTCACAGTTACCCTAGACAGCAATTCTAAATTCCAGAGCTAGAAAACAAGTAACATTTCTTGAAGGTTCCATTCGTACTTATGCCTCCATGCATGCTACTGAGGATTTAAAATCATCACAACAGGGCTTCCCTTGTGGCTCAGTGGATGAGAACTCGTCTGCCAATGCAGGAGACACAGGTTCGATCCCTGATCCGGGAAGATCCCACATACCGCAGAGGAGCTAAAGCCACACATCAACAAAGACCCAGCACAGCCAAAAATAAATACATAAAAGTTTAAAAAAATAAATAAATAAAATAAAATCATCACAACTGATTACACAGCTAGTTTATCCCTACCAAGGCCCACCATACCTTGCTGGTGCAGTTATCCTAAGGTGAAAGCATTTAAGAGAGAATGAGAACACAGGATAAGCCACCAAACAGAAAATATTTTAAGTCATTAAAAAAGTTTTTAAGTCATAAATTGACTATCACTTCTCAGAGACCAGCAACAAAATATTCACTTCTTTTTAGGGATTCAAATGAAGTACTAAACTAGAACATACAATAACTAGTACTTCTTAGATTCTAATCTAAATAATGAAGCCCCTTATACAAAAATTGGTTCAAGTTTTAGTGTTCTAATGCTAAGAAATAAGAAAAAATAAAACTATTTAAAAAATACTTGACTGGCCCACAAAACAACAGCATTCACCAAGGCAAATAGCTCAAAATACTGCAAACTGTACAGTATTCTACTTTAAAAAGGATATCCTACTTTTTTATCCTACTTTTCTATAGAAAAGAAAATGCAATAAATACACTCAGCTTTTTTTACAAGAGATACAAAATAAGGTTCAGTCAAACCTTGGTATTGCAAAGATCTAGTTTAATTCTAGTCTTAACTGGTCTACATTTACTTTCATTCTCTTTAATCACTTTTCAGTACAAAGTCAAAGTAAAACCTACTATCTTATCTGAAAAGCCCTAAAAGGAGAAAGGCATTATATAAAATGACAAAAAGAATACTCACCATGAGCAATCATAAAATAAAACCAATAGCTTTTGCTGAATACACAAACTTTCCCTTACAATGAGGTATAACACTTACCACCTCTGCCAGGGCTGAAATGACTTTACCCAGAGTTGTAAGAGACTTATTAATATTTGCTCCTTCCTGAAATCAACACCAAACATAAAAGAATTATGATCAAGAATTTCTACTACTGCCACACTGTATATAATACAGACAATACAACCAGCCATATGCTAGCATTGTTTTTAATTTATGACCACAAGTTCTAAAAACTTCCTTTAACCCTCAATCTTTTCTCCTTCCCACCTGCTGACAGGACAATACCACATGCCTAATTCAGTCCTAAATTATCACCCAAAGGTCTGTGCTCCGAAAACTCACAGATGCAGCCTTCTCCCTACAACTTACTGACATGCAATCTGTGCAGCAGATCTCTAAAGAAGTCCATGCTTGATTCCCACATCTGATGTCATGTATCACTTTCCTATTACTGTGCCTTACTTCATCTAACCAAATTCTAACTTTTCCTCAAAATACAATTCAATCTTCACCTTGACCATGAAGGCCTCTTTAACTATTATCATGCAACATATTTTGGCATTGAAGTTACAGTTCGGAAGTCTGAAAGTTTCTTCTGTCAATGCTTTTGTGGACCACATGGCCTCTGCTGCAACTTCTGAGCCCTGTCACTGTAGCTCAAAATAGCCACAGACAATACACAAACAGACTCGGCTGTGTCCCAAGAAAACTTTATTTACAAGAACAGGTAGGAGGCTGGGTTTGGCCACAGCCTGCCGACCTGTGCTGTAGAGCATTTACTGACTAGGCTGTTTACTTGGTAAAATACATACCTTTAATCGAGTCCCTTTGGCACCAGTTGAATCAGCTCGTTCACTTCCTGCTAGATCCACCAAGCTGATTTTACTGACCTGGTAAATAAGTTAACATTGGGGCAATTAAAAAATAAGTAAGGGAGAAGCAGAAAACGTTTAGAGCAAGAAATTAAAAGATTAAGGCATAGAGAACACTAAAAATACAAATTAGACCTAATGTGTGGCACAGGAAGATAAACATACTGTAGTTAATTTAAAAAGCATGCAAAAAGAGTTCAGAGCAGGGCTTCCCTGGTGGTCCAGTGGGTAAGGACACCGCCTTGCAGTGCAAGGGGCGCCGGTTCGATACCTGGTCTGGGAAGATCCCAAGTGCCGCGGAGCGGCTGGACCCATGTGTCCGATTACCGAGCAGGAGCTCTGGAGCGCGTGTGCCCAGAGCCGGTGCTCTGTGACAACAGAGGTCGCTGTAATGGGAGGCCCACACGGGCCAAAGAACAAAGAGGATGAAAATAGATAAATGAAAGACCAATAGAAGTGGCCCGCCCAACCACTTCCCTCCCCAACCCGCTTCCCTCTAAAAAAAAAAAAAAAAAGAGTTCAGAGCAATTATCTTTGTTTAAAAGAAGTAATTTCAGAATAAACACATTTTAAAACGGTGTGTCTTCAAAATATATAAAACTCACTGGTATCACCTCACACCAGTCAGAATGGCCATCATCAACAAATTGACAGACAATAAATGCTAGAGAGGGTGTGGAGAAAAGGGAACAGTCTTGCATTGTTGGTGGGAATGTAAACTGATACAACCACTATGGAAGACAGTATGAAGATTCCTCAAGAAACTAAAATAGAAGCACCATATGGCCCAGCAATCCCACTATTAGGCTTATACCCTGATGAAATCAAAAATGAAAGAGGCACCTGTACCCCAATGTTCACTGCAGCACTTTATACAATAGCTAGAACATGGAAGCAACCTAGATGTCCATCAACAAATGAATGGATACAAAAGCTCTGGTACATATATACAATGGAATACTACACAGCTGTAAAAAGAAATGCAGAGAAATCAGTCCTAATGAGGTGGTTGGATCTAGAACCTATCATAAAAAGTAAAGTAAGTCAAAAAGAGAAAGACAAGTACAATATACTAACACATATATATGGAATCTAGTAGGATGGTAATGATAACACATGCAATGAAGTGATGGCAAAACAGACATAGAAAATAGACATATGGACATCGTGGGGAATGAACAGTGGGTGGGAGGCATAAAGGAAGCATGAAAACCTATACTATCATATGTGAAACATATATGTGAAACATATACTATTGTGTCATATGTGAAAAAAATAGCTATTGTCATTGCGCTGTGGGAAATGGGGATCCTTCAGGGGCACTGTGCGATGGCCTGGAGGGGTGAGATGGGGGGGATATACATATGACTAATCTGGGATCATACATATCTGTAAACAACAAAACTCTGTAAAAGTAAAAAGTAAAATAAAAATTAAAAAAAAATATATATGTATATATATAAAAAACTCATTAACCCATTAAGAGACATGTTAAAAATGAAGTTTCTAGAAAATGAAACTCTCACATTGTGGATGGAATATAAAATGATACGACTGCTTTTGAAAGCAGTTTAGTAGATTTTTTTTTTCTTTTTTAAAAATTTCAGCCTCCTCTATTGGTTATTCATTTATTCATTTCCATCCATCTTTATTTCTCAGCACGTGTGGGCCTCCCACTGCAGTGGCCTCTCTTGGCTGCAGAGCACCGGCTCTAGGCACATGCGTTCCAGAGCGCTGGCTCGCCACTGGACACACTGGTCCAGCCGCTCCGCAGCATGCAGGATCCTCCCGGACTAGGGATCGAACCAGTGCCCCTTGCGCTGCAAGGCAGACTCTCCAACCACTGGACCACCAGGGAAGCCCTGAATTCTTAAGAAACTGAATATACACTGACTGCTAAGATGCAACCATTCTACTTCTAGTTATTAAAAAAACAAAAAACAACTGTGTACACAAAGACCTCCATTTACATAAATGTTCATGGCATCTTCATTTGTAATGATCAAAAACTGGTAACAATTTAGATGCTCATCAAAAGATGAATTAACACACAAACTGTGATATATCTACACAATTGAATACTAAATAGCCATAAAAATGAGTGAACTATTGATTCACAGGACAACATGGATAAATCTCAAAACTATTATGTTAAGTTGAAAGAAGCCAGGGTGAAAACAGTATATACTATATGATTCTATTTATACAAAACTCTGGAAAATGTAAACTCATCTACAGTGACAAAAAGCCAATCAGAGGTTGCCTGAGAAAGGGTGGAAGAGATTACAAAGGTATATGAGGCAGCTCTGTGGGGCCACAGAAATTCTCATGATCTGAACTGGCGTACTGGTTTCACTGGTGTACAGTAGCCCCATTTCCCAATACCTGGTTTCACTTCCCACAGTTTCAATTACCCGTAGTAAACTACAGCTGGAAAACATTAAATAGAAAATTCCTAAAACAAACAGTTCATAGGTTTTAAGTTGTGTGTCATTCTAAGTAGCATGATGAAATCTGGCTCTTGTCCATGCCTGGGACCAATCATCCCTTTATCCAGCGTATCCTACTCACCAGTCCCTCGGCAGCCATCTCAGTTATCAGATCAGCTCTTGGAGTATCACACTGCTGGTGCTCAAGTGACCCTTATTTTATTTAACAATGGCCCCAAAGCACAAGACTAGTAATGCTGATAATTCAGATATGCCAAAGTGAAGCTGTAAAGAGCATCCCTTAAGTATATGCTAAGGCTCCTAATATTTATGGTAGCAATGAATATTCTATTCATGAAATTGGGAAGAAGGAAAAAGAAATTCATGCTGTTGCACTTCAGGCTCCATAAGTTATGCCCACAGTGTGTGATCACCACTTCATTAAGAGGAAAAAGGCACCAAGCTTGTACAAAAACATACTGTGAGAGTAAGAGAAATTACACTCACAAATCAGTATCACAGCATATTGTTACAACTGTTCTATTTTTACTACTGCTGTTAATCCCTTAATGCCCCTGATTTATAAATTAAACTTTATCACAGGTATATATACATGGGGAGTAAAACAATATATATATATATATATATATATATATATATATATATATATATATATATACACACACACATATACAAAGGTTTTGATATTATCTGCAGTTTCTGGCATCCACTGAGGGTCTTGGAATGTATGCCCTGTAGATGGGGGAGGGACTACTACATATATATGTAATTCAATTTTATACTCCAAATGTTTTTTTGTGGTTTATTGTAATTCAATAATACCTCAATAAAGGTTTTTTTTTTTTTGAACAACAACAAAAAGCTTCAGGAAAGGGCTTCCCTGGTGGTCCAGTGGATAAGGATACTGCTTTCCAGTGCAAGGGGCGCCAGTTCGATCCCTGGCCTGGGAAGATATCACGTGCCGCGGAGCCACTGGACCGATGTGTCCAACTACCAAGGCCAGAGCTCTGAGCACATGCGCCCAGCCTGGGGCCAGAAATTCTCATGATCACATGGTTCGTAATCCTTTAAACCTGGTTTCACTTCCCACAGTTTCAATTACCCGTAGTAAACTACAGCTGGAAAACATTAAATAGAAAATTTCTAAAACAAACAGTTCATAGGTTTTAAGTTGTGTGTCATTCTAAGTAGCATGATGAAATCTGGCTCTTTTCCTGTCCATGCCTGGGACCAATCATCCCTTTATCCAGCGTATCCTACTCACCAGTCCCTCGGCAGCCATCTCAGTTATCAGATCAGCTCTTGGAGTATCACACTGCTGGTGCTCAAGTGACCCTTATTTTATTTAACAATGGCCCCAAAGCACAAGACTAGTAATGCTGATAATTCAGATATGCCAAAGTGAAGCTGTAAAGAGCATCCCTTAAGTATATGCTAAGGCTCCTAATATTTATGGTAGCAATGAATATTCTATTCATGAAATTGGGAAGAAGGAAAAAGAAATTCATGCTGTTGCACTTCAGGCTCCATAAGTTATGCCCACAGTGTGTGATCACCACTTCATTAAGAGGAAAAAGGCACCAAGCTTGTACAAAAACATACTGTGAGAGTAAGAGAAATTACACTCACAAATCAGTATCACAGCATATTGTTACAACTGTTCTATTTTTACTACTGCTGTTAATCCCTTAATGCCCCTGATTTATAAATTAAACGTTATCACAGGTATATATACATGGGGAGAAAAACAATATATATATATATATACATATATATACACACACACATATACAAAGGTTTTGATATTATCTGCAGTTTCTGGCATCCACTGAGGGTCTTGGAATGTATGCCCTGTAGATGGGGGAGGGACTACTACATATATATGTAATTCAATTTTATACTCCAAATGTTTTTGTGTGGTTTATTGTAATTCAATAATACCTCAATAAAGGTTTTTTTTTTTTTGAACAACAACAAAAAGCTTCAGGAAAGGGCTTCCCTGGTGGTCCAGTGGATAAGGATACTGCTTTCCAGTGCAAGGGGCGCCAGTTCGATCCCTGGCCTGGGAAGATATCACGTGCCGCGGAGCCACTGGACCGATGTGTCCAACTACCAAGGCCAGAGCTCTGGAGCACATGCGCCCAGTGCCAGTGCTCTGGGACGAGAGAGGCCACTGCGATGGGAGGCCCACACAGGCCAAAGAAGAAAGATAAATAAAAGAAAGATCAATAGAAGTGGCCAAAAAAAAAAAAAAAGATTAAAAAAAAAGCAGCTTCAGGAAAGCTTAAGAGAAAAGTATCCAAAATGGATTATCAAGAAATCTATGGTTATGGGCTTAACATCATTATTCCTGTAGATCTGACATCATAGAAGAAAGGAAAAAAATGCTTTCACACAAGATGCTCCTTGGTGCCATTCTGACAAATACTACAAAATTACATTAATACAGAACCTCTGGTTAAGTTACTTAGTGTAAAGTCATTTGATTACCTAACATGAAGAATATATTTTAAAAAATAATCTTCAGGGGCTTCCCTGGTGGTCCAGTGGGTAAGGACACCATCGCCTTGCAGTATAAGGGTCGTCAGTTCAATCCCTGGCCTGGGAAAATCCCACGTGCCGTGGAGCGGCTGGACCAATGTGTCCAACTACAGAGCCAGTGTTCTGGAGCGCATGTGCCCAGAGCCGGTGCTCTGCAGAGAGAGGCCACTGCGATGGGAGGTCCACATATGCCAAAGAACAAAGATGGATGAAAATAAATAAATGTAAGACCAACAGAAGTGGCCAAAAAAAATAATAATAATAATCTTCAGCTAAAAATAAGCAGGTCACCAAGTCAAAGGTAATTTTAGTTTTTAATGATGGCAGCATCACAAAGTACTTGGGCGAGCATTCAGAGGAGCCAGTACAATAAATCTAACTTCAGATTAAAAAATCCAGCTACTATATTTAGTCAATCACTACAGAAAACAAAAAATTAAGAAGCAAAGGCATTTGAAGAACTGCAAAAATGCTGTGCAGTTGGATTTCTTCTCCAAAAAACTAAAACACATCTTGTTTGCTTAAACAGTTTAATTCCACAGTAATATTATCAGAGCTCAAAAAAGTTAAACACATATACCAAAGAAGTTCATAAGGTAATTAAGAGGCTCCAGTCAAGAAGCAAAGGAAGGATTTTCTTCCCTACAGAACTGCTTTACCCTCTTGCACGAGTAGTTTTTGAGACTCTATCTTAATCTTATTTTCTATCTTGCAATTTCACTTAAAAATTCACAATCAGAACGGTTTAGAGTGGAACATAAATGACAAGTATAAAATACCCTCCATTAAGTAAAAGGGCAACTTTCCTCCCTTTCACAAAATTCGAAGGTAGCAGGAGAGACCTCTGAAAACCTCTATTCCACACAGCTCAAGCCCAGATAATTAGGTTCTCCTACCTTCTCAGTGGAAAGGTTGGTCTCAGTATCATGTTTCTTCATAAAGAAGAAAGGAAAAATGCTTTCACACAAGATGCTCCTTGGTGCCATTCTGACAAATACTACAAAATTACATTAATACAGAACCTCTGGTTAAGTTACTTAGTGTAAAGTCATTTGATTACCTAACATGAAGAATATATTTTAAAAAATAATCTTCAGGGGCTTCCCTGGTGGTCCAGTGGGTAAGGACACCATCGCCTTGCAGTATAAGGGTCGTCAGTTCAATCCCTGGCCTGGGAAAATCCCACGTGCCGTGGAGCGGCTGGACCAATGTGTCCAACTACAGAGCCAGTGTTCTGGAGCGCATGTGCCCAGAGCCGGCGCTCTGCAGAGAGAGGCCACTGCGATGGGAGGTCCACATATGCCAAAGAACAAAGATGGATGAAAATAAATAAATGTAAGACCAACAGAAGTGGCCAAAAAAAAATAATAATAATAATCTTCAGCTAAAAATAAGCAGGTCACCAAGTCAAAGGTAATTTTAGTTTTTAATGATGGCAGCATCACAAAGTACTTGGGCGAGCATTCAGAGGAGCCAGTACAATAAATCTAACTTCAGATTAAAAAATCCAGCTACTATATTTAGTCAATCACTACAGAAAACAAAAAATTAAGAAGCAAAGGCATTTGAAGAACTGCAAAAATGCTGTGCAGTTGGATTTCTTCTCCAAAAAACTAAAACACATCTTGTTTGCTTGAACAGTTTAATTCCACAGTAATATTATCAGAGCTCAAAAAAGTTAAACACATATACCAAAGAAGTTCATAAGGTAATTAAGAGGCTCCAGTCAAGAAGCAAAGGAAGGATTTTCTTCCCTACAGAACTGCTTTACCCTCTTGCACGAGTAGTTTTTGAGACTCTATCTTAATCTTATTTTCTATCTTGCAATTTCACTTAAAAATTCACAATCAGAACGGTTTAGAGTGGAACATAAATGACAAGTATAAAATACCCTCCATTAAGTAAAAGGGCAACTTTCCTCCCTTTCACAAAATTCGAAGGTAGCAGGAGAGACCTCTGAAAACCTCTATTCCACACAGCTCAAGCCCAGATAATTAGGTTCTCCTACCTTCTCAGTGGAAAGGTTGGTCTCAGTATCATGTTTCTTCTGGGTGAAGACAATGGTAAACACAGCGTGGGAACGGCTACTCGTTTCATTCATGTTGGTAGCTGCCACTGTCCTAAAAAATACAAAGATGACCATGTGACAATAGAATCCTTAGATGAATGATAAGATGACAGCAGCCCCCAACTTACAAGCACAACAATCACAAGTGACAGCTTTAAATGGCCTCAGGTTACAAGAGCACTTTCACAAGACGACTCTCAATATACCTGATCAACTCCAAGGCATCCCCACTGGGATCATTTTTCCAGCTGTACTTTTACAAACTACCAAGGCCTTTGATTTTTACTCATTAGATGCTCAGTTGGTCCAGAATCAATCACTACCACAGGCATGTGATGACCAACATTTTACCACAACTTGATCACAACCCAACAGTAGAAAACTTGACCGAAGTTCCAACATGGTTAGCAGTGCACTGTCTGGATGAGAAGGATATCAACACAGGCTGGGGCCGCTGCTTCTCCAGCGCGGCCAGAGCATCAGAGCACTCCATGGTGAAAGCAACATCCATAGCTTTAAGTGTGGTCTCAAATTCTTAACAAGGAAATAAGGGTCTCAAACGTACCAAAACCCTCATCGCTCATCTAGTTCCTCCCATACCTGGCTTTGTTCCCAGCATCCATGAGGTCAGCAATGTCTGTGTAGGAAGTGACTGCCAACTTTGACAGGTCCTCCACATACGGGCCGAGAAGGGATGTGACCTTTTTGCCAACTTTCATAAGGTAATTAAGAGGCTCCAGTCAAGAAGCAAAGGAAGGATTTTCTTCCCTACAGAACTGCTTTACCCTCTTGCACGAGTAGTTTTTGAGACTCTATCTTAATCTTATTTTCTATCTTGCAATTTCACTTAAAAATTCACAATCAGAACGGTTTAGAGTGGAACATAAATGACAAGTATAAAATACCCTCCATTAAGTAAAAGGGCAACTTTCCTCCCTTTCACAAAATTCGAAGGTAGCAGGAGAGACCTCTGAAAACCTCTATTCCACACAGCTCAAGCCCAGATAATTAGGTTCTCCTACCTTCTCAGTGGAAAGGTTGGTCTCAGTATCATGTTTCTTCTGGGTGAAGACAATGGTAAACACAGCGTGGGAACGGCTACTCGTTTCATTCATGTTGGTAGCTGCCACTGTCCTAAAAAATACAAAGATGACCATGTGACAATAGAATCCTTAGATGAATGATAAGATGACAGCAGCCCCCAACTTACAAGCACAACAATCACAAGTGACAGCTTTAAATGGCCTCAGGTTACAAGAGCACTTTCACAAGACGACTCTCAATATACCTGATCAACTCCAAGGCATCCCCACTGGGATCATTTTTCCAGCTGTACTTTTACAAACTACCAAGGCCTTTGATTTTTACTCATTAGATGCTCAGTTGGTCCAGAATCAATCACTACCACAGGCATGTGATGACCAACATTTTACCACAACTTGATCACAACCCAACAGTAGAAAACTTGACCGAAGTTCCAACATGGTTAGCAGTGCACTGTCTGGATGAGAAGGATATCAACACAGGCTGGGGCCGCTGCTTCTCCAGCGCGGCCAGAGCATCAGAGCACTCCATGGTGAAAGCAACATCCATAGCTTTAAGTGTGGTCTCAAATTCTTAACAAGGAAATAAGGGTCTCAAAACGTACCAAAACCCTCATCGCTCATCTAGTTCCTCCCATACCTGGCTTTGTTCCCAGCATCCATGAGGTCAGCAATGTCTGTGTAGGAAGTGACTGCCAACTTTGACAGGTCCTCCACATACGGGCCGAGAAGGGGATGTTCACGCACACGAAGATTCCCCTTGTTTTTGGGATTCAGCAAGTCTCGTACTCTTTCACAGTAAATTTCCATGTAGCTCACCTAGGAACATATAATTAAAATTATTCTGAAGACTTGGAAAAAGGATCCCTATATACATTAAAAAGATCTTAAAATCTTTTTATCTTTTCATCTTTTATTAAAAGATACACAATTAGAGAGCAACAACCTTTACAACATGAAATGCCATAATCCTTTTATTCTCTTATCAGTAGCAAAGATATAACTGAGTAGGTGAGATCCAACCTTCTGATTTTCTCAGGGAAAAAAGGCGGTAAACAGGCCCTCTCTGCACACAATAGCCGCTACTTGTTTTAAGCATAAAAAATATCATTTTTGGTAGTAATAAGTGCTCGGTCATGTTAAACACTTTGCGGCCCAATTAATCGTCACCCACCAGGCTCCTCTGTCCATGGGATTTATCAGGCAAGAATACTGGAATGGGGTGCTATTTCTCACTCTAAGGGATCTTCCCAACGCAATGATGGAACCCACATCTCTTGCATCTCCTGCATTGGCAGGCAGATTCTTTACCACTAGTGCCAACAGGGAAGCCCTTTTAACAGTAACTTATCCAGTGGCTCAGTGGTAAAGAATCTACCTGTCAATGTGGGAGATGCAGGCTCAGTTTCTGGCTCAGGAAGATCCCCTGGAGAAGGAAATGGCAACCCACTCCAGTACTCTTGCCTAGGAATCCCAGGAACAAAGGAGACTGGTTGGCTACATACAGTTCATAGGGTCCCAAGAGTCAGACATGACTTAACAACTAAACAACAACAAATCAGTTATTCGTGGGATTTTTTTTTTTTTTTAACGTATTATGCTGACAATAACTGAGGATTACAATTACTCCAAAAGCTTGGAGATATGATTTCTATTAGTGTTAAAACTTAGTCAAGCAGATATCCAGGAAAGAAAATTTCAGGCCAAAAGATATGTAAGTAACAACGCAATGAGGCAGAAATGTTCCCAATGTGTTCCAGAAATGGCTGGAGCAGAATGAATGAGGGAGAGAAGCAGGAGAGGAGACAGGGGGCCAACCAATGTAAAAAGAACAATCAAATATCTACTAGGGATGCATCCAGCACTCCAAATAGGCCTGTGAACTCTGTATGATACAAAAGAGAACAGCATCTTCTTTTATTACCCGTGAGCTCAACCACACCGTCATGCTCCATATCCTCTGAATTTATTTAAAATAAATATTTATTAAGAATGATTAATAAAGATCTATTGAATTTTCATTTGTTATGCATTTAATGTTCAAAAGGGAATAGTTATAGCATGAGACAAGCTATTCAAAGAATTCATTTTAACAAAGAGTATTTTTAGAGCAGTGCATTCCTCTTCTGGTGCATGATAGTCACCAGGCAGAATTCTTTAAAATTTATACAACACTTACAGATAAAGAAAAAACCCAACGAAGTTAAGTGGTCAATGAGGAATTGTGTAAGTCTCATAGAAAGTTACAACATACACATTTTTAAAAGTCTAGAAGTCACTTAAATAGTCTGATTTCTTAAAACAGACTCATGTTAACAGAATGTTTTAAAATTTCAATTACTATGAAACTGAATACCAAAATGGGGATGTGTTCAACAAAAGTTTCATAAAACACTTGAATAAAAAAGTTGTAATGTTTATCAACTAAACTAACATAGCTAATGTAATTCTGCAGACCTCTCCAAAAAGCTAAGTTATATACACTGAATGGAGAATAATATAAACAATTATAAAAGGGAGAAAGGGTGAAGAGATTTGATTATAGGTATTTTAAAAACCTATGTCTGTCAAAAACTATTATTAATATCATTAAAGGGAGTCATGCAAATCAGTAAGAGAAATACTGCATCCTCAAATGTTAACAGGCATACGCATAATTTACAAGATGTTCAACCACACTACTATCAAAGTCTTATTTAAAGAGTGAGAAGATTGCCCTTATGAAACTGGCTTAAAGGATTAAAAAACAAAAAATACATGTGTGTGACAAGGACACAAAGGGTGCTGACACCTCCATGGACTGAAAATTGGTAGAGCCTTTCAACAGAAATTATCTACTAGGGAAATGGCTGGAGCAGAATGAATGAGGGAGAGAAGCAGGAGAGGAGACAGGGGGCCAACCAATGTAAAAAGAACAATCAAATATCTACTAGGGATGCATCCTGCACTCCAAATAGGCCTGTGAACTCTGTATGATACAAAAGAGAACAGCATCTTCTTTTATTACCCGTGAGCTCAACCACACCGTCATGCTCCATATCCTCTGAATTTATTTAAAATAAATATTTATTAAGAATGATTAATAAAGATCTACTGAATTTTCATTTGTTATGCATTTAATGTTCAAAAGGGAATAGTTATAGCATGAGACAAGCTATTCAAAGAATTCATTTTAACAAAGAGTATTTTTAGAGCAGTGCATTCCTCTTCTGGTGCATGATAGTCACCAGGCAGAATTCTTTAAAATTTATACAACACTTACAGATAAAGAAAAAACCCAACGAAGTTAAGTGGTCAATGAGGAATTGTGTAAGTCTCATAGAAAGTTACAACATACACATTTTTAAAAGTCTAGAAGTCACTTAAATAGTCTGATTTCTTAAAACAGACTCATGTTAACAGAATGTTTTAAAATTTCAATTACTATGAAACTGAATACCAAAATGGGGATGTGTTCAACAAAAGTTTCATAAAACACTTGAATAAAAAAGTTGTAATGTTTATCAACTAAACTAACATAGCTAATGTAATTCTGCAGACCTCTCCAAAAAGCTAAGTTATATACACTGAATGGAGAATAATATAAACAATTATAAAAGGGAGAAAGGGTGAAGAGATTTGATTATAGGTATTTTAAAAACCTATGTCTGTCAAAAACTATTATTAATATCATTAAAGGGAGTCATGCAAATCAGTAAGAGAAATACTGCATCCTCAAATGTTAACAGGCATACGCATAATTTACAAGATGTTCAACCACACTACTATCAAAGTCTTATTTAAAGAGTGAGAAGATTGCCCTTATGAAACTGGCTTAAAGGATTAAAAAACAAAAAATACATGTGTGTGACAAGGACACAAAGGGTGCTGACACCCTCCTGATGGGACTGAAAATTGGTAGAGCCTTTCAACATGCACTCAGCAATTCAAATGCATCATTTGACAGCCAACACACATACAGAAGGGCACAACTGAAAACAAACCCAGACTTAAACCCTTCATGCTGTTAGGTACATTACATTACTGGATACCCTTGAGAAAAGTTGTTTTAACAATATAATTTTAAATTCATGACAACCTAACTGCTGGAATTGCCTTTCAAGTAAGGATTTTTTTTTTTAAAACCCACAGACTTTCAAACAAAGATTTAATTGCAACATTCTTTACTATAACTAAAACTTAGAAGTAGCCTCAAAGTACGGAAGTGGGGAAATAGTTACATTATCTATAGCTCTGCCATAAGCTGGAACCATTTAAAAGTGGCATTTGAGGGACTGGAGAACCAAGGACCGTTTTGTACGCACCTCTACAGAGTAAGACATTTCTTCATTACAGTTGTCATTGATTTTCTCAAATAGCTCTTCACATAACTGTAGGACCAGAACAAGAGGCACAGGTCAGAAGGTACCCACGAGTACTAAAGGAATTAGCAAGATCCTCCGTCTCTTTTCCAAAATGTTAATGGTATCAACATCAAAGGTAAATGCGTTGAACGAAATAAAAGGCAAGTTTGGAATACATTCGTCTAAGCTAATCTCTTTTTCCCCACAACATCACCTCAACAATGTTTCCTTAGAAGGAAAGCCATACTCGAGGAAAAGAGAAAAGAAAAGGAGCTAAGTCTCTTCTGTTACATCACTGAGTTCACTTCATGTGCATTTAGCTCTGTATATTATACTAAAATTAACTGTGACTCTACACAGTTGTGTATTACAACTAGAGGAGTAAAACTATTAAACTGTATTTTCCACATTTATTTATCATAATATATGAACTGCAACTACTATATATGCTGCAACTACTATATACCTTGCAAATTTATACATACATACATGTATAGGGGGAACATACACTATTTGAAGGGAGTAAATGTAGGTATTTTCAAGAATAGTTTTGACTCTATAAAATTTTTCCCCTTTACCTCTGCCTTAAGATTCTAACCCCTTTAATGAGAGGCCAGTCCATTACACAGTGACATTTCTGATGGAATACATTAATTTTTCTAGATAAGAAAAAGTATAAAAGTTTACCCTCCCTATCTCTTAATTTACTCAAAATATGTGATACTTTAAACAAGAATGATTAATAAAAATCCACTGTATTGTCATTTGCTATATACTTAGTATTAAAGCAATCAGTATACATTTGCAAAATAAACTATATGTTTATGATTCTCTGGAAATCTAAATAGAATCTAAAATGTCTTATATGTGGCAATTTCTAGAACATAACAGTCTTTTAAAAAATTTACATGCTGGCATTAAAATAAAATATTCCAAATTCTATCAGGAAAAAGATGCATATGTAATCATATAAGAATCACAATAAGAAGGACTTCTCTGGAGGTTCAGTAGGTAAGGACACCACCTTGCAGTGCAAGGGGCACCGGTTCAATCCCTGGCCTGGAAGACCGCACGCGTCACAGAGCAGCTGGACCAATGTGTCCAACTACTGAGCCGGAGCTCTGGAGCGCATGCACCCAAAGCCGGTGCTCTGCAGTGACAGAGGCCGCTGTGATGGGAGGCCCACACAGGCCAAAGAACAAAGATGGATGAAAACAGACAAATGAAAGACCAATAGAAGTGGCCAAAAAAAAAAAAGATGGATGAAAATAAATAAATAAACCAACCAATAAAAGAGGCCCACATTTTTTAAAAGAGTAGTAAAGGTAAAGACTCCAGAACTCCCCCACGTGCTCATGGGTCCTGGATCTACTGCATATGTGTGCATGTGACATGCTCTTTTGATGCCTCAGTTCCCTCATCTGTAAACGAGGTACACAGGAAACCCACCTCTCAGCGGACAGGAGGAGGCTCAGACAAGCTAAGATTTGTAAAGCACTTAGACCTGTGCCTGGCATGTGATATGTTTTCTCTAATTAGTGTAATAATTATTGCCGTTACTATACTCAAAGAAGGATACTTCCCAAACATATGTCTTTTTAGTATATTCCACCTATTGAATATTTTCAGACACATACTTTTTACAGGAAAAAATATGCTAGTGTCTTCAGTTTTTTTCTGAATATGTCCTAATTTTTTTCTCTTTTTTTTCTTAAATAATTTTGTTTATTTATTTAGGCTATGCTGGGTCTTCATTGATGCTCGGGCTTTTCTTCAGTTGTGGTGTGAGGGCTTCTTTTGTTTCAGAGTACGGGCCTCAGTAGTCGCAGTTCTCCAGCATTAGAGTGCAGGCTCAGCAGTGTGGCACACAGGCTTAGCTGCTCTGCCACGGGTGGGATCTTCAAGCATCAGGGATCAAACCTGTGTCTCTTGCACTAACAGGCAGATTCTTTACTGAGCCAATGGAGAAGCCCCTGTCCTAATCTTTTTAAATAATTTCAATAATATAGTTGAATTTAAAGTTATAAGTCTAACAATCCTTTCAAAAAAACAGCTATTTCTCTCATGTATTTTATCTTCAGAATACAGCAATGGACACACTAGGCATACTGTAAAAGAATATTTTAAAATTAACCCCAAACATCATTAATAAAAGCAAACCATGTTCCTGTTATTAATAAAAGAAGCTCCTTCTAAATGTGCCTATGCCACAACTCTTCTGCATTCCCACACGAAACACAAAATCAAAACTAACTGCTTTTTCAAAAATCTCAGACTGTTCAAACTGTAAGTGATAGAATTGATTTAATAGGATAAAAGAGAAGACAATCAAAAAATAGACACATTCTTAAAAGGTGATCTGTATATGAACTTGGGAAAAATATTAGACCAACAATACTCAATGGGAACTCCCCCCACACCCCAGCCAGGATTTAGAATAGAGTCTGGCACCTACCATTACTTTTAAAAGAAACTAATAGCATTGTTCAAAAAAAAACCCTAACATGATATTAGATCAGGTGATTTACCTTATGCCTTGCATAAAATAGTCCCTGAATAAATGTCTGCTAAATAAAAACAACTGTTAAAGCAACTAAGGACTAAGAGTAATAATGAACAGAAGCTTTTCGTTGTTTTGGTTTTTACCTGTGGAATGATGCCAGCCTGGCTTTCTTCTTGTTTCCCCATCATGGTATAAGACTTCCCAGCACCGGTCTGCCCATAGGCAAAAATACAGACGTTGTATCCCTCAAAGGCATGTAAAAGCATCTCCTTTCCAATATCATTGTATACACGGTTTTGAGATGCAAAACAGGGATCTTCAGGCTGGAAAGATTAGAAGGAAAAATAAACAGCATTTATTCATATTTTTCCCTATGCTTATTTGACTACTTCTATAATAAATAAAAGTGTCTGAAATCAGAATAGTTACCTAAAACATATTTTTAAGTGTACCCTACATATAGTTTACTTTTCTCATTAAGCATGCATACATACAGGTACAATTACTATTAGAGCCATTCAGGCCAGCCCTACATAATGTCAAAAATTACATAAATGCATTTCATTGTCCATAACCTGTGTCTCTTGCACTAACAGGCAGATTTTTCAATAATTCTTTTAAATAATTTCAATAATATAGTTGAATTTAAAGTTATAAGTCTAACAATCCTTTCAAAAAAATAGCTATTTCTCTCATGTATTTTATCTTCAGAATACAGCAATGGACACACTAGGCATACTGTAAAAGAATATTTTAAAATTAACCCCAAACATCATTAATAAAAGCAAACCATGTTCCTGTTATTAATAAAAGAAGCTCCTTCTAAATGTGCCTATGCCACAACTCTTCTGCATTCCCACACGAAACACAAAATCAAAACTAACTGCTTTTTCAAAAATCTCAGACTGTTCAAACTGTAAGTGATAGAATTGATTTAATAGGATAAAAGAGAAGACAATCAAAAAATAGACACATTCTTAAAAGGTGATCTGTATATGAACTTGGGAAAAATATTAGACCAACAATACTCAATGGGAACTCCCCCCACACCCCAGCCAGGATTTAGAATAGAGTCTGGCACCTACCATTACTTTTAAAAGAAACTAATAGCATTGTTCAAAAAAAAACCCTAACATGATATTAGATCAGGTGATTTACCTTATGCCTTGCATAAAATAGTCCCTGAATAAATGTCTGCTAAATAAAAACAACTGTTAAAGCAACTAAGGACTAAGAGTAATAATGAACAGAAGCTTTTCGTTGTTTTGGTTTTTACCTGTGGAATGATGCCAGCCTGGCTTTCTTCTTGTTTCCCCATCATGGTATAAGACTTCCCAGCACCGGTCTGCCCATAGGCAAAAATACAGACGTTGTATCCCTCAAAGGCATGTAAAAGCATCTCCTTTCCAATATCATTGTATACACGGTTTTGAGATGCAAAACAGGGATCTTCAGGCTGGAAAGATTAGAAGGAAAAATAAACAGCATTTATTCATATTTTTCCCTATGCTTATTTGACTACTTCTATAATAAATAAAAGTGTCTGAAATCAGAATAGTTACCTAAAACATATTTTTAAGTGTACCCTACATATAGTTTACTTTTCTCATTAAGCATGCATACATACAGGTACAATTACTATTAGAGCCATTCAGGCCAGCCCTACATAATGTCTAGATGAAATTATCTGACATAATTGCATTTCATTGTCCATAACCTTGAAAATATCATTCTTTCATTCATAGGCAACTCCAAGAAAATTTTCTTAAGTGGAAAATGTGAGAAATCAAAGATGAAGTCACATATGAAAATACTTTTTTGGGGGCTTCGCTGGCAGTGAAGCCGTTAAGACTATGCCCCCCTTCCAAGCAAAAAAAAAAAACAAAAAAAGACTGTGACCGCAATGTAGGGAGACATGGGTTTGGTCCCTGCTGGAGAAGATCCCACATGCCACACAGCACAGCAGGAAAAAAAAAAAAACTCTTTGAACTCACTCCAGATGGTGTGGCTATTTCCCAATAAACACAGCTTTCAGTGGAGAATGTTTTCCAATCCCTTTCTCAGGCCTTTCCCTTTGCAATAGTTTAAAACATCTCCTATTCTAACACAAAACAGGAAAGAAGAAAAAATAGGAACAAAAAATGCACAACAAAGAGTCGCACAAGCAAACTCTAGCTTAGAAACAATCCATAGATAGCCAGTTTCTTACTGGCTTTGGGGCCCTTCATCAGTAAGGGCACATTGCAAAGGGTCCTACCTTTCATTTCCCTAGATGTTTATAATCTCGGTTTGCCCTGTGGACCTGCAGGCTTTTTCAAACCATTTAAAACCCACAGTGTTCTACCACGCTACGCCATTGGGTACACTCACCGAGGTGTGAGACCAATAGGAGTAGTCAAAGCTAAAGGACTTTGGAGCTTCCTTTGGGTTCTTTGGGTTAATAATACCTGCAGGAGGAAAACGTTTTGATTTTATAAATCACTCAATTAAATATTAGTTCAACATGATGCTATGCTGTAAGCTCAAAACACCCAAATCAGTAAACTCAACCACTGAATCTGAACAGGGCAATCAAACAAGAAAACTAATCACATTTTTAAGTGTACCCTACATATAGTTTACTTTTCTCATTAAGCATGCATACATACAGGTACAATTACTATTAGAGCCATTCAGGCCAGCCCTACATAATGTCTAGATGAAATTATCTGACATAATTGCATTTCATTGTCCATAACCTTGAAAATATCATTCTTTCATTCATAGGCAACTCCAAGAAAATTTTCTTAAGTGGAAAATGTGAGAAATCAAAGATGAAGTCACATATGAAAATACTTTTTGGGGGGCTTCGCTGGCAGTGAAGCCGTTAAGACTATGCCCCCCTTCCAAGCAAAAAAAAAAAACAAAAAAAGACTGTGACCGCAATGTAGGGAGACATGGGTTTGGTCCCTGCTGGAGAAGATCCCACATGCCACACAGCACAGCAGGAAAAAAAAAAAAAACTCTTTGAACTCACTCCAGATGGTGTGGCTATTTCCCAATAAACACAGCTTTCAGTGGAGAATGTTTTCCAATCCCTTTCTCAGGCCTTTCCCTTTGCAATAGTTTAAAACATCTCCTATTCTAACACAAAATAGGAAAGAAGAAAAAATAGGAACAAAAAATGCACAACAAAGAGTCGCACAAGCAAACTCTAGCTTAGAAACAATCCATAGATAGCCAGTTTCTTACTGGCTTTGGGGCCCTTCATCAGTAAGGGCACATTGCAAAGGGTCCTACCTTTCATTTCCCTCGATGTTTATAATCTCGGTCTGCCCTGTGGACCTGCAGGCTTTTTCAAACCATTTAAAACCCACAGTGTTCTACCACGCTACGCCATTGGGTACACTCACCGAGGTGTGAGACCAATAGGAGTAGTCAAAGCTAAAGGACTTTGGAGCTTCCTTTGGGTTCTTTGGGTTAATAATACCTGCAGGAGGAAAACGTTTTGATTTTATAAATCACTCAATTAAATATTAGTTCAACATGATGCTATGCTGTAAGCTCAAAACACCCAAATCAGTAAACTCAACCACTGAATCTGAACAGGGCAATCAAACAAGAAAACTAATCACATTTTTTTATAGGTAGGGTCTGTATACAGAACTTGAAAAAACTCAGACCAACAACATTCACAAGATGTCGCCAGGATTTACAACAAAGCTTGGTACTTAGTAGGTGCTCAGTAAATATTTTGTGACTCAATCCAGGTGTGTGAACAGAAACAATCTGGAAATGGGCAATGTTACTATTTCAAGCTGCTTTATTAAGGTGTGAAATATTTCACCACATCAGAAATAAAATTTACTGAATTAATCCAACTACTACTTGAAACAAACTCTTTTTAAATATTTTATTATCTACTTTAAAAAGGCATTTAGTAATGAAGCATTCATTAGAAAGATAGTTTTATTTCTGAAATCTGCAGTTGATAATAATTAATATTTATGACTAAACAACAATAATATATAAATTATCATATGTATGTACATATGTGTATATGTGTGTATACACTAGAACCACACACCTCTAAATCAACTCTAGAACGTCTCAAACAGTAAAATTTCTTTCTACTATAAAGTATGACGTCTTACTGTTCATAATAGAAGTGATTTCTCAAACATGGTCTGAAAAGATATATGCACCACAATGTTCACTGCAGCACTGTTTACAATGGCCAAGACACGGAAACAATTTAAATGTCCATCGACAAAGGAATGGATAAAGATGTGGTGAAGAGTGAAAGTGAAAGTCACTCAGTCCAGTCCAACTCTTTGCAACCCGTTGATGAGCCATGGAATTCTCCAGGCAAGAATACTGGAGTGTAGTTCCTTAGTTTCTTTTTTCTTATTTCTTTAATGTTTTATAATTTTACACTACCTTTCTGAATATACAAACCTCATTTTTCATGGAACAACTTGAAGGCTTTGATTTCTTTCAGAAGTCTAAGTTTTAATCTGTATGTTACTTTGGCAGTTTCCTCAGCTTTGAGATGCACTGATCACTATGCTTGAAAAAGACAAGACTAAAGATTGTTCTATCAAATTTATCAAGTAATTTTCATAACTTATCAAATGAGAGATCTTTAGATTTTTGTATTCTGCTTAGTTTTTTTTTAAAAAAACTTTAAAAAGAGAGGCTAGTAAGTTTGATGCTGTTCTTGCCAAACAAACTCAGCCAAAATCTGTAGCAAATGGGAAAAGTATGACTTAATCGTTTTGTATCTGAGTACATTTTCCAAAATGTTGAGAAGAAAATTCTGAAGTGAAATCTTGAATGTATTGAATCTGTCAAGGCACACAGCGGTGCCTTTGTAAATGTTCATTCTTTATCTTATTTAATCAGGTGACAAGTGGTGTGAGGTAGCAGAGCCTAAGAGTAGAACTCAGTTACCACTTTTTGTGAACAAGTTGGAATTGTCATGTTACTGTGTAACTGGTTTGCTTTAAAATGAACAATAAACTTAATAATAATAAAATAAAAAGAATACTGGAGTGGGTAGCCTTTCTTTTCTCTGGGGGATCTTTCCAACTGAAGGACTGAACCCAGGTCTCCCACACTTCAGGCAGATTCTTTACCGTCCGAACCACCAGGGAAGCCCAAAGCGGTGTGCCATTTGCAGCAGCATGGATGGACCTAGAGAGTGTACACTGAGTGAAGTCAAGTCAGACAGAGAAGGAGAAATATCATATGACATCCCTTATATGCAAAATCTAAAAAGAAAGGATACAGATGAACTTACATACAGAACAGAAAGAGACTCACAGTCTTAGGAAATGAACTCATGCTTGTCTGAGGGAAGGGACAGTTAAGGACTTTGGGAAGGTCATGTACGCACAGCTACATTTAAAATAGAAAACTACCAAAAACGCATTGTATAGTACATGGAACTCTGTTCAATGCTGTGCCAGCCTGGACGGGAGGAGGGTTTGGGGGAGAATGGATACATGTACATGTATGGCTAAGTCCCTTCACTGTTCATCTGAAACTATCATAACACTGTTAGTTGGCTACACCCCAATAGAAAATATTTTAGTGTTAAAAATAATAAAATTTAAAAAACAAAATAAAAGTGACTTCTTGTGTGATTAATCCAGTCACATGCTTTAAGAAACAGACTGAATGCTGAGGCTGGGCCGTAATTTTCATAACTTATCAAATGAGAGATCTTTAGATTTTTGTATTCTGCTTAGTTTTTTTTTAAAAAAACTTTAAAAAGAGAGGCTAGTAAGTTTGATGCTGTTCTTGCCAAACAAACTCAGCCAAAATCTGTAGCAAATGGGAAAAGTATGACTTAATCGTTTTGTATCTGAGTACATTTTCCAAAATGTTGAGAAGAAAATTCTGAAGTGAAATCTTGAATGTATTGAATCTGTCAAGGCACACAGCGGTGCCTTTGTAAATGTTCATTCTTTATCTTATTTAATCAGGTGACAAGTGGTGTGAGGTAGCAGAGCCTAAGAGTAGAACTCAGTTACCACTTTTTGTGAACAAGTTGGAATTGTCATGTTACTGTGTAACTGGTTTGCTTTAAAATGAACAATAAACTTAATAATAATAAAATAAAAAGAATACTGGAGTGGGTAGCCTTTCTTTTCTCTGGGGGATCTTTCCAACTGAAGGACTGAACCCAGGTCTCCCACACTTCAGGCAGATTCTTTACCGTCCGAACCACCAGGGAAGCCCAAAGCGGTGTGCCATTTGCAGCAGCATGGATGGACCTAGAGAGTGTACACTGAGTGAAGTCAAGTCAGACAGAGAAGGAGAAATATCATATGACATCCCTTATATGCAAAATCTAAAAAGAAAGGATACAGATGAACTTACATACAGAACAGAAAGAGACTCACAGTCTTAGGAAATGAACTCATGCTTGTCTGAGGGAAGGGACAGTTAAGGACTTTGGGAAGGTCATGTACGCACAGCTACATTTAAAATAGAAAACTACCAAAAACGCATTGTATAGTACATGGAACTCTGTTCAATGCTGTGCCAGCCTGGACGGGAGGAGGGTTTGGGGGAGAATGGATACATGTACATGTATGGCTAAGTCCCTTCACTGTTCATCTGAAACTATCATAACACTGTTAGTTGGCTACACCCCAATAGAAAATATTTTAGTGTTAAAAATAATAAAATTTAAAAAACAAAATAAAAGTGACTTCTTGTGTGATTAATCCAGTCACATGCTTTAAGAAACAGACTGAATGCTGAGGCTGGGCCTCCCTTCCTCCCTCACACACACAAAGCTTTACTGCCTCATATTTCACACAGAATAGAATCTTTGGAACATGTGGCCATGAAGCTGCCTCAAAGACCAGGCATCTAAACCGATCCACTTCTCTAAGGCAGGGCCACATCCCAGGCTATCAGTGAGATCAGGATTAAAAAATAAATCTGTTCCCCAGGCAGCAGCTGCTCAGGACACAAATAGCAACAGTTGCTACGGTGCTCAGCTGGATTCCACAGGGTATGCCCACACTTATGTTCCAACCTCAAATGCTGACAGAGTATTAATAAGGCTCACACAGCACATAACCACGTGACAGGAGAGGTGCTTCTAGAAAGTACCTCTCCCCCGACATAAATGGTAACCTAAACAAAGTATGTTTCTAAACAATAAGCCCTACCTGCAAGATTTAAATAGTAACCAGCATTCACCAAGCATTAACTCTGCGCTATAAAGTGCTTTCTATGCACAGACCTATATCTAATCCTCCCAGTCACTCTATGAGGCATGTGTTTCTTTATCCCCATTTTACAAAGAAACCACCACAAAGACATTGAGGAAAACCCAAGGCTACAGGACTAGTTAGCGGCAATTGAGGATGTGAATCTGGAAGGTCCAGGTCCTTAGCCCAGACACCCACCGCTTACTTAAACACCCACTCCTTGCAGTGATCACCAAGACAAACACGGTAAGGTATTTCTACACGTGATATGTATGTGCTTGTGTACACACGTTTATGACCTCAAATTGCATGGGAGGCAATTTCAAAACTACCCATCTGAAACAAGGAACTATGAGAATTATAGTTCCTAAAAGATGAAAAACCACACAGAAACTCTACCAAGAAAACGGAAATTAATGTCATTCTTGGTGAACCAGATTCCAGGTTTCAGTGGCTCAGCAGAAAGGACAATCACAAGATATAGGAAATGACCTCTGAAGTCGTCGTCACCACTCAAAACCATGGTGAAAACCTGCTGTCATTAAACTTCAAGCCATATTTTGTTGACTCCTGGGCTACTCACCGGCAGTATCAACCTGCCAAGAACAATTTTAAAAAAGGCAAGTTTTTGGACCCTAGGTCTTTGTAGGATCCTTTCCCTAGTAAAGCAAAAGAAAAACTACACCAGTAGTAATCTCCTTGACTCACACAAAATCCTTTTCTTCTTCCTCAACAGACCCCTCTCCCAGACTTCTGAAACAAATAAATTTGCCTAACTCCCAGTTTCAATACCAAGCTGCCTTTTATTTTTATCTATTTTTTTTCTATATAGCTATTATTTATTCCACTAAGCACATGGATGAATTTATTTAACAAACTTTTGGGAGTGGGGCACATTTACTGTGTATTACATGCTAGATACACAAAAAAAGATAAGAAAGATACACCTTTTTTAAAACATTTTTTTCTATTGTTTATTTATACTTCACTGAAGTAACATTGGTCTATAACATTAGACTAAGTATCATGTGTACATTATATTTCTACTTCTGAATACACCAAACTGACTTTTAAATAATTGCCTTCAGTTATTATTAACAAAAGTATCTTTACTTCAACCTAAAGAATACAATTTTAAATGGCTGTTTATGTAACAGTTATGTAATACAAGATGAAACTTACTCACAATATTTAAAAAATTTTTAATTGCTAAATGAAATAAGGCTCCTTGGGAAAATGTAAAATTCAGTATTCTTGTTACCTCTTTGGAGGAGGCGGACAGGAGGGTGCAGTGTAAGCAGAGACTTCAGAAGCATGGGTTATTTCTACAAGTTAGAATAGTCAGTAGTTATAGAGTTGTTTTATATTGTCTTTACATTTACATATATATAATATAAATATTACCTTGAATATATCAAATATTTACTAGTAAAAAAATTTAAGACTACACAACTCTGTGAAGGAAAAAAACTGTGATAAAGATAAAATACTAAAGACAGCACTTGAGCTCATCAGAAGCCCATGAACTCTATTATTACTGCCATGGACAATGAATTAATGTTTTCAAAGGATGTGCCAAAGCATTTTTCTTTCTGAATAAGAGCTAAAATCTAACTCACTTCCTTTAAGCCAAGTAAGAAACAGGATGTTTCCACATTAGCAAAAGAGGGGAGAGGGGAGAGTGTACGTGTAAAGGATATAGGATTTATAATCAAAGGACAATTATCAGTAAGAACAAGAAATATGTTTAGATTTTTGTGTGTGTGACCTTGGGTATTGTTATATGTTTGTGTCCTCTCTAAAACTGAGGTAATACTTAGTTCACAGGATCAAATGAGTAAAGCACTAAACAAATGTTAATTTTCAAAACTAGGTATTTTAGCTTGTTTTAAATTCAATGTTTGGTGGATATGAGAACCATATTTCATGTTTTCTCAAACCAAAGCAAGAAAAGTAAGTTCACTGGTTAAATAAGCTAACATATATGATAGGAATCAAAGAATCCATACTACACTAGAGTCCTTGAGACACGCCATCAAATTTCCGGTGCTCCTAACCCATTAAAAATCCCTTCAGGACACAAGACTGAAGGTCTTATGGATCCTCTATGCTGCCCTACACAAAGCAGGCACTCAGATGAAATGTCCCCCACAGGTCACACATGGTTTTAATTTCATTAAATCCAGGGCCATTTTCAGAAACAGAAAAACAATAACAGTCTATACCTATCCAAAATACACATAAAATACCAGTAGTTTTTTTAATACCAGTCAATTCACAATATTTAAAAAATTTTTAATTGCTAAATGAAATAAGGCTCCTTGGGAAAATGTAAAATTCAGTATTCTTGTTACCTCTTTGGAGGAGGCGGACAGGAGGGTGCAGTGTAAGCAGAGACTTCAGAAGCATGGGTTATTTCTACAAGTTAGAATAGTCAGTAGTTATAGAGTTGTTTTATATTGTCTTTACATTTACATATATATAATATAAATATTACCTTGAATATATCAAATATTTACTAGTAAAAAAATTTAAGACTACACAACTCTGTGAAGGAAAAAAACTGTGATAAAGATAAAATACTAAAGACAGCACTTGAGCTCATCAGAAGCCCATGAACTCTATTATTACTGCCATGGACAATGAATTAATGTTTTCAAAGGATGTGCCAAAGCATTTTTCTTTCTGAATAAGAGCTAAAATCTAACTCACTTCCTTTAAGCCAAGTAAGAAACAGGATGTTTCCACATTAGCAAAAGAGGGGAGAGGGGAGAGTGTACGTGTAAAGGATATAGGATTTATAATCAAAGGACAATTATCAGTAAGAACAAGAAATATGTTTAGATTTTTGTGTGTGTGACCTTGGGTATTGTTATATGTTTGTGTCCTCTCTAAAACTGAGGTAATACTTAGTTCACAGGATCAAATGAGTAAAGCACTAAACAAATGTTAATTTTCAAAACTAGGTATTTTAGCTTGTTTTAAATTCTCTCAATGTTTGGTGGATATGAGAACCATATTTCATGTTTTCTCAAACCAAAGCAAGAAAAGTAAGTTCACTGGTTAAATAAGCTAACATATATGATAGGAATCAAAGAATCCATACTACACTAGAGTCCTTGAGACACGCCATCAAATTTCCGGTGCTCCTAACCCATTAAAAATCCCTTCAGGACACAAGACTGAAGGTCTTATGGATCCTCTATGCTGCCCTACACAAAGCAGGCACTCAGATGAAATGTCCCCCACAGGTCACACATGGTTTTAATTTCATTAAATCCAGGGTCATTTTCAGAAACAGAAAAACAATAACAGTCTATACCTATCCAAAATACACATAAAATACCAGTAGTTTTTTTTTTAATACCAGTAAATTTTTATCAACTTTCACAAATATACAGAGAATTCTGTCACTGAAAGAACTGGGCAATATTCAACACAGTGATTCTTGTATCAAAGTCAATCGAGCTAAAACACAGTTCTGCAGGGCTTCTAATTTGTCTCTCAGAAAGCATGCACATATAAGTGGAACTACAGCAATTATTGCATATGTTCGACATATAAACCATATTTTCACCAATGTAAAAGCTATTATAGATACACTATGCCTCCCATAGTCAAGTGTCACTAGTGTGCAGGTTTTGTCTAGGATAAATTAGCACTATTTCTTCAAGGAATGGACTCCTGGAATATTTTTAAGATTTATTTATATTTTTAATTGAAAGATAATTGCTTTACAGAATTTTGTTGTTTTCTGCTAAACATCAACATGGGATTCCTGGAATACTTTTGACACTGGAGCTGGAACATAACTATAAAGTGCTGCATGCATACTTCATGGTGCTTTATTTCCTATAAAATCATTTCATGCCGCTTTTCAAGACTCCTCCGGCACCTGAGGCCTCCTCTTCCGTCACGGCTTCTCTGCATGCACAGTGCACTCCAGATCTGGATTCACCTCCTCTGACAAATTTCCATAGGCCGTCGTGAAGTCACTGTGACTTTTCTCTCTAACCCTCCACATCTGATCTAGGCTGCCAGCTCTGCTTTCGAAATGTATCCAGAACCCCACCTGTCCCCTCACCGCCATTATCACCATCCTGGTCCAAGCCACCAGCTCTCCTGCCTGGATGACGGCAACAGCTTCTGACTGGACTCTCCACTTACCCCGTGCGCCTCTGAAAAGGGCTCATCTCCATGCTACAGGCAACGATCCTTCTCAGACACAATCCAGATCAGCTCCAAGATGAGCCTTCAGGGAACCTTTCAATCATACACTGAACACAACTCCACTCCCTCTCTGACCTCCTCTGCAAAGACGCACTCCTTACTCCAGTTCCACTGGCCTTCTTCCTAGACACACATTCTCATCTCAGGGCCTCTGTACTTACTGCTCTACAGAAATGTCTGACCAGCCCACCCCCTAATTTCACACAGGTTTCCATCTGAACATCGTGTTATTACAGGGCCCTTTTCTGACCATTTGATTTCAATCAGCATTCACTTCACTCACCATCCTTTTATTCTGCCTGATTGCTCTTCATTACTCTCATGACTACCTGATTTACATCGATCAACGGAATGTAAGTAAGGTCCATGAGACCAGAACTTCTATTTCATTCACTGCTCTACCGTCTAGTCCCAGGAGAGAGCCTGACACATGGTAGATACTCAATATATACCCAAAGAGCCAACAAATTTGTTAGTTTTATCTTTCCTCACAGACTGTCACTTCTCTGTGGCTGGAAACCATGCCTCCCCTTTCTGCTTCACTCACATTTGCTGACTTCCTAAAGATTTTTTTTGCTTTACAGAATTTTGTTGTTTTCTGCTAAACATCAACATGGGATTCCTGGAATACTTTTGACACTGGAGCTGGAACATAACTATAAAGTGCTGCATGCATACTTCATGGTGCTTTATTTCCTATAAAATCATTTCATGCCTCTTTTCAAGACTCGCCCGGGCACGGAGGCCTCCTCTTCCGTCACGGCTTCTCTGCATGCACAGTGCACTCCAGATCTGGATTCACCTCCTCTGACAAATTTCCATAGGCCGTCGTGAAGTCACTGTGACTTTTCTCTCTAACCCTCCACATCTGATCTAGGCTGCCAGCTCTGCTTTCGAAATGTATCCAGAACCCCACCTGTCCCCTCACCGCCATTATCACCATCCTGGTCCAAGCCACCAGCTCTCCTGCCTGGATGACGGCAACAGCTTCTGACTGGACTCTCCACTTACCCCGTGCGCCTCTGAAAAGGGCTCATCTCCATGCTACAGGCAACGATCCTTCTCAGACACAATCCAGATCAGCTCCAAGATGAGCCTTCAGGGAACCTTTCAATCATACACTGAACACAACTCCACTCCCTCTCTGACCTCCTCTGCAAAGACGCACTCCTTACTCCAGTTCCACTGGCCTTCTTCCTAGACACACATTCTCATCTCAGGGCCTCTGTACTTACTGCTCTACAGAAATGTCTGACCAGCCCACCCCCTAATTTCACACAGGTTTCCATCTGAACATCGTGTTATTACAGGGCCCTTTTCTGACCATTTGATTTCAATCAGCATTCACTTCACTCACCATCCTTTTATTCTGCCTGATTGCTCTTCATTACTCTCATGACTACCTGATTTACATCGATCAACGGAATGTAAGTAAGGTCCATGAGACCAGAACTTCTATTTCATTCACTGCTCTACCGTCTAGTCCCAGGAGAGAGCCTGACACATGGTAGATACTCAATATATACCCAAAGAGCCAACAAATTTGTTAGTTTTATCTTTCCTCACAGACTGTCACTTCTCTGTGGCTGGAAACCATGCCTCCCCTTTCTGCTTCACTCACATTTGCTGACTTCCTAAGTAGGTGATGCTTATGTGTGAACTGGAAGGTAGCTCTCTCAACATCACTTGCTTCCTGAGTGTTTTCTCCCTGAGCAGTCAACTTATTCAGATTCTGGCAAGAATCATTAACCTCAGGGAAAGGAGGTATCTAAATTCCAACCCACAAAACAGAAACACAGCTTTTAGGAAATAGTAGTAATAGGTAAACCAGGAATAAGAGGAAAACTGATCAGGTTTTAAATAGTACAGGTGAAAGAAATAGTGCTGATGGAGGTCAGCAGGAAGGGCAAGGATAAAGGACAGTACATTGGAGACACAAAAGTGGAGTGCGTATTGAAAAACCCTCCTCTTCCCCAGGTCTTTAGAATTATCTCTTTGGTGGTTCAGTGCTTAAAAATAAATAAATAAATAAAAAGATTGCTCTCAAGCAGGAGACACAGGTTTGATCCCTGGGTCAGGAAGATCCCCTGGAGGAGATGGCAACCAACTCCAGTATTCTTACCTGGAGAATCCCATGAACAGAAGAATGTGGCAGGCTACAGTCCATGGGAGTCACAAAAGCATCGGACACAACTTAGCGACTAAACAACAACTTAGAGTTTTTATTTCACAGGAAATTCAGAATCTCATGGCAGACAAAGGAATCTTACCATTAAAATCTACTGCGGCAATTTTTTTTCCATGTCCTAGACATAAGTTTCACCCCCGCATAAGGATCCTTGTGTAGGTATGAAACAAATTCTTGACCTCACACACAAGGCACACACCCAAAAGGAACCACTATATGGTAAACACAAAAGATGTTAACAAACGCTAATATTCTCAGCATTAAAGTAATTCCACCTTTCTGAGTAGTTCCCCTGAAAGACACATTCAGTTAGAAGGGTGAGGCACTTAGCACCTGGCTCAATGCCTAGCATGGAGCAGTGACTCAACAGGAAGTGGCTGATCCCTGATGAGTGTCACAGCTACAACCAGGATGGTGCATCACTCAAAGTCCTTCAACAAAAGTACTGTCACAACAGCATCCATCCAGAGAAGCCCATGCTCCTGACAAGTCCTTTCTGCCTGTCTTCCAGGGATCCCTGTCCCCTGCCCTGTGCACGCCTATTCAATGAGCTCCCAAGTCTGAAACTATGCTAGTTTCCACACTGACATCACTTTCTCAAAGAAAGTGTTGTCGCAGAAGATCTCAAGATCCTATTTCAAAAAAAGAAAAATTAAGCATCGCTTTCTTCATTAGGCATATTTATAAAGCACAAACTATGTCCTACGGGCTAGGGATGTAATAACAACAAGCAAAAGAGCTCCACCCTTCTAGAGCTCAGAGTCAATGGAGGTGACCGATGTATAATCACACAAAATAAATACATGCTTTCAAATTATGGTAAGATTCACGCTACACAGGCATGGGGTCCTATAAGAACATATAAACAGGGCTTCCCCTGGTGGTCCAGTGGGTAAGGACACCGCCTTGCAGTGCAAGGGGCGCTGGTTCGATCCCTGGCCTGGGAAGATCCCACGTGCCGCGGAGCGGCTGGACTGATGTGTCCCAATTACCAAGCTGGAGCTCTGGAGCGACAGACGCCACCGCGATGGGAGGCCCACAGGAGCCAAGGAACAAAGATGGATGAAAATAGAGAAATGAAAGACCAACAGAAGTGGCCCGCCTGCTCCCCTCCCTCCCCAACCCGACCCCCGCCCTAAATAAATAAATAAATAAATATTTTTTAAAAAGGAAAAAAAAAAGACCATATAAACATTATTTACTTAAAGGAAACATACATAAAAGAGATATTTTTTAGTCAGTAAACTCTGACTTGGCGAAAGAGAAGGCAGGGCTGAAGGATAAGTAGAAGACAGAGCTAATAATACCAGTGAACACTTACTAAGTCCCAAGCAGTGTGCTAATGCATCACATGCACATACTCTTTTAACCTGCACAGTAACCTTCTGTTGTTATCATCTGCACTTCACTTCTGGAGCGCCTGAGTTGCCCAAGGCCACAGCCTGAATTGGAATTTGGACCATCTGGCTCCAAGGTTCTGAACCACTTGGCAATGTGTATCCCAGGCTAGGGAACTGGTTTGACAGATTAGGCTCATGTACAGTGAGCAGCAGAGTTAAAAGAATAAAAATCTCAGGGTCAGGAGCAGACTTCAAGGAGTGGGTGAATCCCTGAGCAATGAGAAACCACTGGAGGGACTTGGTTGCAGTGATGGATGGGCCACATCGTGGAGGCTAGACTAGAAGAAAGTGTGAATGGGAGCAAGGGGATCAATTTCTCAGAACACAACCACCACTGCAGAATATTTGGGAACTTCTGCTTGCCATTTACATAATGATTCCCATGAGACCTACATCGCACATCAGAAATCTATCAGTTGCAGTATATGACACTCGTGGGGGCCAGTAGAAAGAAAGGTCCACTTCTATATCAAAAGCATTGTGTTTCTTGATCCAAAACTGAATTTTGTCTTACAATTTGACTCAGTATTCAATGATCAAAATTCTGAGTTGATCTAGAAAATATTTCTAGAAGACATTATTAAATATTATAAGAGTGAAGGAAACAGAATACTGTAGAAGATTTGATCTAACCCCACCCTGAGTATCCAATACCATTGTAAGGTTCATCTATAACTCGGCACATATCAATAAGCCTCTATTTTTTAATCTGTAAATAGGGTACAATAATAACAGAGCCTAACTTTATAGAATTCTTGGGAGGATCAACCACTAATCAATGTCAAGAGTTTCAGCTCAGGGCCTAGCACAAAGTAGATATTCACAATATTCTTTCATTTAACAAATACTTCCGTGTCTACCATGCCCCAGGCCTGAAAGTATCTAGTGAAACACCAGTTCCTGCCTTGAAGAAGCCTACATTCTAAATCAGCAAATCAGATAATCAGCTAACAGAGATGGTATAACCTGGGGAAGAAAAACAAAGAAGAGTTAGGAGACACAAAGCAGCAATGGAGGTGGGAGGAATGAAGAGTGGGTGGACTGCCTGGGTTAAGCAGGTGACGTCCAAGCAGCCTGACAGTCAGGGCATCACACGACCACCAGCTCAAGGAGTAATGAGCATGAAGTCAGAGAGCACTTGGATCATGTGGTCACGGTGAGAATCCTTAGTTAATACTCCGAAAGAGGCAGGAAAACAGCAACAGACTTGAAGCACAGGGATGACCCAATGTGGTTGACAAGTCTAAAACAGGACCCTGGTTCCTGCATAGGAACAAAAGCAGAAACAGAAGACAGGAAACTACTGGAGTGTTCCTGGAGTCGAGTGCAAATGATAAAAGGTAACCGGATTCAGGAGAGATGGTGCAAGCTGAGATAACAGGACTGACTGACTGCCTGATGAGTTACAGGTGGCCTGATACATCGACATCAGGAAATCAAAAATCAGTTGGCCCAAAGTCCCATGAGACCTACATCGCACATCAGAAATCTATCAGTTGCAGTATATGACACTGGGGGCCAGTAGAAAGAAAGGTCCACTTCTATATCAAAAGCATTGTGTTTCTTGATCCAAAACTGAATTTTGTCTTACAATTTGACTCAGTATTCAATGATCAAAATTCTGAGTTGATCTAGAAAATATTTCTAGAAGACATTATTAAATATTATAAGAGTGAAGGAAACAGAATACTGTAGAAGATTTGATCTAACCCCACCCTGAGTATCCAATACCATTGTAAGGTTCATCTATAACTCGGCACATATCAATAAGCCTCTATTTTTTAATCTGTAAATAGGGTACAATAATAACAGAGCCTAACTTTATAGAATTCTTGGGAGGATCAACCACTAATCAATGTCAAGAGTTTCAGCTCAGGGCCTAGCACAAAGTAGATATTCACAATATTCTTTCATTTAACAAATACTTCCGTGTCTACCATGCCCCAGGCCTGAAAGTATCTAGTGAAACACCAGTTCCTGCCTTGAAGAAGCCTACATTCTAAATCAGCAAATCAGATAATCAGCTAACAGAGATGGTATAACCTGGGGAAGAAAAACAAAGAAGAGTTAGGAGACACAAAGCAGCAATGGAGGTGGGAGGAATGAAGAGTGGGTGGACTGCCTGGGTTAAGCAGGTGACGTCCAAGCAGCCTGACAGTCAGGGCATCACACGACCACCAGCTCAAGGAGTAATGAGCATGAAGTCAGAGAGCACTTGGATCATGTGGTCACGGTGAGAATCCTTAGTTAATACTCCGAAAGAGGCAGGAAAACAGCAACAGACTTGAAGCACAGGGATGACCCAATGTGGTTGACAAGTCTAAAACAGGACCCTGGTTCCTGCATAGGAACAAAAGCAGAAACAGAAGACAGGAAACTACTGGAGTGTTCCTGGAGTCGAGTGCAAATGATAAAAGGTAACCGGATTCAGGAGAGATGGTGCAAGCTGAGATAACAGGACTGACTGACTGCCTGATGAGTTACAGGTGGCCTGTAAGAAAAAGAGAGAAGAGACTTCCCTGGTGGTCCAGTGGTTAAGACTCTGTGCTTCTAATGCAGGGGGCCAAGGTTTGATCCCTGGTCAGGGAACTAGATCCCACATGCCACAACTAAGACCCAGTGTAGCCAAATTAAGATAAATAAAGCAATAATTCAAAAAAATTTTAAAAAAAGAAAGAAAGTAAAAAGAAAAAGAGTAGACAAGAGCCACTCCAATATTTCTGGTCTAAGAAACTAAAATGGGCAAGAATGAAGGAAGAGCCATGTTAGCTGGACAAGGAGGGGAAATCAGCTCTGTTGAAGACATGCTGCGTTTGAGATACTTCACAGACCTTTAATAAAGCAGAGTTAAGTCAGCAGCTGGGAAGACAAGTCTAGACTTCCCTACAAAAGGATCCAGGGTGGAGAAATGAATTGGGAGTCACTGCCGCCTCTGGGACATTTAAAGCCTTGAACCTAGATGAAATCTCCTAGGAAGTCTCTGCTGGAGACAGGAAAGAGACCAAAGAGAAGAGACAAAGTCCTAGTGGACTTTTAACACAAGAGGTAAGCAAAAACAGAGGATGGTCTGTGAGGAGACAGGCAACCAGGAGAGCATGGGGTCCTCAGAGCCAAGAGACAAAGGAAGTCAAGTCATGTTAGCTACTGGCATTAGAGGGTTTATTATCATACCATCTTCCAGGCGCCCAGAGGAAGAGTTCTTGTTAAGGTAATCTCATTTCCCCATAACTCACTCTTCTACCCTGTCTGGGCCTGGGGGCCCAAGGCAACACACGACCACCAGCTCAAGGAGTAATGAGCATGAAGTCAGAGAGCACTTGGATCATGTGGTCACGGTGAGAATCCTTAGTTAATACTCCGAAAGAGGCAGGAAAACAGCAACAGACTTGAAGCACAGGGATGACCCAATGTGGTTGACAAGTCTAAAACAGGACCCTGGTTCCTGCAAAGGAACAAAAACAGAAACAGAAGACAGGAAACTACTGGAGTGTTCCTGGAGTCGAGTGCAAATGATAAAAGGTAACCGGATTCAGGAGAGATGGTGCAAGCTGAGATAACAGGACTGACTGACTGCCTGATGAGTTACAGGTGGCCTGTAAGAAAAAGAGAGAAGAGACTTCCCTGGTGGTCCAGTGGTTAAGACTCTGTGCTTCTAATGCAGGGGGCCAAGGTTTGATCCCTGGTCAGGGAACTAGATCCCACATGCCACAACTAAGACCCAGTGTAGCCAAATTAAGATAAATAAAGCAATAATTCAAAAAAATTTTAAAAAAAGAAAGAAAGTAAAAAGAAAAAGAGTAGACAAGAGCCACTCCAATATTTCTGGTCTAAGAAACTAAAATGGGCAAGAATGAAGGAAGAGCCATGTTAGCTGGACAAGGAGGGGAAATCAGCTCTGTTGAAGACATGCTGCGTTTGAGATACTTCACAGACCTTTAATAAAGCAGAGTTAAGTCAGCAGCTGGGAAGACAAGTCTAGACTTCCCTACAAAAGGATCCAGGGTGGAGAAATGAATTGGGAGTCACTGCCGCCTCTGGGACATTTAAAGCCTTGAACCTAGATGAAATCTCCTAGGAAGTCTCTGCTGGAGACAGGAAAGAGACCAAAGAGAAGAGACAAAGTCCTAGTGGACTTTTAACACAAGAGGTAAGCAAAAACAGAGGATGGTCTGTGAGGAGACAGGCAACCAGGAGAGCATGGGGTCCTCAGAGCCAAGAGACAAAGGAAGTCAAGTCATGTTAGCTACTGGCATTAGAGGGTTTATTATCATACCATCTTCCAGACGCCCCAGAGGAAGAGTTCTTGTTAAGGTAATCTCATTTCCCCATAACTCACTCTTCTCATCCTCATGTCTGGGCCTTGGCTCCTATCACCATCCAGATCTCACTTGGCTTCAGGGCTATTCTCTGAAGTTTCCCTTCATCAACCAAAAAGGCAGCCTCAGAACTGAATGAAGGTCTGATTTGCTGGCATCTTCCCTGAGTCCACAGGGGACAGCTCGCATGTATTCATCTGCCCCTGCACCTTTCACTCCATGCCCCTCTATCTTATTCTGCCTGCTGACATTCCTTACCTTAGGAGACCTAGAGAAGCACGAAGAACAGGACAACATCTTTCATGTAATGGCTTGAAGACCCTTATCCAAGATAAATGCAAATGTCTTTAAAATGACTTCTATACAATATTCTACAGGTTTTAGTTTATTCATGAGCCACAAGGCCATCTTCTCTTTCTTGGAGTCACTTCAAGTCAAAACTTGCCTTTAAAGGACTGCAAAGTCCCCCAACTCTACCCTCTTTCTTTCCCTTGCCTTCTCTCTAACTTTGTTGCTTCAGCATCAAGATGCAGGAATAATGTTATAATTACTAAGTCCTAGAAAACAAGGCATTCAAAACAAGATCTGTACTTAAAAGCCCCTTTATTATCCAGAATAAATTTGTTTATCTAAAATCTCACAGTCTCTATGCAGTAATTACACTGTTGTTGGCAAACTATTAAATACGCTGCCTACTACCACAATTAGCATATCATTGTGGCAACACTGTAACTTTATATTAACTTTTCTAACATGGCATGTTTTGAGCTTGTTAAAAACCCCAGTGATATCTCCAGCACCAACTTCCATTTCCAAAAGCTTTCTATATCCAAATCTAAACAAAATGGCACTTGCCTTAAATTTATGTTCCAAAACCATAAAACCGAACTCCACAGGAAGCTTATCCATTACCTAGAATAATGTATGTCCAAAATATATTATAATGGTATAAAGCATATTACCCTATAGTAAATATGAACAAAGGACCCACAATCATAAAATTTCCTAATCATTTGAATAACAAAAATAGATTCGAAATCTCACAAAACAGGATAAATATACTATATGTGTTCACTCTATGGCTGACCCTTGAAGAACACAGGTTTGAACTGCATGGGTCTGCTTATATGCGGATTGTCTTCTATAGTAAAAACACAGACTACACCATGGTGCAGAACCATGGGTACAAAAGATTGACTATAGATTACAGGTGGATTTTAAACCACACAGAGGATCGGCGCCCCCCAGCCCTACTGATGCTCAACTATATACTCAATCCCAGATTATTAAAAACTAAGCCAGGAAGAGAAACACAAACACTATATTATAGCACTTAAATGTGGAATCTGAAGTATAACACAAATGAACTTATTTACAAAACAGAAACAGAAAATCAACTTACGTTTACCAAAGGGAAAGGGGGGTAGAAAAGGGATAAATTACGAGTTTGGGATTAGCAGCTATAAATCACTATGAATGGAAGTAGATAAACAGAAGGTCCTACTATATAGCATTGGGATATCCTGTAATAAGTCATAATGGAAAAGAATGTGAAAAAGAATATAGATATAAGAAGATAAATACCTATATCAGAATCACTCTGCTGTACACCAGAAACTAACATTGTAAATCAACTATATCGTGTCCAACTCGTTGTGACTCCACAGCATGCCAGGCTTCCCTGTCCTTCATCAACTCCCGAATTTGCTCCAACTCATGTCCATTGAGTTGATGATGACACCCAACCACCTAACTATATGGACCTTTGCCAGCAAAGTGCTGTCTCTGATTTCGAATACGCTGTCGAGATTTGTCAGTGTTTTTCGTCCAAGAAGCAAGTGTCTTTTAATTTCGTGGCTATAGTCACCATCTGCAGTGATTGTGGAGCCTAAGAAAATAAAGTCTATCACTGTTTTCATTTTTTTCCCCATCTACTTACCATGAAGTGATGGGACCAGATGCCATGAACTTGGTTTTTTGAATGTTGAGGTTTTTTGCAGGGGGCACTTCTACTTATCTTTCATTTATTTATCTTTGTTCTTTGACCTGTATGGGCCTCCCATTGCAGTGGCCTCTCTTGCTGCAGAGCACCGGTTCTGGGCACATGCGCTCAGAGCTCCGGCGCAGTAGTTGGGCACATCGGTCCAGCTGCTCCGCGGCACGTGGGATCTTCCCAGGCCAGGGATCGAACCAATGCCCCATGAGTTAGTTTAAATTGTCTTCTATAGTAAAAACACAGACTACACCATGGTGCAGAACCATGGGTACAAAAGATTGACTATAGATTACAGGTGGATTTTAAACCACACAGAGGATCGGCGCCCCCCAGCCCTACTGATGCTCAACTATATACTCAATCCCAGATTATTAAAAACTAAGCCAGGAAGAGAAACACAAACACTATATTATAGCACTTAAATGTGGAATCTGAAGTATAACACAAATGAACTTATTTACAAAACAGAAACAGAAAATCAACTTACGTTTACCAAAGGGAAAGGGGGGTAGAAAAGGGATAAATTACGAGTTTGGGATTAGCAGCTATAAATCACTATGAATGGAAGTAGATAAACAGAAGGTCCTACTATATAGCATTGGGATATCCTGTAATAAGTCATAATGGAAAAGAATGTGAAAAAGAATATAGATATAAGAAGATAAATACCTATATCAGAATCACTCTGCTGTACACCAGAAACTAACATTGTAAATCAACTATATCGTGTCCAACTCGTTGTGACTCCACAGCATGCCAGGCTTCCTGTCCTTCATAAACTCCCGAATTTGCTCCAACTCATGTCCATTGAGTTGATGATGACACCCAACCACCTAACTATATGGACCTTTGCCAGCAAAGTGCTGTCTCTGATTTCGAATACGCTGTCGAGATTTGTCAGTGTTTTTCGTCCAAGAAGCAAGTGTCTTTTAATTTCGTGGCTATAGTCACCATCTGCAGTGATTGTGGAGCCTAAGAAAATAAAGTCTATCACTGTTTTCATTTTTTTCCCCATCTACTTACCATGAAGTGATGGGACCAGATGCCATGAACTTGGTTTTTTGAATGTTGAGGTTTTTTGCAGGGGGCACTTCTACTTATCTTTCATTTATTTATCTTTGTTCTTTGACCTGTATGGGCCTCCCATTGCAGTGGCCTCTCTTGCTGCAGAGCACCGGTTCTGGGCACATGCGCTCCAGAGCTCCGGCGCAGTAGTTGGGCACATCGGTCCAGCTGCTCCGCGGCACGTGGGATCTTCCCAGGCCAGGGATCGAACCAATGCCCCATGCACTGCAAGGCAGTGCTTACCTACCGGACCACCAGGGAAGCCCTGAATGTTGAGTTTTAAGCCAGCTTTTTCACTCTCCTCTTTCACCTTCATCCAGAGGCTTGGTAGTTCCTCTTCACTGTCTGCTGTTAAGTAAGAGTGGTGTCATCTGTGTATCTGAGGTTACTGATATTTCTCTCAGCAATCTTGATTCCAGCCTGAGCTTCACCCAGACCGGCATTTCACGTGATGTACTCTGCCTATAAATTAAATAAGCAGGGTGACAATACACAGGCTCGACGCAGTCCTTTCCCAATTTTGAGCCAGTCTGTTGTTCCCTCTCCAGTTCTAGCTGCTGCTTCTGGACCTGCATTCGGGTTTCTCAGGAGGCAGGTAAAGTGTCTGGTATTCCCATCTCTTTCAGAATTTTCCATGGTTTGTTGTGATTCACACAGTCAAAGGGTTTAGGGTAGTCAATGAAGCAGCAGATGCTTTTTCTGGAACTCCCTTGCTTTTTCCAATGGATGTTGGTAAATCAACTACACTTCAATTTTGAAAAAAAGAGGGCTCTGGAGTCAGTTAGCACTAATTCATCTTCTATTTCTCTCAATCTTAGATGTGTGACCCCAGGCCCTCACTGTGAAAAGGGGAAAATAAGGATATCTGCCACAGGACTGTCTGAGGACTAAATGAGGTATAGTCTGCAAGTGTCTTATTGTGGCTGGCGCAGCTTAAGTGTTTACTGTTGTTGTTAACTGCTAATCCTAGTGGGTTTCCCCTCTAAAGGCCATGAAGTGATGGGACCAGATGCTATGAACTTGGTTTTTTGAATGTTGAGGTTTTTTGCAGGGGGCACTTCTACTTATCTTTCATTTATTTATCTTTGTTCTTTGACCTGTATGGGCCTCCCATTGCAGTGGCCTCTCTTGCTGCAGAGCACCGGTTCTGGGCACATGCGCTCCAGAGCTCCGGCGCAGTAGTTGGGCACATCGGTCCAGCTGCTCCGCGGCACGTGGGATCTTCCCAGGCCAGGGATCGAACCAATGCCCCATGCACTGCAAGGCAGTGCTTACCTACCGGACCACCAGGGAAGCCCTGAATGTTGAGTTTTAAGCCAGCTTTTTCACTCTCCTCTTTCACCTTCATCCAGAGGCTTGGTAGTTCCTCTTCACTGTCTGCTGTTAAGTAAGAGTGGTGTCATCTGTGTATCTGAGGTTACTGATATTTCTCTCAGCAATCTTGATTCCAGCCTGAGCTTCACCCAGACCGGCATTTCACGTGATGTACTCTGCCTATAAATTAAATAAGCAGGGTGACAATACACAGGCTCGATGCAGTCCTTTCCCAATTTTGAGCCAGTCTGTTGTTCCCTCTCCAGTTCTAGCTGCTGCTTCTGGACCTGCATTCGGGTTTCTCAGGAGGCAGGTAAAGTGTCTGGTATTTCCATCTCTTTCAGAATTTTCCATGGTTTGTTGTGATTCACACAGTCAAAGGGTTTAGGGTAGTCAATGAAGCAGCAGATGCTTTTTCTGGAACTCCCTTGCTTTTTCCAATGGATGTTGGTAAATCAACTACACTTCAATTTTGAAAAAAAGAGGGCTCTGGAGTCAGTTAGCACTAATTCATCTTCTATTTCTCTCAATCTTAGATGTGTGACCCCAGGCCCTCACTGTGAAAAGGGGAAAATAAGGATATCTGCCACAGGACTGTCTGAGGACTAAATGAGGTATAGTCTGCAAGTGTCTTATTGTGGCTGGCGCAGCTTAAGTGTTTACTGTTGTTGTTAACTGCTAATCCTAGTGGGTTTCCCCCTCTAAAAGGCCATTTAAAAAGTAAAAGCTGCTTTTGTTTTCCCCTTCACCCATTCTGCCTTCTCCATTTCACTCACAGTTACAAAAGGAACTCTGGTGTCAGAGCAGAACAATGTCACAGGGAGACAGTAACTGTGGTTAAATCATTTCCTCATTTATGCCACTTCTGCTCACTGCAGCCCTAATTCTGTTCTGCCAAAACAAAAAAAGGCTTCCTAGATATTCCCTCTCTCTCCTGGCCCTGCCCCTCAATTATTCAGATCTTCTTCTAAAGCCCCCAAACAGGTCACCACAACTGCTTTGATCCCTTATCTCTCAGACTAAACACACTCCGAACCCTTGCTGCCTCCTAGCCTATGCTTCCTGAATAGGAGAATCCTCAGTTCCCACAGATGCTCTCCAGGACCTAATTCATATTTCTTCTTCTTACCACCTATCTGTACGAAGCAACCATTCCGAAACAGTATAACCAAGATCAGCTCTTAGCCCACTAGAAATGTTTTTTCATAAAATAAGCATATTGTTGATATGTGACCAAAAATTAAATCTACAAACACCAACTTGGCCCACGAGACAACCGGCGGCAGCAGCCCCTTTCACGGTTTCTCGGCCCGCTCTCCAGACTTGCCAGCCCCCACTGGAGCACTTCACACTTCACTCGGCAGCCACCGAAAGCAATCAGCGCAGTGGTGCTGGCACAGACTTTCAAAAATGAACTCCAAAACATCTCCTAAGAACTGCAAAGGCACTAAAAAAAGAAGGGCTGGGGGGACATGGTTGCTATCCTTGTTGAAAAAAGCAACAAATGCACATATAAAGGCTACATTAAGTATAGTCTGGATTTAATCAAGGCACCCTCAAAAGACTAGAACAGTAAAATGCAAAGCAGCAGGTTTCCTACAGGATTTTTTTTCAGTCTTCCCTCTCTGCTGTTTCAAGATCTAGATGTGAAAACAACATATTTAGGTAATTGAAGAACTGAATTACACACTACATTAAAAAGCAGTTCCAAACAGACAACACCAACAGCCTCACACTTCAGTGACAGGCTTAACTGTTTCTGCTTTTAAATTTATATTCCCATTGAATATATCAATTTAGATAGCAAAAGCAACCACACACACACAAATTTAACGGGTCTTCCCTGGTGGCTCAGTAAAGAATCTGCCCACCAACGTAGGAAACATGTGTTAGACCCCTGACCAGGGAATATCCCACTAAGCCCATGTGCCACAAATACTGAGCCTGTGCTCTAGAGCCTGAGACCCACAATACTAAGTCAATGTGCTGCAGCTACTGAAGTGTGCACACCCTAGAGCCTATGCTACACAACAAGAGAAGCCACCACAATGTTGATCCCTTCTTTCTTTTTAAAGCCCCAAACAGGTCACCACAACTGCTTTGATCCCTTATCTCTCAGACTAAACACACTCCGAACCCTTGCTGCCTCCTAGCCTATGCTTCCTGAATAGGAGAATCCTCAGTTCCCACAGATGCTCTCCAGGACCTAATTCATATTTCTTCTTCTTACCACCTATCTGTACGAAGCAACCATTCCGAAACAGTATAACCAAGATCAGCTCTTAGCCCACTAGAAATGTTTTTTCATAAAATAAGCATATTGTTGATATGTGACCAAAAATTAAATCTACAAACACCAACTTGGCCCACGAGACAACCGGCGGCAGCAGCCCCTTTCACGGTTTCTCGGCCCGCTCTCCAGACTTGCCAGCCCCCACTGGAGCACTTCACACTTCACTCGGCAGCCACCGAAAGCAATCAGCGCAGTGGTGCTGGCACAGACTTTCAAAAATGAACTCTAAAACATCTCCTAAGAACTGCAAAGGCACTAAAAAAAGAAGGGCTGGGGGGACATGGTTGCTATCCTTGTTGAAAAAAGCAACAAATGCACATATAAAGGCTACATTAAGTATAGTCTGGATTTAATCAAGGCACCCTCAAAAGACTAGAACAGTAAAATGCAAAGCAGCAGGTTTCCTACAGGATTTTTTTCAGTTTTCCCCTCTCTGCTGTTTCAAGATCTAGATGTGAAAACAACATATTTAGGTAATTGAAGAACTGAATTACACACTACATTAAAAAGCAGTTCCAAACAGACAACACCAACAGCCTCACACTTCAGTGACAGGCTTAACTGTTTCTGCTTTTAAATTTATATTCCCATTGAATATATCAATTTAGATAGCAAAAGCAACCACACACACACAAATTTAACGGGTCTTCCCTGGTGGCTCAGTAAAGAATCTGCCCACCAACGTAGGAAACATGTGTTAGACCCCTGACCAGGGAATATCCCACTAAGCCCATGTGCCACAAATACTGAGCCTGTGCTCTAGAGCCTGAGACCCACAATACTAAGTCAATGTGCTGCAGCTACTGAAGTGTGCACACCCTAGAGCCTATGCTACACAACAAGAGAAGCCACCACAATGAGAAGCCTGTACATCACAACTAGACAGTAGCCCCCATTCACTGCCCTTAGAAGAAGGCCTGTACAGCAGTTAAAACCCAGCGGAGTCCAAAAAATAAATAAAAATGTTTGAAAAAATGTTATATGATGCTTAAATTTTTTTTTTTTTTTAAGTTCAACAATTTTCAAATACCATCCTCTGTAGTATACCTAATTCCATTTGATCCTCAGAACCACCTCTGGAGAGCTAGTTGGATAGGCATTAGAAATATTACCATTTAATTAATGAAGAAGCTAAGGCTCAGGTACCTGATAATGGTTGTTTTTGTTTAGTCACTAAGTTATGCCCAAGGACTGCAGCATGCCAGGCTCCTCTGTGCTCCACTAGCTCCAAGAGTTTGCTCAAATTCATGTCCATCAGGTCAGTGATGCCATCCAACCATCTCATCCTCTGTCACCCCTTCTCCTCCTGCCTTCAATCTTTCTCAGCATTGGGGCGTTTCCAACGAGTTGCCTCCTCACATCAGGCGGCCAAAGTACTGGAGCTTCAGCATCAATTCTTCCAATGAGTATTCAGGGTTGATTTCCTTTAGTATGGACTGGTTTGATCTCCTTGCAGTCCAAGGGACTCTCAAGAGTATTCTCCAACACCACAGTTCTAAAGCATCAATTCCTTGGGGCGCCACCTTCATTATGGTCCAACTCTCACATCCATCATAACTACTGAAAAAACAGCTTTGACTATATGGACCTTTGTTGGCAAAGTGACGACTCTGCCTTTTAATACGCTGTCCAGGTTTGTCATGACTTTTCTTCCAAGGAGCAAGTGGTTTTAATTTCATGCCTGCAGTCACCATCTGCAGTGATTCTGGAGCCCAGGAAAATAAAGTCTGTCATTGTTTCCAGAACTGGAGGCCAGCCATGTTCTTAAGTTTTCTGAATGTTGAGCTTTAAGCCAGCTTTTTCACTCTCCTCTTTCACCTTCATCCAGAGGCTTGGTAGTTCCTCTTCACTGTCTGCTGTTAAGTAAGAGTGGTGTCATCTGTGTATCTGAGGTTACTGATATTTCTCTCAGCAATCTTGATTCCAGCCTGAGCTTCACCCAGACCGGCATTTCACGTGATGTACTCTGCCTATAAATTAAATAAGCAGGGTGACAATACACAGGCTCGATGCAGTCCTTTCCCAATTTTGAGCCAGTCTGTTATTCCCTCTCCAGTTCTAGCTGCTGCTTCTGGACCTGCATTCGGGTTTCTCAGGAGGCAGGTAAAGTGTCTGGTATTCCCATCTCTTTCAGAATTTTCCATGGTTTGTTGTGATTCACACAGTCAAAGGGTTTAGGGTAGTCAATGAAGCAGCAGATGTTTTTTCTGGAATTCCCTTGCTTTTTCTATGATTCAGCAGATGTAGGCAATTTGATCTCTGGTTCCTCTGGTTTTTCTAAATCCAGTTGGTACATCTAAAAGTTCTCAGCACACATACTGCTGAAGCCTAGCTTGAAAGACTTTGAGCATGACCTTGCTGGCATGTGAAATAAGTGCAACTGTAGGGTAGCCTGAACATTGCCTTTCTTTGGGATCAGAATGAAAACTGACCTTTTCCAGTCCTTAGGCTACTGCTGAGCTTTCCAAATTTGCTAGCATACTGAGTGCAACACTTTAACAGCATCATTTTTTAGGATTTGAAATAGCTCTGCTGGAATTCCATCACCTCCACTAGCTTTCTTCATAGTGATGCTTCCTAAGGCCCACTTGACTTCACACTCCAGGATGTCTGGCTCTAGATTAGTGACCACATCACTCTGGTTATTTGCGTCATTAAGACCTTTTTGGTGTAGTTCTTCTGTGTATTCTTGCCACCTCTTCTTACCACATTCTGCTTCTGTTAGGTTCATATCATTTCTGGCCTTTATTGCACCCATCTTTGCATGAAATGTTCCCTTGGTATCTCTAACCTTCTTGAAATGATCTCGGGTGTTTCCCATTGTATTGTTTTCCTTTATTTCTTTGCATTGCTCACTTAAGAAGGCTTTCTTGTTTCTCACTGATATTCTCTAGAACTCTGCTTTCAGTTGGGTACATCTTTCCCTTTCTGCTTTGCTCTGCTCAGCTATTGGCAAAGCCTCATTAGATAACCATTTTGCCTTCTTGCATTTCTTTTTCTTTGGGAAAGTCTTGATCACTGCCTCTTGTACAATGTTATGAACTTTCATCCATAGCTCTTCAGGCACTCTGTCTACCGGATCTAATCTCTTGGATCCATCTGTCACTTTCACTGTATACTCATAAGAGATGTGGTTTAGCCCATACCTGAATGGTCTAGTGTTTTTCCCTACTTTCTTCAGTTTAAGCCTGAATTTTGCAATAAGGCACTCGTGATCTGATCACAGTCTGTTCCAAGTCATATTTTTGCTGACTGTATAGAGCTTACTTGGTGGCTCAAACAGTAAAGAGTCCACCCACAGTGCAGGAGACCTGGGTTCAATCCCTGGGTCAGAAGATCCCCTCTTGAAGGAAATGGCAACCCACTCAAGTACTCTTGCCTGGAAAATCCCACAGACAGAAGAGCCTAGCAGGCCACAGTCCATAAGCTCGGAAAGAGTTGGACACGACTGAGCAACTAAACATGCAAACTTAATGGAATATTATTCAGCCATTAAAAGGGCTTCCTGGGTGGCACTAGTGGTAAAGAACCAGCCTGCCAATGCAGGAGACACAAGAGACTCAGGTTTGATCCCTAAGTCTCGAAGGTACCCTGGAGCAGCAAATGGCAACCCATTCCAATATTCTTGCCTGGAAAATGCCATAGACATGGAGAAGGAAATGGCAACCCACGCCAGTATTCTTGCCTGAAAAATTCCATGGACAAATGAGTCTGGTGGGTACCAGTTCATGGGGTTACAAAAGACAAAACAGCAGCAATGACAAAGTAAAAACTTTTGGAATTGAAGAAAAAAAAAAAGAAAATCCCATGGACAGAGGAGCCTGGTATAGTCCATGGGGTCACAAAAAATCAGACACAACAACAAAACTTAAAAAAGGACAAGTCTGAGTCAGTTCTAGTGAGGCAGATGAACCTAGAGCCTGTGATAGAGTGGAATAAGAAAGAGAAAAACAAATAGTGCATATTAATGTATATATACAGAATCTAGAAAAATGGCACTGATGAACCTATTTGCAAGGAATAGAGACACAGACATAGAGAACAGATCTGTGGACATAGAAGAGGAAGGAGAGGATGGGACACATTGAAAGAGTAGGACTGAAACATACATTACCATATGCAAAACAGACAGCTAGTGGGAAGCTTCTGTGTAACACACAGAGCTCAACCGGTGCTCTGTGACAGCTCTGAGAGGGTAGAAGAGGCAGGAGGGAAGGTCCAGACGGAGGGGACATAGCACACCTACGGCTGATACATGCTGATGCATGGCAAAACCAACATGACATTGTAAAGTAATTATTCTCCAATTAAAGAAAAAAAATGTGCTCAGTAAGTTAATGATTATTAATCTCATCTAGAAGACCATGCAATCTAATGCCCTTCCTGAAGACCATAAACTTTATCCAGCAGAAGAGAAACCTAAGAACAGCGATATATGCCAAAATGTCAGCTTAGTTAGTTGCCACCTGAGAAATCACTGAACATCAAACAGAACTGTGAGAAGGCAACAGACAGTGCACGGCATGCCTTCTCCTCATCAACTCACTCCAAAAGTCATTCCAAAGGATAAAACTGGGTTCAATCAATTCCACCCGAATGAATACAATAGCAGCAGGGGCACCTTAATTTCTCCACCCCAAACACACAAAATGAAAGGTCATTGCTATAGCCTCAAGTCTTTTTTTAAAGTTTAATACCACAGGTACCCAAGCTGACTTCAATGTTTTACTGAATTTGTCTCCCTGTGCTGCGTAAGTCTCTTCACCTTCTTGATGTGCATCTCCCTACATTCTAGTGACTCTCATTCAGTCAAGGAGAATGTGTAAACACTCTTCCCTCTGGAGTTCAGAGGTTTCAGAAAGAGAGGTCAGGAGACATGACCTTGTGTTATCATATGATATGTTCTGGTCACTGGTCTAAACAGGCATGAGTACACAGCACCTAAATTTGCAAGATTAAGATTGTTTCCTTTGCTGTCATTTTTAAATTCAGTATTTATTAGATAGACTTGTAAAATATATGTAGAGTATAAACAGTAACAATAAACAAATTCAGATACCCATTACAGAACACGACTCTCACCTCTGCAGCTCCACTGTGCGACCCTCCTACATCTCTTTGCTCACCATCCCTCCACTGGAGCACACAGAATCCTGTCATTATTGCCTTACTTTTCTTCATAGTTTTATCCTATGTGTTTTTATGGAGTAAAGAATACAGAGGACAGTTTTGTATGTTTTAAGTTTGGGTTTCTTTTTTAAATTTTATTTATTTTTGGCTCTTCTGGGTTTTCACTACTGCTGCAGGCTCTTCTCTAGTTGCAGGGGGTGGGGTCTTTTCTCTAGTTGAGGTGAGCAGGCTTCTTGTTGCGGCGATTTCTCTTGTTGTGGAACGTGGGCTCCAGGGCACACAGGCTTCAGTAGTTGTGGCACATAAGACTCCATAGTTGCGGCTCCAAGGCCCTAGAGCACAGGCTCAATGGTTGTGACTCATGGGCTTAGCTGCTCCACAGCATGTGGGATCTTCCCAGATCAGGGATCGAACCTGTATCTCCTGCATTGGGAGGCGAACTCTTTACCACTGAGCTACCAGGGAAGTCCTGTTTTAAGTTTATATAAATAAATCAACTGTTTCTGCATCTGGAAAAAGCATAAACTATATTTTGCATATAATTTCAAAGGGATCCCACCTTGATAAGACACTCAGAAGTCGAACCAACGATCTTAGTAAGAATTCCAGACTAATAAGCAAGGAGAATTCTTTGCTATGGAGATAGTTAGGTAATAATAAGGAAACAAGAAAACTAAAGACTAGTAAGAAAAGACCAGAATACAAAATTACATAGACCCTAACCAGTTAACCGAACTGGAACAAACAACAATAAAAATCCATCAAAGTGCAGCAGAAGACGGTGGTAAAGAGCTGAGAAAAGAAGTAACTTTACTTTCTCTCTTATTTTCCAGAATGTTCACAAAGATAATTTACACGGATTTACGTTTACTTTCTTTCTTTACAAAAAAAAATTATTCATTTATTATTTTGGCTGTGGTGGGTTTTAGTTGTAGCATATATGATCTAGGTCCCCGACCAGGTATCAAGCAAGCCCAGGCCCCCTGCACTATAGCACGCAGTCATAACCACTGGACCACCAGGAAAGTCCTATTTATTTTCATGTAGTCATATTAATTTATGCCAGAAAAAGTATACAGATTTATAAGAATTCCTTTCATTTGATAGTCTTCCAGAATTAATGAGCCCGTACCCTCCTACATCTCTTTGCTCACCATCCCTCCACTGGAGCACACAGAATCCTGTCATTATTGCCTTACTTTTCTTCATAGTTTTATCCTATGTGTTTTTATGGAGTAAAGAATACAGAGGACAGTTTTGTATGTTTTAAGTTTGGGTTTCTTTTTTAAATTTTATTTATTTTTGGCTCTTCTGGGTTTTCACTACTGCTGCAGGCTCTTCTCTAGTTGCAGGGGGTGGGGTCTTTTCTCTAGTTGAGGTGAGCAGGCTTCTTGTTGCGGCGATTTCTCTTGTTGTGGAACGTGGGCTCCAGGGCACACAGGCTTCAGTAGTTGTGGCACATAAGACTCCATAGTTGCGGCTCCAAGGCCCTAGAGCACAGGCTCAATGGTTGTGACTCATGGGCTTAGCTGCTCCACAGCATGTGGGATCTTCCCAGATCAGGGATCGAACCTGTATCTCCTGCATTGGGAGGCGAACTCTTTACCACTGAGCTACCAGGGAAGTCCTGTTTTAAGTTTATATAAATAAATCAACTGTTTCTGCATCTGGAAAAAGCATAAACTATATTTTGCATATAATTTCAAAGGGATCCCACCTTGATAAGACACTCAGAAGTCGAACCAACGATCTTAGTAAGAATTCCAGACTAATAAGCAAGGAGAATTCTTTGCTATGGAGATAGTTAGGTAATAATAAGGAAACAAGAAAACTAAAGACTAGTAAGAAAAGACCAGAATACAAAATTACATAGACCCTAACCAGTTAACGGAACTGGAACAAACAACAATAAAAATCCATCAAAGTGCAGCAGAAGACGGTGGTAAAGAGCTGAGAAAAGAAGTAACTTTACTTTCTCTCTTATTTTCCAGAATGCTCACAAAGATAATTTACACGGATTTACGTTTACTTTCTTTCTTTACAAAAAAAAAATTATTCATTTATTATTTTGGCTGTGGTGGGTTTTAGTTGTAGCATATATGATCTAGGTCCCCGACCAGGTATCAAGCAAGCCCAGGCCCCCTGCACTATAGCACGCAGTCATAACCACTGGACCACCAGGAAAGTCCTATTTATTTTCATGTAGTCATATTAATTTATGCCAGAAAAAGTATACAGATTTATAAGAATTCCTTTCAAGTCTTCCCTTCCGAACCTCCCTATTGTCTCCGCCCTTCCCCCATTCCAGATTTTCATTAATGGCCATGAAGTCATTCTTTGTACCAGTTGTGATGTGCAGCATTTGGTTTAGAAATGCACATGTGTGAATGAAAAAGCCTTTTAAAACGTACAATGCAAGCAATTAGCAATGGGGAAAAAAACACACAAGATTTCTTTTATCCTATATAATACCTAAAAATATGAAAGAGAAATACCAAAGAGCTGGAGACAGATACCTATCGTTAAAGAGAAAGCTGAGGATCAGAGGGGAATTGATGCAGTTTCAAAATCTCCAGATTTACATACAAAACCTAACCATAAATGTTAGCAGTGAAAGCATCCATTTTCTCCTATTTTCCTTTTTTAAAGTAATTAGACAATAAAAAATGCTTCCAACGTGGGGAGATTTAGAATATAATGGGATATTATTAAACAAAGCTATTTGTATGCGCTACGGTCTCCCAAATGTCAAGGCAGTAACATTTATCTGTGCCATGGAAAGTACTCCCTGAGACCAGAAAGTGCCTGAACAGAACTGCCACTACTCAGTTTTCAACTCTGGCACATTCCCTAAAGGACTCCTCACCCTCTTCTCCTTTTTCATAAGAGACCTTATGGCAGGAACATTCCACTGCATTCCATCTACAATCAGCTTTAATCCCCTTAAGCAGCAGTCCAGGCCAGCTCGCCAGCAAAGCAGTCTTTTAATGCAACTAAGACATGTGGCTATAGCAAATTCATTCCATTTTTTGCAACAATTCTAGGTTCCAAATCCATGCTCTCTCCCAATCTTAAACCCACTCCAAAATAAAAGTCACTAATACTTTCTTTCTTTACAAAAAAAAATTATTCATTTATTATTTTGGCTGTGGTGGGTTTTAGTTGTAGCATATATGATCTAGGTCCCCGACCAGGTATCAAGCAAGCCCAGGCCCCCTGCACTATAGCACGCAGTCATAACCACTGGACCACCAGGAAAGTCCTATTTATTTTCATGTAGTCATATTAATTTATGCCAGAAAAAGTATACAGATTTATAAGAATTCCTTTCAAGTCTTCCCTTCCGAACCTCCCTATTGTCTCCGCCCTTCCCCCATTCCAGATTTTCATTAATGGCCATGAAGTCATTCTTTGTACCAGTTGTGATGTGCAGCATTTGGTTTAGAAATGCACATGTGTGAATGAAAAAGCCTTTTAAAACGTACAATGCAAGCAATTAGCAATGGGGAAAAAAACACACAAGATTTCTTTTATCCTATATAATACCTAAAAATATGAAAGAGAAATACCAAAGAGCTGGAGACAGATACCTATGGTTAAAGAGAAAGCTGAGGATCAGAGGGGAATTGATGCAGTTTCAAAATCTCCAGATTTACATACAAAACCTAACCATAAATGTTAGCAGTGAAAGCATCCATTTTCTCCTATTTTCCTTTTTTAAAGTAATTAGACAATAAAAAATGCTTCCAACGTGGGGAGATTTAGAATATAATGGGATATTATTAAACAAAGCTATTTGTATGCGCTATGGTCTCCCAAATGTCAAGGCAGTAACATTTATCTGTGCCATGGAAAGTACTCCCTGAGACCAGAAAGTGCCTGAACAGAACTGCCACTACTCAGTTTTCAACTCTGGCACATTCCCTAAAGGACTCCTCACCCTCTTCTCCTTTTTCATAAGAGACCTTATGGCAGGAACATTCCACTGCATTCCATCTACAATCAGCTTTAATCCCCTTAAGCAGCAGTCCAGGCCAGCTCGCCAGCAAAGCAGTCTTTTAATGCAACTAAGACATGTGGCTATAGCAAATTCATTCCATTTTTTGCAACAATTCTAGGTTCCAAATCCATGCTCTCTCCCAATCTTAAACCCATTTAAAAAATAAAAGTCACTAATACTTTCTAAACATAATAAATTGGCTCCCTTAAAATTTCTCACTTAAAAGTTATTTGGATTACGTATTAGTCAAATTACCAAGAAATTGCTATATAAAATTGTAAACAGAAACAGAAAACTGAAAATGCCAAAAATTCTAGAGGAAGAAGTCTGATACAATTAGCAACTTAGCTTTCCACGAACAAACACCTTTCAAAGGAACCAAAATTACTCCAAACTTACTGAATCATGACAAACCATTCTGCTAGAAAACTAACACTACTTTTTCAAAGGGTGATTCCTCTCATGAAGATTTTTGTTTCAGGACAGTAGTATATTAAAAGTCACAAATTTCTCCCGGAAAATGTTTAAATGCAAAGAGTCAATGTGTTAGAGCCAGACGGGATTAGAAGTACCAGCTAGATATGACACTAGTAAGTCCTAACAAGCTACAACTTTGAAACTTTCCCCAAATGTACTGGATGCTTGGTTTAAATCTTAACTCACTCCCCAAAGTCTAGCTGAAATGCCCTATCATCTATGAACTGTACACAAGCCCTTTGCCAAACTCACAACAACACTTTTTGAAAACCCTTTCTTAAGGGAAATACCACTTTGATCACTTTTACTTTACTTTTTTATTTTTATTTTTCACACTCATCCCGCAAATCTTTATTAGAGATCTCTCTTTATTAGAGATCTCTCTCTGGGACTCAAAATCCAAGGGTTCCCAAGTGCCTGAAAAGGCTCTGCTCTGTCCTAGGGAACAGTTCCAAAGCGGGGCTTAAGGAGTACATACATAGGCATTTCAAAACTGGCTTTAAATATTCATCAGAGTGCCATGCGAAAGGACTGGGGTGACAGTATGCTATAGAAGAAGGGTCTGCGGTGCCCTGAGATAAAAGGGACCCCTCCATTAGGGCAGCTGGGGTGCCCCTCCTAGCCTGGGATAAGGACAGATAGAGGCCCTCTCTGGAGAGTCCCATGGGCCAACTGGGAGCCAGCCCTCCTTCAAGGGAGATCATCAGGGAAGGAACAGAGGCGGAGTGCCTACGGTGGCGGCCATAAGCAGTACTCAAATTCATCCTTTTTAAAATTTCAAATCACTTAAAAAAAAAGTCACTAATACTTTCTAAACATAATAAATTGGCTCCCTTAAAATTTCTCACTTAAAAGTTATTTGGATTACGTATTAGTCAAATTACCAAGAAATTGCTATATAAAATTGTAAACAGAAACAGAAAACTGAAAATGCCAAAAATTCTAGAGGAAGAAGTCTGATACAATTAGCAACTTAGCTTTCCAAGAACAAACACCTTTCAAAGGAACCAAAATTACTCCAAACTTACTGAATCATGACAAACCATTCTGCTAGAAAACTAACACTACTTTTTCAAAGGGTGATTCCTCTCATGAAGATTTTTGTTTCAGGACAGTAGTATATTAAAAGTCACAAATTTCTCCCGGAAAATGTTTAAATGCAAAGAGTCAATGTGTTAGAGCCAGACGGGATTAGAAGTACCAGCTAGATATGACACTAGTAAGTCCTAACAAGCTACAATTTTGAAACTTTCCCCAAATGTATTGGATGCTTGGTTTAAATCTTAACTCACTCCCCAAAGTCTAGCTGAAATGCCCTATCATCTATGAACTGTACACAAGCCCTTTGCCAAACTCACAACTACACTTTTTGAAAACCCTTTCTTAAGGGAAATACCACTTTGATCACTTTTACTTTACTTTTTTATTTTTATTTTTCACACTCATCCCGCAAATCTTTATTAGAGATCTCTCTTTATTAGAGATCTCTCTCTGGGACTCAAAATCCAAGGGTTCCCAAGTGCCTGAAAAGGCTCTGCTCTGTCCTAGGGAACAGTTCCAAAGCGGGGCTTAAGGAGTACATACATAGGCATTTCAAAACTGGCTTTAAATATTCATCAGAGTGCCATGCGAAAGGACTGGGGTGACAGTATGCTATAGAAGAAGGGTCTGCGGTGCCCTGAGATAAAAGGGACCCCTCCATTAGGGCAGCTGGGGTGCCCCTCCCCTAGCCTGGGATAAGGACAGATAGAGGCCCTCTCTGGAGAGTCCCATGGGCCAACTGGGAGCCAGCCCTCCTTCAAGGGAGATCATCAGGGAAGGAACAGAGGCGGAGTGCCTACGGTGGCGGCCATAAGCAGTACTCCCCCAGTGGTACTGCTAATTACTGGAATAGCCTGAGGCCAGGGCACCCCTCCTTAGGGGGCAGCTGGCTGGGGTCCTCCAAAAATGAGGGGGCACTGCAGAACCGCTGGACAGTGTAGTGAATGAGGAGGATGTCAACACCCCCGATGAGGGCCAACAGAATGCCCCCCATCATTGCCAAGCCCACCATGGCCAACAGGCCACTGTGGCAGTCAGCAAAGCCCAGGTCAATGCTCCACTGGTGATGGGAGTTCCAGGGATCTTCCTTGCCCAAAGCCACACCAGACCACAGTCAATGATGGAAAACGGCCCCCACACCACGAAGCTACCTCCAATCTGAGGGGCTCTGATCCCTAGGTGTAGACACTGCCTCTCCATTGGTGCCAAATTTCGACAGGGGCATCATGGAAGCCCTCAATGGCCTGCAGGACTCCACCGCCGATAACACACACAGGGTCATTCCCAGTGTGCCATCGGCAAGGTTTCCAAGCTTCCTCCTCCATGACGCCGACGTCCAACCATGATGTCATGGTCAAACTGATCACTTTCACTTTTACTTTATATTGAGGTCATTTTGGTATGTCTTGCCTCTCCTACCACAAACTTTAACTCTTAGATCCTAATGTATATGCAATCCTGTGATCCCTAGAGTCTCGTTTACAGCAGACTCTCAGAAGAAAAGGAAAAAAAGAAAGGGCAAGGGCTTCCCCTGGTGGTCCAGTGGGTAAGGACACCGCCTTGCAGTGCAAGGGGCGCCGGTTCGATCCCTGGCCTGGGAAGATCCCATGTGCCGCTGAGCGGCTGGACCGATGTGTCCAATTACCAAGCCGGAGCTTTGGAGCGCATGCGCCCAGAGCCGGCGCTCTGCAGCAACAGACGCCACCGCGATGGGAGGCCCACAGGAGCCAAAGAACAAGACGGATGAAAATGGAGAAATGAAAGACAAATAGAAGTGGCCCACCCGCTCCCCTCCCTCCCCAACCCGACCCCCACCCAAAATAAATAAATAAAAATTAAAAATCTTTAAAAAAAAAAAAAAAAGGGCAAGGCCGCACAGAGCCACTCAGTCTGTTGTCTAGAAAGTATCGGACAAACTATGATGGAAAAACCACTGCTAGTTCAGCATGGTGCTTAAGGTGGCCCACAGACTGGTTTTGTTTTGTTTTTTCAGGTCTATTCTAACCATACTAATTACTTTTTTTTTTTTTTTAGTCACTTCTATTGATCTTTCATTTATTTATCTTTGTTCTTTGACCTGTGTGGGCCTCCCATCGCAGTGGCCTCTGTCGCTGCAGAGCACCGGGCTCTGGGCACATGTGCTCCAGAGCTCCAGCTTGGTAGCTGGACACATGGGTCCAGCCACTCCGCAGCACATGGGACCTTCCCAGGCCAGGGATCAAACTGGTGCCCCTTGCACTGCAAGGCAGTGTCCTTACCCACTGGACCACCAGGGAAGCCCCTTACTAACTACTTTTAATAAAAACTAGGCATTTATTCTTGAATATATTTCACCAAATTATATAAATATTTTTAATAATTCTGGAGAGATCTGTGTGGCAAATAAGCAAGAATGAGTAAACAAAACTCCAAAATTTATGGCCTCATGCTTAGAAAATACTCAGCTAATAATCTTATTTCCTTCTTCAGTTTTCTATCTACGAGTGAAAACATTTGAAATCTGTCATCCAGATTGAATTTGGATAATTTTACTTTTTTTCTCCCTAAACTGACATTATTTCCTATACAATCAAAATAATAAAGTAAAAAAAACAGCCACACAGCTCAGATACAATGAAGTCTAACACCTTTTTTATTAGCCAGCAGTAATCTCAGGTGAGGTTTTTAATCCAGATGATCAAAAAATAGCACAGTAGGTTTCCCGGATGGTCCAGTGGTTAGGAGCCCACCTGCCAACGCAGGGGACACAAGTTCAATCCCTGGTCTGGGAAGACCCCACATGCCACAAAGCAACTAAGCTTGTGTGCCACGACCACTGAACCTGTGCTCTAGACCATGAACGGCAACTACTGAAGTCTGTATGCCCTAGAGCCTGTGCTCCACAGCAGGAGAAGCCAACTCGATGAGAGACCTGCACACCGTAAGTAGCCCTTGCTCACAGCAACAAGAAACCCTGTGCATAAGGGAGATCCAGTGAGAGAGGGGAAAAAAAAGGCACAGGAAGAAAATCAAACAGACTCAGATCCATTTCACATAACTATCCAGAACTACAGAAAATCTTAATTTTGTACACACTCTAATAGGTTTATTCTCCTGAATAGATTAGTTTTTTCATTATCTATTTAGTACTTAGCCTACCATTATATATTCAGTAGATACTTATTAGTAAATAAAACCCTATTAATTTATATAGCTATCTTTTCATGCTAAAATCTAAAAAAAAAAAAAAATACCCAACTTTGACACGCTATAAACATGAATAGTTTTATTCATGTGTTTAAAATATACAATGCAGTCAAGACTGAAAAATAAGTTATTATTATACCTACTACTAATTAAATTCTCTTGAAGGAAATCTCCCTTTTACTTCTAGAGACAGGAACTGGTTGACTCTGTGATGAGGTAAGAGGAATGATTGTACTGTATACCTACTCTTCGTATCTTCTGAATTTCATACCCTGTGATCATCCTGCCTATTCACAAAAATAAATCAAAATTGGGGAAATCAGGTAAAGTTATTTGACCTTGACAAAACTATAAACCTATATAACATATTTAAGATACTGGCATTCTAAAATGACTTAACATCAAGGAAAAACACTAACATTATTACTTGTGCTAGTAAACATTTTTCATTTATTTTTATTACATGAGTTTTGCATTTATGGATATGGTCTTTTAATACACATTTTAAAAAAAAATTTGTATTTATTTATTTATTTATTTTTGGCCATTCTGGATTTTCACTGCTACTACAGGCTCTTCTCTAGCTACAGGGAGTGGGGGCTACTCTCTAGTTGAGATGAGATGGCTTCCTGTTGCGGTAACTTCTCTTGCTGTGCAGCTCGGTCTCTAGGGCACGCGGGCTTCAATAGCTGCGAGACGTGGGCTCAATAGTTGCAGCTCCAAGGCTCAAGAGCACAAGCTCAGTAGTTGTGGCTCACAGGCTTAGTTGCTCCGCAGCATGTGGGATCTTCCTAGATCAGGGATCGAACCCGTCTGCATTGGAAGGCGAATTCTTTACCACTGAGCTACCAGGGAAGCCCCTAATACTCACTTTTCACTTTAAAGTTTTTAATAAGATTTCCAACCCTACAAAGAAAGTAACATGCCAATCATGAATGAAAATCCATCTCCATGATTTCTCCTGGATAGTTCACTATGCAAAACTTATCAGGGAAAAATAGTTCTTTTTGGAATCAAATCTGGCTCCTGATCAGGGATTTCCTAATGTTCACCCTTTAAAAGAATTTATGACCTTTCGGCCGGAACCGCCATCTTCCAGTAATTTGCCAAAATGACCAACACAAAGGGAAAGAGGAGGGGCACCTGCTACATGTTCTCTAGGCCTTTTAGGAAACATGGAGTTGTTCCTTTGGCCACATACATGCGCATCTACAAGAAGGGGGATATTGTAGATATCAAGGGAATGGGTACTGTTCAGAAAGGAATGCCCCATAAATGTTACCATGGCAAAACTGGGAGAGTCTACAATGTTACTCAGCATGCGGTGAGCATCACTGTCAACAAACAAGTGAAAGGCAAGATTCTTGCCAAGAGAATTAATGTGCGTATCGAGCATATTAAGCACTCTAAGAGCCGAGATAGCTTCCTGAAACGCGTAAAGGAAAATGATCAGAAAAAGAAGGAAGCCAAAGAGAAAGGGACTTGGGTTCAGCTGAAGCGCCAGCCTGCTCCACCCAGGGAAGCACACTTTGTGAGGACCAACGGAAAGGAGCCCGAGCTGTTGGAGCCCATTCCCTATGAATTCATGGCCTGATGGGTGTAAAAATAAAGACCTGGACTGCTAAAACAAAAAAAAAAAGAATTTATGAAATACACCAGCACATTTAGAGCCCACACTGACAGTCAAAAATGCCTCCACACTAAGTTATAATTAAATTCATTTTTCAGAAAGAAACAAGGGCCAATCACCAGAATTCACTGTGCTCCCCTCAGCAGCACCTCTACCAGACCGGGACTGACCTAGAGAAGGTGAGCAAGGCCCCATAAAAGGATCTAGTGACATACTGTGTGCCGTGTAAATTCTTAAAATGAAACACAAGTCAAATCGCAGCTTTAGTGAGTGACACTTAAGAATACAAACATTTAGGCTTCCCTGTGGTCCAGTGAATAAAGAGTCTGCCTTGCAGTGCAAGGGGCACTGGTTCCATCCCTGGCCGGGGAAGATCCCGCGAGCCGTGGAGCAGCTGGACCGGTATATCCAATTACAGGCTGGCGCTCTGGAGCGCATGCACCCAGAGCCGGTGCTCTGCAGTAGGAGAGGTCACTGCAATGGGAGGCCCACAGCGGCCAAGGAATGAAGATGGATGAAAATGAATAGATAAAGGACCAATAAAAGAGGCCAACATTAAAAAAAAGAGAAAGAATACAAACATTTGTTAGAGAATACCGAATCTGCATTTTTCTTTTACAATTATTCCTAGGATATAAATACAAATGCACAGAGTCATTGGCACAACTGACAAGAAAATGTAAAATACAAACAAGGATAGAGCTATTTAGATGCCTACATTTGACCCCTCTTTTAAAAAACAGAATGTCCTACTCTGCAAGATCAGAGAAAAGTGTTAGCAACAGTTAGCAACAGAAACTTCATAGATATACAAGGAGTCATACATATATATATATATTAAAGAAAAAACAAGAAGGCAAACTCAAAGGAACAGAGTATGACAGCTGGAGAATGGAGGGGAAAAGCAGATACTGATCAAAGGGTACAAACCTTCAGTTACAAGATGAGTAAGTTCTGGAGACCTAATAGGCAGCATGGTGACTATGGTTAATGATGTTTACATAAAATTTCCTGAGAGTCTCAACATGTTCCTACCACAAAATACAAGGTTAACTACAAGAAGTGATGGATATGTTAATTAGATTACGCTGATCACTTCACAACGATAAACATAGCGAAGCACCACTTTTAAATTGTAATAAGTTATAATTAAATTCATTTTTCAGAAAGAAACAAGGGCCAATCACCAGAATTCACTGTGCTCCCCTCAGCAGCACCTCTACCAGACCGGGACTGACCTAGAGAAGGTGAGCAAGGCCCCATAAAAGGATCTAGTGACATACTGTGTGCCGTGTAAATTCTTAAAATGAAACACAAGTCAAATCGCAGCTTTAGTGAGTGACACTTAAGAATACAAACATTTAGGCTTCCCTGTGGTCCAGTGAATAAAGAGTCTGCCTTGCAGTGCAAGGGGCACTGGTTCCATCCCTGGCCGGGGAAGATCCCGCGAGCCGTGGAGCAGCTGGACCGGTATATCCAATTACAGGCTGGCGCTCTGGAGCGCATGCACCCAGAGCCGGTGCTCTGCAGTAGGAGAGGTCACTGCAATGGGAGGCCCACAGCGGCCAAGGAATGAAGATGGATGAAAATGAATAGATAAAGGACCAATAAAAGAGGCCAACATTAAAAAAAAGAGAAAGAATACAAACATTTGTTAGAGAATACCGAATCTGCATTTTTCTTTTACAATTATTCCTAGGATATAAATACAAATGCACAGAGTCATTGGCACAACTGACAAGAAAATGTAAAATACAAACAAGGATAGAGCTATTTAGATGCCTACATTTGACCCCTCTTTTAAAAAACAGAATGTCCTACTCTGCAAGATCAGAGAAAAGTGTTAGCAACAGTTAGCAACAGAAACTTCATAGATATACAAGGAGTCATACATATATATATATATTAAAGAAAAAACAAGAAGGCAAACTCAAAGGAACAGAGTATGACAGCTGGAGAATGGAGGGGAAAAGCAGATACTGATCAAAGGGTACAAACCTTCAGTTACAAGATGAGTAAGTTCTGGAGACCTAATAGGCAGCATGGTGACTATGGTTAATGATGTTTACATAAAATTTCCTGAGAGTCTCAACATGTTCCTACCACAAAATACAAGGTTAACTACAAGAAGTGATGGATATGTTAATTAGATTACGCTGATCACTTCACAACGTATAAACATAGCGAAGCACCATACTTTATAACTTGAATATAACATATGGTTTTATGTCCCACTGGGAAAATCCTGTACACAGAATACTGACCCACAAACAGATGAGATCAGTATGTTTTCTCAACAATTCAGCATTAACTTGGGTCTGAAAGAACAATTCTACTTTATGCCAAAGTTACAGGTTCTAACACAGTAGACCCTGCCATTATTTTAAGTAATAGTTTGCCTACAGATCCACATCGAGCAATTAATGCAAGTACCAAAAACTCCAGTATCCGTCATTTTTCACCTAAGCAATTATATAGAGAAACAAGCCCAGAAGCAAGGACTACAAATTTTTAGTACGAATTTACAAGTCGGGCTTCCCCTGGTGGTCCAGTGGATAAGGACACCGCCTTGCAGTGCAAGGGGCGCTGGTTCGATCCCTGGCCTGGGAAGATCCCACGTGCCGCGGAGCAGCTGGACTGATGTGTCCAATCACCGAGCCGGAGCTCTGGAGCGCATGAGCCCAGAGCCGGTGCTCTGCGACAACAGATGCCACCGCAATGGGAGGCCCGCAGGAGCCAAAGAACAAAGACGGATGAAAACAGAGAAATGAAAGACCAATAGAAGTGGCCCGCCCGCTCCCCTCCCTCCCCAACCTGACCCCCGCCCAAAATAAATAAATAAATCTAAAAAAAAAAAGAAGAAGAATTTACAAGTCTACTTGTAAAGCTTTAGCTGTATGTGTTGTTCAACTTAAGAGAACCATCAAAGGAAGCAGCGTTAAGTATTAAGACCATCTTGGCAAGCTCAAGTTCTATTTAAAATCAAGAAAGAAAAGAAGTAACCTTGCAGACTCAATAGATACATTCACAGCATTATTTACCTTTAAGAGTTCAACTTAATTTCAACACTAGCTAATTCATTCAGTTCTCTAGGGAATTCTCAATTATAAAGAAGAAAACAAACAGTTCATAATTAAATATACAGCAAATATCACAGAGGGAAACATTCAATGGATCATTCAGAACAGCAAAGTTCCAAGTGTTAATAAGCCAAACCTTCATTTATTCTGATGACAGAAGGAAAGGGGGAAGGACAGGAAAATCAGACAGAATGGAGAGAAGACACCATGCACTCACTGGTTGAGTTGCCCTGCATCTGAATGATGCACTTGGACTCCTTGCTGGTCTCTCGAGAGTTGAAGGGCCGCACACGGACAGCCACCTTCACTGAGGCCCCCGACATTCTGGTGGTCTTGTTATATACACAGTCCAGAAATAAAGAGTCAAATCTTCTTCTGAAGTTATGTTCACGTTTCCTTTAAAAAAGAAAAAAAAAGTTCATACAAGATAGTCAGAATTAAAGAAAGCACAGGCTAACGAGCATTAACAGCTACTGTACTTTAATCCTGTTTGTTTCCATTTCTAAAAATCTCATTCCTTTTCTTCCCTATAGATCTTACATGCGCGTGCGTGCTCAGTCACTCAGTCATGTCTGACTCTTTGTGATCCCCAGGACTGTAGCCCACCAGGCTCCTCTGTCCATAGAGTTTTCCAGGTAAGAATACTAGTAGAATGAGTAGCCATTTCCTCCTCCAGGGGATCTTCCTGACCCAGGGATTGAACCTGCCTCTCTCGCACTGGCAGGGGCAGATTCTTTACTACTGTGCCACTTGGGAAGTCCCTAAAATCTTATATTCTCAATAGTTAATTATCACATAAAAAGATTAAAGACTGTAATTTGTTTTCCTATTCCGATATCTCTTTACCATACCTAAAAAGTCACTAAACTTAAAAATATAACTGCAAAGTAACAAACATCTTCCTTACTCTCTATTTTTCTGGATCTTCAATGATATGTAGGGGGAAAAAAATTATTGCTAAATAGGGTTCCTTACTCAACTAGCTTCCCATTTGCAAAACAACTTATTACTTTCTTTAAAGAAATGCACTGAACTTATTAGGACACCACCTTGCAGTGCAAGGGGCGCCGGTTCGATCCCTGGCCTGGGAAGATCCCACGTGCCGCGGAGCGGCTGGACCCATGTGTCCAATTACCGAGCCGGAGCTCTGGAGCGCATGCGCCCAGAGCCGGCGCTCTGCGACAACAGAGGCCACTGCGATGGGAAGCCCACACGGGCGGAAGAACAAAGATGGATGAAAATAGATAAACGAAAGACTAATAGAAGTGGCCCACCCGCCCCGCTCCCTCCCCAAACCCCACCCTCCAAAATAAATAAATAAATAAACTCTTAAAAAAAAAAAAATCTCTAGCTGGCTTATCTAGCTTTAACTGTAGATGTCCAGAGATTCCTTTAACTTCGATGAGCCCTTTCATAGGCATCTCCTTTGACCCTCACAACCATCCCGCACAATAAGCAGAGAAGGATCCAAGAGATCCCAGTTCTTTCCTCTGAGCCATGGCAGAATCAATTCACTGCATTTCACTACTGAATGAAGCCACAGGAAAAAACGGTGCACATTTGCTAGAGAAATCGTTTGTTTCCATTTCTAAAAATCTCATTCCTTTTCTTCCCTATAGATCTTACATGCGGCGTGCTCAGTCACTCAGTCATGTCTGACTCTTTGTGATCCCCAGGACTGTAGCCCACCAGGCTCCTCTGTCCATAGAGTTTTCCAGGTAAGAATACTAGTAGAATGAGTAGCCATTTCCTCCTCCAGGGGATCTTCCTGACCCAGGGATTGAACCTGCCTCTCTCGCACTGGCAGGGGCAGATTCTTTACTACTGTGCCACTTGGGAAGTCCCTAAAATCTTATATTCTCAATAGTTAATTATCACATAAAAAGATTAAAGACTGTAATTTGTTTTCCTATTCCGATATCTCTTTACCATACCTAAAAAGTCACTAAACTTAAAAAATATAACTGCAAAGTAACAAACATCTTCCTTACTCTCTATTTTTCTGGATCTTCAATGATATGTAGGGGGAAAAAAATTATTGCTAAATAGGGTTCCTTACTCAACTAGCTTCCCATTTGCAAAACAACTTATTACTTTCTTTAAAGAAATGCACTGAACTTATTAGGACACCACCTTGCAGTGCAAGGGGCGCCGGTTCGATCCCTGGCCTGGGAAGATCCCACGTGCCGCGGAGCGGCTGGACCCATGTGTCCAATTACCGAGCCGGAGCTCTGGAGCGCATGCGCCCAGAGCCGGCGCTCTGCGACAACAGAGGCCACTGCGATGGGAAGCCCACACGGGCGGAAGAACAAAGATGGATGAAAATAGATAAACGAAAGACTAATAGAAGTGGCCCACCCGCCCCGCTCCCTCCCCAAACCCCACCCTCCAAAATAAATAAATAAATAAACTCTTAAAAAAAAAAAAATCTCTAGCTGGCTTATCTAGCTTTAACTGTAGATGTCCAGAGATTCCTTTAACTTCGATGAGCCCTTTCATAGGCATCTCCTTTGACCCTCACAACCATCCCGCACAATAAGCAGAGAAGGATCCAAGAGATCCCAGTTCTTTCCTCTGAGCCATGGCAGAATCAATTCACTGCATTTCACTACTGAATGAAGCCACAGGAAAAAACGGTGCACATTTGCTAGAGAAATCGTTTTCCTCCCCAAACACTATTCTGTGAAAAGAACCCACATAAGTACTTTCCACAAGAAACAAAAGATCTCAATCTGTACTCTGTTCTATAAACATCTTCAAGAAGAACTGAATAAAAGAAAAAACTAAAAAAGAAAAATACTTATGGGTACAATTACTAGGGACCAATTTTTTCCACATAATTAAGTAAAGGTTAAGAATGCTCACCTCCAGCTATACAATGACTTAACGATTTCCACAGGGAAAGGCAACAATAAACACCCTATCTTCTTTCCTAACAGCATGATCACTATTTGAAATTCTTGTTTTTTTGGAACATGTCTGTTGTCTCTCTCACATCACCACCAGAGTGCTCAGAGGCCTTGTCTGCTAGCATGTAAAACAGTATCTGATGAAAGAGATCACTAAATGTTTGTGGAAGGAATGAATTAATGAATTTTATTTCCCAGTTTTAAGAATTACCCTTTACCTGGCTGACTTTTTTGTTTGTGTTTCAAATGATTACAATATTTATGGATATTAATATTTTATGCTTGCTGGAATGTTTTTTTTCCAGTCTGTTTCACATTATTTTACAATAAACAGATGGTTCCTTTTTTTAGTATACCAAACAATTATTTTAATCACATTTATTATATGAAAGCTTAGAATTATTAACTCTTCTAATCTACATAGCATAACCTATAGTCAGTAATTGAGTACTCTGCCTAGAGTCAATGAGGCACTCACAGAAAGCAAGACACTCCTCAGAGCCCCGTTGACAGACAGCCATCATTTTAACACTCAGTGTGGCCCGTTATCTTCTCCCCTAAGGCAGCAATCTCTGCCAATCCTCTCATTTCTATCTAGCCCCACACCATCAATCTAGGAGTCATCTTTGCTTCCTTCTCTCTGAATCTTTTCATTAGTGCTAACATTACTAATGAGATATAATGTCAAAACTTCTTTTGAAAACTTTTAAAACCTAATTTTCCACTGTTCTATCCCTTCCCTCCTCTCACTGCTACTGCTCTAACCTTAAAGGTTCATGTCCTTACTGTCTCATGCCTAAAATACATGCAATAGAGAAACTCATCTTTAAGCTTTTAGCTTTAATCCAATAATCTTTAAATGGGGGTAGGGAGTTTGCACAAAACAATCACAGGGGTCTTTTGAAAAGCAAATGAGTCTAGACTTCACATTTTGAGATAGGGACTCAGGTACAGCAAGTTTTGTTTTGATTTTTTCATTTTCTAAAGATTATCTTGCAAACCTCCAGCTGAGAACTCAACTTTATTCAACTGCTTACCCCTACTGCAGTATTAACCTTTCTAAAGTATGACTTTCAATTTCACTTCCAAATCCAAGAATGCTTCCTTCTCCCCAGTGCTTACAAGATCAGTCAAGCTACTAACTGGCTGGTCAAGGCAATTTTTTGAATTAATTCTTGTTTTGGAACATGTCTGTTGTCTCTCACATCACCACCAGAGTGCTCAGAGGCCCAGTGTAAAACAGTATCTGATGAAAGAGATCACTAAATGTTTGTGGAAGGAATGAATTAATGAATTTTATTTCCCAGTTTTAAGAATTACCCTTTACCTGGCTGACTTTTTTGTTTGTGTTTCAAATGATTACAATATTTATGGATATTAATATTTTATGCTTGCTGGAATGTTTTTTTTCCAGTCTGTTTCACATTATTTTACAATAAACAGATGGTTCCTTTTTTTAGTATACCAAACAATTATTTTAATCACATTTATTATATGAAAGCTTAGAATTATTAACTCTTCTAATCTACATAGCATAACCTATAGTCAGTAATTGAGTACTCTGCCTAGAGTCAATGAGGCACTCACAGAAAGCAAGACACTCCTCAGAGCCCCGCTGACAGACAGCCATCATTTTAACACTCAGTGTGGCCCGTTATCTTCTCCCCTAAGGCAGCAATCTCTGCCAATCCTCTCATTTCTATCTAGCCCCACACCATCAATCTAGGAGTCATCTTTGCTTCCTTCTCTCTGAATCTTTTCATTAGTGCTAACATTACTAATGAGATATAATGTCAAAACTTCTTTTGAAAACTTTTAAAACCTAATTTTCCACTGTTCTATCCCTTCCCTCCTCTCACTGCTACTGCTCTAACCTTAAAGGTTCATGTCCTTACTGTCTCATGCCTAAAATACATGCAATAGAGAAACTCATCTTTAAGCTTTTAGCTTTAATCCAATAATCTTTAAATGGGGGTAGGGAGTTTGCACAAAACAATCACAGGGGTCTTTTGAAAAGCAAATGAGTCTAGACTTCACATTTTGAGATAGGGACTCAGGTACAGCAAGTTTTGTTTTGATTTTTTCATTTTCTAAAGATTATCTTGCAAACCTCCAGCTGAGAACTCAACTTTATTCAACTGCTTACCCCTACTGCAGTATTAACCTTTCTAAAGTATGACTTTCAATTTCACTTCCAAATCCAAGAATGCTTCCTTCTCCCCAGTGCTTACAAGATCAGTCAAGCTACTAAGTGGCTGGTCAAGCTCCTTTCCTATCCCACACACATTCTAACAATTTCTCCCCCACAAAAGACCCACGAGCCTTCATTTTCTCCTCTAGTCGATGGCCCAACTCTAGTCTTACCTCTTCCAACTCTAGTCTTACCTCTTCCAAATGACGACCCAAACATTCCAGGAATCACCTACATTTCCTACAGCACTTATAGCCCTCAAACACATTGTGAGAACACTACTATCATTCTACACAACTATATTCTAGCTGGTATGTTTCTTATTCCTTCAAAAACCTCTTTGAGGGGCTTCCCCTGGTGGTCCAGTGGATAGGGACACCGCCTTGCAGTGCAAGGGGCACCGGTTCGAACCCTGGCCTGGGAAGATCCCACGTGCTGCGGAGCGGCTGGACTGATGTGTCCAATTACAGAGCCAGAGCTCCGGAGCGCATGCGCCCAGAGTCGGCGCTCTACAACAACAGACGCCACCGCGATGGGAGGCCCACAGGAGCCAAAGAACAAAGACGAATGAACATAGAGAAACAAAAGACCAATAGAAGTGGCCCGCCTGCTCCCCTCCCTCCCCAACCCGACCCCCGCCCAAAATAAATAAATAAATCAAAAAAAAAAAAAAAGAAGTGACAAAAGCCTTAGAAAAAAAAAAAACAAAAAACCTCTTTGAGGGTTTCCCTGGTGGTCTAGTGGGTGAAGAGTTCACCTTGCAGTGCAAGCGGCACCGGTTTGATCCCTGGCCGGGGAAGATGCCACGTACCGCAGAGTGGCTGGATCGGTGTGTCCAATTAGGAACCAGTGCTCTGAAGGGCATGCACCCAAGAGTCGGTGCTCTGCAGTGAGAGAGGCCACTGCAATGTGAGGCCCACACTGGCCAAAGAATAAAGATGGATGAAAATAAATAAATAAAAACAAGAAAACCCCACCCCAAAAAAACTCTCTTTGAAAGTTGCCTTCTAAAAGAGGAAAAGAAAAAAAAAGGCAAAAGAAAAAAAGAAAGTCGGCTTCCTTGAAAAAGTGGCTAATCCAAGTCTGGGCAAGAAATTTCAAGATGATTCTGGGACATTTAAGTATGATTATAAACAGGAAGGAGGAGAAGAGAAGAGAAAAGGGTCTTGGAAAAGTCCCTGATGCTGAGAAAGATTGAAGGCAGAAGAGGGTGACAGAGGATGAGAGTTGGATGGCCTCACCCATGCAATGGACATGAACTTGGGAAAACTCCAGGAAATGGTGAGGGACAGGCAGGCCTAGCGTGCTGCTACCCATGGGGCTGCAAAGAGTAGGATGTGACTTGGCAACTGAACAACACAAGCAAGAAATCAAAGACAAGTGGGGTCATGGTGAAAAGACACAGGTGCCAACTTAAAGAGGCTACCCCTGGACGAAGATGGGATAAATGGAGCATAAAAATACATGCATACATACAAACACATCGCATATGGACTGAAAAATACTAAATATACAAAATTTTAAGTTAATAACAGTATCTCCAAAAACCAAATTATTCTGAAAACTGGCAAATAAAGTGAAGAAATGGAGCATGCATCCAGTCCATGTATCCTGTATCAACTATATTCCAGGACAGCCAAATGGTCAATGAGGGCAAGTTCTTCTTTACAGAAAAAGTCCAGCTAATAAATGCAGAAGAAATAATAGAATCAGAACGTCACCATTTCCTAAGTCTATTAACATAAAGGTTCTCTGCATCATCACTATCTACTAAAAAAGCCTTAAATGAAAGGTTGGTTGAGGTGAGAAAATTCTACCGTATGAATTAGGCTAACAAAAATCTGGACCAAACCATCATCAATCTTATCACCACTAAAACTGGGACACCAAGGTGACCTGTGTCTTCAGATATGCTCTGACAAGGAGACACACAGCACCTCCTAGCAAATAAATTCTTATTCCACCCCCTTAAAAAGAAAAGAAAAAAACCTGACAGAATCAAGCCTCAGTTTATAGGAAGCATGGGGAGCAAAGAAATAATTTAAACAATACCTAGAAGATATAGCCAAACCCAAAAGAGAGAAAAACTCTACAGCTCAAGTCGCCTAGTCACTTTAAATAGCGTGCTGGAGGGAGGGGAGATAATAAACAAGACTTAGATGCTGACAACCGATGAATATGCCACCATGTGCTGTGCTGTTTAGTCGCTCAGTCCTGTCTGTCTCTTCGCAACTCCTTGGACTGTCACCCGCCAGGCTCCTCTGTCCGTGGGGTTCTCCAGGTGAGGACACTGGAGCAGACAGCCATGCCCTCCTCCCTCTCGTGCATACCAGCACCACCCCTTTGACGCACTCAACCATCTCACCCAAGTCTCTTCGCCCCCTCGCCACCACTTGCTCTTGCTTCCTCCGACCCTGCCCACTGCACCGCACTGCCCGGGCACCCTCCCCCCACACATAACGCGGTGCTGCCAGAGTCACGCTCCTGAAGCACAATCTCCTCACACCACTGTCCACGCAAACACTCTCAGCGTCTCTCCCGTCTACCAGGCAACGGCTGAACTCCCCACACTGGCATTCCATGTGTTCTGTAACATAAACCACCTATTTTACAAGCCCACAAAACACTGCCTTTCGTCCACATTCCTTAACAACCACCACAAGAGTGATGCCTGAGAGCAGCTCCCATTCTTCTGTGTCTGCGCCTTTGCTCCAATGCTCCTTCTACCCACTGTACTTGTCCGCCTAGCCTGTTCTTCTCAAAATGCACTTCTTCCAGGACCTTCTCACATGCCACCTATTTCTAAAGCTTTCACGGATTCTCCCCTTCTTGCAAACCAAATGCAAATGCTTCTCAACTTAATACTTCTCAACTCAGTGACCTTACCTAGGGCAGAATAAGCTCTTTTTCTCTATTGCTACTGTAAATTTTAAGTTCCTTGAGGACAAGACACAAATTTAGTCATGTTTCCAATCCCATACATCACATGGTCTTAAATATAGCAGTCAAAATATTTCGGTTGAGTGGTGTGCCACAGTCCATGGGGTCACAGAGAATTAAGACACGACTTAGCTACTAAACAACAACTGTGTATAACAAAGGGAAAAAGAAAAAAACCTGACAGAATCAAGCCTCAGTTTATAGGAAGCATGGGGAGCAAAGAAATAATTTAAACAATACCTAGAAGATATAGCCAAACCCAAAAGAGAGAAAAACTCTACAGCTCAAGTCGCCTAGTCACTTTAAATAGCGTGCTGGAGGGAGGGGAGATAATAAACAAGACTTAGATGCTGACAACCGATGAATATGCCACCATGTGCTGTGCTGTTTAGTCGCTCAGTCCTGTCTGTCTCTTCGCAACTCCTTGGACTGTCACCCGCCAGGCTCCTCTGTCCGTGGGGTTCTCCAGGTGAGGACACTGGAGCAGACAGCCATGCCCTCCTCCCTCTCGTGCATACCAGCACCACCCCTTTGACGCACTCAACCATCTCACCCAAGTCTCTTCGCCCCCTCGCCACCACTTGCTCTTGCTTCCTCCGACCCTGCCCACTGCACCGCACTGCCCGGGCACCCTCCCCCCACACATAACGCGGTGCTGCCAGAGTCACGCTCCTGAAGCACAATCTCCTCACACCACTGTCCACGCAAACACTCTCAGCGTCTCTCCCGTCTACCAGGCAACGGCTGAACTCCCCACACTGGCATTCCATGTGTTCTGTAACATAAACCACCTATTTTACAAGCCCACAAAACACTGCCTTTCGTCCACATTCCTTAACAACCACCACAAGAGTGATGCCTGAGAGCAGCTCCCATTCTTCTGTGTCTGCGCCTTTGCTCCAATGCTCCTTCTACCCACTGTACTTGTCCGCCTAGCCTGTTCTTCTCAAAATGCACTTCTTCCAGGACCTTCTCACATGCCACCTATTTCTAAAGCTTTCACGGATTCTCCCCTTCTTGCAAACCAAATGCAAATGCTTCTCAACTTAATACTTCTCAACTCAGTGACCTTACCTAGGGCAGAATAAGCTCTTTTTCTCTATTGCTACTGTAAATTTTAAGTTCCTTGAGGACAAGACACAAATTTAGTCATGTTTCCAATCCCATACATCACATGGTCTTAAATATAGCAGTCAAAATATTTCGGTTGAGTGGTGTGCCACAGTCCATGGGGTCACAGAGAATTAAGACACGACTTAGCTACTAAACAACAACTGTGTATAACAGAGTGATGTTGGAATGGTATTAATTTAAAAAACATAAGCTGTTCCAAAATAAGAGAAATATGGACTGATGAAAAAGAAAAGGGATAAAATTATTTCCAGACTCCTTCCTAATTAAATAGCTAATAGTCATTCTTCTTTGGAAGCAATATGTACATTTTAAATTTACTTTCCCCAAACAACCTGAACCTAAACACATATTTTATTTTTCTGATTTAACTGTCCTCTTATAAAACTGTAACCATCCTCACAAGTGAGTTAAAATTTTATACAGTAAAATAAGAAACAACAGTTACTTAGAAATATTACTTTGTTATATCCCTACAACTACAAAGAGTATCTCTTTTATAACGGATGTCCAACAGACTTAATTTCAAAACTCCCTGATCCTTTTTAAAAATTACCAGCTATATAAATCTGCAATCAAGTTTAAATACCAGTGAGAAACAATAATTACAGAATACTTTAAGTAAGTTATAGGAAAGCAGTAAGAATTAAAATACATTTTCCAAGTTTTAAAGAGCGAAAGGCAGGCAGGAAAGGCAACCATATATACTGTCTCTTACACAGCCTCAGTTCTAGACCGTTCCTCTGACCAGTTTTATTTCCTTATGACATATGATTAAAAGTATCAGTAGTAAAGTGGAATGGAGCAAAAATTCCAGAAGCATTCACTAGCAATAAAGGGATAATAAAACACTGAGATCTAATTCATTTGGATTTTTCTAAATTTTTGCCCAGTTGCTTAACTTTGATCTTGTACAATTTTCTCTTGCTCTCAGAAGCACTCAGGATTATCAAGAGTCTAAGAAAAAGACTAATTCTCAAACTGACTTTTCAGTGAAGTGAACAAACAAGAATGAAATAATCCTAGTTTTATGGTTGGTTCCTTTTTTACAGAAAATAGCCAGGATCATATTCCTTACGCAGGGGTCAGTTCATGTCACTTCCCCGCCCCCTCGTACTTCCAATCCCATACATCACATGGTCTTAAATATAGCAGTCAAAATATTTCGGTTGAGTGGTGTGCCACAGTCCATGGGGTCACAGAGAATTAAGACACGACTTAGCTACTAAACAACAACTGTGTATAACAGAGTGATGTTGGAATGGTATTAATTTAAAAAACATAAGCTGTTCCAAAATAAGAGAAATATGGACTGATGAAAAAGAAAAGGGATAAAATTATTTCCAGACTCCTTCCTAATTAAATAGCTAATAGTCATTCTTCTTTGGAAGCAATATGTACATTTTAAATTTACTTTCCCCAAACAACCTGAACCTAAACACATATTTTATTTTTCTGATTTAACTGTCCTCTTATAAAACTGTAACCATCCTCACAAGTGAGTTAAAATTTTATACAGTAAAATAAGAAACAACAGTTACTTAGAAATATTACTTTGTTATATCCCTACAACTACAAAGAGTATCTCTTTTATAACGGATGTCCAACAGACTTAATTTCAAAACTCCCTGATCCTTTTTAAAAATTACCAGCTATATAAATCTGCAATCAAGTTTAAATACCAGTGAGAAACAATAATTACAGAATACTTTAAGTAAGTTATAGGAAAGCAGTAAGAATTAAAATACATTTTCCAAGTTTTAAAGAGCGAAAGGCAGGCAGGAAAGGCAACCATATATACTGTCTCTTACACAGCCTCAGTTCTAGACCGTTCCTCTGACCAGTTTTATTTCCTTATGACATATGATTAAAAGTATCAGTAGTAAAGTGGAATGGAGCAAAAATTCCAGAAGCATTCACTAGCAATAAAGGGATAATAAAACACTGAGATCTAATTCATTTGGATTTTTCTAAATTTTTGCCCAGTTGCTTAACTTTGATCTTGTACAATTTTCTCTTGCTCTCAGAAGCACTCAGGATTATCAAGAGTCTAAGAAAAAGACTAATTCTCAAACTGACTTTTCAGTGAAGTGAACAAACAAGAATGAAATAATCCTAGTTTTATGGTTGGTTCCTTTTTTACAGAAAATAGCCAGGATCATATTCCTTACGCAGGGGTCAGTTCATGTCACTCCCTCTCCTTAAAGGCCTTCAGTTGGCTCCCAAGGCCTCAGTACACAACCTAAAAATTCACAGGCTGCCACAATCCAACCTTTCTCTGGTCTATTTTTGCTGTTCAGCTCAAAGCCTTCTTCACCAAGCACCTTAACACACCGAACATGCAATGTTTCAAAAGTCAATCTCCTTCTAACCTATCACAAGCCCAAATCTTCTGAGGACCAAGTCAATGTCACCATGAAGCAGGAAGCATTGAGTCATATGTCCCTTAACATCCCCCTTTCTAAGGTAAAAGTCATACCTTCTACCTTGTTCCCTAAAAATGCTGCGATGATTCCTCATTTTTCTGCTTCCTTCTTTCTGCCCTGTGCTGCAGTCAGTAGGTAACCCTCACCCACTGCTGCTTCAGTCAGCACATCTGTCACAACTAAAAACAGAAGTTAACCAAGAAATTCAGTCTTTTAACTTCAACATTCACGCACCTTATTCAGTTCAGTTGCTCAGTCGTGTCCAACTCTGTGTGACCCCATGGCCTGCAGCACGCCAGGCTCCCCAGTCCTTCACTACCTCCTGGAGCTTGCTCAAACTCATGTCCACTGGCTCAGTGATGCCGTCCAACCACACAAGTGATAATATCAAGCAAATTTATGTCAACTAGCACGCCATTTAAGAGGTATTTTCTATTGAACTACATTTTAAAGAATGAATTAGCAATTTCCTCGTGGTCCAGTGATTAGGACTCAGCACTTTCACTGTGTGGACCAGGTTCAATCCCTGGTCAGGGAACTCAGGGGCATGGCCAAAAGAAAGAATTATAACAAAGAATAAATGGATACCCCAAAATAAATATCTGTAGCTAATGAGCTCATGTGGAGAGGGTGTGAACTTTTCCTTGTTATTATGGAAGTTGTGCCCTCTTGGGCTAATACTTTTTATGAGAACCAAGCAGGCTTTAGGATCCAATACTCTATGTCATGCCTTTACTGGTAAAATGGCCCTCAAAATGTAAGAATTCATTTTTGTGTGTACATGAATTTTGCATATGTATGCATGTCTATTCTTTCTTTTTTTAAAGATTTTATTTATTTATTTTGGGGGAGGGGCGGGTTGGGGAGGGAGCAGGCGGGCAGGCCACTTCTCTTGGTCTTTCATTTATTTATTTTTTCATCCATCTTTGTTCTTTGGCCTGTGTGGGCCTCCCCATCGCCGTGGCCTCTGTTGTCGCAGAGCGCAGGTTCTGGGCGCATGCGCTCCAGAGCCTCGGTTCGGTAATTGGACACATGGGTCCAGCCGCTCCGCGGCACGTGGGACCTTCCCAGGCCAGGGATCAAACCAGCGCCCCTTGCACTGCAAGGTGGTGTCCTTACCCACTGGACTACCAGGGAATCACTGCATGTCTACTCCTGGTCTTTGATTCTGTGGATAAAAATCAGCCATGAGCCAAGCTGTGAAAACTCAAAATGGACTGTATGTTAGAGAAGCTCCTTTCTGCATTCTAACCCCATGCCAACAGTCGGACTACACAGAAGAGTTTTCTGACAGATCAGATTTTCAGTCTCAAAAGAGATTAAACTAGCTCAGTTAGACTACCCAACTACTTTAACCCTTTATGAAAATAACCCAAAGCAATTTTTACATTAGAACCGTGTTTTGCTGTCACTGCAATTAAGATATCAAGAACCTTCTTTTTACTGGTGACATGATTTTATTCTCATAAACTAAGAGGTGTATCCAGAAACAACAGCTCTTACTGCCTATGGCTTAAAATAAACTATTCTAAATGAAAGTTTTTCATTGTTTTCTTATCTTTTATTGTTTGGATGGTTAACTCTGAACTTTATCTCGTAAGTTAACTCATTCTAATAACTAAAGACACATCCTATAATTTTTATTTTACAGATCCACTAGGAACTCTGCCACTCAAAACTCAATATTCCACTGAAGTTCTTCTACTGTCAAAGTAGATGCTAATAGCTACTCCTGGAATCATTCAGGTTAAAATGAACTCAGCTTGGCTATGATGTAGAAATGGAAGTTTCAATCAAAGGTTAATTCAAATTTGGTATGAGTCAAGGTTCTCTTTGAAATCTGCCTGTGACCACACCTTTGCAGCTACCTGCCTGGTAAGTAGCCTCCTACCTGGGCAGGAATGCAGGTCAGACTTCTCCATGTGTCAACAATGTGTCAATCCTGCCACATGATAAACCACTACCCAAAGTTTAATAGGTATCTTTCATTGAGACTACAACACAGAATACAAGTATTCCAGGTTCTCACCAGAGTTATTAAATAATGAGCTTCCTGCTAGAATACTCAGACTTATCTTTATGTCAGTTACACACCTGAACCACATTAGTCACACACTTCAGAGAGAAGACTCAAGTTATATTTTAATGTTGTATACTCAGTGTGGAAAGCAGGTATATTACTTGTATTAAATAAGTCTTTGAAGAACATGTCTTCCTTTTACTGAAAAGTCCTGTTGAAGACACTTGGTAGGTATATCTCTATCAGGATATATATATAACACTTTCCTCTTAGAATTTCTTTAGAATTCATTACCAGAAAAAAAAGTTGCTTCTGACAAACCATTAGCTTTCTTTTACCAGAATGAAAATTGTATAATTTCCCTTTCCCTTTTTATCTTGACGTTCAAAAGTTTCAAAACTAAGTTACAATAACTACATTATACACTATATATATGGCAACCTATTCTTGCCTGGAGAATTCCACAGACAACCCTGGCTGGTACAGTCCCTGAGGCCACAAAGAGCTGGGCAGGACCTAGCGACTAAGCACACATGCCTACAAATACAAACCACTGTAATCTGTTATATTTACTTTTTCTTCTTGTCATACAGATTTTTGTTTCTTCTCCATATTTAACAGCCTCACCACAGCTATGGTACTGTGGCAACAAGCTGCTCAAAACCTTTCCAAAAGCAGTAAGTGATTTAAATTTTAACTAAATAAAACTTTCCTGTAATAGCGTAATTTGTCAGTTAACATTGAAAATGTTTTGTAGTCAATATTCTTGTTCTTAAAAACAAAGCAAACCTTGAAAAATTACACAAAAATGTGTCGAATGAATAATAGCCATGTGAGTGGCAGAAAAGCACAAGGCCCAGGAGACTGAAACCAGCCCCACAAAACAGAAGCAGACAAAGGAGAGAGCACAGTGAGCAGGACTCCCAGCACAGCTCAGGCCTGAAGCACGCTCGCTGCTAACAGCAACAAAGGGCTGGAAACCAGAGCACGGGCAGTGGGGAAGCACAGAGCCACGGAAGCCGGTCTGTGGTGGGCTGGGGAGCAACAGGGAGGCAAGAACTGGAAATGCAAGTATCCTCAACGGCCTGGAGAACCTGGCTGTGAGGTCAGAGAGGCATCCAGGAGGGAACAGTTATGAAGGCAGAATCCTCCTCCCCACCCCGTCTCATTAATATGGAAGACTCGTACGTTTCTACCCTTGAGTCAACAGCTCTTGTGAGGTGCCTAGGATGGGACACGCAGGTGCAGGAGTCTGGGATACACCTTTGCCGTGGAGAAGCTTTCATTCTAGCACGGGAGAGGGAACACTAAAACAGGTGACACAGAAGGTGAGGTGACAGTAAGTGTTACAGGGAGGAAAAGTCCCGCACAGCTGGGGGCAGGAGTGTGGGGCGAGGGGTGCCATGTGGACGAGGCCGGGAGAGGCCTGCGGAGGTGTGAGGTGCAGTTCAAGAGAAGCCCTGGAAAAGGTGAAGGAATCAGCCAGGCAGATTTCAGGGAGAGTTCCAAGTAACAGAAAGAGAGCAACTGTGCCCACTGTGTCCAAGGAACTTGAGGCAAAGGAGAGGAAAGTAGCCGATACACATCCCCAAGGCTCAGAAGGCAATGACAGCCACAACATAAGCCACGGGCGAGGGGAAGTCAAGAGAGCAACGTTTCCCCAAGACTGCCTCACTGGAGGGCGGCGAGGAGGCCTAACTAAAACAGTCACGATTTTAGAAAAGCCACTCCGTGGAGAAGAGGGGAGAGAACTGAGCAGAAATCTTTGACAAACACCAAAGGCAGCCTCAGGGGAGGCCTGAGAGGAGACACCCACGGTGGCACAAATTCCCAGCACTGTGTGAGGTTTCTGCCCGACACAGAGTTAGAAAGAGGAGGCTTTCCCTGAGAAGAATTAAAAACTCCAAGTGCTAATAGAAAATGGCTGAGGCGATGCACCTTGGAAATGAGGGTGGAGCGGGCAGACAAAGAAGGAAAATCTGAAAGGGGCTCATGGACCAGAGGCTCGAGGTGGGTGAACACATAGCAAGAGGCTAGTAAAGGGAAAGCTGTAAGTTGTCAGAGTTTAAGATCTGAAGGTAAAGATACATTAGAAGATGCAGTAAGAGCTAATGGGACAGAATGAAGCTTAACTTTGAGCTGAGGTTAAGGAATTTCAGAGTTATGAGTAATTACAGAGTGAGTTCACCCTAGTGGTCGCTTTCACCTATAAAATGGGCATAACAGTATATTTTATAAGCTTGTTACAAAAATTGAGTGAGTGAGTAAAGTGTTAGAAAAGGGTGTGGAGGGGTTAGAAAGGAGCCTGGCACACAGAAAGAGCTCCATATGAGTAAGCCATCACATCCCTGTGGTGCTGGTGCTCACACCGGCCCAGACATCTGCCAGAAGGACGTCAGAAACGCAGATGGAAGGGAGGACGAAGCCAAGCGCCAGTCTTCGAATGGAGCATGGTGAAGCATGGTGTCACTGGATGACATGCTCTGGCATAAACAATGGGACATTAAGAGCAAAAAATGCTCTAAAATCTACCAGCCACTTACAGTCCTGTGAGTGATAACATACACACAGAGCACCATAAAACAGTAACAGAAGTCCCAACTGAATATGAGACAATAAGCATCACACGGCAACACAGAGGTAAGAGAGTCTGACTGAAAGGCATGGTGACCACCATGGCCGGGGCAGCGGTACACTAACCGTATGTACTAGAACAGAAAGGAGCTGGAGAGAACCTGTCCTCACCATACCTACAGGCATATGGTGAAGTTCCTTGAGAGCAAAGAACTAAATCTCTACAGGTGACTCTTACCTGGTAATGAATGTGGTACAACTGAACATAAACGAGCCACGGGGCCAGTCATCAGAACACCCAACTCACAAGTCCAAAGCGCCTGCGCAGGCTTCTCCTGTCACAGCCATGTCTGTTTCGTTTCCCTTCTACTGATGAGAAAATTCTAAATGTGTATTGATCACACTCTTTTATGAACGAGAAATAGGAGCTAGTAAAGGTGAAGGGGCTGAGGCGATGCACCTTGGAAATGAGGGTGGAGCGGGCAGACAAAGAAGGAAAATCTGAAAGGGGCTCATGGACCAGAGGCTCGAGGTGGGTGAACACATAGCAAGAGGCTAGTAAAGGGAAAGCTGTAAGTTGTCAGAGTTTAAGATCTGAAGGTAAAGATACATTAGAAGATGCAGTAAGAGCTAATGGGACAGAATGAAGCTTAACTTTGAGCTGAGGTTAAGGAATTTCAGAGTTATGAGTAATTACAGAGTGAGTTCACCCTAGTGGTCGCTTTCACCTATAAAATGGGCATAACAGTATATTTTATAAGCTTGTTACAAAAATTGAGTGAGTGAGTAAAGTGTTAGAAAAGGGTGTGGAGGGGTTAGAAAGGAGCCTGGCACACAGAAAGAGCTCCATATGAGTAAGCCATCACATCCCTGTGGTGCTGGTGCTCACACCGGCCCAGACATCTGCCAGAAGGACGTCAGAAACGCAGATGGAAGGGAGGACGAAGCCAAGCGCCAGTCTTCGAATGGAGCATGGTGAAGCATGGTGTCACTGGATGACATGCTCTGGCATAAACAATGGGACATTAAGAGCAAAAAATGCTCTAAAATCTACCAGCCACTTACAGTCCTGTGAGTGATAACATACACACAGAGCACCATAAAACAGTAACAGAAGTCCCAACTGAATATGAGACAATAAGCATCACACGGCAACACAGAGGTAAGAGAGTCTGACTGAAAGGCATGGTGACCACCAGGGCCCGGGGGCAGCGTACACTAACCGTATGTACTAGAACAGAAAGGAGCTGGAGAGAACCTGTCCTCACCATACCTACAGGCATATGGTGAAGTTCCTTGAGAGCAAAGAACTAAATCTCTACAGGTGACTCTTACCTGGTAATGAATGTGGTACAACTGAACATAAACGAGCCACGGGGCCAGTCATCAGAACACCCAACTCACAAGTCCAAAGCGCCTGCGCAGGCTTCTCCTGTCACAGCCATGTCTGTTTCGTTTCCCTTCTACTGATGAGAAAATTCTAAATGTGTATTGATCACACTCTTTTATGAACTTGAGAATTCATCAGTATCTGTTCCAGCAAGGACATCTCTTAAAGAGAACATGAAGTAGACACCCTATACTTTTCACTTCAGAGCCTCGGGAAATTATATCACATCGGTTTAAAAGAAACCCCGGGGTTTTCTTACTCCTGGGAAAGACCAGTGGTGCTCAGTGACCTGGGAAGGGTTTACAAAGAAAGCAGGGGCCCTTTGTTGCCCTTCACTTTGTACCCAGGACAAGACCACAGAAGGCAGTGAGCTGGAAAGTTCTGGACGTGGAGAGACTCTCGTTGGCACTCTTCCTGGCAGTTTATTTCCAACACAAATTCAAAGTGGGAAAAAGAAAGGAGAAAAAAGGAAAGCTGCATTCATATCTGGTCTTGAAAAGGAAAGTCTGCTTAGAAGGTGGACTTCATTGGATAAACTTTGGAAAAACATCCATCTGTGCGGAGCTGCACAAAATCTTGCCTCCCAATCACACTCCCAGTGAAGCCGGATTTTACTAAATGCTGAAATCACATTTAGTCACGATTCTTCAGATTTTTTTTTACTAATAAAGTAAATGCAAACATTTAAATCTTAGAAATATTTCACAATTGAGGCACAGAATTTATAAAGACATTCTGTATTTTTCTCATTATGAATAAGATGGAAAAAACACTGGTTTTTGCTGAAGCCATTTTTTATTTCAACCAAGTTTTAAAAGAAAAGCTTAATGACAAAAATTTTTAAATGCAGCATTAAGACCTTTCCTAGTAAACCTTATCTGAAAATGTTTCAGTATTCAACCTAAGTTACAGGAATGTATTCATTAAGAAAGGGGGTTTGAATGAAAGCAAAGGGGACAAAGGGGACCGCCAGTCTCCAGGACCTTTCCACATCTAGGATGTAGCCAAAGGCTACAGGCACCCACTGAATTCAGCGGTTGCTCCTATTCAGATCTTTTTTTTTTTCTTCACAACTCTAACGTATGTGCAATCTTCATATTCCATCCTTAAGCGGCATCTTACCAATTTCACTTGCCTCATAATCCAACAGCCATACCAAGTTAATCAGAAAGCGTCGCCTCAGTTCTTACAGAACACAAGCTAAGATTTTATTATGACTAAGCTAAGCTGAGAAAATGTCAGCCTTTAAATAAAATATCCACCATGATATCACCTCTTAAGAGCTATTCAAGTCCAGTCACTACACTTTCACGGGGCTGGGAAAGACCCACTTAAGACACAAAGCAGTATGTTCGGTATCAGCGGAACAGCTGCCTAGAGCAGTAAGAGGTATGTGAGCAAGGGATCTGTTGACAGTCTAATTTCAGCCACCTCGGATTCCACGAAGATGACAAGCTGCGTCCTCAACAACACTGCGCAACCCTCTCCCATCGTCAACCTATCCCAGGTGACTTCAGCTCTGCATGTTAAGCTACTGTGAAAACCGATTCATCCAACGACGCAATACATGATTGATAATTCCTGGCCTCCAAGTCTGGTAAACCTGGCTTTACCCGTCCTCAGATCTGTCTCCGTGAGAGTTAGGCATCCCCATCACCTGTGTCCACAGCCCTGGCCACAAGACCATGAACACAGATACACGCAACACTGCACCCCACGGAGAAGGTAATCTGGAAGGCACTTTGCCTTGGAAGCTCAATTAGCCACTGACCGAGGAGCGAAAAAAAGAAACTGATTTCGGGAGCTCCCCTCCGATCTGGGGGCCCGGACTGCTCCGTGCGGCACGAACAATGACTCGCTCGCCGGAGCAGCAGCCTCCCCACCCCCGCCGCTTGGCTCCGGCGCGGCCAGTCCCCCTGCAAGCTGCCAGGGCTGCGCTCGGTGCCTTCCAGCCACCGGCCTCGGCTCCTAAAGGATTTGTCAGATCATCCTCCCAATATGGCTGCCGGAGCCGTCCCGGGCTGCCGACGGCCGAGCCCACACCGGCCTCCCCGCCGAGGGCCGGCGTCCAGCGAGCCCCGCGCTCCGCCCGCGCGCCCCTCCCGCCGCCGCGCCAGCGGCTCCCCCGCCTTCGCGATGCCCGCGCCGGCCTTCATCCGCCCAAAGGGCACAGCCACATTCCTGGCCGCAGCCCCGATGCCAACCAGCGCGGGGGGAGAGGGGATGGGGACGGAAACGAGAAAGGGTGGCTCCGGGACGGGGCAGAGCCGCCGCGTGCGCAGGGAGCCCGGGAGCCCACCGCCAGGCACGGCCGAAGCCCGGCGGCTCAGGGGCAGCGGAGGGCCGGTGCGGGCCGCGGCGGGGGCACCCGGCAGGCCGCCGGAGCCGGGCCCGGGGCTCGCGGCTGGCCCGGGGGCGGCGCCCACCGCCGAGGCGCCCCGGCTCCGCCCCACCCCGCCCGGTGCTCCGGCGGGGCAGCGCCCTCCGTGCTCGCGGCTCCGGCCCGGCCCGGCCCAGGGCTTCCTCCGCTCAGACCCCGCCGGCCCCCGGCCGGGCCGCCCGCTTCCCCCGGGCGGTCCCCTCCGCAGGCCGGCGGCGCCGCGCCAACCGCCGCCCGCCTTACCTCAGCCGCGCTGCGGACAGACGGACAGGCGGGCGGGAGGGCCGGGTCAGCAAGCGCCGCGGCGCGCGGGGGCGCGGGGGAGCCGGCTGCGACGCTCCTCGGCGCGAGCAGCGGCCGCCGAGAGCCGCAGGGCGCTGCTCGGCAGCCCCATCACACAGCTGGCCAGCCCCGCATCAAGGGCCGCGGAGGGCGGGAGCGCAGGACACCGGGGCGCGGCGGCGGGCGGAGAGTGGCTCGGCCTCGCTCCGGCGCCTCCCCGGACCGCCGCCGTCAGACTGCCGCGCGTCGCTCCTCTCCAAGCTCCGCCTGCAGCCGCCGGCTTGGGACACCGCCCCGAGGCCGGCTGCCGGGCGTCACCTCGGCCCGCCTCGGCGCCCGAGACGGACGCGGGCGGCGACCAATCGGGGCGCAGAGCTCGAGGCGACCGGCCAATCGCAGGAGGAGCCGATGAAAGGATGCGGCGAGAGGCGGAGAAGACGCGGCGCCCCCTGGTGGCTCAGAAGCTGGAGCGGGTGTTGGGGTGCGGGGTGGGCGAAGGCGGCGCCCCGAGTCTCCTCCCGGTGACCCCCGAAGGGCGTTCACCGGCAGCTGCCGCGCCCGGCTAACCCGGTGATCCGCCTTGTAAGGGGACAAAGCAAGGCTCCATGGGGCGGGGCGGGCCTGCGGGGCCAGACGCCTGCGGGGGCGGGCAGGCCCGAATGTGGGAGACGGCCGAGTGTGGAGTCATTGTGCGTTTGGAAAACATCTCACCACGTTGAAGCCGCCGAACGCGGCGCGCTCCGGGCTGAAGCACGCCTGCGGGCGAGTGGCTGATCCCGCAGAGAGCTTGCCGGCCTATTCTTATATCGAGCCGGATCCCAACACCTCCCACACGCCACCTTGGGAAAAAAGGCGAAATGAGTAACAGAAAAGCATGACTTAGTGGGCATTCAACTTGTCTCCTTGGGAGACCGAGTAAGGGCCGCGAGTAAAGGAACAAAATGCTTTGTATCGCCCCGGAGTTAACCAGACCAGCCCTCCTCTGGGAGATGCCCTGGAAGGGCCGTTACTGGAATTCAGAAACCCAGAGAACCACAAGCGCCCTGCTAGCGATTTTTAAAAATCAGGTTTGGATTCGGCTCAAAGAAAAAGTCCACAACTATTCACGAGAGGTACAATTCAGTACTCAGCAAAATATTAATTTAAAAGTAAGATGTGCGGTTATCATGCCACGCATCAGTATTTTACAAGGTTGTGATATGCTTTTTGATTTAGGAGCAGACATTTAAAGTAAAATCTGATTTCACCCCCTGAATTCAGCACAGTATAGGGTGTGAAAAAAAGCCTTCTTTAAAAGTAGAAATGCTAAAACATCACAATTAAATTTCTACACTAAGGGGCTTCCCTGGTGGTCCGGTGGGTAGAGAGTCCGCCTTGCATTTGCATGGGACACCGGTTTGATCCCTGGCCTGGGAAGATCCCACGTGCCGCGGAGCCGCTGCCAATGTGTCCAGTTATGTATGAGCCAGCGCTCTGGAGCCCAAGCACCCAGAGCCAGTGCTCTGCAACGAGAGAGGCCACTGTAATAGAAACCCACACAAGCCAGAGAATAAAGATGGATGAAAATAAATATAAAAATAAAAGAGGCATGATGGGGGGAAAATATTAAAAAGAAATCATTTCTACACTAAACTCGTACTCTCCACCCAGTCAACAAATACTGAACATGTCTCATTTCATTTAGAATTTGAACTTCACCTATCCACACACAGATCTGACATAGCTTACAGTGAAACATGTAAGTAATAAAACTGTAGAGCCTTAAAGTAGGAGTAAAATTCATTTTATTAAGTAATAAAAGGCTGTATGGGGGAAAGTGCTGTCTGAAAAGGGGGAATGCCTAGAAGAAAAATGATATTGAAAAAATAGAGTCAAGTGTTTCACCACTGAGCACAAAACCCACCTGGTAGCTTCCTGAAGGCCATGACAAAATACAGTGAGTTAATAAACAGAAGCTCATTGAGCCATTAGTAGACACCAACTTTTTTCCCTTAAAAAAGAAAAGAGCTTTTAAGTCAAAAGGTTTTCTTGGTACATATCATATTGCACTTGAAAGCATGTGGGTTACTTTTAAATATCTTTGGATATTGATTTCTAACATAACTCCACAGTGATTCTGTATGATTTCAATATCTTTGGCCATGACATTCTGGCACCTTATTTTATGTCCCTGGATATGTTCCATTTTCTCCTGGTTTATAGTCTATGGGAACTTGAGTAAGACCTGGTTATTCAGAAACCCAGAGAACCACAAGCGCCCTGCTAGCGATTTTTAAAAATCAGGTTTGGATTCGGCTCAAAGAAAAAGTCCACAACTATTCACGAGAGGTACAATTCAGTACTCAGCAAAATATTAATTTAAAAGTAAGATGTGCGGTTATCATGCCACGCATCAGTATTTTACAAGGTTGTGATATGCTTTTTGATTTAGGAGCAGACATTTAAAGTAAAATCTGATTTCACCCCCTGAATTCAGCACAGTATAGGGTGTGAAAAAAAGCCTTCTTTAAAAGTAGAAATGCTAAAACATCACAATTAAATTTCTACACTAAGGGGCTTCCCTGGTGGTCCGGTGGGTAGAGAGTCCGCCTTGCATTTGCATGGGACACCGGTTTGATCCCTGGCCTGGGAAGATCCCACGTGCCGCGGAGCCGCTGCGCTAGTGTGTCCAATTATGTATGAGCCAGCGCTCTGGAGCCCAAGCACCCAGAGCCAGTGCTCTGCAACGAGAGAGGCCACTGTAATAGAAACCCACACAAGCCAGAGAATAAAGATGGATGAAAATAAATATAAAAATAAAAGAGGCATGATGGGGGGAAAATATTAAAAAGAAATCATTTCTACACTAAACTCGTACTCTCCACCCAGTCAACAAATACTGAACATGTCTCATTTCATTTAGAATTTGAACTTCACCTATCCACACACAGATCTGACATAGCTTACAGTGAAACATGTAAGTAATAAAACTGTAGAGCCTTAAAGTAGGAGTAAAATTCATTTTATTAAGTAATAAAAGGCTGTATGGGGGAAAGTGCTGTCTGAAAAGGGGGAATGCCTAGAAGAAAAATGATATTGAAAAAATAGAGTCAAGTGTTTCACCACTGAGCACAAAACCCACCTGGTAGCTTCCTGAAGGCCATGACAAAATACAGTGAGTTAATAAACAGAAGCTCATTGAGCCATTAGTAGACACCAACTTTTTCCTTAAAAAAAAGAAAAAAGAGCTTTTAAGTCAAAAGTTTTTCTTGGTACATATCATATTGCACTTGAAAGCATGTGGGTTACTTTTAAATATCTTTGGATATTGATTTCTAACATAACTCCACAGTGATTCTGTATGATTTCAATATCTTTGGCCATGACATTCTGGCACCTTATTTTATGTCCCTGGATATGTTCCATTTTCTCCTGGTTTATAGTCTATGGGAACTTGAGTAGAGTCTGTATCCTGCTGTTGTGTGAAAACTGTCTAAATCTTAACTGTGCTGCATTGGTTCATAGTGCTTTTCAGGTCTACTGTATCCTTCTACTTTTCTGTCGATTCTATTAATTTGGGAGAGTTTGATATTGAAACTCCAACTAAAAATATTAGTTTATCTGCTTAAAAATTAAATGTGATATATAGTGGAACTATATGCAAGTTTGTTCTGTATTTTCCAAGGCTCATGTGTTATCATATTTTCATAGTTTTTTTTTTAAAAAAAAAAAAAAGCTTTTTGCCTAAGGACTTAGGTAAGCACCATGGAGAGTTGCAAACACCTGGAGGGTAATATTGTGTGAACTCTGGATGGAGTCACAGTGAAGGGAATGTGGTGGACCATGAGCCCTAGACAAATCAAACAGAAGCACACAGAGGAGGGTCCATCGAGGCAGGTTTCAAGACAGAAGTAGCCTGCTGGGCTTCCCTGGTGGTCCAGTGGGTAAAGCGTACACCTTGCAGTGCAAGGGGCGCCGATTTGATCCCTGGCCAGGGAAGATCCCACATGCCATAAAGCAGCTGGACAGGTGTGTCCAATTACGAGTCAGTGCTCTGGAGCGCATGCGCCCAGAGCCAGTGCTCTGCAACAAGAGAGGCCACTGCGATGGGGAGTCCACACAGGCCGAAGAATAAAGATGGATGAAAATAAGTAAATAAAGAAATCAATAATGAGGCCACAATTAAAAAAAAAAAAAAGAAGTAGCCTGCTGTCCATAAACCTTTTGCCCCTCTGACAATGGTAGTCGCTCTGCAGAGACCTCCAGTTTCTCAGGTCACAGTTTTTGTACAAAGACACCTCTCGAAAGTCGGAGAGTACTAAAGGAAAGCTGAGATTTACCAGGCCATGACAAAATACAGTGAGTTAATAAACAGAAGCTCATTGAGCCATTAGTAGACACCAACTTTTCCTTAAAAAAGAAAAGAGCTTTTAAGTCAAAAGTTTTTCTTGGTACATATCATATTGCACTTGAAAGCATGTGGGTTACTTTTAAATATCTTTGGATATTGATTTCTAACATAACTCCACAGTGATTCTGTATGATTTCAATATCTTTGGCCATGACATTCTGGCACCTTATTTTATGTCCCTGGATATGTTCCATTTTCTCCTGGTTTATAGTCTATGGGAACTTGAGTAGAGTATGTATCCTGCTGTTATGTGAAAACTGTCTAAATCTTAACTGTGCTGCATTGGTTCATAGTGCTTTTCAGGTCTACTGTATCCTTCTACTTTTCTGTCGATTCTATTAATTTGAGAGAGTTTGATATTGAAACTCCAACTAAAAATATTAGTTTATCTGCTTAAAAATTAAATATAATATATAGTGGAACTATATGCAAGTTTGTTCTGTATTTTCCAAGGCTCATGTGTTATTATACTTTCATAGTTTTTTTTTTTTTTTTTAAAGCTTTTTGCCTAAGAACTTAGGTAAGCACCATGGAGAGTTGCAAACACCTGGAGGGTAATATTGTGTGAACTCTGGATGAGTCACAGTGAAGGGAATGTGGTAGACCATGAGCCCTAGACAAATCAAACCGAAGCACACAGAGGAGGGTCCATCGAGGCAGGTTTCAAGACAGAAGTAGCCTGCTGGGCTTCCCTGGTGGTCCAGTGGGTAAAGCGTACACCTTGCAGTGCAAGGGGCGCCGATTTGATCCCTGGCCAGGGAAGATCCCACATGCCATAAAGCAGCTGGACAGGTGTGTCCAATTACAAGTCAGTGCTCTGGAGCGCATGCGCCCAGAGCCAGTGCTCTGCAACAAGAGAGGCCACTGCGATGGGGAGTCCACACAGGCCGAAGAATAAAGATGGATGAAAATAAGTAAATAAAGAAATCAATAATGAGGCCAAAATTAAAAAAAAAAAAAAAAGAAGAAGAAGAAGTAGCCTGCTGTCCATAAGCCTTTTGCCCCTCTGATAAAGGTAGTCGCTCTGCAGAGACCTCCAGTTTCTCAGGTCACAGCTTTTGTACAAAGACACCTCTCGAAAGTCGGAGAGTACTAGGAAGCTGAATTTAGCCATGGCTCAGTAGAGTTATTCCTAGAATATAAGGAAAAAACATCAAAAAATTTATCAATGTGATACACACAGTCATGTTACCACAATAATAATGTGTCTGGATGCAAAGTCAATATTCAAAAATCTGACAAAAAAACAAAACGAAACAAAAAAATCTGAGGTGCTCCTTTTCATTAGGAATGGTTAACTAGAATATGTGATTTAAAGTGGTTTCTGTTAAAAATAGCAACAAAACTATTAAATATTTAAGGATAAGTTGACCAAAGATAAGCAAGACCCATATGGAAAAAAATTATACAACTCTATTGATGAAACACATTAGACAGGATCGGCCATGTTCAGGGTGGTGTGGCTGTAGAAGATGAAACACATTAAAGATCTAAATACGGCTTCCCTGGTAGCTCAGTGGTAAAGAGTTCACCTGCCAGTGCAGGAGACACATATTCAGTCTCTGATCTGGGAAGATCCCACATGCTGCGGAGCAACTAAGCCCGTGAGCCACAACTATGGAGCCTGTGCTCTAGAGCCTCAGAGCCGCAACTATTGAGCCCCTGTGCCGATACCACTGAAGTCCGTGTGCCCTAGAGCCTGAGTTCCACAGAAAGAGAAGTCACTTCAACAAGAAGCCTTCTCACCTCAGCTGGAGAGTAGCCTCCATGCCCTGCAACTAGAGAAGAGACTGTGGCAACAGTGAAAACCCAGAATAGCCATAAATAAATAAATAAATAAATAAAATTCATTTCTTTAAAAAAAAGATCTAAATGGATGGAGGTGTTCTTTATTTGGGGGCAGGAAGAAAAGATTATAGGCCTGTCAGTTCTTTCCAAGTTAATCTACAAACTTAATGTCATTTCAATGACTATTTTGACAGGATTTTTCATTGATTTTTAACAAAGTGATGGCAGAAATCAAATGGTAAATCTATTCTGTGTCCATTTTAAAAAATTCATATGCTAGAACAAATCCAAGAATATCCATGACAGTGTTGAAGAATGCGGTGTGGGGATTTGCCCATAAGTTAACAAGATTTCCTGTAACATCCTACTAATTAGAATTCTGTTGCATTGGCACAAGAATATACAGCTACAGAAATGGAACAGAAGAAAGTCCAGAAACAGACCACACACATATGGAAATATAACATATGACAGCACTGGTATTGCAAATCAGTGGAGAAATGATAAACTATAAATGATAATAAATGATGCAGAATAATTGCTTAATGTATGATAAAAAATATGCTCCTTGCATCCCACCATACAAAAAATCAATTTCAGGGGGACTGAAATCCTAAGTAAGAAAAACAATGTTTTAAATGTTTTAGTAGGAAATAGAAAATATTTTTTATGACCTTGAGGTAAAAAGAGGAAACAAAATACTAATCACAAAGGCTGTGAACTTAACTATAATTTTTAAAAAACAATTTCATATAACGAAATATGTTATAAAACAACAAACCGTAGATTAGAGAAATATATTTGCAACGCATTTCACCCACGGTGCATTCAAAATAAATAGAGAAATCAAATCAATTTACAATAAAACAAGTCAATATGAAAGTATAAATACCGTAGTAGGAAAAAATGTGCCCTGTAGTATGGCCAAAAGAAAATTTTTTTTAAGAAAATTCATAGAGGAAGGTATGAAAAGACACATAGCTCACTGGAAATGAGACTCCAGATCCATCCAACTGCCAGAAATGAAAAGTTTAACAATACCAAGTAATGCCGGGGAGTAAAAGGGTACAACTTTGTTAACAGCCAGACAGATGGAAGAGGCGCATAGCCTTCTAAGCCAGCAATTCCTCTTCCAGAACATACTCTAGAGAAACTCTTACCTAAGTAGCTAAGAAAACAGGTACAAGAATGGTGTTTCCCATATTGTTTGCACTAAGGAGAAATGGAAGGGTCCATCAGCAGGAGGATGGGTGAATAAATTGTGATGTAGTGATATAAGGAAATCCTATGAGGCAGTCAAAATGAACCATCCAGAGCTACATTAAATAACACACCTCCAGCAGTCAGGACCCAGTAGGAAAACAGCAGCCATGAGAGTTATTACAAACACAGGAGATGTAATAGAAGAAATGCTTATCCAGTGGCTACACTCTAGCTCAGAGAGAAAAGAAAAAAGAGAAAGAAAGGGCTTCCCTGGTGGTCCAGTGGTTGAGAATTTGCCTTGAAATGCAAGGGACCCCAGTTTGATCCCTGGTTCAGGAAGATCCCACATGCCACAGAGCAGCTAAGCCAGTGTGTCTCAGTGCTAGAGTGAGCCAGCACTCTAGAGTCCATGAGCCACAAGTACCAAAGCCTGAGCGCCTAGAGCCTGTGCTCTGCAACAAGAGAAGCCACTGCAATAAGAAGCCTGCACAGGACAACAAAGAATAGCCCCCCACTCTCCGCTCGCCTCACCTAGATAAAGCCTGAGTACAGCAACAAAGACTCCATTACAGCCAAAAAAATTTAAAAAATAAAAAGGTTAACTGGGTCTTAAGACTTTAAAATACACAAACAAAAAAGATATATTCCTAAGAGGAAAAAAAAGTTAAAAACAACAACAAAAAAGGACAAAGGATGGTAGCTCAGAGGCTAGAAACTGGAGGAGGGTCCTACCCCCATAGCATTGGGAAGAAAAGAAATAAGGAGAGGTGTTAGCAAAACTAGGAGATTTGACGAGGGGCCGGGACTGGAGCTCAAGGCGAGGAGGAGAGGCTCTGCATCAGGAAAAAGCACCGGAGGAAAGGGCAAAAATGAGAAAAACAATGGCTTCTCTGCTCAACTCCATACCTCTTGCTAGAAGAACCCAAAGGGAAACCAACTAGTAAAGGAGCTTCAGCAATAAACACAGTCTATAGAACAGTAGGTAAATAGCCAGCAAAATGGCTCATCTTAAAAACATAAGACTGAGCAAAAATAAAAAGTGTGCCATAGAATATCATTTATATATAAAGTTCAGACACATGCCAAAGAACACTCTACTTTTAGAAGATATTCTTGTAGAGTCAAAAATATGTGTGAGAAGTATATGCACCAAAGTCAGAATATAGGTTATCCCAGGAGAGAGAAAAGAAAGGAGCAGGAAGCTGGACACAGGAAGCATTAGTTCTGTTTGTAATAGTTTACTTTTTGGGGAGAAAAAAATGATCTGAGATGAGTGTGTTGATAGAGTTCAGTGATGTGTATGTGAGTGGGTACCATTATGTTCGTCTCTATTCTTTACTGCCTACTGCAAAATATTTCATTTAGAAACAATATTTAGGGCTTCCCTAGTGGTCTAGTGGGTAAAGAGTCTGCCTTGCAGTGCAGGGGGCACTGGTTCGATCCCTGGCCCTGGAAGATCCCAGGTGCTGTGGAGAGGCTGGACCAGTGTGTCCAATTGCAAGCCAGCACTCTGGAGCACGTGCGCCCAGAGCCAGTGCTCTGCGGCAAGAGAGGCCATTGCAATGGGAGGCCCACACATGCCAAAGAATAATAGAGATGGATGAAAAATATATGATAACTTAGAGACGCAAAAAAAAAAAGAGCTTAAAAACAGTATTTATACACAGATGCAGAGAACAAACCTGTGGATACCAAGGGGGCAGGGGCCGGGTAGGATGAATTGGAAGGTTGGGATGATATACGTATACTTGTTATTTAGTTGCTGTGTCTAACTCTTTTTGCGACCCCATAGACTGCAGGCCGCCAGGCTCATGTGTCCATGGGACTTCTCAGGCAAGAATACTGGAGTAGGTTGGCATTTCTTTCTCTAGGGGATCTTCCTGACCAAGATATTAAACCCAAGTCTCTTGTGTCTCCTACATTGGCAGGCAGATTCTTTACCACTGAGCTACCGGAGAAGCCCTGTATATATTTGTGTGTGTATACTATGTGCAAACTAGATAACTATGAGAACTTAGTGTATAGCACAAAGAGTTCTACTCGCTGCTCTGTCGTGACCTAAATGGAAAGGAAATCCAAAAAAGAGGGGATAGGTGTATGTGTTTGTATGGCTGTTTCACTTTGCCATGCAGCCGAAACTGACACAGCGGGGTCAAGCAACTATACTTCAATTAGAAAGGGGAGGGCAGTATTTGTCCTAAGGCATCCCAGCTGTGATCCCATCGGTATATGCACCAAAGTCAGAATATAGGTTATCCCAGGAGAGAGAAAAGAAAGGAGCAGGAAGCTGGACACAGGAAGCATTAGTTCTGTTTGTAATAGTTTACTTTTTGGGGAGAAAAATGATCTGAGATGAGTGTGTTGATAGAGTTCAGTGATGTGTATGTGAGTGGGTACCATTATGTTCGTCTCTATTCTTTACTGCCTACTGCAAAATATTTCATTTAGAAACAATATTTAGGGCTTCCCTAGTGGTCTAGTGGGTAAAGAGTCTGCCTTGGAGTGCAGGGGGCACTGGTTCGATCCCTGGCCCTGGAAGATCCCAGGTGCTGTGGAGAGGCTGGACCAGTGTGTCCAATTGCAAGCCAGCACTCTGGAGCACGTGCGCCCAGAGCCAGTGCTCTGCGGCAAGAGAGGCCATTGCAATGGGAGGCCCACACATGCCAAAGAATAATAGAGATGGATGAAAAATATATGATAACTTAGAGACGCAAAAAAAAAAAGAGCTTAAAAACAGTATTTATACACAGATGCAGAGAACAAACCTGTGGATACCAAGGGGGCAGGGGCCGGGTAGGATGAATTGGAAGGTTGGGATGATATCGTATACTTGTTATTTAGTTGCTGTGTCTAACTCTTTTTGCGACCCCATAGACTGCAGGCCGCCAGGCTCATGTGTCCATGGGACTTCTCAGGCAAGAATACTGGAGTAGGTTGGCATTTCTTTCTCTAGGGGATCTTCCTGACCAAGATATTAAACCCAAGTCTCTTGTGTCTCCTACATTGGCAGGCAGATTCTTTACCACTGAGCTACCGGGGAAGCCCTGTATATATTTGTGTGTGTATACTATGTGCAAACTAGATAACTATGAGAACTTAGTGTATAGCACAAAGAGTTCTACTCGCTGCTCTGTCGTGACCTAAATGGAAAGGAAATCCGAAAAAGAGGGGATAGGTGTATGTGTTTGTATGGCTGTTTCACTTTGCCGTGCAGCCGAAACTGACACAGCGGGGTCAAGCAACTATACTTCAATTAGAAAGGGGGAGGGGCAGTATTTGTCCTAAGGCATCCCAGCTGTGATCCCATCAGTAATCCTCTGCAGGCTGGGTCACCAGCTGGATCAGAGGGACTGCCTGGGGGCAGCTGGACTGAGCATGGAGGGCTGAGTGGGCTAAGCCATAATCCTCTCTCTGACCTGGTTTTAAGACGCACTGGTCTCACAGCCTGCAATGTGAAAGGCCACCTCATCTTGGCTAAGCAGCTGACTTTCCTGATTGAGTCTGTATTTGTTCAGACCTTGCACACAGCACCATTTGCACTGACAAAAAGGTAGAAAGAGCCCATTTTCATTTCTGGGAGAATTAAGACTGCACTTCTCTGCAGAAGTATGCATGTCCACAAAGAGAATTATTTTCCTGATATTTTAACCAAGATCAGGTAACACATGTACTTAAGCCTTGGATCATGTTGCACATTTTAAAATAGAAACTGCTTCTATTTTCCATCTTAGGAGGTTGCCATGTTGAAGTAGAAAAGATCTTTGTTTTTATATAAAATCCTTGTAAATGTTACAATGTCAACATCTACTTAATATAAATACGAGTGTACTGATTGTATCAGACACTGTATGAAATAACAAAGATACAGAGTTCAAGCTGAGTCAAGTGCTCTGTTATCATAGATAGAATGAAGCTGAATTTAACTCACTAATATTAACATACAGTGACACCACTTATGCCGAGGTTATTTGGAACCAGAGAATCACAACAGGGAACTATTCTAGAACTGGTTAGTTCACTGAATCAAGAAACCAATGAGCCCAGCAAGCCTTTGAGTTTACCAAGGACTTAATTTTGTTTTGAGAGTGTCAACTACCTGAATCCAGAAGGAAGGATAAGAAAACCAACCAACATAGATGTTATAAAACTCAAGCATCTTACCCACCAGAAAATTCCTTAGGCCTGCCTTCAATATCTCTACTTATGTTGTGTCATGAGTTCTAACAAGCTCGACTGCCTGACTTTTTATTTAGCTAATGAGATTGGTGGGAACAAATTGGAAATGGGAGATTGCAATGCTAGAAGTGAGGCTTATTACGATAAGGATTAAAATTTTGAAAAACATATGTGGTATCTCAAGAAAACCTAGCTGTCTGACAATATTTGGATTCAAATGACTTTTATCTATCTCCAAAAACCAAACTAATATAAAAACTGAATTCTGTTCTTGTCTAGAATTGTCAAAATTATACTGCAGGATATAAACACCACTCTAGAAAAGTAATTTCAAAAACATGTAACGCCTCAGAAAATCAGTTTCTTGTCTTCTAGACAGTCCTGAAAAGAAAAAAGGCCCTGGCTGGACTACCTCTTCCAAACATGCTCGACTCAGTAGCAAAATTAATTGGTGTCATTTCCCCTCCTTTTCCTCCAATGCTCAGATTCACTTAAATATAAAATGAATACCAGTTTATACTATATTATTATACTGTTTTATAGTAATAGATACACACTGCTGATTAGCACAATCATTGAGATCACCTTGTCCTTAAGGACCACACAATAAATATCAAAAAATCCATGCCAAAGTAATAAGTCAAGAACCGAGCACCAATAATTTTGTAAGGACTAAAAAACTGGAAAATCTTACTTTTTTTTAATTTTTAAAAATTGGAGTGTAGTTGGGCTTCCCTGGTAGCTCAGTGGTAAAGAATTTGCCTGCCAGTGCAGGAGACATAGGTTTGATCCCTGATCTGGGAAGATCCCACATGCTGCAGAGCAACTAAGCCCGTGAGCCACAACTATGGAGCTTGTGCTCTAGAACCTCGGAGCTGCAACTATGGAGCCCATGTGCTGCAACTACTGAGGCCCCCGTGCCCTAGAGCCCCAGTTCCACAGAAAGAGTCACTGCAACAAGAAGCCTTCTCACCTCAGCTAGAGAGTAACCCCCACTCCCTGCAACTAGAGAGGAGCCTGTAGCAGCAATGAAAATCCAGAATAGACAAAAATAAATAAATAATTAATTTTTAAAGATTTTACAAAAAATTGGAGTCTAGTTGCTTTACAATGTGTATTAGTTTCTGCTGTACAACAATGGGAATCAGCTGTATGTATACATTTATTGCCTCCCTCTTGAGTATCCCTCCCAACTCCCCCATCTCAGGGAAATTTTAATTTAGTATGTTCTCTTCGTTCCCAGTGATTAGTGCATGATTTTGTTTTAATCAGCTGTTGGTTCTTCACAAAAACAGTCGGCTGTAATCAATGTGTCTGGCTTTTCCCTGGTTCTGACTAGAGATTCATGATTTCAGCCAAATAAGAATCCTCTTTGTAGAGCCCCCTCTTCTGAATTGCCGTTTACGTATCATTTTTCTGTAACAAGCATTTTTACTAATTAGGTACAATCTTGTGTCAATTAACTTTGGTCTTAAAGCCATGATTAAAGAAACCAAATTATTGTTTCTGGAAATTGCTGTGCCAGGGACAGATGGCCCCAGAACACATGGGAAGAAGAGAGTGCCCGAAATGGGCTCCCTACAGCTCCAGAGAGTTGAGCTGCCAGGAGGGATCCTAGGACACAGGCCTGGGGACGCTCCAGGCAAGAGAGAGAGCTGGGAGCACAATGCCCAGGTGAACAGGGCTCAGCAGAGTCCTGATACATCAGATGATCCCTTCGTCTCTATCAGTCCCAATCTCCAGGCCAAGGGGATTTCCTAAAGACATAGCTTGCCCCAAAGCTCCTGCTCACCAACAGTGCCTCACAGTAATTGCATCTTGTTACCTTGTTCAGGGACTTCCCTGGTGGCTCAAATGCTAAAGAATCTGCCTGCAACGCAGGAGAGCTGGGTTCGGTTAGGAAGATACCCTGAAGAAGGGAATGGCTACCCAGTCCAGTATTCTTGCCTGGAGGAGGAGCCTGGTGGGCTACAGTCCACAGGGTCGTAAAGAGTTGGACACAACTGAGCAGCTAACACTTTCACTTCACCCTTGTTTGGTGCCCAGCCACATGAGATGAATAACTAATTCATACAGAAAGATAGCAATCTCAGGAAAGAGGGAGCGGGGGATGGGTTGAGATCACCAGGCCTTTACAATCAAAATGTTTGGATTCTGTCGCTTGCCTCATGCCCTTGAGCCTACAACCCTCGATTTCCTCATCTCCAAAATGGGAGTATAGGACTTCCCTGGTTGTGTAGTGGATAGGAATCCACCTGCCAAAGGAGGGGGACATGGGTTCGATCCCTGGTTCAGGACGATTCCACATGCCAAGGAACAACTAAGCCTGTGCACCACAACACCTGAGCCGACATGCTGAAACTACTGAAGCCCATGCACCTAGAGCCTGTGCTCCGAAATAAGAGAAGCCTGCTCAGCACAACAAAGTAGTTCCCACTCGCCACAACTAGAGAAAGCCTGAGTATAGGAATGAAGTTCCAGTACAAACAAAAATAAATAAAAATAAAATGGAAGTAAAGGTAATACCTACTTCACTCTTCACATTGTGCAAATTAAACTGGAATATGAGTGTAGGAAATTCCCTGGCCATCCAGTGGTTAGGACTTTCACTGCTGAGAGCCCAGGTTGGATTGTGGTCAGGGAACTAAGGTTCCTCAAGCTGAGTAGAGCGGCCAAAAGCAAACCTAAGTGTAAGGCATGATGTCCAGTGCAATGTCATATGAATAATAATAAAGCCATAGTCCCATTAAGTCAAAAGCAAGCTCATTGAATTTTTCTTGCCTCTCCTTCTAAGTGATCTTATTCCTTTGTTTCCCTGTCTACCAATTAGAGTCACAGTATCGACAATGTTAGGAAGAAATATATCTGCTTCATCCTAGCTGCGGTATCCTGAGTAAGTCAGTATCTCTAGACTTCAGGTTTTGGTAATTAAATAAGGTGGTTAGAGTAGGTGAATTCTAAAGAATATTCAGGTTCTAATATCTTGGCTTTCTGTATTTACTGTTTGTTTTTTTTTCCTTCCTCTCCAGAGACACAAAGAACTTAAACAGATGGTGGTGATGGTGATGATAAGAGTTGGTTTTGTTTTGTTTTTGGCAGCACTGCAAGTCATGGGAGATCTTAGTGGATTTTTAACCACTGGACCACCAGGGAATTCCCACAGTTAGTATTTCTTGTGCCATTACTATAAATCAAAAACTATATTAGGGACAAAGACAGCCTCTTCAACAAACGGTGCTGGGGAAATTGGACAGCTATATGCTTACATCCCACTAACAAAAATCAAAAAAGAGCCTCCCATGCCCTTGAGCCTACAACCCTCGATTTCCTCATCTCCAAAATGGGAGTATAGGACTTCCCTGGTTGTGTAGTGGATAGGAATCCACCTGCCAAAGGAGGGGGACATGGGTTCGATCCCTGGTTCAGGACGATTCCACATGCCAAGGAACAACTAAGCCTGTGCACCACAACACCTGAGCCGACATGCTGAAACTACTGAAGCCCATGCACCTAGAGCCTGTGCTCCGAAATAAGAGAAGCCTGCTCAGCACAACAAAGTAGTTCCCACTCGCCACAACTAGAGAAAGCCTGAGTATAGGAATGAAGTTCCAGTACAACCAAAAATAAATAAAAATAAAATGGAAGTAAAGGTAATACCTACTTCACTCTTCACATTGTGCAAATTAAACTGGAATATGAGTGTAGGAAATTCCCTGGCCATCCAGTGGTTAGGACTTTCACTGCTGAGAGCCCAGGTTGGATTGTGGTCAGGGAACTAAGGTTCCTCAAGCTGAGTAGAGCGGCCAAAAGCAAACCTAAGTGTAAGGCATGATGTCCAGTGCAATGTCATATGAATAATAATAAAGCCATAGTCCCATTAAGTCAAAAGCAAGCTCATTGAATTTTTCTTGCCTCTCCTTCTAAGTGATCTTATTCCTTTGTTTCCCTGTCTACCAATTAGAGTCACAGTATCGACAATGTTAGGAAGAAATATATCTGCTTCATCCTAGCTGCGGTATCCTGAGTAAGTCAGTATCTCTAGACTTCAGGTTTTGGTAATTAAATAAGGTGGTTAGAGTAGGTGAATTCTAAAGAATATTCAGGTTCTAATATCTTGGCTTTCTGTATTTACTGTTTGTTTTTTTTTCCTTCCTCTCCAGAGACACAAAGAACTTAAACAGATGGTGGTGATGGTGATGATAAGAGTTGGTTTTGTTTTGTTTTTGGCAGCACTGCAAGTCATGGGAGATCTTAGTGGATTTTTAACCACTGGACCACCAGGGAATTCCCACAGTTAGTATTTCTTGTGCCATTACTATAAATCAAAAACTATATTAGGGACAAAGACAGCCTCTTCAACAAACGGTGCTGGGGAAATTGGACAGCTATATGCAAAAAAATAAAGTTGGAACATTCCCTGACACCATACACAAAGATAAAATCAAAATGGGTTAGAGACCTAAATGTAAGACCAGAAACCCTTCAACTCTTAGAGGAGAATATAGGCAAAACACTCAAGGACATAAATCAAAGCAAGATCTTTCATGACCCACCTACTAGAATAGTGGAACTAAAAACAAAAATGAACTTGTGGGACCTAATGAAACTTAAAAGCTTTTGTATAGCAAAAAAAAAAACCTACAAAAAAGCTGAACAGACAACCCACAGAATGGGAGAAAATAATAGCAAATGAAACAACAGACAAAGAATCAATCTCCAAAATCTACAAGCAACTCAGACAACTCAACATCAGAAAAACGGACAGTTCAATCAAAAAATGGGAAAAGGACCTGATATGAGTTGTTCAGTTTATGGTTTTTGACTTACGTTGTGGCTGTTTTGCTCCTTAGACATACAGTTATTTTCATATTCCTCTGGGCACTATAAGGTCCCTGGATGGTAATGGTAGTGTGTAGTGGGCAGAAGCTAAAGCTCGGGGTCTAGTGTGTGCCCTCCTGGTGAGTGTATGTTGGAGGGGTGCATATCAGACATTGCATTATATGTCTCACGAGTCCCCATTTGTCATCCCAACAGGTCACACTGCCCTTCAAGAAACCTTGTGGCTCAGTCAGAAAGAGAAGGACAAATACAGTATATTAACACATGTATATGGAATCTAGTAGGATGGTGATGATGGCACATGCAGTGAAGCGACAAAAAAGGGCATGGACAGTGGGGGCATATGGACATTGTGGAAAAGGAAATGATAGAGTAGGTGAATTCTAAAGAATATTCAGGTTCTAATATCTTGGCTTTCTGTATTTACTGTTTTTTTTTTCCTTCCTCTCCAGAGACACAAAGAACTTAAACAGATGGTGGTGATGGTGATGATAAGAGTTGGTTTTGTTTTGTTTTTGGCAGCACTGCAAGTCATGGGAGATCTTAGTGGATTTTTAACCACTGGACCACCAGGGAATTCCCACAGTTAGTATTTCTTGTGCCATTACTATAAATCAAAAACTATATTAGGGACAAAGACAGCCTCTTCAACAAACGGTGCTGGGGAAATTGGACAGCTATATGCAAAAAAATAAAGTTGGAACATTCCCTGACACCATACACAAAGATAAAATCAAAATGGGTTAGAGACCTAAATGTAAGACCAGAAACCCTTCAACTCTTAGAGGAGAATATAGGCAAAACACTCAAGGACATAAATCAAAGCAAGATCTTTCATGACCCACCTACTAGAATAGTGGAACTAAAAACAAAAATGAACTTGTGGGACCTAATGAAACTTAAAAGCTTTTGTATAGCAAAAAAAAAAACCTACAAAAAAGCTGAACAGACAACCCACAGAATGGGAGAAAATAATAGCAAATGAAACAACAGACAAAGAATCAATCTCCAAAATCTACAAGCAACTCAGACAACTCAACATCAGAAAAATGAACAACACAATCAAAAAATGGGAAAAGGACCTGATATGAGTTGTTCAGTTTATGGTTTTTGACTTACGTTGTGGCTGTTTTGCTCCTTAGACATACAGTTATTTTCATATTCCTCTGGGCACTATAAGGTCCCTGGATGGTAATGGTAGTGTGTAGTGGGCAGAAGCTAAAGCTCGGGGTCTAGTGTGTGCCCTCCTGGTGAGTGTATGTTGGAGGGGTGCATATCAGACATTGCATTATATGTCTCACGAGTCCCCATTTGTCATCCCAACAGGTCACACTGCCCTTCAAGAAACCTTGTGGCTCAGTCAGAAAGAGAAGGACAAATACAGTATATTAACACATGTATATGGAATCTAGTAGGATGGTGATGATGGCACATGCAGTGAAGCGACAGAAAGACAGACATGGACAGTGGACATATGGACATTGTGGGGAAGGAACAGTGGGTGAGAGGCGTAAAGGAAGTAGCATGAAGGCCTGTACTATCATAAGTGAAGAAAATAGCTCTAGTCATTGCTCTGTGAGAAAAGGGGATCCTTCAGGGGTGCTGTGTGATGGTCGGGAGGGGTGGGAAGGGGGGGATATACATATGACTAATCTGAGAACATACATATCTGTAAACAACAAAACTCTGTAAAAGTTAAAAGTAAAATAAAGGTTTAAAAAAAAAAAAAAAAAGAAACCTTGTGGGATGGGCTTCCCTGGTGGTCCAGTGGGTAAGCACACTGCCTTGCAGTGCAAGGGGCGCCGGTTCGATCCCTGGCCTGGGAAGATCCCACATGCCGCAGAACGGCTGAACCAATGTGTCCAATTACCGAGCCGGAGCTCTGGAGCACATGCGCCCAGAGCAGGTGCTCTGCAACGACAGAGGCCGCCATAATGGGAGGCCCACACGGGCCAAGGAACAAAGATGGATGAAACTGAATAAATGAAGGACCAATAGAAGTGGTCCACCCGCTCCCCTCCCCAACCTGCCCCCCTCCAAAAAAAGCAGAGTGACCTTTTGGTTGATTCAACCAAATCCATCCTCTATGCCGCAAACGTCTCAGCTTTAGAAGTATGACTTTAAATGTTCATTCTCCCACACACTTTATATCAAAATTAGGTCATACCTGCATCACAGCCAAGAATGTGCGCACTTCAAAGAGAAGATACAGTTTGTAAAAAGAGGAAAGACGATATATTTAGTTTATAGCTAAAGAAGTTACTTGGCAGCAAGAAAAGAAAAAAAAAAAAAAAGAAGTTACTTGGCAGCAATTTCAACCTCTTAGTCCACACTTAACAGTCAGAGAAACGGAGGCTGCTTATTTTTTAAAAAGATTTGTTTCCTTTTTTCCACTTAAATTGAGATTCTGTCTTCAGTTTTCTCAAAAGGAAAATGAATAAGGACTAGTAACCAGATTTTCATTCCTTTCACTTGCTACCTTCCTGATGGTTGGAGTTCTCAGGCAAATCAGCTAATGGGAAAACTATTATTGTTTAGTTGCCAAGTTGTGTCCAACTCTTTCGCAGCCCCATAGACTGTAGCCCACCAGGCTCCTCTGTCCATGAGATTTCCCGGTCAAGAATCCTGGAGTGGGTTGCCATTTTCTTGTCCAGGGGATCTTCTCAACCCAGGGATCAAACCCAAGTCTCCTACACGGAGAGGCAGATTCTTTACCACTGAGTCACCTGGGAAGCCCTATTTTGAATTTAATCCCAATCTACAAATGAGCCCACATTGTTCTCTGTAGGAATGAGAACTCATCTCTCTTTTTCTACTTTTTTAAATTAAAAAATTTTTTAGCCACATTGCACAGCAGGTGCGATCATGGTTCCCAGACAAAAGGCATGGGATCAAACCTGTGCCTCCTGCATTGGAAATGCGGAGTCTTAACCACTGGACTGCCAGTCTGAGATCCTCACTCTTAAACTTTGAACGGCTGAACCAATGTGTCCAATTACGAGCCGGAGCTCTGAGCACATGCGCCCAGAGCAGGTGCTCTGCAACGACAGAGGCCGCCATAATGGGAGGCCCACACGGGCCAAGGAACAAAGATGGATGAAACTGAATAAATGAAGGACCAATAGAAGTGGTCCACCCGCTCCCCTCCCCAACCTGCCCCCCTCCAAAAAAAGCAGAGTGACCTTTTGGTTGATTCAACCAAATCCATCCTCTATGCCGCAAACGTCTCAGCTTTAGAAGTATGACTTTAAATGTTCATTCTCCCACACACTTTATATCAAAATTAGGTCATACCTGCATCACAGCCAAGAATGTGCGCACTTCAAAGAGAAGATACAGTTTGTAAAAAGAGGAAAGACGATATATTTAGTTTATAGCTAAAGAAGTTACTTGGCAGCAAGAAAAGAAAAAAAAAAAAAAAGAAGTTACTTGGCAGCAATTTCAACCTCTTAGTCCACACTTAACAGTCAGAGAAACGGAGGCTGCTTATTTTTTAAAAAGATTTGTTTCCTTTTTTCCACTTAAATTGAGATTCTGTCTTCAGTTTTCTCAAAAGGAAAATGAATAAGGACTAGTAACCAGATTTTCATTCCTTTCACTTGCTACCTTCCTGATGGTTGGAGTTCTCAGGCAAATCAGCTAATGGGAAAACTATTATTGTTTAGTTGCCAAGTTGTGTCCAACTCTTTCGCAGCCCCATAGACTGTAGCCCACCAGGCTCCTCTGTCCATGAGATTTCCCGGTCAAGAATCCTGGAGTGGGTTGCCATTTTCTTGTCCAGGGGATCTTCTCAACCCAGGGATCAAACCCAAGTCTCCTACACGGAGAGGCAGATTCTTTACCACTGAGTCACCTGGGAAGCCCTATTTTGAATTTAATCCCAATCTACAAATGAGCCCACATTGTTCTCTGTAGGAATGAGAACTCATCTCTCTTTTTCTACTTTTTTAAATTAAAAAAAAATTTTTTTTTAGCCACATTGCACAGCAGGTGCGATCATGGTTCCCAGACAAAAGGCATGGGATCAAACCTGTGCCTCCTGCATTGGAAATGCGGAGTCTTAACCACTGGACTGCCAGTCTGAGATCCTCATCTCTTAACACTCGTTAAACTTCTAGTTGATCCTTATAGTCATCTGGGCCTTCCCTGGTGCCTTAGACGGGAAAGAATCCACCTGCAATGTGGGAACCTTGGGTTTTATCCCTAGGTTGGAAAGATCCCCTGGAGAAGGGAAAGGCTACCCACTCCGGTATTCTTGCCTAGAGAATTTCCACGGCTTGTCCATGGGTCACAAAGAGTTGGACACGACTGAGCAGCTTTCACTTCACGTACAGTCATCACTGTGTACTTCCAGATTTACACAAACTTATTCATCTTACCTCCTTTCTCTTCTTTTTTGGCTATTTAAATGGATATGTACAAGGTTTTGTGATAAACCATCAAAACAGCAAGATGATCCGCAATGAGTGTGTGCTTTGTGCATGCAGGCTAAGTCGCTCAGTCGTATCTGAACTTTTGCCACCGCATGGACTGTAGCCCACCAGGCTCCTCTGTCCATGGGCTTCTCTAGGCAAGAACATTGGAGTTGGTTGCCATTTCCTTCTCCAGGGGATCTTACTGACTCAGGGATCCAAACTGGGTCTCCTGCATTGGCAGGTGGATTCTTTACCATTGAGCCACCAGGGAAGCCCCATGTCTGCAGAGCTCTAAATTAAATGTTCTTCTGACCCAGATTTACAGGCACAACACAGCCAGCAGGGAGAGAACTGAGGATGATCTCCACTTGGTTGCTATAATATTTGTCAGTCATCCAAAAGAAATCAACCAGAAAAGAAAAATGTTCTCCTTTTACTGAAATAGCCTCAGTAGGTTGCGGTTTGAAAGAATGATAAAGCACAGTCTTAAAGACAAGGCATCTCTAAAAGCTAAGCATTTAGATCTTTACCACTGAGTCACCTGGGAAGCCCTATTTTGAATTTAATCCCAATCTACAAATGAGCCCACATTGTTCTCTGTAGGAATGAGAACTCATCTCTCTTTTTCTACTTTTTTAAATTAAAAAATTTTTTAGCCACATTGCACAGCAGGTGCGATCATGGTTCCCAGACAAAAGGCATGGGATCAAACCTGTGCCTCCTGCATTGGAAATGCGGAGTCTTAACCACTGGACTGCCAGTCTGAGATCCTCATCTCTTAACACTCGTTAAACTTCTAGTTGATCCTTATAGTCATCTGGGCCTTCCCTGGTGCCTTAGACGGGAAAGAATCCACCTGCAATGTGGGAACCTTGGGTTTTATCCCTAGGTTGGAAAGATCCCCTGGAGAAGGGAAAGGCTACCCACTCCGGTATTCTTGCCTAGAGAATTTCCACGGCTTGTCCATGGGTCACAAAGAGTTGGACACGACTGAGCAGCTTTCACTTCACGTACAGTCATCACTGTGTACTTCCAGATTTACACAAACTTATTCATCTTACCTCCTTTCTCTTCTTTTTTGGCTATTTAAATGGATATGTACAAGGTTTTGTGATAAACCATCAAAACAGCAAGATGATCCGCAATGAGTGTGTGCTTTGTGCATGCAGGCTAAGTCGCTCAGTCGTATCTGAACTTTTGCCACCGCATGGACTGTAGCCCACCAGGCTCCTCTGTCCATGGGCTTCTCTAGGCAAGAACATTGGAGTTGGTTGCCATTTCCTTCTCCAGGGGATCTTACTGACTCAGGGATCCAAACTGGGTCTCCTGCATTGGCAGGTGGATTCTTTACCATTGAGCCACCAGGGAAGCCCCATGTCTGCAGAGCTCTAAATTAAATGTTCTTCTGACCCAGATTTACAGGCACAACACAGCCAGCAGGGAGAGAACTGAGGATGATCTCCACTTGGTTGCTATAATATTTGTCAGTCATCCAAAAGAAATCAACCAGAAAAGAAAAATGTTCTCCTTTTACTGAAATAGCCTCAGTAGGTTGCGGTTTGAAAGAATGATAAAGCACAGTCTTAAAGACAAGGCATCTCTCTGAGAAAGAAGCTAAGCATTTAGATCTATAATATTTATATGAAAAAACGGACTCTATTATAGCTCAAAAGTAACCCTATTTATTCATAATGTGCTGTTCTTTCTGAGCGCTTAAGGTGATATTTTAAGTCACTATATCAGCAATTCTTCCATCGTGTAAAGTTGACAGGTAACATGATCATTTTACAAGGATATTGAAAGCTACAGAAATAATCTTCAGAGACTGTCACCCAACGGTGAAGCAAGCAGAGAGGTCAGGAACCAGACAAGCTTTGACAACAGCCCACAAGCCCAACAAGCTCTGTCTCTGTTTCTCTTTCACACACACACACACACACACACACACACCTTTTTGTTTCCACACATACATATCTTGCACTCAAAGAGCTTCAAGGTGTCACAGGGTTGGAGATACCATGTGTTTGTTTTTAATTTGGCTATGCCATGCCTTCGTTGCTGCACCAGGAATCTTGTGGTACGCAGGATCTAGTTCCTTGACCAGGAGCTGAACCCAGGCTCCCTGCATTGGGAGCATGGATTCCTAACCATTGGACCACCAGAGAAGTTCCTCTTTTTTTTTGTCAAATCACAGGGCACTTTTCACCTTTCAATTAGCGGCAATGTATCCAGTGTGCTGAGCTTTCAAGAAAAGAGCATAAATAGTTTAAAGCACCATAAGAAGTGACACATGATACAAAAAAACCCAGAAGATTTAAAGGAGACTGTGTCCTATTGGTATTGCTGGCAGCACCGATGTTCCTTTATTTATCCCAGAATCCCATGGGGTTTCGAAACTACTGACGCAAAACCCTTGCCCATCTTTCTTTCTGTGTTTATTTTTTGAGACAAAATACTCCACAGACTACCTTACAGGGAGAGATAGATGAGCTTCAGTGTTTTACTTAGCAGCTGGGTGGTTGCAGGCAAGTCACATGACCCGTCTGCATCTCAGAGCGGTTTTCATCTCTAGAATGAGAGAGAATTCAGGTAGCCCTCTGTGCTCACAGATCTGGAGCCCAGGGCGAAGGCAGGTGACTGTGCTGCACCATTCTATATAAGCAACTTGACCCTCCTTGGATTTTGGTCCTGGAATGAATCCCCTGCAGTAGCAAGGGGCGACGGTACTAGGTATTAATACCACAAGGGTTGTTGGGTGGGTTAGATGGTGCTGTCTATGCCACTGATGGAGCAGGGCGTGGAGACCCACTCCAGGATTCTCATCTGGGAAATCCCACAGACAGAGGAGCCTGCCCGGTTACAGTTCATGAGGTTGCAAAGAGAGAGACATGACTGATTGTGCATGCACACACACACGCACACCACTGAACCCGCCATGGAGAGGCAAGGATTGTGAGCGAGGCGGAGACTGAGAAACTATATAAAAACAGAAATCTGTGAGGAGACCAAGGCAGTCAGGCTGTGGGGTAGGAGGCGATGGCAGTCGGACCCACTATCCTCTTCTCCTCCCCAGTTCCCTAAGGACCAGGTGATGATGACCACAGTAAAACGCTTGGACCATGTGTTTGTTTTAATTTGGCTATGCCATGCCTTCGTTGCTGCACCAGGAATCTTGTGGAGCAGGATCTAGTTCCTTGACCAGGAGCTGAACCCAGGCTCCTGCATTGGGAGCATGGATTCCTAACCATTGGACCACCAGAGAAGTTCCTCTTTTTTTTTGTCAAATCACAGGGCACTTTTCACCTTTCAATTAGCGGCAATGTATCCAGTGTGCTGAGCTTTCAAGAAAAGAGCATAAATAGTTTAAAGCACCATAAGAAGTGACACATGATACAAAAAAACCCAGAAGATTTAAAGGAGACTGTGTCCTATTGGTATTGCTGGCAGCACCGATGTTCCTTTATTTATCCCAGAATCCCATGGGGTTTCGAAACTACTGACGCAAAACCCTTGCCCATCTTTCTTTCTGTGTTTATTTTTTGAGACAAAATACTCCACAGACTACCTTACAGGGAGAGATAGATGAGCTTCAGTGTTTTACTTAGCAGCTGGGTGGTTGCAGGCAAGTCACATGACCCGTCTGCATCTCAGAGCGGTTTTTCATCTCTAGAATGAGAGAGAGAATTCAGGTAGCCCTCTGTGCTCACAGATCTGGAGCCCAGGGCGAAGGCAGGTGACTGTGCTGCACCATTCTATATAAGCAACTTGACCCTCCTTGGATTTTGGTCCTGGAATGAATCCCCTGCAGTAGCAAGGGGCGACGGTACTAGGTATTAATACCACAAGGGTTGTTGGGTGGGTTAGATGGTGCTGTCTATGCCACTGATGGAGCAGGGCGTGGAGACCCACTCCAGGATTCTCATCTGGGAAATCCCACAGACAGAGGAGCCTGCCCGGTTACAGTTCATGAGGTTGCAAAGAGAGAGACATGACTGATTGTGCATGCACACACACACGCACACCACTGAACCCGCCATGGAGAGGCAAGGATTGTGAGCGAGGCGGAGACTGAGAAACTATATAAAAACAGAAATCTGTGAGGAGACCAAGGCAGTCAGGCTGTGGGGTAGGAGGCGATGGCAGTCGGACCCACTATCCTCTTCTCCTCCCCAGTTCCCTAAGGACCAGGTGATGATGACCACAGTAAAAGGCTCTTAGAAAAGAGCAGTGCTGGGGAAGAGGTACAAGGTTTCTTTCTTTTTTTTCCCTTTTTTGGTCATGGTATGTGATTTCTAGGATCTTAGTTCCCCGACCAGGGATTGAACCTGGGCCCTCTCAGTGAACGCTCCAAGTCCTAACCCCTGGACCGCCAGGAAATTCCCACAAGACGGTTTCTTGAAGGGCAGTGTGACCTGTTGGGATGACAAATGGGGACTCGTGAGACATATAATGCAATGTCTGATATGCACCCCTCCAACATACACTCACCAGGAGGGCACACGCTAGACCCCGAGCTTTAGCTTCTGCCCACTACACTCTACCATTACCATCCAGGGACCTTATCGTGCCCAGAGGAATATGAAAATAACTGTATGTCTTAGGAGCAAAACAGCCACAATGTAAGTCAGAAACCATAAACTGAACAACTCATATCAAAGGAAGTAGAATTAATGGACTAAGACACAACAAAAAATTTTCCCAAAAAGATAATAAATATCTTCAAAGAGATAGGCTATTTGGTCGTAACTAATGAAATTGATGCTTCCCTGGTGGCTCAGTGGTAAAGAATCTGCCTGCCAATGCAGGAGACATAGGAGACTCAGGTTCAATTCCTGGGTTGGGAAGATCCCCTGGAGAAGTAAATAGCAACCCACTCCAGTATTCTTGCCTGGAGAATCCCATGAACAGAGGAGCCTGCCCGGTTACAGTTCATGAGGTTGCAAAGAGAGAGACATGACTGATTGTGCATGCACACACACACGCACACCACTGAACCCGCCATGGAGAGGCAAGGATTGTGAGCGAGGCGGAGACTGAGAAACTATATAAAAACAGAAATCTGTGAGGAGACCAAGGCAGTCAGGCTGTGGGGTAGGAGGCGATGGCAGTCGGACCCACTATCCTCTTCTCCTCCCCAGTTCCCTAAGGACCAGGTGATGATGACCACAGTAAAAGGCTCTTAGAAAAGAGCAGTGCTGGGGAAGAGGTACAAGGTTTCTTTCTTTTTTTTCCCTTTTTTGGTCATGGTATGTGATTTCTAGGATCTTAGTTCCCCGACCAGGGATTGAACCTGGGCCCTCTCAGTGAACGCTCCAAGTCCTAACCCCTGGACCGCCAGGAAATTCCCACAAGACGGTTTCTTGAAGGGCAGTGTGACCTGTTGGGATGACAAATGGGGACTCGTGAGACATATAATGCAATGTCTGATATGCACCCCTCCAACATACACTCACCAGGAGGGCACACGCTAGACCCCGAGCTTTAGCTTCTGCCCACTACACTCTACCATTACCATCCAGGGACCTTATCGTGCCCAGAGGAATATGAAAATAACTGTATGTCTTAGGAGCAAAACAGCCACAATGTAAGTCAGAAACCATAAACTGAACAACTCATATCAAAGGAAGTAGAATTAATGGACTAAGACACAACAAAAATTTCCAATAAGATAATAAATATCTTCAAAGAGATAGGCTATTTGGTCGTAACTAATGAAATTGATGCTTCCCAGGTGGCTCAGTGGTAAAGAATCTGCCTGCCAATGCAGAAGACACAGGAGACTCAGGTTCAATTCCTGGGTTGGGAAGATCCCTTGGAGAAGGAAATGACAACCTACTCCAGTATTCTTGCCTGGAGAATCCCATGAACAGAGAAGCCTGGTGGGCTACAGTTCATAGGGGTTGCCAACAGCCAGACACAACTGCGTGACTAAGTACACACTCAGTGAAATAAGCCGTTACTTTTAAAAACTAATCGGAGATACAGACGCCAACAGTAAGAGGCATACAAAGAAAGAATTAGTAAGTTAGAAGGCCAGACTAAGAAATTCCACTACAAGCCACCAAGATAAAGAGAGGAAACATTAGAAAAATATGTGTATATGTTTACAGATAAAAAGAAATGGCATCATAGCCTTTATTGCTGGATTACAGATTTTTGCAGCAGAGTGATTGAGAATTGGCATCCCAAATACAGAGAAAAAATCATGAGGAAGTTAATAAAACTAGAAAAACATAGCACAAGAAAAGGAAAACTATAATCCAATATAAATATTAGATATAAAAAGATAAAAAAAAAACTCTTAACAAAATTTTAGCAAATTGAGTCAAACAACACATAAAAAGAATAATACATGATGTTCCTAGTGGGACTGTTCCCAGGATGGCAAGTTTTAATATTCAAAAGTTAATCAGTGTAATCCATCATGTTAACGGCCTAAAATAATAAAAAACTACACTAACATCTCAATGGATGCAGAAAATGCATTTGACAAAAATCCAAGATTCAAAGTCTAACATCAAATGAACCCTGAGACATAGTTAAGACTGTTCATAGTTACGTTATTGGTAATAGTTCCAAACTGGAACTACAAGTATCCATCAGCAGTAACATGGATAAAAAATATTTTGGTATGTTTTGCAACGAAATATATATAGCGATGAAAATGAATGAATCATGGGTAATACAGTAATACTAACCACACATTCTTATGATGAAATATTGATCAAGAAAAGTCAGATTTAAATATAGTAAATATAAATGCATTAATATAAAATTTATAGACAGGTAAAATTAAACTCTAATGTGTACAGATGCATACCTATGTGATGAAACCAGAAAGAAAAGTAAGGAAACGATTATCTTAGAAATCAGGATAACGTTTACCTGTGGATAGGGGTTAGGTCTTTTTTTTTTCAAGAGTGTTTAGTTTTTCTTAATATTTATTTGGCTGCACTGGTTCTTAGTTGTGGCACATGGGATTTTCTGTCTTTGTTGCAGCATATGGAATCTTTTTGTTGTTAGCTGTGGCATGTGGGATCTAGTTCCCTGACCAGAAACTGAACCCAAGCCCCATGCACTGGGAGCATGGAGACTTAGCCACTGGACCACCAGGGAAATCCCAGAGGTGTTGTTAAAGAAAACCAGCACTAAACAAACAGCACTAGAAATGTTCTGTTTCCCTGCTGCAGTGGTAGTTACCCAAGTATAAACTTTATAATAATTAAGTTGTACATCTGTGTTTTATGCATTTTTTCTGAATCGGTGCACATTTTGCAATAAAAAGGCAGGTAGAAAAACAAGGAAAAAGAAAGACATACTAGGCAAACCTATACACCAAAACAACACCATAGAAGCAATTTAATATTAGATAAGATATTAATTAATATGAAAAACTTCCTCAGAGGGACAGACAGACACAGAGGAGAAAACAATCAGGCTTGGCAAGTTCTCGGGGATAACTCGGGCTGGCCACATCCCTCCCCATCCCCACAACCCACCACCAGAGAGGGTGGGAAGAGGGAAGGGGAAAGGCCTGTTCCTACCCACAGTCACCACATGCAACTCAGGTTTCTTCTTGAAAATGTCCACAGGGCTTCCCTGGTGGTGCAGTGATTAGGAGTCTGCCTGCCAATAAACGGGGTTTGGGTTTAGGTCTAGGAAGGTTCCATATGCCAGGCGGCAACTAAGCCCATGCTCCTTGACTACTGAAGCCCGAGTGCCTGGAACCTGTGCTCTGCAACAAGAGAAGCCACCTCAAGGACAGCACAGCTACCAAGAGCAGGCCTCCCTCACAGAAACTCCAGAAAGAGAAAGAGTGGAGACCCAGCACAGCCATAATCAAACAAATAAATAACAACCAAAACTCCACCTCTGACTTCTTAAAAAGAAAGGTCCACACATGAAAAAAGCTCCTTAAGAGACAAAAGGATGCAAAAGGATAGCAAAAAGAAAGATAATCAGGAAAATATAAAAAGGATATCTTCCTTACACCATAACCTCAAAAGCTATAAGGCAATTACTAATAAAACCACAGAGAGAAGTAAAATCTCTATTCAACAATAGGGGGGAAAACCAATGGGAATAGAATTTTATTATCTAGTTTCAAGAATAAATAGATTCACTAGAAATCAGACAAAAAGGTTAGCCAAAATAGAGAAAATTCAAACAGCATAGTAAGTTAGTTTTAATAAATACATAGAGTCCTTTCCAGGTGGTGCAGTGGTTTAAAAAATTGGCCTGCTGTAAAAGGGAGTGCATAATGGTTTACTTGTTGTTACTGGTTAGTGACTCGTCTGTTAGATTACTCTCTGTTAGCATTGTTTACTGTTAAATCTTTTTTTTGAGGGGGGAGGGTGCGGGTTGGGGCGGGAGGGGGTGGGCCACTTCTATTGGTTTTTCATTTGTCTATTTTCATCCATCTTTGTTCCTTTGTCTGTGTGGGTCTCCTATCTCAGTGGCCTCTGTTGTCGCAGAGCTCCGGCTCAGTAATTGGACACATGGGTCCAGCCACTCCACGGCACGTGGTATCTTCCCAGGCCAGGGATCGATCCTGCATCCCTTGCACTGCAAGGTGGTGTCCTTACCCAGTGGACCACCAGGGAAGCCCCTGTTAAATCTTTATTGATTGTAACTGACTGCAGTTTACGAAGAAGCCCCTAGACTATTCTGTTGACTGTAAGAGGGAATGAACATGTGTGGTCAATCTCAATCAAAGGGGAGGGTCTTGATTGGACCAGCCTTTAAAAACCGCCCTTTACCTCCAGTTGGGGCCCTCGCAGGAAACCTAGTCTCTTGTGGGTGGTTGCTGGCGCCAGCCTAATCAACCTCTTTTTCATCTACCACGAACGGAGTTGGGTGCTTCACTGAGCGCGCCTCACAACACTGCCAACGCAGGAAGCAAAGGAGATGTGGGTTCAATTCCTGAGTCCTGAAGATCCCCCGGAAGAGGAAATGACAACTCACTCTTGTATTGTTGCCTGGGAAATCCCATAGACAGAGGAGCCTGGTGGGCTACAATCCACGAGCTGGCAAAGAATCTGATGCAACTGAGCACCTGAGCACACACACAATAAGTACATATGGAATTTCACACCTGATAAACGGAGAAAGCACACGGAGATACATAGAACAGTTATAAAACTTAATCGTATACAAGGCCTCAGAGAAACTTTGATAGATTCCCAAGAAGCAACACCATTCTGACAATTGTTGTCAGAGCACAGTGCTATAAAATGAGAAATATATTTTAAATTGATTTAAATGTAATTATAGAGGCATGTGTAGAAGGTTTAAAAATACTAAGTAACTCTTGAAAGTAAAATTATAAAGGGATCATAAAAGGAAGAATGAATAACAACATAAAAACATCATGTCCAAGTTGGTAGGATACAGTTAAAAATATTATTGTAGGGTTTTCCTGTAGATTCAGTGCTAAAGAATCCACCTGTCAATGAAGAAGACACAGGCTTGCTACATGCTGCGGAGCAACTAAGCCTATGAGCCACAACCACCAAGCCTGTGCTGAACCTGGGAGCCACAGCTACTGAAGCCTGAGCGCCCTAGAGCCCGTGCTCCTCAACAAGAGAAGCCCCCTAAATGAGAAACCCACACATTGCAACTAGAAAAAAAACCTTGCAGCAACAAAGACCTAGCACAACCAGCACATAAATAAAATTATTTTTAAAGAAAACAGTACTTAGAAAAATGTATAACTTTAAATATATTTATCCGAACATAAGACAATTCACGAGGCTAGGAAATGAACACAAGTAAACCGAAAGTACAGAAAGGGAATAAAAAGCCTCAGTCATGTCCGACTCTGCAAGCCCATGAATGAGCCATTGAATTCTCCAAGCAAGAATACTGGAGTGGGTAGCCTATTCCTTCTCCAGGGGATCTTCCCAACCCAGGGGTTGAACCCAGGTCTCCTGCATTGCAGGCAGATTCTTTACTGTCTGAGCCACCAGGGAAGCCCAAAATACAGAAAAAGAGGGAATAAATAGGTTAAGAGCAAAGAGTATAATAGGGTTAACCAAACTAAAAGTTAGTTATTAGGCTGGTGGTTCTGCTCAAAGTCTCTAGACAGAATGGTAGATAGAAGAGAACAGGAAGAGTCTCTGGGTCCTGGTCATGTTTCTTCTTGATCAGGTGCTGGTAGCAAGGTTGGATCCCTGGATGGAGATGGAGTTGCTGATGCAGGGAAAGTGCACTTTTCTGTATGTACACAATACTGCAAAAGGAATACAAGAGCTGGTTCTTTGAACAACAACAACAACAACAACAAAAGAACAACTAGAGAAACATCTGATAAGAATAATAAATAAAAAGCAAAAAGATATAAATAAACACAATTCATAACAAAAACCCATTCTGAGGCATGTGGGATTCTTTTACCACAGAACCACCAGGGAAGCCCCCAACTGAACTTTTTTTTTAAAAGATGCCTAGTCTGATTTTTTCTATTCAGCAGAGTGGTGAAAGCTCTTGCCAATGTAATAAGAAAAATGAGTGGAATAAAACTGGAGAGGAAGAAGCAATACTGTCTTATTTGCAGAAGATACATTTATCCATATAGGAAACTCCATCAGAATCCCTAGAAATAAAAAGATGGCTGGATGAAAGATATATTTCAAAAACTCATATCTCCACATCAATAATATCCACCTCTACTCTAACGTTTAGCAGAAAAGGTATCGTTTCCATCATAAAACTATATACGCACTAAAGTAATTAGAGGGAATTCCCTGGAGGTCTAATGGTGAGGAGTCTGAGCTTCCAGTGCCAGGGGACCTGTGTTCAATCTCTGGTTGAGAACTAAAATCCCCAAGCTGCATGGCATGGTTAAAAAAATCAAATCAGGGCTTCCCTGGTGGTCCAGTGGGTAAAGAGTCCACCTTGCAGTGCAAGGGGTACCAGTTCGATCTCTGGCCTGAGAAGATCCCACATGCCGTGGAGTGGCTGGACTGGTGTGTCCAATTATGAGCCAGTGCTCTGGAGTGCATGTGCCCAGAGCCGGTGCTCTGCAAGGAGAGAGGCTGCTGAGATGGGAGGCCTACACAGGCCAAGAAATAAAGATCGATGAAAATAAAGAAATAAATAAATAACCAATGAAAGAAGCCAAAGTTAAAAAAAATTCAAATCAAATAAAAAATCAAGCTAAAGTAATTAGGAAATAAACTGACACATGCTAGGTAGTTTATTTATAAACATAAATAAACGTAACAGAGGGAAATTTAAATTTTCATAGTGAAATATTAAAAATGAAATAAAAGGTACTTACCAAGCTCATAGATGAGACAATCTAGGATTTTTAAAGTATAAGAATGATTCCCCCAATTAATTTTCTAATCTGGACCTCTGCCATAAAGTCTAGGCTCAAATATCCAGTTACATATTTGACATAGCCACTTGGATGACTAAAGTCACCTTCGATTTAAAACAAACAACATGAAGCCATTGATTTTCCCTACCCCAACATTTCCCTTCTTTCAGTCTTCCCCTTGGAAGTAAATGGCAACTCCATCTCTCAAGTTGTTCAAGCCAAATGTTTAGGGCCCAATTTAATCCCCTTTTTCCTCTCATTCTCACATCCAGACAATGGACAATCCTTTGACTCTACCTTCAAAATATGTCCAGACTCTCCACCCTCACGCCTCTGCTGCCATTGCCCTGATCCAAGCTGCCATCACGCTTTCCTGAAGCGCTGTGAGAGGCTTCCACTTGCTACCCTCACTTCCCTGTTTTCACATCTGCCCATCACCCCTTCAACCACTTGCGCTCGTAGCCAGAGCGGATAACAGGAAGTGAGGGTTGGCTGGCATCACTCTTCTGTTCACATCTTCCAGACAGCCAGACTTCATCTGCTACTCACAGCCTTGCTTACTTCTCTCCCACGCACTGGCCTCCGTTCTGTTCCTTAAACATACCAAGAGAACTCCCACAGTAGCTTCTGCATTTATTTCCACTGGCTGGACCACTCTTGTCATAGATCTTTGCAGGTCTCTCTCCATTACTTATAATTTTTTTTTTTTTTTTTTTTTTTTTGCCACGAGGTTTGTGGGATCCTAGTTTCTCAACCAGGGATCAAACTCAAGCCTCTGCAGTGGAAAGAAGGAGTCTTAACCACTGGGGTCGGGCGGAGTGGGGTTGTGTCCTCACTCATCACACTCAGTCACGTCCGACTCTTTGCTGAGATGGGAGGCCTACACAGGCCAAGAAATAAAGATCGATGAAAATAAAGAAATAAATAAATAACCAATGAAAGAAGCCAAAGTTAAAAAAAATTCAAATCAAATAAAAAATCAAGCTAAAGTAATTAGGAAATAAACTGACACATGCTAGGTAGTTTATTTATAAACATAAATAAACGTAACAGAGGGAAATTTAAATTTTCATAGTGAAATATTAAAAATGAAATAAAAGGTACTTACCAAGCTCATAGATGAGACAATCTAGGATTTTTAAAGTATAAGAATGATTCCCCCAATTAATTTTCTAATCTGGACCTCTGCCATAAAGTCTAGGCTCAAATATCCAGTTACATATTTGACATAGCCACTTGGATGACTAAAGTCACCTTCGATTTAAAACAAACAACATGAAGCCATTGATTTTCCCTACCCCAACATTTCCCTTCTTTCAGTCTTCCCCTTGGAAGTAAATGGCAACTCCATCTCTCAAGTTGTTCAAGCCAAATGTTTAGGGCCCAATTTAATCCCCTTTTTCCTCTCATTCTCACATCCAGACAATGGACAATCCTTTGACTCTACCTTCAAAATATGTCCAGACTCTCCACCCTCACGCCTCTGCTGCCATTGCCCTGATCCAAGCTGCCATCACGCTTTCCTGAAGCGCTGTGAGAGGCTTCCACTTGCTACCCTCACTTCCCTGTTTTCACATCTGCCCATCACCCCTTCAACCACTTGCGCTCGTAGCCAGAGCGGATAACAGGAAGTGAGGGTTGGCTGGCATCACTCTTCTGTTCACATCTTCCAGACAGCCAGACTTCATCTGCTACTCACAGCCTTGCTTACTTCTCTCCCACGCACTGGCCTCCGTTCTGTTCCTTAAACATACCAAGAGAACTCCCACAGTAGCTTCTGCATTTATTTCCACTGGCTGGACCACTCTTGTCATAGATCTTTGCAGGTCTCTCTCCATTACTTATAATTTTTTTTTTTTTTTTTTTTTTTTTTGCCACGAGGTTTGTGGGATCCTAGTTTCTCAACCAGGGATCAAACTCAAGCCTCTGCAGTGGAAAGAAGGAGTCTTAACCACTGGGGTCGGGCGGAGTGGGGTTGTGTCCTCACTCATCACACTCAGTCACGTCCGACTCTTTGCAACCCCCTGTAGCCCACCAGGCTTCTCTCTCCATGGAATTCTCCAGGCAAGAATACTGGAGTGGGTTGTCACTTCCTCCATGAGATCTTCCCGATCCAGGGATCAAACCTGCGTCTCTTGCATCTCTTGCATTGGCAGGTGGGTTCTTTACCACTGAGCCACCTGGGGCGCCCTAACCACTGGACTGCCAGGGAATTCCTTTCAAGATTTTTATTTTTTCCTTTCAAGAATTTTAAATGATACTTTTTCAGAGATCTTCCCTGACCACCCTGCCAAAGGATATCTCATACATTGCTGGTCAGAAGGTAAATGGTAAGCCTGATATAGAGCAAAATTGAAACCTTATGTATACCATTTGATCATATAAGCTAGGAATATCTTAAGATATGTTTGTATACGTACAAAATGATGTATTTACAAGGTTGCTCACTGCTGTGCTGCGTAAAATAACCCAGATTGCAATCAGCCCAAGTGCTATCAATAGATGGACTTGGTAATTATAGAGTATTTGTGCTGCTGGAAGAAAAATAAAGATTCCAAGGAATATTTTATTTGGAAAAATAAAAGCAAGAAGCAGATAATGTAGAACTACCATTTCTGTTGAAAAAGAAAACTGGTAACAGGTGGGAGGGGTCTTGGAAGCTGAAGGACTAGGTCGGAGGGAGGAGGCAGGTCTTTTAGTATCCTTTGGCATGTCTTGTATTTTGAGCCATTTGTACATATTTTTTTTCTTTTCTTGGCTACTCCATGTGGCCTATGGTATACCTGGTTAGCTCCCCAGCCAGGGACTGAACCTAGTCCCTGGAGAAGGGAATGGCAACCCACTCCAATATTCTTGCCTGGAGAATTCCATGGACAGGGGAGCCTCGCAGGCTACAGTCTATGGGGAGGCAAAGAGTTGGACATGACCGAGTGACTAAGATTTTCGCTTTCGCTGGTGGGGGACATAAATGAAAGCATGGAGTCCTAACCACTGGACTGCCAGGGAAGTCCCCACATGCTATTCTTACAATGTGACATTGCAATTCCTCCCATTGAGAGGTGGGGTCTGTGTTCCCTTCCCATGACCCGGGCGCGGGCCTGTCTTGGCCGCAGAAGTGACAGTCGATGACTTCTGAGGCTGCTCAGTCATAGAAGTCTAACTTCTTATCTGGTCCTCTTGGGTTGTGAGCTCTTAGAACTTCATATGTGAAGCTGCAAGTGCCAGAAAGGCCATGTGTAGGTATTCCAGCCAACAGTCCCAGCTGGGTCCAAGCCAACAGCCACAAGCTGAGCAGCTAGAGTTGCAATGGCCTAAGAGTCCCTGAGTAAAAATTGTTCTGGTGAGTCGAGTCCAGCCCAGACCCACAAGGGACGATCATTAAATCACAACCACTCTCTTCTCTTCTCCATCATCTTTTGTGCAGTTGAATTTGCTTCTCACCATGTTTTCTTTCAAGACTTTCAGGATCAAGCGGTCCTTGGCCAAGAAACAAAGCAGAATTGTCCCATTCCTCAATAGACTTGAAGGAAAATTGGTAATAACATCAGGTACAACTCCAAAAGACCCTGGAGAAGATCCAAGCTGGGTCTGTAGGGAGCCTGACAGACGAAGCGGCACACATGTCTACTGGGGCAAGGGCACTTGCGTCTTCCCACGTCACTTGGGAACATCAGTACTGTCTCGAAGACAGTACTGCTTTATTGGGAGAATGATTTTCCTCTTGGTGTCAGTGTTTCTTCCCTAGTGCTTTGGCTTAGGAATAAATGTGTGAGTGTTTTTGTAGGAAAAAAAAAAAAGATTATTAATTGAAGCCATTAAATCTGTTTAGCAGCAAGATTTAGATCCTTGAAGCAGGTGAGAATGTAACAAAACCTAAAACATGTGGCTTTGGCTTTGGGGCTGACCGAACGGTGGTGCCAGAGGAGACTCTTGAGTCCCATTCACCTTCCAGGGCAGTGACGACCCAGGGCAGCCAAAGATAAATAAACAGGGCCTGTGTGTCTCCCTTTAGCATCCAGTAACAAACTGTGAAGCACACTGTCTTACCAAATCTAAAGATGACACAATATGAACACAGTAACATGCTCAACTATAACTCCTTTTAGAAACCCACATAACCACTGGACTGCCAGGAAGTCCCACATGCTATTCTTACAATGTGACATTGCAATTCCTCCCATTGAGAGGTGGGGTCTGTGTTCCCTTCCCATGACCCGGCGCTGGCCTGTCTTGGCCGCAGAAGTGACAGTCGATGACTTCTGAGGCTGCTCAGTCATAGAAGTCTAACTTCTTATCTGGTCCTCTTGGGTTGTGAGCTCTTAGAACTTCATATGTGAAGCTGCAAGTGCCAGAAAGGCCATGTGTAGGTATTCCAGCCAACAGTCCCAGCTGGGTCCAAGCCAACAGCCACAAGCTGAGCAGCTAGAGTTGCAATGGCCTAAGAGTCCCTGAGTAAAAATTGTTCTGGTGAGTCGAGTCCAGCCCAGACCCACAAGGGACGATCATTAAATCACAACCACTCTCTTCTCTTCTCCATCATCTTTTGTGCAGTTGAATTTGCTTCTCACCATGTTTTCTTTCAAGACTTTCAGGATCAAGCGGTCCTTGGCCAAGAAACAAAGCAGAATTGTCCCATTCCTCAATAGACTTGAAGGAAAATTGGTAATAACATCAGGTACAACTCCAAAAGACCCTGGAGAAGATCCAAGCTGGGTCTGTAGGGAGCCTGACAGACGAAGCGGCACACATGTCTACTGGGGCAAGGGCACTTGCGTCTTCCCACGTCACTCTGGGAACATCAGTACTGTCTCGAAGACAGTACTGCTTTATTGGGAGAATGATTTTCCTCTTGGTGTCAGTGTTTCTTCCCTAGTGCTTTGGCTTAGGAATAAATGTGTGAGTGTTTTTGTAGGAAAAAAAAAAAAGATTATTAATTGAAGCCATTAAATCTGTTTAGCAGCAAGATTTAGATCCTTGAAGCAGGTGAGAATGTAACAAAACCTAAAACATGTGGCTTTGGCTTTGGGGCTGACCGAACGGTGGTGCCAGAGGAGACTCTTGAGTCCCATTCACCTTCCAGGGCAGTGACGACCCAGGGCAGCCAAAGATAAATAAACAGGGCCTGTGTGTCTCCCTTTAGCATCCAGTAACAAACTGTGAAGCACACTGTCTTACCAAATCTAAAGATGACACAATATGAACACAGTAACATGCTCAACTATTTTTTTCAAAAGCTTTTCTATCAACTCCTTTTAGAAACCCACATAAGAATGAGTCACCAAACGTGTAAGAGGTTATTTTCATCATCTTTCTCTTTAGGATCATGTCTCATCTGCTCACCTCATTCTCAAATCCTCCTTCTTATGTGGCCCTCTTCCTTGGAAGTCAAGACCTATTGATACTTTTTAAATATTTGGTAATTTAATTTCCCTCATCAACAGAATGAAGGCAATCACAAGTTTCTATAAAACAGCAACGCTAGGGGTGGGAAGGGGGGATATACATGTGACTGATCTGGGAACATGCATGTCTGTAAACAACAAAACTCTGTAAAAGTTAAAAGTAAAATAAACGCTTAAAAAAAAAAAAAGAAAAAAAAAAAAAAAAAAAGCAACGCTTAGACTGTGAAAGCAGAAATTCCAAACATCTTCCCTCTATAGGCAGTAGAGGCAGTACGCCCTACCTAGTAGAAGATGGCCCTTGAAACCTCTGCATTCTGAATTTTCAAAATGATGAATACATCTAAGAGGCAAAGCAGCATCATACGACATTTGTGGGGAGTGAGTGAGGCATCAAGTAACAAGAAAGAACCTGTGCCTCTCAAGAGTTTATAATCTGGAGAGAGAGGAAATAAACAGCACCCATCATGAGATGGAGAAACAGAACTGAGGCAGAAACCAGTATATATCATCACTGCACAGGCATAAATGTATATAAACCTGGTAAAAAAAAAAAAACCCAAACAGAATCGTCTGTAGTGTGGGGTTATGGGTGATTTTCTTTATAATGTCTAAAACTGTTAATGTAAATACACTGTATTTTTTGGAAAAAGTTGATTTGCTCCAAATACCCTCAAGAGCAGTGGCTACGAGGACTTGCCTGGTGGTCCAGGGTTAAGACTCCATGCTTTCATTGCAGTGGGCGAGGGTTCAATCCCTGGTCAGGGATTTAAGATCCTACATATCCCACACGGCATGGCCAAAAGAAAAAGTGATGAAGAAGGCTAACAAACCAAAGCAGGATGAAACCTAACCCAGGAGGAAGGAAAACCCACAGGGGGTGATGTATGCTGCAAATTCCAGCAAGGCTTAAGGAGAGTGAGCACTACTCCTGAAGACCATCTACCAACTGGCACACCAAAGGTTAATCCGGCTTCTCAGTTCACTCTCTAATACAGACAGGGAAACCACATCATGTATTTGAGGAAATCCTGTAACATAAAAAGAGATTAAACAAAGGCTAAAAAAAGGGAGGGATTTGTCTGGTAATCTGGTGGTTTAGTCTGCACTCTCTAAATGCAGGGGGTCTGGGTTCAATCCCTGCTCAGGAAACTAGATTTCACATGTCGCAACTACGACCTGGCACAGCCCAAATACATAAATATTAAAAAAAAAAAAAAAAAAAAAAACAGAAAAAACAAAGGCCAAAGGAACTTAGAAGAGAACCAATACAGTAACACAAAATTTCAGAAGCCACCATTAATACCATCAGAGATATTAGAAGCCATTTCACATGACAGAATTGTTGTTCAGTCACTCAGTCGTGTCTGACTCTTTGCAACCCCACGGACTGCAGCATACCAGGCTTCCCCATCCTTCACAATCTCCCAGGGTTTGCTCAAATTCATGTCCACTGAATTGATGATGCCACCCAACTATCTCCTCCTCTGTCACCTCCTTCTCCTCCTGCCCTCTATCTCTCCCAGCATCAAGCACCAGGGTCTTTTCCAGCGAGTCGGCTCTTTGCATCAGGTGGCCGAAGTACAGGAGCTTCAGCTTCAGCATCAGTCCTTTCAATGAATATTCAGGGTTGATTCCCTTTAGGATTGACTGGTTTGATCTCCATGTTGTCCAAGGAACAAGAGTCTTCTCCAGCACCCCAGTTCGAAACCATCAATTCTTCAGTGCTCAGCCTTCTTTATGGTCCAGCTTTCACATCCATACATGACTAATGGAAAAACCATAGCTTTGAGTAGACACACCTTTTTTGGCAAAGTGGTATCTCTGCTTTTTAACACACCTACTAGGTTTGTCACAGCTTTTCTTCCAAGGATAGAAGAATAGGATAACATAAAAAGGAAAGGTGGGTGACGTAGACTTTGGAACCTGGATACCTACTTTTCTATTGACTGGCCAGGTGACCCTAAGCAAAGGACCTAACCTCTCCACACACCCCACTCCAACCTGCTGGAAAAAAAAAAAGAGAGAGATGCAAGTATCATCTTAGAGAATGAAACCATCTATGTGAAGGCTTTGGCAGAGCTCGGTAACACAGCAAATGCTGCAGAAACGCTTTCTCTTTATCTCATAAGCAGGTAGGCAAAGGTTTGATCAACTGCAGTGTCTATCATGCTCGTAAGATGGGTAGAACAGAAGTCAAATTTTTAAAGATCAGCAAAAAGATATTCGCAACAGAATAACCATCTGAGAACCCAAGAGACTGAACATGACAGAGTCAACTTCCACGAACAGCCAGGGTGACATGAGAACCAATTGGAGCACCAGACTGCTGCCGAGGAGAGGCCTCCTTCATAAATAGCAACTGCTTTCCGGCTCTGAAGACCATGCACCCCATGCAAGCATATTTGGCTCTCATTCTTCACCCACCCCTTTGTTTTCCACCCAAAGAAGAGACTCAAAGAAGATTCCTTCTGAATGTGTATTACCATTTATTGTAGTTCGCGTTAGGAATTGAACAGAGGACATTGTCTGTGGAGTGGTGGGAGAGAAGAAGGAAAAGTATGTTTTGGTAGACTTAAATTTCTTCAGAACACTTTATGGTTTCAAATCCTCTTTTACCCCAAAGGAAATTCAAGAATTCAAGTATGGTAAGTGGGGAGCAGTAATACAAAAAGTCTTACATTTATGTGTGCATGTCTGTGTGTGTGTGTCTGTGTGTGTGTTTACAAGCAGACGTGCTTCCACATTTCTCGCACCCTGTTTTGCTTCTGGTAAGGCCAAGCCCCACAGGACACATCATACAAGCAACCCCGGCTTTGGAACTCACAGACTCAAGCGTTAAGGAATTTATTTACCCTCAGAGGATAACTGTAAAGGTTTTGAACTGTCACAGAGCATTATAAAAAAACCCCCAACCCCCTCAAACGATAAGACATGAAATCCCGATACACTTAAATGCTTCCTCTGCTGCAGCTGCTCCTCAGATTTCTAACAGTGGGCTTATTACAAGGACCAAAGCAAAAGGATACTCTTCATTTTGTTTAGAATAAAAAAAAAAGTTAAGGGATATTTCAAAAGAAAAGAAAAACTGAAATTCAAATTCTGAAAATAGCTTGCCTTTTTTATTAATCATGTCATCTAACACCAATTAAAAAAACAAATACGTGAATATGATATAAAAATACGATCCCGGGATTAACACTTTGTTGCAGGCACAGTTATCTCACAGAATATACGTTTGGAGGGCCAAGGAAAAGAGTTTATTTTTGTTTTTGCTTCTCTTAGAAAAAAAAAAAAATCCAGAGCAGTGCAAGGAGGACCAGGAAGGGGTAGGGGGAGATTCTTTAGCAGCAAAATGTCCAAGGTTCTCTAATCACAATCAAAATCAACGGATACTGGATTTGGGGGGGAAATGATCAAGGGGACACTGCCCAGACCCATTCGCCATCGATCACTAACAGACTTCTGCTGCAAAAGCCCCGAACTGTGACACAGGAAGGACGTGTTCCATGAGACAAGCAATCTTCGAATGTGTCCTCCAAGCTTCTGATCACGTGTGTCACTTAAATATATGTACAGGAATGGGGCTCCTCTTCTGGTTCAGGTCCTTGCAGGTCTCCACCATTTGGTCACTCTGGGTGGACTCGTGGTAGACTTTGCCTCCAAGGTTTGAACGGCATGTACGCCACCACGGGTGCAGCTCCTGCGTGCCTCGCTGGCCTTGGCTGTTTCTAGCAGAGGGTGGGCAAACCAGGTGGTTTAATGATCACTGCTCTGTTTCTCTCTCATCCAGGCTTGAATCTGTTCTTTCAGTTCTGGCACTGAGAAAAGAAAAGGGAAGAATTAATGCCCTGGGCGGGAGGGCTCTTCCTGAGGGATGGTGCCTATAGCTCTGCATGAAGAGAGGGCCATTTATTAAACCCTCATTGAACTGAAGACTGAAGAGGTAGGACACGAACAGTAAAGACCAGAATTCTATGTGAAAAAAGAGCAAAGAATGTGTCTTTTCCCTTAAGGGTCAGAAACCACGTAGTGTCTGGATTTGTTAAATTTCCCCCTTTTGGTTACTCTCTGATACACAATTTTGACTCCAGGGCTCGGGACAGGTGTGGGCGCTGCATTCTGAGCCCTGCCCTCCTCTACCTGGTTCCAGCATGCTCTCGGTCAGAGTCTGTCGGTTGAAGGGGTCTGTGGGGGAGTTCAGCAAGTGTCGCAGGATGATGGAGCGGTCCATGATGGTGCCAGAGGGCAGCCGCACGGGGTCAGTCATCAGGGTGTCCATCAGAGGGTCTACAGAGACAAAGCAATGCAAATCCTAATCGAACAATAGAACCTAAAACCGAAAAAGAATACAAAACAAAGTGCCTCCTACCAGTGCAAAATAGAACAGCAATCAAATGGCCCCCAAATTTAGAAGGAAATCAGCATTAAATAAAAGTACACACCTTGGGGCCTCTTGGAGGAAGATCTAATCACAATCAAAATCAACGGATACTGGATTTGGGGGGGAAATGATCAAGGGGACACTGCCCAGACCCATTCGCCATCGATCACTAACAGACTTCTGCTGCAAAAGCCCCGAACTGTGACACAGGAAGGACGTGTTCCATGAGACAAGCAATCTTCGAATGTGTCCTCCAAGCTTCTGATCACGTGTGTCACTTAAATATATGTACAGGAATGGGGCTCCTCTTCTGGTTCAGGTCCTTGCAGGTCTCCACCATTTGGTCACTCTGGGTGGACTCGTGGTAGACTTTGCCTCCAAGGTTTGAACGGCATGTACGCCACCACGGGTGCAGCTCCTGCGTGCCTCGCTGGCCTTGGCTGTTTCTAGCAGAGGGTGGGCAAACCAGGTGGTTTAATGATCACTGCTCTGTTTCTCTCTCATCCAGGCTTGAATCTGTTCTTTCAGTTCTGGCACTGAGAAAAGAAAAGGGAAGAATTAATGCCCTGGGCGGGAGGGCTCTTCCTGAGGGATGGTGCCTATAGCTCTGCATGAAGAGAGGGCCATTTATTAAACCCTCATTGAACTGAAGACTGAAGAGGTAGGACACGAACAGTAAAGACCAGAATTCTATGTGAAAAAAGAGCAAAGAATGTGTCTTTTCCCTTAAGGGTCAGAAACCACGTAGTGTCTGGATTTGTTAAATTTCCCCCTTTTGGTTACTCTCTGATACACAATTTTGACTCCAGGGCTCGGGACAGGTGTGGGCGCTGCATTCTGAGCCCTGCCCTCCTCTACCTGGTTCCAGCATGCTCTCGGTCAGAGTCTGTCGGTTGAAGGGGTCTGTGGGGGAGTTCAGCAAGTGTCGCAGGATGATGGAGCGGTCCATGATGGTGCCAGAGGGCAGCCGCACGGGGTCAGTCATCAGGGTGTCCATCAGAGGGTCTACAGAGACAAAGCAATGCAAATCCTAATCGAACAATAGAACCTAAAACCGAAAAAGAATACAAAACAAAGTGCCTCCTACCAGTGCAAAATAGAACAGCAATCAAATGGCCCCCAAATTTAGAAGGAAATCAGCATTAAATAAAAGTACACACTTGGCCTCTTGTAGAGGGGAGAGTACCCTTTTGTCAGCTACTGCTGGGAGGAAAGATCAAAGAAGACAGCGAGACAGATACAGCAGCAGATGAAGGTGACAGGCCAGAATCAACCCTTCTTCTTAGGACTTCTCAGAATTCTTTGAAAACATGAATTTTTGCCGGCAAAGGCAAGGTGGACCTTACAATATTCAGGACTGTTATCTGGTTTGAAATCAGGCTAATGATTTTTTTGCTCTTGTCATTTATAATATGAACTAAACGTAGGAAACGATAATTTCAATTTCAGACCAAGAGTCTCAAAAGGCAAGGAGAACACAGAACATCTTCTTCTTATGTTACAGGTTTCAAGTTAAATCAAAGAATTCAGGGTTTCCCTGGTGGTCCAGTAGGTAAAAAGTCCGCCTTGCAGTACAAGGGGCACTGGTTCAATCCCTAGCCCGGGAAGATCCCAGGTGCCGCAGAGCAGTTGGACCGGTGTGTCAAACTACGAGCCAGTGCTCTGAGTGCGTGCGCCCAGAGCCAGTGCTCTGCAACGAGAGAGGCCACTGTGATGGGAGGCCCACACAGGATGAAGAATAAAGATGGATGAAAAATAAATAAATAAATCAAAAAAAAAGAGGCCAAAATTTTAAAAAAAGGAAAACAATTCAGCACTAGAAAAGTGGGCCCACTAACCTCTGAACTCATCGGGGGCATCACTGTAGTCAATTTCTGCGCGTGCGTTCTTAGCCACAATCTCCTCCACCTTCTCGGCCAGAAGCTTAAACTTCTCTATCGCTATGGTGGATTTGATTCCTGCCTTCCGCATCTTTGAAATAACTTCTTCAAACAGCTCTTTGCTGTAGGATCTCTGCAAATGAGGAAAGACAACGTGAAGCGTAAATATATTTTAAGTGGAAAAAAGCAACCTGCAGAAAATAGAAAGTAGGCTGTTTTCTAAAAAAGCCCTAAAATTACAATGTATATATAAATATACTTTAACATGGCTATAAATACATAAACTGGGCTAATCACCACAAACTATCTAAGGTCATCCCCTCTGGAAAGAGCTTCAGGACTGAGGCAAGTGAGTGGAATTTAAAGTTTGTAAAATTACTCTTATAGCAAATAGGCATTTCTCTTAAAATATTAAAAAGAGAAGGCAATCTAGCCTATTTCAGTCTTTGCAAGGCACTAGCAGTCTATGAGAGGAGGTAGACATTTCAGTTCTTTTCCCTAAAGTAAACATGGTGAAAACAACCCAAATATAGCTTATAATCAATAGGAGCTTTCTCCCATTCTTGGGTGCTTCTTTAAGATCTCTTGGCTCCATGCTATCTAATGTCAGGGGCTCTGCTGATGGGAAAAGACAGGGTTTATGCCTATAAAAGTAGAAGGGGGGCTTCCCTGGTGGTCCAGTGGGTAAGGACACCGCCTTGCAGTGCAAGGGGCGCCGGTCTGATCCCTGGCCTGGGAAGATCCCACCTGCCGCGGAGCGGCTGGACCGATGTGTCCAATTACTGAGCCGGAGCTCTGGAGCACATGCGCCCAGAACCGGTGCTCTGTGACAACAGAGGCCACCGCGATGGGAGGCCCACACGGGCCAAAGAACAAAGATGGATGAAGAATAGACAAATGAAAGACCAATAGAAGCGGCTCCCCCGCCCCTCCCCACCCCTCTCAAAAGTAAATCAAAAAAAAAAAAAAAGTAGAAGGGGCTTCCCGGGCTTCCCCGATGGTCCAGTCGGTGAAGAGTCTGCCTTGCAGTGCAGCAGGCACCGTTTCAATCCCTGGTCCAGGAAGATCCCACATGCCGCAGAGCAGTTGGACCAGTGTGTTCAATTACAAGCCGGTGCTCTGGAGCATATGTGCCCAGAGCAGTGCTCTGCTACAGGAGAGGCCACGCAATGGGAGGCCCACACAGGACAAAGAATAAAGATGGATGAAAATAAATAAAAAAAAAAACAATAAAAAAGACCAAAATTTAAAAAACAAACAAACAAACAAACAAAAAAAGTGGGAGGGATGAGCTGCAGGCCAAGTGCCCACTACAGACCCAGGCAAGCCCAGTCTTTAATCCTGGCTTCACCGCCTACCTGCTGTGTGGTTTTAGGCAAAGTTCTACCTCTCCTGAGCCCTAGTCTCCTTGGGTATAAAATGGGGGTAGTAACACTTACCCCACAGGTGCCTAATTCGTATCAATCACTGCCATTTCAGAAGTGTATCATACTTTGCATTTAGGCAGAAACACTGGCCACGTGCCACTTGAGTGACAGGGAGGCAAAGAGAGGAGGGGGATGATTAAGTCTGTGACCTGTGATTTCTAAATGAAGATTCACACCAATACCTATGGGATGAAATCATCTCGGTATTTGCGTTTTCTTAGAACGCTGGGCTGAACGTTCTCCGGCTTGCTTCTGTCCTTTTTTTAGCTTCTGTTTCTAAATAAGTGCACAGCCTCACTTTCTCCCCATACACCCACGCCCCCTTTTCAATCCATGCAATGCAAGAAAAGAGGAAAGGACAAGGCTTTGGCCCTTTAAAAAATGTTGTTTTTATTGCCTGGGCTTGCAATAAATTAAAAAGTTCAGAGACCCTTGGCTATAGTTTTCTGAAACTAAATTAGTTCAGCAGACAATGACTGAGTTTTGTTTTGTTTTGTTTTTAAGATTTATTTATTTACTTATTTTGGTGGGGTGGGGTGGGGAGGGAGGGGAGCAGGCGGGCCACTTCTATCGGTCTTTCATTTGTCCATTTTTATCCATCTTTGTTCTTTGGCCCATGTGGGCTTCCCATCGCGGTGGCCTCTGTTGTCGCAGAGCACCGGCTCTGGGCGCATGTGCTCCAGAGCTCCGGCTCAATAATTGGACACACTGGTCCAGCCGCTCCACGGCACGTGGGATCTTCCCAGGCCAGGGATCAAACCGGCGCCCTTTGCACTGCAAGGCAGTGTCCTAACCCACTGGACCACCAGGGAAGCCCCAATGACTGAGTTCTTAAATGACTGATTTGTGTCCACTGTTGAGTCAGCTTCTAAGATACAGCAGTGGATAAACATGATCAGAAATCAAAGGGCACTTATGATAAGGGGACATGGCATTCTGTTTCAAAAGCATGAGCATCAATTAATCCTGGCTTCACCGCCTACCTGCTGTGTGGTTTTAGGCAAAGTTCTACCTCTCCTGAGCCCTAGTCTCCTTGGGTATAAAATGGGGGTAGTAACACTTACCCCACAGGTGCCTAATTCGTATCAATCACTGCCATTTCAGAAGTGTATCATACTTTGCATTTAGGCAGAAACACTGGCCACGTGCCACTTGAGTGACAGGGAGGCAAAGAGAGGAGGGGGATGATTAAGTCTGTGACCTGTGATTTCTAAATGAAGATTCACACCAATACCTATGGGATGAAATCATCTCGGTATTTGCGTTTTCTTAGAACGCTGGGCTGAACGTTCTCCGGCTTGCTTCTGTCCTTTTTTTAGCTTCTGTTTCTAAATAAGTGCACAGCCTCACTTTCTCCCCATACACCCACGCCCCCTTTTCAATCCATGCAATGCAAGAAAAGAGGAAAGGACAAGGCTTTGGCCCTTTAAAAAATGTTGTTTTTATTGCCTGGGCTTGCAATAAATTAAAAAGTTCAGAGACCCTTGGCTATAGTTTTCTGAAACTAAATTAGTTCAGCAGACAATGACTGAGTTTTGTTTTGTTTTGTTTTTAAGATTTATTTATTTACTTATTTTGGTGGGGGTGGGGTGGGGAGGGAGGGGAGCAGGCGGGCCACTTCTATCGGTCTTTCATTTGTCCATTTTTATCCATCTTTGTTCTTTGGCCCATGTGGGCTTCCCATCGCGGTGGCCTCTGTTGTCGCAGAGCACCGGCTCTGGGCGCATGTGCTCCAGAGCTCCGGCTCAATAATTGGACACACTGGTCCAGCCGCTCCACGGCACGTGGGATCTTCCCAGGCCAGGGATCAAACCGGCGCCCTTTGCACTGCAAGGCAGTGTCCTAACCCACTGGACCACCAGGGAAGCCCCAATGACTGAGTTCTTAAATGACTGATTTGTGTCCACTGTTGAGTCAGCTTCTAAGATACAGCAGTGGATAAACATGATCAGAAATCAAAGGGCACTTATGATAAGGGGACATGGCATTCTGTTTCAAAAAGCATGAGCATCAATTAATCGACCAAACTGAGATTACTAAGATGCTGCTTCAAGTTCAGTGTGGATGGAATCTGAGAGGAAGCAAAGATGTTGTTCTTAACCTCAAGGACCGTACAGAATGGCAACAAAATTAGACACAGAAATATCTGCAAATCACATATCAGATAAAGGTCTAGCATCTAGAAGATATATAAAGAACAAAACAGAAAGAATCCAATTTGAAAAAAAGGAATAAAGGAGAATTCCTTGGCAGTCCAATGGTGAGGACTCTGTGATTTCACTACTGAGGGCCTGGGTTCAGTCCTCAGTCAGAGAACTGAGATCCCACAAGCCACTGGATGCAGCCAAGGAAAAAAAAATGGTATCAAGGACCTGCACAGACATTTCTCCAAAAAAGATACACTACACAAATGGCCAGCACGCACCTTCATTAGGGAAATGCAAATCAAAACCACAGTGAAATATGACTTCACTCCCACTAGGGTGGCTATTTGAAAAAAAAAAAGAAAAAAGACAGAAAATAGCAAGGATTGGTGAGGATGTGGATAAATTAGAATCCCCATACATGACTCAGAAATCCTACTCCTAAGTATATCCGAAAGAAGTGAAAGCAGGTATTCACACAAACACTTTTACATGAATGTTCATAGGATCCTATTTATAATAGCCAAATGGTGGAATCGACCCAAATATCCATCAATGAATGAAAAAATACGGCAAAAGGAGAAGAGGGGGGCAGAGGATGAGATGAGTAGATGGCATCACGGACGCAATGGATGTGAATCTGAGCAAACTCTGGGAGACCGTGAAGGACGGGGAAGCCTGGCGTGCTGTAGACCATGGGGTCCCAGGGAGCTGGACACGCCGTAGCGGGTCACGCAATAAACTGAACAGTTCAGAGTCTCTCAGTTATAGTTTTCTGAAACTAAATTAGACATGACTTAGCAACTGAACAACAGTCATAAAAATGAACTAGGGGGCTTCCCTGGTGGTCCAGTGGTTAAGAATTCACCTTGAAATGCAGGAATAAGGGCATAGGGGACATGGCATTCTGTTTCAAAAAGCATGAGCATCAATTAATCGACCAAACTGAGATTACTAAGATGCTGCTTCAAGTTCAGTGTGGATGGAATCTGAGAGGAAGCAAAGATGTTGTTCTTAACCTCAAGGACCGTACAGAATGGCAACAAAATTAGACACAGAAATATCTGCAAATCACATATCAGATAAAGGTCTAGCATCTAGAAGATATATAAAGAACAAAACAGAAAGAATCCAATTTGAAAAAAAGGAATAAAGGAGAATTCCTTGGCAGTCCAATGGTGAGGACTCTGTGATTTCACTACTGAGGGCCTGGGTTCAGTCCTCAGTCAGAGAACTGAGATCCCACAAGCCACTGGATGCAGCCAAGGAAAAAAAATGGTATCAAGGACCTGCACAGACATTTCTCCAAAAAAGATACACTACACAAATGGCCAGCACGCACCTTCATTAGGGAAATGCAAATCAAAACCACAGTGAAATATGACTTCACTCCCACTAGGGTGGCTATTTGAAAAAAAAAAAGAAAAAAGACAGAAAATAGCAAGGATTGGTGAGGATGTGGATAAATTAGAATCCCCATACATGACTCAGAAATCCTACTCCTAAGTATATCCGAAAGAAGTGAAAGCAGGTATTCACACAAACACTTTTACATGAATGTTCATAGGATCCTATTTATAATAGCCAAATGGTGGAATCGACCCAAATATCCATCAATGAATGAAAAAATACGGCAAAAGGAGAAGAGGGGGGCAGAGGATGAGATGAGTAGATGGCATCACGGACGCAATGGATGTGAATCTGAGCAAACTCTGGGAGACCGTGAAGGACGGGGAAGCCTGGCGTGCTGTAGACCATGGGGTCCCAGGGAGCTGGACACGCCGTAGCGGGTCACGCAATAAACTGAACAGTTCAGAGTCTCTCAGTTATAGTTTTCTGAAACTAAATTAGACATGACTTAGCAACTGAACAACAGTCATAAAAATGAACTAGGGGGCTTCCCTGGTGGTCCAGTGGTTAAGAATTCACCTTGAAATGCAGGAATAAAAGTGTTAGTCGCTCAGTTGTGTCTGACTCTTTGTGAATCCATGGGCTGTAGTCTACCAGTCTCCTCTGTCCACACAATTCTCGAGGCCAGAATACTGGAGCGGGTAGACATTCCCTTCCCCGGGGGATGCTCCCAACCCAGAGAGTGAACCCAGGTCTCCCGCATGGAGATTCTTCACCATCTGAGCCATGAGGCAGATTCTTCACCACCTGAGCCATCAGGAGACACGGGTTCAATCCCTGATCCCATATGCCAAAGGGCAACCGAGCCCAGCTGCCCTAGAGCCCACGCTCCACAGGAGACGCCACTGCAATGAGAAGCCGGGCACTGCAGTTAGAGAGTAGCCCCGCTCTCTACAACCAGAGGAAAGTCCACGGGCAGCAACAAAGGCCCAGTGCAGCCAAGAATAAATAAATATCAAAAAAAGAATTAAATACCGATGCATGCTATAACACAGATGAACCTCAAAAACATGCCATGTGAAGAAAGCTGGCCAAAAGACTGTATACACTGTCTGATTGTGAAATATCCAGAACAAGCAGACAGACAAATGTAAAAATGGGTAAAATAAAGACAGAAGGCAGTTTAGTGGTTGCCAGGGGCTGGGGTGTGAAGGAAGGGATCCTAGCTGCTTAATGGGTACGGGACTTCCTTATAGGGGTGACAGAATGTTCTGGAACTAGACAGAGTGAACAGTAGAAATGCCACTGGGTTATACGGTTCAATATGGTTCATTTCGAATGTGGCTTTCACTTCAATTTACAAAAAAAAAAGGGCAGCACGGGATAGGTGAGATTGCAGACGGGCTCTTTACTATTATTATTTTTTCAATGAAAGTGGCATTAGGGTTTCCCTGGTGGTCCAGTGGGTAAGGACACCGCCTTGCAGTGCAAGGGGTGCTGGTCCAATCCCTGGCCTGGGAAGATCCCACGTGCCGCGGAGCGGCTGGACCCATGTGTGCAACGACTGAGCCGGAGCTCTGGAGCACATGTGCCCAGAGCCGGTGCTCTGCGACGAGAGACCACTGCGATGGGAGGCCCACACAGGCCAAAGAACAAAGATAAACAGATGGAAAATTAATAGAAGCTGCCAAAAAAAAAAAAAAAGTGGCGTTAACAGACAGTGCTCCAGGTGCATCAGACTGCCATCCTGCCATCCATCTGCCCGGAAAGCACAGGCAGAGGCAGCCCAGGACGCAGCTCCCGAATCAGGCTAAGATCCCTTTCTCCTGGGCTTTCGGGGCTCCAGGGACAGCCGTCCTGTTGCCTGCTCCTGTTCCCCCGCCCCGACAAGGGGCTCTCTGCTCAGGCCTGAGTCTGAAGCTCAGGGCTCCTTGTACAGGGTGCCTCCCGTCACCTGTCCTGGACGCCCTGAGCCTGCTTGGGGAGCGTTTTCCAATTTTCTGCCCCTCCTAAGACTACCGTTTATCTCCCATTCCTCAGTATGTGCAGTGTGATACAATCGCAGGCTGGAGAACCACTTGAACATCTTCCCCAAGTCACTGCCAACACCTTGCCTGCTCTCTCACCACGACTTTTTACGGAAAACCTGCTTTAGCCATCTGAGGCTGGTTCCACTGCAGGTGCTTTGTCACGACCACATCTCTTGCTTACACCCAGAGGTACCCACCAGGTTCGTAACTTATGTCTCAATAAAGCTTTCATTGGAGGCGGGAAAAAGGCCCCGCAATTCCCTTATTTTGAAGTTTAGATGAGATATAAGTACAAAATCTTCTGAATGCCAAATGATAGTTACCCAGAGGTGTGAGCAGTACCTGGAAAAACAATGTGAGCAAAGGAGCAGAGATGGGATACGAATGTGGAACTTTGCAGGCATTTTAAGTGGAGAGCAGGGGCTTGGGGCAGATGCTGGGGAGGGGTCCCGCGGCTGCCCATGCGGCTCCCTGGCCTCTGTGCATCTCCTCAGGAAGTGAGGTATCCAAGTGACCTGACTGTAAGATTGTGTGATGGTCGTGAATGAAAACATGAAAAATGGTAAAAACCTGACACGCGGCTAACAAACATTAGCTATTAATAAGGTGCTGAAGATGCCGCAGAACAGAGGAACGTGGAGGGAGGAGAAATCCCTTAGGAGATACTTAAAAATCAAGGCTGGGCAGGTGTCGCTGGGACTAAACTGAAGCTATGCAAAAGAAAACCACAAAATGGATGCGATCACTGGGACCCAAGGAATAAAGGAGGCAAGAATGTTAAAATAATAAACAAGATCTGAAACGTGGAACCATAGAAGTAACAGCAGCACTGAAGCTGAAGAGATTCCCTGAGAAAACTGGGCTCTTTCTGAGGTGACAGATTTGTCAAGTGAGGCCCTAAACAAGACGGGTTACAAACTCAACTGGAGACGGATCTGAGAAGCAAATCTGCTTCTTAAGCCCAGAGGAAAACAACCAATTCATCTCCATTTACCCCAGACAAGTTCCCCTTGCCGCCGCGGCCAAATGTTTACATCCTAAAAACTTCTCCAACCAACATTTTGCAAAGTGCCCTTCGTTAATTTCAGGTGGGGAAAACCCAGGAGCAGAGGGATGTGTGAGTGCATGGGATCTGCCGGGAAATCCACAGGGAAGGGAACTCAAGTCCGGCACAAGGGGTCTGACGCCCAGGCTCCCTCTGACACTGCCTCCTCCCTGGACACCGACCTGGTCATCAGCGATGGCTTTCGCAAACCGGGCACAGTCCAGCTGCAAGTAAATATCCGTCAGTTGGTCCAACAGCTTCTTTGGTTCAAAGCCGTATTTCTCGGGGTTTTCAACTTTCAGGTCACGGCACTTTGGGCCACAGAGTTGCTGAAGGTTGAAGTTCAGCATTGCAGCCAATCGGGGTCCAAGTTCCTAGGGAATCACAGGATGACAGGACACGTCAGGCAAGGAGGACAAACACTCCCCTTTCAGTAGAAGAACAGGAGCTGGAAGGATGACCCTTCAAAGGATTCCTTTCACGTGCTGTGTCATGTAAGCTGAAGGAGGGCATTTCATTCAGACTCTTACTCTCCATTTCTAATCCAGCAATTCTAGTACCTACTAGAATGTTATAGGCTGATGGAAGGTTTAGAAATACCAAAAAAGGCAACCTTTTCTTTAAATTCATGCTTTTACTTATAACAATGATCACTTTGAATTCTTCCTAGTTCTGTCATCATCTCATGAGTCACAAAAGTGTCTGAGTCTGCTCTTTCAGTCATCCTCTTAGGCACTGTTTTTCTATAAATTTCAAAAGTCCCTGGCAGTGGAGACAAGATGCACTATTCTTTTTTTTTTTTAAAGATTTATTTATTTATATATTTGAGGGGGGTGCGCTGGGGAGGGAGGGGAGCAGGCAGGCCACTTCTATTGGTCTTTCATTTGTCCATTTTCATCCGTCTTTGTTCTTTGGCTCCTGTGGGCCTCCCATCGTGGTGGCATCTGTTGTTGCAGAGCACCGGCTCTGGGCGCATGCGCTCCAGAGCTCCAGCTCGGTGATTGGACACATCAGTCCAGCTGCTCCGCGGCACGTGGGATCTTCCCAGGCCAGGGATCGAACCGGCGCCCCTTGCACTGCAAGGCGGTGTCCTTACCCACTGGACCACCAGGGAAGCCCAAGATGCACTATTCTTAAGTATCAGATGCAAAGAGTGGAGAAATATAAAAGAGATGTAAGGTAAAATTGGTCTTGAATTTTTTTTTTTTTTTTTTAAAGAAATGCATTATTTATTTGGTTTTGGTTGTTCTGGGGTTTCACTATGGCCACAGGTTCTTCTCCAGTTGCAGGGAGCGGGGGCCACTCTCCAGCTGAGATGAGCAGGCCGCCTGCTGTGGTGACTTTTCTTGCTGTGGAACTCGGGCTCCAGGGCACATGGGCTCCACAGCTGCGGCTCACGGGCCCAGCCGCTCCGCAGCATCTGGGACCCTCCTGGTCCAGGGATCAAACCCATGTCTCCCCCACTGAGAGGCAAACTCTTCACTACTGAGCTACCAGGGAAGCCCTTGAATAGTTTTAAATCAAGCCAGTGAAACAAAACAAATGAAACAACTGCAAGAGAAGTATGAAATAATATGCTCTAAGCCCACTAGATGATACAGTTACTGCTTAAAGGAAACTTGAAAGGGGAAAATCTGGCTGAGAGAGTATTAAATAGTAACCATAAAAAAACTAGTTGTGAGGGCTTCCCAAAGCACTTTTCAATGCTTTTACTTATAACAATGATCACTTTGAATTCTTCCTAGTTCTGTCATCATCTCATGAGTCACAAAAGTGTCTGAGTCTGCTCTTTCAGTCATCCTCTTAGGCACTGTTTTTCTATAAATTTCAAAAGTCCCTGGCAGTGGAGACAAGATGCACTATTCTTTTTTTTTTTTAAAGATTTATTTATTTATATATTTGAGGGGGGTGCGCTGGGGAGGGAGGGGAGCAGGCAGGCCACTTCTATTGGTCTTTCATTTGTCCATTTTCATCCGTCTTTGTTCTTTGGCTCCTGTGGGCCTCCCATCATGGTGGCATCTGTTGTTGCAGAGCACCGGCTCTGGGCGCATGCGCTCCAGAGCTCCGGCTCGGTGATTGGACACATCAGTCCAGCTGCTCCGCGGCACGTGGGATCTTCCCAGGCCAGGGATCGAACCGGCGCCCCTTGCACTGCAAGGCGGTGTCCTTACCCACTGGACCACCAGGGAAGCCCAAGATGCACTATTCTTAAGTATCAGATGCAAAGAGTGGAGAAATATAAAAGAGATGTAAGGTAAAATTGGTCTTGAATTTTTTTTTTTTTTTTTTAAAGAAATGCATTATTTATTTGGTTTTGGTTGTTCTGGGGTTTCACTATGGCCACAGGTTCTTCTCCAGTTGCAGGGAGCGGGGGCCACTCTCCAGCTGAGATGAGCAGGCCGCCTGCTGTGGTGACTTTTCTTGCTGTGGAACTCGGGCTCCAGGGCACATGGGCTCCACAGCTGCGGCTCACGGGCCCAGCCGCTCCGCAGCATCTGGGACCCTCCTGGTCCAGGGATCAAACCCATGTCTCCCCCACTGAGAGGCAAACTCTTCACTACTGAGCTACCAGGGAAGCCCTTGAATAGTTTTAAATCAAGCCAGTGAAACAAAACAAATGAAACAACTGCAAGAGAAGTATGAAATAATATGCTCTAAGCCCACTAGATGATACAGTTACTGCTTAAAGGAAACTTGAAAGGGGAAAATCTGGCTGAGAGAGTATTAAATAGTAACCATAAAAAAACTAGTTGTGAGGGCTTCCGTCTAAGGAACAAGGTTTTCATTAAACTTAATGACTAAATCTAACAAATTCAGTTTAAACTTAGCTTTTAAAGGACCTGCTTTCGCACAAAGTACCCCTATATTTTTTTATTGGATAAATATATATCCTTCTTTAATCTACCATTCTTCACTGCAATATGATGGAATGCTATCACTTGGGTTAAGATGAATATATCCACACTGTTGTTCCGCAGATACTATCATTTCTGAACAGCAACATGTTCCATATATTATATGCTTTGACAGTACATCCTTAATATTTAAATGATGAAAACATTTTTTTTAATTGGAGGATAACTGCTTTACAATGCTGTGCTCATTTCTGCTGGACCGCGACGTGAACCAGCTGTGTGTACACATCCATCCCCTCCTTCCTGGGCCTCCCTCCCAGCTCCTCCAAGGGCGCCTGTATTTAACTGTTAAGACACTGTGAGGTAAAGGAAGGATAAGAATAGAATATAATTGGCGAATACTCTTTTCTCAAGTGGGAGAGTTTTGTGTTAACCAGCCCAGAAGGTGAAAGGAGAAAGGCAGAGACTGGGGGCAGAAGACCACGAGCTGTGTGTACGGACAGCTTGGATCAGTGAGATCTCGAAAAAATTTAATTTGAATTGATGTGAAAACATCAGACTAAGCTTTCAATTATCTCTTTTAAAAGCACTTAAAAGAATTTAGAACTAAAGACAGGCTTTACAGTAATTAAGTCTCAAATAATTTTTAAAAATATCTCTTTGCATTTATTGATCTGTTTGGCTCTGTGGGGTCTCAGGTGTGTCAGAAGGGTCTTCGCAGGGCATGTGGGATCCAGTTCCCTGACTGGGCTCTCTGCATGAGGAGCTCGGAGTCTTAGCCACTGGACCACCAGGAAGTCACTTAAATCATTTCTATAGTTTCCGGCCTCCTAGACAATCAGACAGGACTGCCGTGGGAACAGCTAACCATAAAATCCAACATGGCTGAGCGCAGGGACCAGCAGACTCTGAGCTGCGAGAGCAGTCTGGCTCGATGCCCGCCTGAGGCCGTTTTCCTGGACACAGTAACAGCAGAGTTAGGAGCTGGAACAGACTGTGGCCACAGCAACACCTCCACTCGTTACTGTCTGGTCTTTTCAGAAAAAGTTTAAAGGAATTCCACTTGCAAGCCTTTGAAGGAAGTCGGTGTCCGAAATGTCTAAGTGAGCTGCGGTGTCCTCGTGCTTTTAATGATGAACTGTTAACTCCATGTTCTGCTGCTCCAGTGCTGAAATCTACATATGAGAAGACATGAAATGGAGAGGGGCAGAGAAGGGGGCCCATCTCTTGAGCTGCACCCACGCCAGGGCGCAGAGATCATGCCGAAGCTCAGAGCAAACAGGAAGGGGCCTTCCCTGGGGTCCAACGGCAGAGACTCTGGGCTTCCACTGCAGGGAGCTTGATCCCTGGAGAACTAGTATCAGATATGCTGTGCTGGCTGGCCAAACATTTTTTTTTTTTTTAAAGACGGAAACTGGAGGAAGTACACAGTAAAACTATATTCCACTGTAACGTTTTATCTGTGTGAAGACTGGACTATCCCAGGCCCCTTTCTTGCCATCCTCACTGCCCTTGGCTGGCCACATTATAAGGCCTCTAAACTCTGTGTGTGTGTTTGGGGGACGCGGTTAAAGTATAGCAGAGATCTTCATTTATGCTTCACAGCTTTGATTTCAGAAACAGGAACGAGGTATCATCAATCAAGTCAAGGCCAAACATTCTGACTACCTTTGACCTGTCATAAGCCCTAATTGTGGCTCTCAATAACCTTTGGCTTCTTGACTGTAACAAAACTACACTGAAGAATACCAAAGGTGTTACCCACTATCAATTATTTCTATTTAATAAACTCTAGTTCCCAACCGGTGTCACTTTATACTTCTCCTATAAGTAAAACACAGGTATCAACAATGATAAAAACATGCCACGGCTTCAAAATTAAATAATCCAATGTGCTGTCTCAACAGAAAGTGAATTAAGTGATCTTGGAAGTGACCGACAGGAGACTTCAGTCTATCAACAGAGTGCTGTATCAATTAGCATAACTGGGAACACACTCAGTACCACGGTTTCCCTGATCAGTGACTGGGATGCTGAAACAGCCAGAATCTTAACGACGACTATATTTAGTTGTCAGTAATAGGCTCTGAATGTGGACTTTAACAGACAAAAAAGCAAAGGCGGTCAAGGTGCTACTCACGGGTCTCAGGAACGGCTTCTGGACCTGCTTGGTGAGGATGTGGAACATGTCCACGGTTTCCGTCGCCAGGGCAAGATAGGAGCGTGAGACGCGCTCGTCCTGAGCGAGCTGGGACTGGCGGGCTTGCTGCTGATCCTGGGGAACAGTGGACAGATGCCAGACACATCTCAGTGCTGGTCGTCAGCTCACCAAGCACCGTGCGAGGGAACAACAGTCAGTGAATAACTGGGAAAAAGAGCATCATACAGCCGCCAGACCTGGGGAACCACAGAACAATCCCTAACATACTCGGGGCATCATGGACCAACCCCTACAGGAAACGTTCCAGATTCCTGAGGTTTGCTGCTTTTGCCATCAGACATCTTTAGGACTTTGAGGAAGGTGACCCTGGCACATGATTTAATGTACGTGAGACACAGTTTCCCCATTGATAAAAAGAAGCTGCTGTCAACTCACATGCAGGATGAATTAAGTGAATCTGATGTTGTGCCCGATACAGCCTGGTGCTAACAAAGGACACTCACTGCCCTTAGGAACAGCCTTTACTCAGGCATCGTTATTTCGCAAGCCTGAGATCTGTCACGCTGTGACACTGAGGTCTGTAGGTTTTGCCACGACACCAAGGGCCTGGAGATGGCCACGCTTTCAAATTTGCGTCTTTCCACACAGGTTAGGCTGACAGCCAGCGGCCAGCGTGCCTGCCTCTGGCGCCCTCCTGCTCCTCTGACACAGGCTGGGACATGAGAGAACGAGGTGGATGTGACTCACGTAAAGTAGGGCGGAGCAGAGAAGGCTCTGCGCGGGATAAAACACAGAAACGTCAGAGGTCGGCCTCCTTTACGTTGCAGGAGAGAAAGCAGCTAGAACAGCTGATGGAGCGACACCAGGGCCCCATGGGAAGGCGCCCAGGGGGGGTCCTGCACCAGTGCGGCGTGACCTGCCCGCCGGCCCCCGGACAGGAATGAAAGGCGGAAGGGAGGCTGGAAGAACAGCAAAGTGAGAACCATCTCGAGGTATGTCTGGGTGTTCTGTTCATTCATTAATCATGGGCCAGGCCTCCATTAGGAGATGGAGCACAGAACACAACCAAGAAGGCTCCCTCTTTTATGGAGCTTAGATTCCAGGAAGAAAGACGAGCGATAAACAGACACCCACCCAAATAGATGTCTGATAATTATTAAGAAAAATAAAGCAGGAGAGCAAGGAGGAAGGGTGTGCTGGGGTCAGGGGCGCTATCTTGGAAAAGGTGGTCCAGGAAGGCCTCTCTGAGGAGGTGACATTTAAGAAGATATCTAAAGGAAGTGAGTCAGCCAAAATCCGGGGAAAGCACTCCAGGTAGAGGGCACAGTAGGTGCAAAGGCCCTGTTGGCCACGGGGTGAAGCAAGGGGTGGCTGGGGTAGAGGAGTGAAGCGGAAGAGCAGGGACTGTCAGCAGGCCTTGGGAGAATTCAGGGAGCTGGGCAGGGCTCTGAGTAGAGCAGTGATGAGAAATTGACTGAGGACTTCCCTGGTCATCAAGTGGTCGAAACTCAGCACTTCCAATATAGGGGGCCCAGGTTTGATCCCTAAGATCCCACAGGTCATGAGGCATGGCCACAGAGTGAAAAAAAAAAAAAAGAAGAAGCCAACTGATAGTTTAACACCATCCTTCTGGAGTGGACATGAACAAGGCTGGAGGTGGAGACACCACGGTGGGGGGTGGGGGGAGGGTCTCGCCAGGTAAGATATGGTCATGGCCTGGAGGTAGAGGGAAGAGGTCAGACAATGAATATATTTTGAGATAGAGCCTCCGGGCATTTGCCGAGAGGGCTAGAGGAATCAAAGAAGACACCACAGGGGCTGAGTCAGAGCCATGAGGAGAATGCAGCCGTCCCTCTGAGAGAGGGCAGAGGAGACCGGAGAACCCCACCAAGGACTCGATTTTGGACAAGTCAAGTTTGAAATGCTATGAGTGCTCCGGGCAGAGGCATGTCAACAACTGGTTACTGATGGAGCGACACCAGGGCCCCAGGGGAAGGCGCCCAGGGGGGGTCCTGCACCAGTGCGGCGTGACCTGCCCGCCGGCCCCCGGACAGGAATGAAAGGCGGAAGGGAGGCTGGAAGAACAGCAAAGTGAGAACCATCTCGAGGTATGTCTGGGTGTTCTGTTCATTCATTAATCATGGGCCAGGCCTCCATTAGGAGATGGAGCACAGAACACAACCAAGAAGGCTCCCTCTTTTATGGAGCTTAGATTCCAGGAAGAAAGAGAGCGATAAACAGACACCCACCCAAATAGATGTCTGATAATTATTAAGAAAAATAAAGCAGGAGAGCAAGGAGGAAGGGTGTGCTGGGGTCAGGGGCGCTATCTTGGAAAAGGTGGTCCAGGAAGGCCTCTCTGAGGAGGTGACATTTAAGAAGATATCTAAAGGAAGTGAGTCAGCCAAAATCCGGGGAAAGCACTCCAGGTAGAGGGCACAGTAGGTGCAAAGGCCCTGTTGGCCACGGGGTGAAGCAAGGGGTGGCTGGGGTAGAGGAGTGAAGCGGAAGAGCAGGGACTGTCAGCAGGCCTTGGGAGAATTCAGGGAGCTGGGCAGGGCTCTGAGTAGAGCAGTGATGAGAAATTGACTGAGGACTTCCCTGGTCATCAAGTGGTCGAAACTCAGCACTTCCAATATAGGGGGCCCAGGTTTGATCCCTAAGATCCCACAGGTCATGAGGCATGGCCACAGAGTGAAAAAAAAAAAAAAAGAAGAAGCCAACTGATAGTTTAACACCATCCTTCTGGAGTGGACATGAACAAGGCTGGAGGTGGAGACACCACGGTGGGGGGTGGGGGGAGGGTCTCGCCAGGTAAGATATGGTCATGGCCTGGAGGTAGAGGGAAGAGGTCAGACAATGAATATATTTTGAGATAGAGCCTCCGGGCATTTGCCGAGAGGGCTAGAGGAATCAAAGAAGACACCACAGGGGCTGAGTCAGAGCCATGAGGAGAATGCAGCCGTCCCTCTGAGAGAGGGCAGAGGAGACCGGAGAACCCCACCAAGGACTCGATTTTGGACAAGTCAAGTTTGAAATGCTATGAGTGCTCCGGGCAGAGGCATGTCAACAACTGGTTACATAAGCCTGAACCAGGAGGGAGTGGAGCTGGGGAGGCACATTTTAGTAACTTTAGAATATACTGTTAAAGGTTTGGAACAGATGAGATCGACCTGGAGTTATGTTCAGCTGGGGGCCCCATGTGGGAGGATTTCTGCTTGCCTGAAGATGGGAGGTAGGAGGGACATATCACTGGCAGTAAATGGGCACGAGTCACATGCTAAAGGCCCCGCAGCATCTGGGACAGTCTCTCCCAGCAAAGAATTACTCTTATATCAAAGCTCCAACCAGCACCCTCACACAAACCAGGGAGCAAGCGTGGAAAATGACGAGAAGACGCCCGAGGTCTGCGCACTGGGGAGGAGCAGGCGGAGAGGGGAAGTGACTTCAAAGTCAAGTCGAACGGATTTCTGAAACAGCATTCGTCAGGGATTATTTATGCCCTTTTCCCGTCCATTAACACAGAAAAATCAATAGCCTGTTCTCAGCCGCCTCATAAACAAGCGCTCTTATTGCAAGCACTGGCCCTGGACAGGATAATGTGCTGCAGATCCACACCCCAACATTGACAACGTAAGCTGGGTCGGGACCAGCATCTCACAGCAACACCCAGCGGGCGTCACGGGAGAGGCCACAGAGGGGAGACTTCGCAGCAGCTCCACTGACGGGGAGCCAACCAAGAGCGAGCATTTGGGTAAGATCTCCCTCAAAGGATGGGTAAGATCCGGATACCTAAGAGCAAAAAGTACAGCATTTTGGACAGATGTGTCTCAAAGCAAAGAAAGCCACAGGAGCAGTACAGCCTGAACACGTTCTCCAGGCTGGTCCTGAACTCGGTCCTCACCATCCACTGGCTCTCCTCACAGCTTTCCAGCAAGGCAGGAATTTTCTCTGACTTAAGGGTGAGGAAACAAATGAGGAAGTCAACGTGTGGTCGTGCCACTTCTCAAACCTGGGTCCCCTGGACTCCAAAGCTGGGGCTCTCTCCACCAGAGCTGGCCGGTCTCCCTGGCAGGTTGGGCAAGGGTTGGGGGACGAGTCCAGAGGGCAGAGGAGACCGGAGAACCCCACCAAGGACTCGATTTTGGACAAGTCAAGTTTGAAATGCTATGAGTGCTCCGGGCAGAGGCATGTCAACAACTGGTTACATAAGCCTGAACCAGGAGGGAGTGGAGCTGGGGAGGCACATTTTAGTAACTTTAGAATATACTGTTAAAGGTTTGGAACAGATGAGATCGACCTGGAGTTATGTTCAGCTGGGGGCCCCATGTGGGAGGATTTCTGCTTGCCTGAAGATGGGAGGTAGGAGGGACATATCACTGGCAGTAAATGGGCACGAGTCACATGCTAAAGGCCCCGCAGCATCTGGGACAGTCTCTCCCAGCAAAGAATTACTCTTATATCAAAGCTCCAACCAGCACCCTCACACAAACCAGGGAGCAAGCGTGGAAAATGACGAGAAGACGCCCGAGGTCTGCGCACTGGGGAGGAGCAGGCGGAGAGGGGAAGTGACTTCAAAGTCAAGTCGAACGGATTTCTGAAACAGCATTCGTCAGGGATTATTTATGCCCTTTTCCCGTCCATTAACACAGAAAAATCAATAGCCTGTTCTCAGCCGCCTCATAAACAAGCGCTCTTATTGCAAGCACTGGCCCTGGACAGGATAATGTGCTGCAGATCCACACCCCAACATTGACAACGTAAGCTGGGTCGGGACCAGCATCTCACAGCAACACCCAGCGGGCGTCACGGGAGAGGCCACAGAGGGGAGACTTCGCAGCAGCTCCACTGACGGGGAGCCAACCAAGAGCGAGCATTTGGGTAAGATCTCCCTCAAAGGATGGGTAAGATCCGGATACCTAAGAGCAAAAAGTACAGCATTTTGGACAGATGTGTCTCAAAGCAAAGAAAGCCACAGGAGCAGTACAGCCTGAACACGTTCTCCAGGCTGGTCCTGAACTCGGTCCTCACCATCCACTGGCTCTCCTCACAGCTTTCCAGCAAGGCAGGAATTTTCTCTGACTTAAGGGTGAGGAAACAAATGAGGAAGTCAACGTGTGGTCGTGCCACTTCTCAAACCTGGGTCCCCTGGACTCCAAAGCTGGGGCTCTCTCCACCAGAGCTGGCCGGTCTCCCTGGCAGGTTGGGCAAGGGTTGGGGGACGAGTCCAGATTGGGGCTGACGGACAGCTAAGCTTTGGAGGATGTCTTAGGGTCACCCTGGGGAGCCTCAGGCACGGGCCTGACTCCAGCCTGTGTGAGATGGAGAGCAGCGGAGGAGGGTTTTGGAAGCACCGGACTGAGCTTCAGGTGTGCTTAGAAATGATACGAGAGTGGAGGGTAAGACGAAGTCTCTAGAGAGCAGAAGAACACGACAACCACTGTGTGAGCTCATGGAGACAACCAGAGGGGCTCGAGGAGCGTGTGGGCATGGACACCAGAGGAATCTAGAATTCATGGACTCTGGGTGAGTCCTCCAAAAGCGTGAAGTTTAAGCAGGTTGGCTAGAGTAAGATGCAGAATTCTCACCAAAGCTGTGGGGATATTTGGGATGAAAACCTTCCTTAAGTGTGCTTCAACGCACTGTGTCTGGGGACAGAGGAGTCTGGTGGACTGCAGTCCATGGGGCCACAAAGAGTCAGACGCAACTGACCGACTGGACAATGACCGCAAGACAGTTTTGACTGTACACTTTTAGAACCTCAGTAACATCTTCTTTTAGAGAATGCCACCTCCAGTCAAGAAAAAGCAGTCTTCCCGACTTTCTGGAAAGCAGTTCTGATTTTGAATCTACCAAGACCAGGAACAGAATTAACCAATCAATATATGAAGGAACCAGTAGCGGCCGAGGGCCCAGTAACTGACCAGGGAACCTTCTAAACGGCTGCAATAAATGTCAGGGATAGCAGTAGGCGGTCACTACCACAGCCAGCGCTCCTCCTGGAACCTGGCAAGACAGGCCTCTTCTCTATTTATAACTGAACAGAAAAAAAAGTCAGATCTATTGAAAGGAAAAACATTCTAGCAAAGTCTCCTGGGGTTGTTCACAGAAAATCGTATGAACAAATCAAATTCTTGTCTAGCAGACAGAATTCTAGAAAGTTACTTCCTACTTTCCTAAATCTTCATCAGCACATTCAAACAATAAAAGCTCTTCGCCCTAAAAACCTCTTTACCGTCAAAAAGGCAGAGGAAGTTTCCAGGAAACATTCTGAGAGACTTCTCAGCTCACTGCTCGGCTGAGAGTCAAGTGTCTCAAGGGCTCTCCCTTCCCCCTGCGCTCAGACTTCCTGGAAGCCCACAAGAGGGAGGTAACAAGTCAGATCTAAGCCTTCTAAGGTCTTATTCAGACACAGCCCTGCATTGGGCTCTGCTGGGCACCTGAACCGCATCCTCACCCGGGGAAGCTGGTCCCACTGCTCCTTGTTCTTCATCTCCTCCTGCACTTCGTGGATCCGCTTCAGAGACTCCAGACTTTCATCCAGCAAGAACGTCGTGTCGTTTATCAGCATGTTTATATAGCGGACGAACTGCTTCCCAGAACTAAAAAGGCAATTACACAGGACACAGTCACACGCTTTTACTAGCAGGTCCCAGAGAAAATGGCCTCCACCCACAGTGCCACCCACCCTGTCCAACGGGGCCACCAGCTTCGACGCAACTCATATGCTGTGACTCCTGCATCTCCCTTTAGATGGTGCAGTTCTTTTATATTAGTTGTGACAAGCTCATTCCAGTGATGTGCTGGAGCCACCTTACATGGTTGAGGGCCAATTGCTAACATTCTAGAATCCTGAGAGCAGATTTCCTTGGCAGCTCTAACTGGGCAACAGTGGCAGTATTTACACCCTGGACAAACCAGCAAATGCTGATTTTTCTTCTCCCCTCGAGAGTGGGTTTACCAGCACTCCCCTGGCTTATCCCCTCAATAATTTTAAGCAGAGAAAACACTCTTCCAAACTAGAAAAGAAAATATGCCTAAGCTCAAATACCGACACGTAAGAGAGAAGAGAACTAATGATACTATTGTCCTTTTTTATAAAGAAAAAGACACTGAAGAAAACTGGAAGCTATAATACTGATAAAGTAGGATGTTAATGTTCCTTATAGAAACAGAAGCTTTCAGTCTCTGGAACTCTCCTGCAAATCCTATTATGATGGAGGAACTTGCTGAGGAGCTGAGATGGCTTGGCCCACCTGTTAAGATTCTGGACCTGCCAGATTAGCAGAGGACGGAGGAGCTAAACTTCAGGATCCACTGCTGGGAAATGAGAGGGTGGCTGGGCTTTGCCTGGGGAAGGCAAGTTTCTGTGAACAAAGGCAGAGCTGAGATTTCACACCCACGGGAAGTTCACAATGAACACTCCTCATGAGCACCATGTGGATGGAGCTGGGGGCATGCCTAATCTCCTAAGCTCACCCCAAACTTTTGCTGGAACGTAGCTCTGATGACAAGAGCAGTTTACGGGAATAAAGTATGAACTTAAAGGGTTTACTTGGCGGGAAGCTCTCAGGCAAACAGTTACTCCACCCGTCACACTTTCACTGTTGACGGTCCACAAGTCAGTTCTTTACGTCTGTGTCTCCACTCCTCCACCTTTCTTTTTAAAGTAACTCAGATGGAAGTACAAACATCCTGGTTTAAGTAGTCACTGAAACTTCAGGTTGGCAATGAAAAGTCCTTCATCAAGGTCTAGGGCCTCCCGACAAAGAAAGTCACTTCAAATGACACCTTTAGCCTAGTTGCTTTGGAACCTGAAGTCCTCCTAACATTTCTAACCTTAAAGCTTGATCTTATTATATTCAAAGAGTGCTGGAAGATCCCATTTCAGCCATTCTACAAGTTCTTTTAATGCTGTGAACAAGAAACACCAAAAAACACAACACACCATCTCATAACAGTAACAGATTCTTTCTCCATGTATACTATGCCCAAACTATTTTGACAAATCTAAAATTCTGCAAAGTCGGGCAGGCATAGAGATTTCGATAATCCTGCTCACATTTAGCAGGACCATCTGGAAAACGGAGATGAAGCAGTCAACAAAAACGCAGCTGGGAAAGATTTAAGTGGCTGCTTTCCTGTGATTTGCAAGAAGGCTAGTGGTGACATTAGAGGCCGGATACTCACTTGAACTCCTCCATAAAGGTGCCATGGTGAGCTATGTTTTGCCAAAGGCTTTTAAAAATGGTGCTAATGTGGTAGCGAATGGTGAACTTGTCGTAGAACTCGCTGGTGGCGCCGGTGTGTTCAACATCTGAAGAAAAAAGACAAGGGACTGAAGGATACGGACTTTCTTACCCTTCTAAAAGCAGTTCTTGGTGCTACAGTATCACTAAGTGAAGAATACACATCTGCCGAATCAGAGATGTGACACAAGTTTGTCTCTGTCTCGTGTATGAGGCAGGAAAGAAATTACAAGGTGGCTTTGAAGACAGACATTTCACCGCGAAGGTCTGGCAATGACACAGTAACAAAGGGAACTGGCCTGGGAAAACCGCCGGGCATCACTGGGGTAGCATCACCAATGACAAGAAGCTGAGTTACCTTATCTCCCCAAATTGTGACTAACTTACAGAAACTCCACAGCACTTTTAAGTGAGGTACTCTGAACAGGAGCAAAATTAGGTTAAATGTTAAGAAGGGCTATATACCTACTGAATGGGACTATCACTTTAATGACTTTTTTATAACTGACATTTTAAAATGTGTATCAAAGTAGAGAGAAGCAGAGTAAATCCCTATGAACTCATCATTCATTTACTAGTTACCATGATCCATGGAGCTTGTAAAATGGAACAAAGGTCAAACGTCTATCCAAAAGACAAACAGCTTAAGCATGAGAAGTTCCTGCCTTCGTGACAACTTTTAAAACAAGGGAAAACTGTCTTAAGGAAAAGACTTAAGGAAAGATAAGTAACACTTAAGGAAGGAAAAGACGACACACTACAAACGTGGGTGGGAATAAAAACACAACATGTTCAAAGACTGATCTCCAAGGATATTCATTATAAATTCATAAAGCATTTATATGGAAGAAAATATAAATAATCCAAGTACCTAGGAGAGAACACAAAAAGATATTTGTGATATAAATCAGTCTGTCAATGCAGCACATGCAGGTTCAATCCCTGGGTAGGGAAGATCCCTTGGAGAAGGGAATGGCAAATCATTCCAGTATTCTTGCCAGGAAAATGTCATTGCTGTAGTCCATGGAGCACGCAGGCACAACTGAAAACCACAGGCTACCAAAGAAACTATACAGTTTGGGTTCAATCATATTAAAAAATACACACACTCACACACGTGAGATACAAACTCACTGGAAAGACACAGAGCAAAATGTTAGCAAAGATAATCTCTGAGTGCTGACATTATCAACAAGTGCTATTTTCTTTTCTCCGTTTTCTATATTTTCCAAAGAACACTTCATGGGGACTTAAGAAAAAAGTTATTTAAAGATAAAAGGAAGAGGATAGTACCTCTGGTACGAAGATCTAAAAGTACCTTTCTTTAAGCTGAACTAAGCATCATTTTATTAACTGTATAAAAGTGTGAACTGAAGTGTGGAAGCGTGGAGAGCTGACTTAACAAAGTCTAGGGGAGAGAGACACTGGGGGCTGACCCAGAGCTTCATCTGTGCTCTAAATGGCCCAGAATACCTGTCCTCTACCCTGAACAGAGCAGAGACTTAAGTAAAGACCGTGAACGTACTATTAGTATTCATACATCTCTCGCAAAATTAAAGAAAAATCATTCCTAATGTTCTTTCAAAACAGCATCGGTCCAAGATCTAATTCCCAAGTTCTAGTTCTTTCTCCCCAAACTATAATAAACTTTTTATTTTGTATTGTTGTTCAGTAGCAAAATCGTGTCCACCTCTTTGCAAACCCCATGGACTGCAGTACGCCAGGCTCCCTTGTCCTTCACTCTCTCCTAGTTTGCTCAAACTCATGTCCATAGAGTTGGCGATGCTATCTAACCACCTCATCCTCTGTCACTCCCTTCTATTGCCCTCAATCTTATACAGCCTCAGGGGCTTTTCCAATGAGTCAGTTCTTCACATCAGGTGGCCAAAGTATTGCAGTATAACCAATTGTCAGTGTTGTGATAATTTTACATGGACAGCAAAGGGGCTCATCCCATCATATAGATGTATCTATTCTCCCTCAAACTATCCTCCCATCCAGGCTGCCACATAACATTGAGTAGAGCTCCCTGTGCTATACAGAAGATCTTGCTGGTTATTGATTTTAAAGATCTTTTATTTTATTTTATTTTGGGGGCAGGTTGGGGAGGGAGGGAGGTGGGCCAGCCACTTCTATTGGTCTTTCATTTATCTATTTTACTAAAATACAAGTTTGGGTTCAATCATATTAAACAATACACACACTCACACACGTGAGATACAAACTCACTGGAAAGACACAGAGCAAAATGTTAGCAAAGATAATCTCTGAGTGCTGACATTATCAACAAGTGCTATTTTCTTTTCTCCGTTTTCTATATTTTCCAAAGAACACTTCATGGGGACTTAAGAAAAAAGTTATTTAAAGATAAAAGGAAGAGGATAGTACCTCTGGTACGAAGATCTAAAAGTACCTTTCTTTAAGCTGAACTAAGCATCATTTTATTAACTGTATAAAAGTGTGAACTGAAGTGTGGAAGCGTGGAGAGCTGACTTAACAAAGTCTAGGGGAGAGAGACACTGGGGGCTGACCCAGAGCTTCATCTGTGCTCTAAATGGCCCAGAATACCTGTCCTCTACCCTGAACAGAGCAGAGACTTAAGTAAAGACCGTGAACGTACTATTAGTATTCATACATCTCTCGCAAAATTAAAGAAAAATCATTCCTAATGTTCTTTCAAAACAGCATCGGTCCAAGATCTAATTCCCAAGTTCTAGTTCTTTCTCCCCAAACTATAATAAACTTTTTATTTTGTATTGTTGTTCAGTAGCAAAATCGTGTCCACCTCTTTGCAAACCCCATGGACTGCAGTACGCCAGGCTCCCTTGTCCTTCACTCTCTCCTAGTTTGCTCAAACTCATGTCCATAGAGTTGGCGATGCTATCTAACCACCTCATCCTCTGTCACTCCCTTCTATTGCCCTCAATCTTATACAGCCTCAGGGGCTTTTCCAATGAGTCAGTTCTTCACATCAGGTGGCCAAAGTATTGCAGTATAACCAATTGTCAGTGTTGTGATAATTTTACATGGACAGCAAAGGGGCTCATCCCATCATATAGATGTATCTATTCTCCCTCAAACTATCCTCCCATCCAGGCTGCCACATAACATTGAGTAGAGCTCCCTGTGCTATACAGAAGATCTTGCTGGTTATTGATTTTAAAGATCTTTTATTTTATTTTATTTTGGGGGGGGGGCAGGTTGGGGAGGGAGGGAGGTGGGCGGGCCAGCCACTTCTATTGGTCTTTCATTTATCTATTTTCATCCATCTTTTGTTCTTTGGCCCGCGTGGGCCTCCCATCGCAGCGGCCTCTGTTGTCGCAGAGCACCCGTCTAGGCGGACGCGCCCCAGAGCTCCGGCTCGGTAATTGAACACATGGTTCCAGTCGCTCCGCGGCACGTGGGATCTTCCCCGGCCAGGGATTGAACCGGCACCCCTTGCACTGCAAGGCGGTGTCCTTACCCACTGGACCACCAGGGAAGCCCGGTTATTGATTTTAAATATAGCAGTGTGTACCTGTTCATCCGTAACTCCCTAACTATCCCTTCCCCTCGCCTTCCTCCCACTCTGGCAACCACAAGTTCATTCTCTAAAGTCTGAGACTGCTTCTGTTTAGTAAGTTCATTTGTATCATTTCTTTTCAGACTGCACATATAAGGGATATCATATGAGATTTCTCCTTCTCTGTCTGTCCCAAGTCCTAGTTCTAGGAGGCCTGCAGTGAACTAGATCGATGCTTCCTGCTCACCAGTCTTCTTGATTCACTAAGCTGCCCGAGGTTTCAGGGCCTTTCCACCTGCTGTCCTCAGTGCCTGCCACACTGTGACCAAGATCTTCTCAGGGCTCCCTCTTTGGTCTTGTTTTCAGCATTACTCCAAAGTCATCTCCCTGGAGACCTCTTCTGACTGTACTTCATAAAAGTAACACCAGGCTGGGAAAACTTTCCTAGTGGTCCAGTGGTTAACTCTGCTTCCATTGCAGAGGACACGGGTTCAAGCCCTGGTCAGGAGTAAGATTCCACATGCCAAGTGGTGCTGGAAAACTATGTCTAACCACTCATCCTCTGTCACTCCCTTCTATTGCCCTCAATCTTATACAGCCTCAGGGGCTTTTCCAATGAGTCAGTTCTTCACATCAGGTGGCCAAAGTATTGCAGTATAACCAATTGTCAGTGTTGTGATAATTTTACATGGACAGCAAAGGGGCTCATCCCATCATATAGATGTATCTATTCTCCCTCAAACTATCCTCCCATCCAGGCTGCCACATAACATTGAGTAGAGCTCCCTGTGCTATACAGAAGATCTTGCTGGTTATTGATTTTAAAGATCTTTTATTTTATTTTATTTTGGGGGCAGGTTGGGGAGGGAGGGAGGTGGGCGGGCCAGCCACTTCTATTGGTCTTTCATTTATCTATTTTCATCCATCTTTTGTTCTTTGGCCCGCGTGGGCCTCCCATCGCAGCGGCCTCTGTTGTCGCAGAGCACCCGTCTAGGCGGACGCGCCCCAGAGCTCCGGCTCGGTAATTGAACACATGGTTCCAGTCGCTCCGCGGCACGTGGGATCTTCCCCGGCCAGGGATTGAACCGGCACCCCTTGCACTGCAAGGCGGTGTCCTTACCCACTGGACCACCAGGGAAGCCCGGTTATTGATTTTAAATATAGCAGTGTGTACCTGTTCATCCGTAACTCCCTAACTATCCCTTCCCCTCGCCTTCCTCCCACTCTGGCAACCACAAGTTCATTCTCTAAAGTCTGAGACTGCTTCTGTTTAGTAAGTTCATTTGTATCATTTCTTTTCAGACTGCACATATAAGGGATATCATATGAGATTTCTCCTTCTCTGTCTGTCCCAAGTCCTAGTTCTAGGAGGCCTGCAGTGAACTAGATCGATGCTTCCTGCTCACCAGTCTTCTTGATTCACTAAGCTGCCCGAGGTTTCAGGGCCTTTCCACCTGCTGTCCTCAGTGCCTGCCACACTGTGACCAAGATCTTCTCAGGGCTCCCTCTTTGGTCTTGTTTTCAGCATTACTCCAAAGTCATCTCCCTGGAGACCTCTTCTGACTGTACTTCATAAAAGTAACACCAGGCTGGGAAAACTTTCCTAGTGGTCCAGTGGTTAACTCTGCTTCCATTGCAGAGGACACGGGTTCAAGCCCTGGTCAGGGGAGTAAGATTCCACATGCCAAGTGGTGCATGTCAAGAGAAAAAAAAAAAAGTAGCACCAGGCCCTCCTCTGACACTTATTCTCTGTAAAGATCTATTTACTGGTTCCACATCAGTCTTCACGCCAGGAGGCCTGAAAGGCAGTGGCAGGGGTTCTGGCATCCTCACCACTAGGCAACACCAGTGCTGGCATGCAGCAGAGGCTCCATGCGTATCTGCTGAATTAGTGATCAAGTCTACTTGGGCTAACGCTGTCTTTGCTGACTCAGATCAGCTTGGGGAAAGGAACAGTCTTGAAGTTAAGATGTGGTTATCAGCGTTCTTCTTGGTTCTGAGTAGATACATTTTGAATACTGGTCCTCCAGGTGCTGACTGCTGCTGTACAAATAAAAGACTCTTATTTTGAAACCTGGGCTTCTCTGGTGGCTCAGTTGTTGAGAATCCGCCTGCCATGCAAGAGATGCAGGAGAAGCAAGTTCAAGACCTGGGTGGGGAAGATACCTTGGAGTGAGAAATGGCAGTTCACTCCAGTGTTGTTGCCTAGAAAATCCCACGGCAGAGGAGCCTGCCAGGCTCTAGAGTTCATGGGTGGCAAAGAGGCAGGCACAACTGAGCACACATGCACACATTCTGAAGCTCAGTTTTATTTTTGGAACAAACACTTGTTCTTAAGCGCTGTCTAAGCCAGACCCTTTCCAGGGTGTAAAAGGGGAGCGTGTTTCAGAGCTCAGGCTCTAATTCACGTCTGAGAGTCGGCTGTGCTCAGGAGCCAGGACCTAGACCGGCAGGACTTATCGTGGATCTGCCCAACACGTCCAGGGTGTCTGTGATGCCCGCTGTGGGGCTTCCTTGGCGCCGGGCCTGCGAGCCCAAGCAGCACCTGTTCTCAGTGCCTGCCACACTGTGACCAAGATCTTCTCAGGGCTCCCTCTTTGGTCTTGTTTTCAGCATTACTCCAAAGTCATCTCCCTGGAGACCTCTTCTGACTGTACTTCATAAAAGTAACACCAGGCTGGGAAAACTTTCCTAGTGGTCCAGTGGTTAACTCTGCTTCCATTGCAGAGGACACGGGTTCAAGCCCTGGTCAGGGGAGTAAGATTCCACATGCCAAGTGGTGCATGTCAAGAGAAAAAAAAAAAAGTAGCACCAGGCCCTCCTCTGACACTTATTCTCTGTAAAGATCTATTTACTGGTTCCACATCAGTCTTCACGCCAGGAGGCCTGAAAGGCAGTGGCAGGGGTTCTGGCATCCTCACCACTAGGCAACACCAGTGCTGGCATGCAGCAGAGGCTCCATGCGTATCTGCTGAATTAGTGATCAAGTCTACTTGGGCTAACGCTGTCTTTGCTGACTCAGATCAGCTTGGGGAAAGGAACAGTCTTGAAGTTAAGATGTGGTTATCAGCGTTCTTCTTGGTTCTGAGTAGATACATTTTGAATACTGGTCCTCCAGGTGCTGACTGCTGCTGTACAAATAAAAGACTCTTATTTTGAAACCTGGGCTTCTCTGGTGGCTCAGTTGTTGAGAATCCGCCTGCCATGCAAGAGATGCAGGAGAAGCAAGTTCAAGACCTGGGTGGGGAAGATACCTTGGAGTGAGAAATGGCAGTTCACTCCAGTGTTGTTGCCTAGAAAATCCCACGGCAGAGGAGCCTGCCAGGCTCTAGAGTTCATGGGTGGCAAAGAGGCAGGCACAACTGAGCACACATGCACACATTCTGAAGCTCAGTTTTATTTTTGGAACAAACACTTGTTCTTAAGCGCTGTCTAAGCCAGACCCTTTCCAGGGTGTAAAAGGGGAGCGTGTTTCAGAGCTCAGGCTCTAATTCACGTCTGAGAGTCGGCTGTGCTCAGGAGCCAGGACCTAGACCGGCAGGACTTATCGTGGATCTGCCCAACACGTCCAGGGTGTCTGTGATGCCCGCTGTGGGGCTTCCTTGGCGCCGGGCCTGCGAGAGCCCAAGCAGCACCTGTGCTAATGCCCAACTGCTGAGGTCGCGGCCACTCACGGACTATTGACCTTTCGCGAGCTTCTCCACCCTTCTAAGCTTCAGTTTCCTCATTTGTAAAATGGAGATATTTATAGTGCCCATCCTGCAGGGCGGCTGTGGGGATTAAGTGGAAGGATTAGTAAATATTCAATCAGCAGCAGCTATTATTAGCATGGATCTCATCTTCCCATGATTACAGAGGTGGGCCAGGGCCAGAGGGCACGCCGCTTGGTGGCCAGGGGAACCACCCACATGCTCCTGGAATCTTCCTAGTGACCCCACCCTGGGCCTCACAGCCAAGAGCCCCAGTCCTATCCTTTATCCCAAAGCCAATGTGACAATCCCAGGGCACTGAGTACAGAATACACTTTTTTTTGTTGTTTTGTAACACTAACAACACAAGTTTATTGTAGAAAAATTAAGACATTCAATAATTAAAAAAAAGAAAAAACTATCCACAATTCTACTATTCAAGAATAAACAACTCACTATTAACATTTTGGCATGTATTCTCCCATACCTCTTTTTGGGGGTAGGGGGCGGGGTGAGGAGGGAGGGGAGCAAGCGGGCCACTTCTATTGGTCTTTCATTTATCTATTTTCATCCATCGTTGTTCTTTGGCCCGTATGGGCCTCCCATTGCGGTGGCCTCTGTTTGTTGCAGAGCACCAGCTCTGGGCGCATGCACTCCAGAGCTCCGGCGCGGTAATTGCACACATCCATCCAGCCACTCTGCGGCACGTGGTATCTTCCCAGGCCAGGGACCAAACTGGCATCCCTTGTACTGCAAGGCAGTGTCCTTATCCACTGGACCACCAGGGAAGCCCTCCCATACCTTTTTTTCTCCAATATATATCTGTGTATCAAAAGGTGGTCATAGCTGACAAACTAATCCATTAATGGCACTTTCTTGATTTTTTATTACTTAACCCCTTAATGTAACTAACACTATTTTCATGGCTCATACGGACATACTGTATGGATAAACTGACCTACAACTGTAATTAATTGACCTACCAAGAATTTTCCCAGGACTGTGGGGGGCTTCCTTGGCGCCGGGCCTGCGAGCCCAAGCAGCACCTGTGCTAATGCCCAACTGCTGAGGTCGCGGCCACTCACGGACTATTGACCTTTCGCGAGCTTCTCCACCCTTCTAAGCTTCAGTTTCCTCATTTGTAAAATGGAGATATTTATAGTGCCCATCCTGCAGGGCGGCTGTGGGGATTAAGTGGAAGGATTAGTAAATATTCAATCAGCAGCAGCTATTATTAGCATGGATCTCATCTTCCCATGATTACAGAGGTGGGCCAGGGCCAGAGGGCACGCCGCTTGGTGGCCAGGGGAACCACCCACATGCTCCTGGAATCTTCCTAGTGACCCCACCCTGGGCCTCACAGCCAAGAGCCCCAGTCCTATCCTTTATCCCAAAGCCAATGTGACAATCCCAGGGCACTGAGTACAGAATACACTTTTTTTTGTTGTTTTGTAACACTAACAACACAAGTTTATTGTAGAAAAATTAAGACATTCAATAATTAAAAAAAAGAAAAAACTATCCACAATTCTACTATTCAAGAATAAACAACTCACTATTAACATTTTGGCATGTATTCTCCCATACCTCTTTTTGGGGGTAGGGGGCGGGGTGAGGAAGGAGGGAAGCAAGCGGGCCACTTCTATTGGTCTTTCATTTATCTATTTTCATCCATCGTTGTTCTTTGGCCCGTATGGGCCTCCCATTGCGGTGGCCTCTGTTTGTTGCAGAGCACCAGCTCTGGGCGCATGCACTCCAGAGCTCCGGCGCGGTAATTGCACACATCCATCCAGCCACTCTGCGGCACGTGGTATCTTCCCAGGCCAGGGACCAAACTGGCATCCCTTGTACTGCAAGGCAGTGTCCTTATCCACTGGACCACCAGGGAAGCCCTCCCATACCTTTTTTTCTCCAATATATATCTGTGTATCAAAAGGTGGTCATAGCTGACAAACTAATCCATTAATGGCACTTTCTTGATTTTTTATTACTTAACCCCTTAATGTAACTAACACTATTTTTCATGGCTCATACGGACATACTGTATGGATAAACTGACCTACAACTGTAATTAATTGACCTACAATTGGCAAGAATTTAATTATTTTTAATATTTTCACTATTTGCTGCTGTTGTTAATTGTTTAGTCACTAAGTCCTGTCCAACTCTTTGTGACCCCATGGACTGCATGACGCTAGGCTCTCCTGCACCATCTCCTGGAACTGCTCAGATCCACGTCCACTGGGTCAGTGATGCTACCTAACCATTTCATTCTCTGCCACCCCCTTCTCCTTTTGCCTTCAATTTTTCCCAGCATCAGGGCTTTTTCCAGTGAGTCAGTTCTTTGCATGAGGTGGCCAAAGTATTAGAGCTTCAGCTTCTGCATCAGTCCTTCCAACGAGTATTCAGGGTTGACCTCCTTTAGGAAATCATCTGAGTGACTAGATTCCAATAACTCCAGCTTTTCTCCTTGGTTTCCCAGCCACAGGGACCGAGGATGGCTGCCTCCTACATGGTCAATCTTTTACTCCAATGTTCCTTATTATTATTATTGTTTCTTCAATGGGCCCCACACCATGTGGAATCTTAGTTCCCCAACCAGGGATTGAACCTATGCTGCCTACAGTGAAAGCATAGAATCTTTACCACTGGACCTCCAGGGAGATCCCCATGTCGGGGTGTGGATGGCCAGTATGCCTTCCAGAAAGGCTTTACCAACCTACATTCTCAGAGTTCACAGCACTACTTCTGCACACATGGGAGATGAAATGGGATTTTGCAGGTTATTTGATTTTCCTAAAGCCATATTAACACTGGGTATTCCCATCTAAAAAATAAATCTGATAGGTAAAAAGAGGTATCTCATCATTTTCAAAAGAACTTTAGGACTACCTTCAATTCAGTGGAGCCCGAAAGGTGCAAGGTACCATACGAGGTCCTGTCCTATACATAGTGTGGCACCACTTGTACCCGAATGGCCTGTGGTCCTCTCCTGCCAGGACTAAGAGGTGAGAGGAGGACAGGAAAGCCAAGCAAGGGTCTTTTACCCAGGAGTGCTCTCTGCCATTGCCAAGGTGGGCATGTTAACAAAACTTCAAGGTGCTTGTGGACTTATTTAGGTTTAAGAGGATACAGGTAAATTAAAGAAGGAAAGAAACTCCCAGTAGATGACACAAGGTAATAGTAATGAAGAAGAAGGAGATGGACACTCTCTTGAACCCCAGAAGCAGTGAGAAAGATATTGGCACCATCTCAAATTGACCAGGGGCAGGTCTGAGTCGACAGGGAAGGGATGACTGTCACTGAATACAAAGAAACCCTCACACCGCTGCTGCCTCTGTGAATAGCAGGGGACAGCTCCGGGAGGCTGGAGCTTCTTCCAAGAGCAAAGCGAGTACATTCTGCTAAATGAGTGCTCAGAGCACGCCACGTTCAACAGAAGATAAGAAGATAGACAATACACTTCCTTTCCCGAGAAATCTATAAACTGGAGGGAAACTGTTCCACCAGTACAATTGTAGGCCTTTGTGCCAGAGAAGAGGTGAATGGGTCCCACAGGTATGTGTCTTTATGAAAATGCACCTGCAGTTCAAAAGCCAAATTAAAAACGACAATTTAGAATATAATTCAACCAGGAGAGGGAGACCTCCTCACACAATGTCAGATATGTTCTCAGTCGTATTCACCAGTGTCGCCCAGAACCTAGACCAGTGCCTGGCAAACAGCAGACATTTGATAAATGTATAGAATTCGTGAGTGAGTGAAGGCTCTCAGAGATCCTAACTCCATTGGTTTGGCCAGGGGGTGGTCAAAGAATGCTTATTCTTATCCCAAGATTAAGCATTTTTAACAAGCTCCCTGTTTCACCCAGTTTGGAAACTCTGTGTTTGCAAAACTCATGTTGTAAGAGACTAAAATGAATAGGGTAGGGCTTCCCTGCTGGTACAGTGGTTAGGAATTTGTCCAGCAACGCAGGGCACATGGGTTTGAAACTACTGGAGCCCATGCACCCTAGCCCCTCTGCAAAAGAGAAGCCACTGTAATAAGAAGCCGAGTACCGCAATAAAGAGTAGTCCCCACTCGACGCAACTAGAGAAAACCTGTGGGCAGCAACGAAGACCTGGTGTAGTTAAATATAAATAGTAAATAAACAGGCTGTTAAAAAATCCTTAAAAAAAAAAAAAGAAACAGGTAATTTCAGATAAAACATCAGTTTGGTCTCAGTGTAGCCCCTCTGCCTTTTAATGGATCCCACTGAATCATCTGGGACTCGTAAGTATTAAGAGAGTGATCAACGTAACGTGTCCAAAATTCAAGGGAGAAAATAACCAACAGTTTTTGCTCTGCTGGCAGTGGAATAGTGGGCGCCACTTTTATGTGGACGTCAGGAGAGGAGGTAGCAGGCTTAATCTTTAAAAAAAAAAAAAAAAATTTTTAAAATTTGGCTTAGTTGTGGCATGTTGGTATCTAATTCCCTGAACAGGAATCAGACCCGGGTCCCCTGCTTTGGGAGCACCGTCCTCACCACTCCCCACCAGCGGAGTCCCCGAAGCAGCAGGTTCTGAACAACGTCATCTGCTGCTTTAGAAGCCTCTGCCCACCTGCACGCACCAGGAACCTACCTGTATAAAACTTCATCAGGGAAGGGACCAACAACTTCGTGGAGAGGGGGTGATTCTCGATCATTTCAAAAAACTTCTGGGTCCGTGGCTGCACAGCAGGGTTGGTCATGAACATGACCTCTACCAGTTTGGCCACCAGATACGGGTTTCGGATGTAATTCTGGTTACACAGCATGACGACGAGGAAGGTCACGACATCCTGAGTGCAGGGCTCATAAAGCACCTGAGGAGAGTACCTGAGGAGAGGCAGAGGACGGCGGTGAGGCTCCAAGGAGCCCGATGTAGGTGGATGCTGGGGGGCGGCAGGCGAGGAAAAGCACGAGCAGGTCTGGGAGCCGAGTCGCAGAGCTCCCTTCAGCTTGCTGAGTTGAAGGTGACTATTCACATTACAACTGGGCAGATTTAAAAACCCGCTGCATCTGTTGGCCGCAGCATGTTTTATTAACTTATGTCTTAGGAAATGAGCTGAGGCAATGATTAGGTCATAGGGTAAATTTTTACAAGAGATCGTCACGACTAAAAAGACTTTAAAAAATATTCTGATGGAGTTTTCTGGAGTTTTCTTTTTTTTTTTTTCAAATACTGTTTATAAACTCAACCCATTTCATTAAAACTTGCTCTAATTTTACAATTGAGAAAAATAATGGTACAAAATATAGATGTGAGTATTTCTGGCTTTTGAACGTTCACTTAGATTATTTATAAACCGTTTTCTCCTTCTGTTTCTCAGAAACACGTACTCAGTTATTAAAAATTCAACTCAATTTTCAGAGTGCATTATTACCAGCATTGTTCATCCTGCTTCTGTCTTGAGATATTATTGGAACTGGCTCGGTGCCACAGCCAGATTTATTTTTCCAGTCTCTGGGCAGCATTTGTTTAAAGCCGTGGCATCAAATGGAGGTGCATCATACAACGTGTACATTAAATATAAAAACACGTCAGAAATATGAAATACGTGAATGGGACTTACTGTACAATAAAAAATAAAAATTCAGCAACGTCTTCTACATAAAACTCAGGCAATGCTGCAAATACCTTGGGGACATCTGAATTTAAAGGCAGCGTTACACTGTCAAAGAGAGAAAAATACAGGTTACCAAGTGAAACCAGGACCCGTCAAACTACAAGGAATAGAACACTGCCCTTACAAGTTAGTGTTTCATTCGGAGAAAGCTCTCATTCTGTAACGCAACTATGTCAACAGTGCACAAGCAAAGAAACCTCAACCAGGAATGAACAGAGAATCATGAAGACAGGGAGGTGCTAGGGTGGACATGAATGTTGTCCTTTTTCTAGATTTCCTGTTAAGGTTAATGCAATAAATAAAATGTGAAGGGAATAAAAGGATCATGTTTGGTCATTTTATGGAACTCAAACTAATTTGAAATAACACAGCTACACATGTACTTTTTTTTTTTTTTTGCCTTTCAATGTTTGACTTTCATCTTCAATGCTGCACATAACTGCTTTTGAATTTAGAGACAAAATGCAACTTCTGATGCTCTGGAAGGCATCTGTCTTAAATTTTTATTCCTTGCATGAATGATTGTAATCAAAACCATAATCTTTAACTACAAGAAGTTTTTCGTCACGACTAAAAAGACTTTAAAAAATATTCTGATGGAGTTTTCTGGAGTTTTCTTTTTTTTTTTTTCAAATACTGTTTATAAACTCAACCCATTTCATTAAAACTTGCTCTAATTTTACAATTGAGAAAAATAATGGTACAAAATATAGATGTGAGTATTTCTGGCTTTTGAACGTTCACTTAGATTATTTATAAACCGTTTTCTCCTTCTGTTTCTCAGAAACACGTACTCAGTTATTAAAAATTCAACTCAATTTTCAGAGTGCATTATTACCAGCATTGTTCATCCTGCTTCTGTCTTGAGATATTATTGGAACTGGCTCGGTGCCACAGCCAGATTTATTTTTCCAGTCTCTGGGCAGCATTTGTTTAAAGCCGTGGCATCAAATGGAGGTGCATCATACAACGTGTACATTAAATATAAAAACACGTCAGAAATATGAAATACGTGAATGGGACTTACTGTACAATAAAAAATAAAAATTCAGCAACGTCTTCTACATAAAACTCAGGCAATGCTGCAAATACCTTGGGGACATCTGAATTTAAAGGCAGCGTTACACTGTCAAAGAGAGAAAAATACAGGTTACCAAGTGAAACCAGGACCCGTCAAACTACAAGGAATAGAACACTGCCCTTACAAGTTAGTGTTTCATTCGGAGAAAGCTCTCATTCTGTAACGCAACTATGTCAACAGTGCACAAGCAAAGAAACCTCAACCAGGAATGAACAGAGAATCATGAAGACAGGGAGGTGCTAGGGTGGACATGAATGTTGTCCTTTTTCTAGATTTCCTGTTAAGGTTAATGCAATAAATAAAATGTGAAGGGAATAAAAGGATCATGTTTGGTCATTTTATGGAACTCAAACTAATTTGAAATAACACAGCTACACATGTACTTTTTTTTTTTTTTTGCCTTTCAATGTTTGACTTTCATCTTCAATGCTGCACATAACTGCTTTTGAATTTAGAGACAAAATGCAACTTCTGATGCTCTGGAAGGCATCTGTCTTAAATATTTTTCTTTCTCTTCCACAATTCCTTGCATGAATGATTGTAATCAAAACCATAATCTTTAACTACACAGATTTTGGAGCTTTCTGGTTGGCTCAGTGGTAAAGAATCCATCTGCCAATTCAGGAGACCTGGGTTTGATCCTTGGGTCGGGAAGGTACCCTAGAGAAGGCAACGGCAACCTTCTCCAGTATTCTTGCCTAAGAAATCTCATGGACAGAGAAGCCTGGTGGGCTGCAGCCCATGGGGTCACAAAAGAGTCAGATATAACTTAGCACTAAACAACAATGAATATAGACTTCGAGGGTTGGCAGAACTACTTAAGAATTCCAGTTCTTACCATTTGGGACATTTAAACAATTTACTTTAAATACAATTTTCCACTCCTGCAGAGGACTTGGGGAAACCTCACCAACATGGGAGATGGGGAGATGTCATAATAACTATAATAACAAATAAAGCAAAAATGGCTGTCTGGGGGAAGTTGTCCAGGCGATAAGAAAGAAATCCACGATGTTCTCAGCTCATTCCCCAAACAGACTAGTGATCCGCCTGGACCCAGTGCTCAGGGGGACCTAATACACTGTTAACCCCAGCTTTTAGCTTCCGATTCATAGATTTCTTCTTCTATTAAGAAAGTATTTTATAGCCATTTTTTAAAAAGCACTCTGTCAAAATAAGCGTAAGAGGTGTTGACAATCCTTCATTACTGTAACGAGTTTCAGAGAAAACAGTGATGACTACGTTCATAGTCCCTCTAAGTGCAATCTGGAAATGAATTCCTGATGACGTTATGATCCCAGGGCCTGGCTCTGGAGAACAGTAAGACAGCACAGCCTGGACAAGAGGAGATGGGTGAGGACGGAGCACACTCACTCGGGGTAGGCGGGGTCCAGGATGCGGAGCAGCAGCTGAATGAGGAGGCCGTAGAAGTTCAGACACCTTCTCAGGAAGCTCTCATCCAGTAAGCCGGCGTCAGCACAGGCCTTGCATCGTACCAGTTTCTGTGGAAGCAGGTATGTCCCCATCCACAGATTAGCTGGTGGCTAATGGGCCCGGAGGTGGGAAATCTAGACTCTAAGGCAGCAGTCCCCAACCTTTTGGGGACCAGGGACTGGTTTCCTGGAAGACAATTTTTCCACAGAGTGGGGTGGGGGTGGTTTTGCGATGATTCTAGTGCGTTGTATGTACTATGTGCTTTACTTCTATTATCATTACATCAGCGCCACCTCAGATGATCAGACACTGCGTCTTGGATGTTGGAACCCCTACTCTAGGGCTTTGCAAGCTTCTGCCCTAACTGGCTCTAAGATGCTGTCCCTGTCTCAAGAGCTTTTTTTCTGTTTTAAGAAAAGAAGTGCCATGCAAGCCCCTAGGCACAGTCAGCACTAAAGATGGTAGGTCATCACTGTCATATTCAAATAACTTGACAGGGGAGGCCCTTTGGAAGTCAGGGGTAGTTAGAGAAGGAGTTAGGCACATCTCCATCTCGTGTCCAGGCTGGCACTGAGGAGCTCCCCTTGGGCAAAAGGCTCCTCCTGTCAAGGGTGGAACACCTGCCTCAGAGGGTGTGAGTTTAAACACCCACCTGCACGCAGATTATATAGATTATATAGAAAGGTAAACAGCTTCCAGACTTCTTGAAACATCTCTCTGGAGTGCTGAAAGGGTCGATAGACCCCAGAAAAGAGCCCCTGGCTTACTCTGCATCTCAAAGAGTCCTACTGTATTAGTAAATAAAATTAACGCTTTTAATTTGAACTAGAAATCTAAGATAAACATTTCTACCTGTCATCCTACTTTTTAACAGAAAATGCAGCCACCTTAACATTCAGATTTGTAATCCGAACATAAGAACAGTGAAAGTGAGTGTCAGTCATTCAGTCATGTCTGATTCTGTGATCCCAAGAACTGCAGCCCGCCAGTCTCCTCTATCCAAAGACTCCTCCAGGCAAGAATACTGAAGAAGGTTGCCATTCCCTTCTCCAGGAGTGAGCACAAAGAGCCTGGCGTGCCAGGCATGGGATGTGGGTGACGTGCCTGCAGCACCCACAAAGCGAGGAAGTGGGGAGTTGATCACCAGGGGCTGACTGACCACCCTGCCCACGGGGAGGGAGGCTGGCCGCCCATCCTCCACAAACAAGGGGCACAGGGCACCGCCCCAGAGGAACGAGGGCATCCCCCGTTGCTATTCCCACCCCAGCATCTGGGGAGCAAGGTCGAGGACACGGGCCCGTCACGTCGGGGCTGGCCGACGCACTCTCGTATTTGCCTGCACGGAGGACAGGTGGCCAGGGCATGGCCTGTGATGGACTTCACCTGGCTGCAGTACTGGGGAGTTGGGACCGGGTGTCCTCCTGGGCTCAGCGCAGGGCTCACCGCGGCACAGAGCAGACATGTGACCCCAACTTGTTGGACACCTGGCAGGCCCAGGGGTACCCTTCCCCAAAATCTCAACATAAAGGCAAGAAAAATGCACACACTGCTAACTGTGCTTCCCCTAGACAACCTGAGCGAGTGGTTTGTTTTTAGCTACATTTATAAGCAGAAGTCTTCTTATTTACAGTTAGGTTCTGTATGATCGATCATTTTCAACTAAAGAATGATGACGGACAAAGCAAAGAGAGCCTTCCACTACTACAAACCCACCTTGTCAAACACGAAAATGCATGGCTGGACACACTGGAGTGTGCATGGTTCACGTTGTAGGGGGGATGGAGTTAGTACAGGGGAGAGGATCTTGCACAAGGTAGGGAAAGGGAGGTGATATTCAACTGAGGATGACAAAATCCATTAAGAATTTGTATCATCATTGGCATAAGCATACGCATTTTCTGTCCTGAGATTTAAATACTCATAGCAACAACCAACAAGTGTTTAAATGTGCCATTTTTTCTTGGGGGAAAAGAAGAATGAAGGAAAATGAGGACATTAAACTGTTCACTCAAGGGGCACATTCTGGTGGGGAAATTCCTATTATAAAGTTGCTCTACAATTATCCCCATTAACTCAACAGACCTTCAGCTGCGTTTTGCAGCGTTTCAGCATTTCACGGTGTCTAGTTGCCAGTGGGGAGTCCTTCCATTGGCTTTCATTGTTTTTCAGATCTTCCACAGTTCTGAAATGAAAGACTAACAGTCAAACAAAAGAAGACACACAGAACCACTGTCTGTCTAACCCATTCATTTTCATCCTTTCACGAGCTCTGACACACTTCCCCTTGGCGCCCATCCCAACCATGTGAGCATCACCAAAACCAGGGTCTAGGAATGTTTAAACTGGCAGCATTTTGCTTTCTTACTGGTTCCCAACATAATGATGTCTTAAAGTGGATGGCATTTTAGATTTGATGTAATATACTACTCATTACATTTAGAAGGAAATATTATTTGTTTTTCTGGGAGGGAGATGGAAGTCTCAGGAAAGTTCAAGGTTACTATTCCTACGTAACTACCCAAAGGCAACTTGACTAAGACTATTCTCCCCTCTGAGATTATGCTTGAGACTTGTTCCTTCACTCTCTTCAGGTGTCTCCTCAAATATCAACTGTCAATGAGGAAAAGCCTTTCCCGATCATGAAATATGTTGTGTATTTTAAAGGCTGGCTCACTCAACACAACTCAATCCATTCTATCAAAACACTGTAGAAAACTAGGGGGATGATACATATATATATTTAATTTTTACTTTTCGTTGCTCTGGGTCTTCACGGCTGTGTACATGCTTTTCTCTAATTGAGGCAAGCAGGGGCTACTCTCTAGTTATGGCGTGTGGGCTTCTCATTGTAGTGGCTTCTCTTGTCGCGGAGCACGGGCTCTAGAGTGTGTGGGCTTCAGCAGTTGTGCCACAGAGGTTTAGTTGCTCCACGGCATGTGGAATCTTCCTGTGTCCCCTGCATTGGCAGGCAGATTCTTTTCCACTGTACCACCAGAGAAGTCTGGTGATATTTTTTAAAAGTGTATTTCCCAGACTCCTTTGCTGCCAGCATTTCTGCACGTGACCTCGCTTTCCACCAAGAGGTGAGCCCTCACTGGAGGCAGAGTGAATAGAGTGAAGGGCCAGCCACAGGGCTCTTCTGGGAGCACAGTGTGGAAGGGTTCTGATGGAAATATTGGCAGAGATTAACTCAACAGACCTTCAGCTGCGTTTTGCAGCGTTTCAGCATTCACGGTGTCTAGTTGCCAGTGGGGAGTCCTTCCATTGGCTTTCATTGTTTTTCAGATCTTCCACAGTTCTGAAATGAAAGACTAACAGTCAAACAAAAGAAGACACACAGAACCACTGTCTGTCTAACCCATTCATTTTCATCCTTTCACGAGCTCTGACACACTTCCCCTTGGCGCCCATCCCAACCATGTGAGCATCACCAAAACCAGGGTCTAGGAATGTTTAAACTGGCAGCATTTTGCTTTCTTACTGGTTCCCAACATAATGATGTCTTAAAGTGGATGGCATTTTAGATTTGATGTAATATACTACTCATTACATTTAGAAGGAAATATTATTTGTTTTTCTGGGAGGGAGATGGAAGTCTCAGGAAAGTTCAAGGTTACTATTCCTACGTAACTACCCAAAGGCAACTTGACTAAGACTATTCTCCCCTCTGAGATTATGCTTGAGACTTGTTCCTTCACTCTCTTCAGGTGTCTCCTCAAATATCAACTGTCAATGAGGAAAAGCCTTTCCCGATCATGAAATATGTTGTGTATTTTAAAGGCTGGCTCACTCAACACAACTCAATCCATTCTATCAAAACACTGTAGAAAACTAGGGGGATGATACATATATATATTTAATTTTTACTTTTCGTTGCTCTGGGTCTTCACGGCTGTGTACATGCTTTTCTCTAATTGAGGCAAGCAGGGGCTACTCTCTAGTTATGGCGTGTGGGCTTCTCATTGTAGTGGCTTCTCTTGTCGCGGAGCACGGGCTCTAGAGTGTGTGGGCTTCAGCAGTTGTGCCACAGAGGTTTAGTTGCTCCACGGCATGTGGAATCTTCCTGTGTCCCCTGCATTGGCAGGCAGATTCTTTTCCACTGTACCACCAGAGAAGTCTGGTGATATTTTTTAAAAGTGTATTTCCCAGACTCCTTTGCTGCCAGCATTTCTGCACGTGACCTCGCTTTCCACCAAGAGGTGAGCCCTCACTGGAGGCAGAGTGAATAGAGTGAAGGGCCAGCCACAGGGCTCTTCTGGGAGCACAGTGTGGAAGGGTTCTGATGGAAATATTGGCAGAGACTGAACCCAAAGCAGCTTCCTGCCAAGCCAGATTTAAGGGAGAACTGTAGGAGTCCTCTCTTCCAGGCCGGCCAAGGATTCAATAAACCAAACAGCTGTCTTTAATAATCTTTTTCGGCTGATCTCAGATGAAATGGATTCCTCTGTCTACAGCTGGAACATGAGTATGGTACACAGAATAATGCTCGAGGCCCCCGCTCCCCGACCATCACCACCAGGATGTTACAGCTTAGTCTCCAGAACCTGTGACCATGCATGTCACCTTATACGATGAAAGGAGCCCTGCAAATATGATTGAGGGTACAGACCTCCAGATGGGGCGCCTATCTTGGATTGTCTGGGCAGGTCCAATGTCATCACAGGGGCAGAGTGAAGAGAAGAAGAGGGAGTCAGAGGAAGAGAAGGAGATGTGACGAGTGGAGCAGAGGTCAGAGAAGGGAGAGGTGAAGCTGCTACGGTACTGACTGTGAAAATGGAGGCAGGGGGCTGTGGGTCAGTGAATGGTCGGGGTCGCAGGGAGCTGGACAAGGCGAAGAAAGAGATTCTTCCATAAAGGCTCAGAAAGAATGTAGCCTTGATTTTAGGACTTCTGAGCCCCAGAAACATAAGGTGACCATTTTTCTTGTTTTAACACACAAAGGAATAGATTCTGCAGATGCTTGACCAGCAACAGAGCTTCGTGTTAACACACTCCTATGTGGGGATAAATTCACTGACATGAATACAACTCGCAGAAGCTCGGGTTTCAATTTTATTCTGAGTAACCATGAGGGGCTCCGTGTGCCCAGCTGGCTGAGTAAAACATAGAAACAACAGTGGCCTATGCTAAATAAAGTTGAGTTGTCAAGAATTCTTTGATACAATTCAGAGGAAGGAGTTAAAAATACAAGATGGGAACATTAATGTGGCTTTACCATGTATGACTAACTCAGAAAACCCGCCTCTCAAAACACACATATACCCCAACTATGTCCTAGAAGACACTTCTTGTGTCACAGCACTGAGAAATACACAGGCGAGGGAAACACTAACATCTCTCAAAGGCACCGACTCCCCCTATAGGCTGGGAGTCAGGGTGGCAGATGGTGCCACCAAAACGAATCCTTCAGAGTCAGTGGGAATGACGGAGCTGCAGGATGGCATCCACTCCAGGAGCAAGGGACAGACAGATCAGGGTCTGAAATTTTCATAAGCCTCTCAACAGCTGATATCATAAGCTGATAAAATCAGCTGACCTAAGGGAAATTTGAACGAAAGATAAACTTGCTTTAATTGATGTGAAACACTGCAATAAGCAACACAGGAAGTGGATTCTTTCGTTTTCCCTTTTTCCCCTTGGCTATGGGAGCTTCCTTCTCCAACCAGGGATTGAACCCAGGCTCTCAGCAGTGAGTGGGGGGGTCCTGCCCACTGGACCATGAGAGAATTCCAGAAAGCTCTTTTCCTCTACAGAACATTGACTAATTTAAATGTTGGCCACAAAGGCAACCTCAATAAATAAAGTTCAAGGTACACAAATCAGAGTACGTCTTCTGACTGCAGTGGAATTTAGCTAGAAATCAGTAAGAGATACATGAACAAATCCCCCAAGAATCTGGAATTTAAACAATCTATCTTTATATAACCCACAGGTCAAGATACTGTGAACAACTAAGTGCCTAAGAGTTTTGAAATTTCAGATACCATGGGAAAACTGACTCAAGACGAAATGAAAATCTACACTGTCCTACGTCAAGTAACAATAAAATAAATTACTTAAAAGACTCCCCACAGAAAACTCTAAGCCCAGACAGCTTCCTCAGTGTTTCCAAATGCTAAGGAAGAAATAAAATAACTCTTATAAAATAAAAAAAATACACAAAGCGGGAACACCCCTCCCCCATTCATTCTAGTAACCATGAGGGGCTCCGTGTGCCCAGTAGGAAACAACAGTGGCCTATGCTAAATAAAGTTGAGTTGTCAAGAATTCTTTGATACAATTCAGAGGAAGGAGTTAAAAATACAAGATGGGAACATTAATGTGGCTTTACCATGTATGACTAACTCAGAAAACCCGCCTCTCAAAACACACATATACCCCAACTATGTCCTAGAAGACACTTCTTGTGTCACAGCACTGAGAAATACACAGGCGAGGGAAACACTAACATCTCTCAAAGGCACCGACTCCCCCTATAGGCTGGGAGTCAGGGTGGCAGATGGTGCCACCAAAACGAATCCTTCAGAGTCAGTGGGAATGACGGAGCTGCAGGATGGCATCCACTCCAGGAGCAAGGGACAGACAGATCAGGGTCTGAAATTTTCATAAGCCTCTCAACAGCTGATATCATAAGCTGATAAAATCAGCTGACCTAAGGGAAATTTGAACGAAAGATAAACTTGCTTTAATTGATGTGAAACACTGCAATAAGCAACACAGGAAGTGGATTCTTTCGTTTTCCCTTTTTCCCCTTGGCTATGGGAGCTTCCTTCTCCAACCAGGGATTGAACCCAGGCTCTCAGCAGTGAGTGGGGGGGTCCTGCCCACTGGACCATGAGAGAATTCCAGAAAGCTCTTTTCCTCTACAGAACATTGACTAATTTAAATGTTGGCCACAAAGGCAACCTCAATAAATAAAGTTCAAGGTACACAAATCAGAGTACGTCTTCTGACTGCAGTGGAATTTAGCTAGAAATCAGTAAGAGATACATGAACAAATCCCCCAAGAATCTGGAATTTAAACAATCTATCTTTATATAACCCACAGGTCAAGATACTGTGAACAACTAAGTGCCTAAGAGTTTTGAAATTTCAGATACCATGGGAAAACTGACTCAAGACGAAATGAAAATCTACACTGTCCTACGTCAAGTAACAATAAAATAAATTACTTAAAAGACTCCCCACAGAAAACTCTAAGCCCAGACAGCTTCCTCAGTGTTTCCAAATGCTAAGGAAGAAATAAAATAACTCTTATAAAATAAAAAAAATACACAAAGCGGGAACACCCCTCCCCCATTCATTCTATGTGCCAAGAATAATGTTGATAACAAAATTTGAGAAGGACTTACTAAGAAATGAAAATTGCCACAACTAGAGAAAGCCCACACACAGTGTAAAATAAATGTATAAATTATAAAATTATAAAAATATAAAATAAAATTATAAAAAATTCTGGGGGGCTTCCCTGGTGGTCCAGTGGGTAAGGATACCGCCTTGCAGTGCAAGGGGCGCCGGTTCAATCCCTGGCCTGGGAAGATCCCACGTGCCGTGGAGCGGCTGGACCCATGTGCCCAATTACCGAGCTGGAGCTCTGGAGCGCGTGCACCCAGAGCCAGTGCTCTGCGATAACAGAGGCCACCACGATGGGAGGCCCACACGGGTCAAAGAACAAAGATGGATGAAACTAGACAAATGAAAGACCAGGGGAAGTGGCCCACCCACCCCTCTCCCTCCCCACCCCTGCCTAAATAAATAAATGTTTTTAAAAAAAAAAAATTCTGGGGAATGAACAGTGGGTGGGAGGCATAAATGGAGTAACATGGAAACCTATACTATCATATGTGAAAAAGACAGCTATTATCATTGCACTGTGGGAACAGGGGATCCTGCAGGGGTGCTCTGTGACGGCCTGGAGGGGTGGGATGGGGGGGACTGTGAGGAGGGTGGAGGAGGGAAGGGGGCCAGGGATATACAGATGAATAATCTGGGATTATACATATCTGTAAACAACAAAATTCTGTGAAAATAAAAAGTAAAATAAAAATTAAAAAAAAAGGAAAAGAAAGAAAACTGGCATCATTTACAGACAACACAATTCTGTGTAGGGGAAAAACACTTTAGAAATCGACCAGGCAATGATGAGAATTAATAAGTGAGTAATTCTATTTAGTTCAAGACAGATGCAGATGTGACAGAATTTCTTTCATACCGGGACTATACCACTCCTGGACCAAATGGTGGAAATGGCTGCTCTATTATCACTCCAGGTGATCTGTTCAAAAAAATGTTTGCCTTCTATTCCTGCAACATTTGTTGGTCACCAGGTGCTGGTACATGGGGAAAAATATGCTTAAATTAAGAAAAGTAACATTGCTGCTAATGAACAGGAAGTCGAGGCTACTGTCTGGCCATTTTGGACGTCTTATGCCACTGGAAAACATGCCAAAAAAAAAAAAAAGAATTACGTGGTTAAGAGTAAATGATCCTATTTATTAAGGGAAACCACAGTTACTGTTTAGCAGTTCAGGGAAAGAGAGGTATGTCTAGAATCCGAGAGATCCTGATAATACAAGTGTCTCCTGATAACGCAGGGCCCAGCAGAAAAAGTTAACGGAAGTCTCAATCACATTCCAAGGGTTGAGAACACTAAGAAATCTAAGTCTGGGTCACTTGACTACAAGAACTCTGGCCCCCCAACACAATGTGCCCAATTACCGAGCTGGAGCTCTGGAGCGCGTGCACCCAGAGCCAGTGCTCTGCGATAACAGAGGCCACCACGATGGGAGGCCCACACGGGTCAAAGAACAAAGATGGATGAAACTAGACAAATGAAAGACCAGGGGAAGTGGCCCACCCACCCCTCTCCCTCCCCACCCCTGCCTAAATAAATAAATGTTTTTAAAAAAAAAAAATTCTGGGGAATGAACAGTGGGTGGGAGGCATAAATGGAGTAACATGGAAACCTATACTATCATATGTGAAAAAGACAGCTATTATCATTGCACTGTGGGAACAGGGGATCCTGCAGGGGTGCTCTGTGACGGCCTGGAGGGGTGGGATGGGGGGGACTGTGAGGAGGGTGGAGGAGGGAAGGGGGCCAGGGATATACAGATGAATAATCTGGGATTATACATATCTGTAAACAACAAAATTCTGTGAAAATAAAAAGTAAAATAAAAATTAAAAAAAAAGGAAAAGAAAGAAAACTGGCATCATTTACAGACAACACAATTCTGTGTAGGGGAAAAACACTTTAGAAATCGACCAGGCAATGATGAGAATTAATAAGTGAGTAATTCTATTTAGTTCAAGACAGATGCAGATGTGACAGAATTTCTTTCATACCGGGACTATACCACTCCTGGACCAAATGGTGGAAATGGCTGCTCTATTATCACTCCAGGTGATCTGTTCAAAAAAATGTTTGCCTTCTATTCCTGCAACATTTGTTGGTCACCAGGTGCTGGTACATGGGGAAAAATATGCTTAAATTAAGAAAAGTAACATTGCTGCTAATGAACAGGAAGTCGAGGCTACTGTCTGGCCATTTTGGACGTCTTATGCCACTGGAAAACATGCCAAAAAAAAAAAAAAGAATTACGTGGTTAAGAGTAAATGATCCTATTTATTAAGGGAAACCACAGTTACTGTTTAGCAGTTCAGGGAAAGAGAGGTATGTCTAGAATCCGAGAGATCCTGATAATACAAGTGTCTCCTGATAACGCAGGGCCCAGCAGAAAAAGTTAACGGAAGTCTCAATCACATTCCAAGGGTTGAGAACACTAAGAAATCTAAGTCTGGGTCACTTGACTACAAGAACTCTGGCCAACCAAGGCCCAAGGCCCACGGATGAGGCAACAGAGGCAGACAGTGGACTGTACCGTATGTACCCGCACATTCAAATTGCCCTGTTACAGGGCACTGCTGGCTGGTGAGGACAAGCAGAGGCTCGGTGAGTCTCAGGACACGCCGTCATGCACATACCTGTTGAGCTCCCGGATGGCCCGCAGCCTGCGGATATAGCGACGGCAGCTTGGCAGGATGGAAAGGTGGTGGGCATGCAGGGTGAGAAAGAAGCATTCCGTAGGGAATTTCGGCTCAGAAAATGGAGGCTGATCTCCATCTAGGAAGAAGAACAAAATCCCCACAATGAAATCTATTACTGTATCAGCAAAGAGTGTAATTCAGAAGACAAAATTACACTTGAATTTTCAAGAAGTTTAAGGACACTTTAAAAAATTAGACTTAGCGTTATTGTAAGAAAACCTGAATTCCTGTGAGCTCCACTTTAATGATCATGTACTCTCTCTGCTCCATTTGATTAAATGCTTACACAGATGTACACCAATGATCTATCTGTGATGTGCCTTCCTGGAGTATTTTATATAACCATTTCTATTATTTAGGCATCATTGCTAAACCTCAGAACGGCAATAGATTGTGTAAACAAGCCCATGTTGGACATTTTTTCCCTCCACTAGGGAATCACTTTCAAACCAGTATCTGGCCACATAAAATATGGTACCCATTTCTCTTGCATTTCTATTGTTCTGTTTTCTGAATTTCTGCTTCCCTAAAAAATAAGATCATTCCCTTCACTTCCAACAGGTATGAAAAACTCCAACCAAACTAAACACCTGGAAGGATAAACTCAGATCGGGGAGTGTGGTGGAGCAGGGAGAGCCCAGGGCTCAGCTCAGAACACCTGAGCAGCCGCTGCAACCTGCTGACTGACAGCCTCGGTGAGCTGGAACCTCAGGCTCCTCACATGGAACTAGAAGACGGCAGAGTTGCTATTAAGATATTAAACCTCTCTTCCTGAAAACTCCGTAACAGCAGTTTTAGGGGGACAGGGGTCAATGAAAACTGTCCCTAAAGATGGAGCACAGGAACAAGGGCAACAGGGAGTAAGGGATGGGGAAGCTGGAAGGTGACAGGCAGGGACACTCCAGCTGGTGTCAGATTCAAACTCTGGGATGATGCTGAGTCCAAACGGACCCTTCTCATAAAGGATGTGCATCTATTCCACATTTTTTTTTAATAAAACGAACACAGAAGGGGGGCATGTTAATGATCGCAGAGTGAACACATCACTCACAAAGCTCAGCCAGCCAGTCATTCACGTCCTCCATTGTTGCGTTCACCCTGGTCTCGTCGTTGGGAAGCGTGATCCGACACCGCGGGTGGAATATGTACGTGGGGTCGACTGTCTCTAGCTTGATCTTTGTACTAAGCTGCTGCAGCACCCAGAGGAAATTCAGCATGAATCCGTCTGTAGACACCAACCTATCATCGGTCTGTGAAATAGAAAAGTACTGAAAATGATGATGTGAACAGAGATCTTGGAACAATTTTACAAGAAAGGAGGGCAGACTTTCATCCTTAAGTCAGTGGGGAGACATCTACATTGTCACCATTGTCACTCTGTGGGCAGGTGCGATTTGTTGAGTGTTAACCGCTTCACATGTACACCAATCATTGTGATGTGCCTTCCGGGTTTTCCATTCTATTTAGGCATCATTGCTAAACCTCAGAACGGCAATAGATTGTGTAAACAAGCCCATGTTGGACATTTTTTCCCTCCACTAGGGAATCACTTTCAAACCAGTATCTGGCCACATAAAATATGGTACCCATTTCTCTTGCATTTCTATTGTTCTGTTTTCTGAATTTCTGCTTCCCTAAAAAATAAGTTCATTCCTTCACTTCCAACAGGTATGAAAAACTCCAACCAAACTAAACACCTGGAAGGATAAACTCAGATCGGGGAGTGTGGTGGAGCAGGGAGAGCCCAGGGCTCAGCTCAGAACACCTGAGCAGCCGCTGCAACCTGCTGACTGACAGCCTCGGTGAGCTGGAACCTCAGGCTCCTCACATGGAACTAGAAGACGGCAGAGTTGCTATTAAGATATTAAACCTCTCTTCCTGAAAACTCCGTAACAGCAGTTTTAGGGGGACAGGGGTCAATGAAAACTGTCCCTAAAGATGGAGCACAGGAACAAGGGCAACAGGGAGTAAGGGATGGGGAAGCTGGAAGGTGACAGGCAGGGACACTCCAGCTGGTGTCAGATTCAAACTCTGGGATGATGCTGAGTCCAAACGGACCCTTCTCATAAAGGATGTGCATCTATTCCACATTTTTTTTTAATAAAACGAACACAGAAGGGGGGCATGTTAATGATCGCAGAGTGAACACATCACTCACAAAGCTCAGCCAGCCAGTCATTCACGTCCTCCATTGTTGCGTTCACCCTGGTCTCGTCGTTGGGAAGCGTGATCCGACACCGCGGGTGGAATATGTACGTGGGGTCGACTGTCTCTAGCTTGATCTTTGTACTAAGCTGCTGCAGCACCCAGAGGAAATTCAGCATGAATCCGTCTGTAGACACCAACCTATCATCGGTCTGTGAAATAGAAAAGTACTGAAAATGATGATGTGAACAGAGATCTTGGAACAATTTTACAAGAAAGGAGGGCAGACTTTCATCCTTAAGTCAGTGGGGAGACATCTACATTGTCACCATTGTCACTCTGTGGGCAGGTGCGATTTGTTGAGTGTTAACCGTATGTGAAGAGTTTTCCTTCACTGACTCTCCACTACAGCCCTTAATTAGACTGGAGTGATGCTATTATTCCCATTTTACAGAGGAGGAAACTAAGGCTCAGAGAATTTCTGTGATTTGCCCAATATCCTCAAAATCAGTAAGTAAGAGCATCACCGTAAACGAGGCTTCCTTTCTCTTCTCTACTCTCCTCAAACGCACCAGAACAGCTAGCTTCCCTGTGACCACTTGACTAATAAGCTTCCCAGGTGCAATCCTGCTTCAAGAATATAACAACACTAACAATCACAATGACAGCTGACATTGGTGGAGTATCCATGACGCACAGAGCGCAGTTCTAACAGCTTCACTTACACCAAGTCCATGAGTTAGCCTGACGACGATCCCCACTTGGCAACGTGGAAATGGAGAAACCACTGGTCACGGAGAAACCACTGACCACGGTCCCACAGCTGCCCGATGGCAGAGCCCCCGCTAGAAATCCAGGTCTCTAATTCTAGGCCCACGCTGCCCTTTCTGCTTCTTCTTCTAAGTAGAAATGTCATCTTGCTCATGAATAACACAGCAAGGATGTCCTTTTAACTCTTCCACTCTGGTAAAGTGGTCCGAGCCACCAGCCTCCCTCATTAGGAACCGTGTGCCTCCCAATGGGTCTCCGGGAGTGGGTCTGTACCCCCTTCCTCCCGTGTCAGCCCAACCTCCATGCTGCAGCCTCGATGACTTCCTTCCGAAGACCCTCCTCAGTACACTGACATTACGTCACCACCGGAGCCCACCCCTCTCGCCTGTGATCTGCCAGTTTCTTTCTTACTCACTACCATTTAGTCACAAAAGCCTGAAAGTGCAGCTCATCCTAAAGTTGATTCATTCCCACCTTTGTGGGTCACACATACCTAGAAAACCCAGGCCAGCCCAGAGGAAATTCAGCATGAATCCGTCTGTAGACACCAACCTATCATCGGTCTGTGAAATAGAAAAGTACTGAAAATGATGATGTGAACAGAGATCTTGGAACAATTTTACAAGAAAGGAGGGCAGACTTTCATCCTTAAGTCAGTGGGGAGACATCTACATTGTCACCATTGTCACTCTGTGGGCAGGTGCGATTTGTTGAGTGTTAACCGTATGTGAAGAGTTTTCCTTCACTGACTCTCCACTACAGCCCTTAATTAGACTGGAGTGATGCTATTATTCCCATTTTACAGAGGAGGAAACTAAGGCTCAGAGAATTTCTGTGATTTGCCCAATATCCTCAAAATCAGTAAGTAAGAGCATCACCGTAAACGAGGCTTCCTTTCTCTTCTCTACTCTCCTCAAACGCACCAGAACAGCTAGCTTCCCTGTGACCACTTGACTAATAAGCTTCCCAGGTGCAATCCTGCTTCAAGAATATAACAACACTAACAATCACAATGACAGCTGACATTGGTGGAGTATCCATGACGCACAGAGCGCAGTTCTAACAGCTTCACTTACACCAAGTCCATGAGTTAGCCTGACGACGATCCCCACTTGGCAACGTGGAAATGGAGAAACCACTGGTCACGGAGAAACCACTGACCACGGTCCCACAGCTGCCCGATGGCAGAGCCCCCGCTAGAAATCCAGGTCTCTAATTCTAGGCCCACGCTGCCCTTTCTGCTTCTTCTTCTAAGTAGAAATGTCATCTTGCTCATGAATAACACAGCAAGGATGTCCTTTTAACTCTTCCACTCTGGTAAAGTGGTCCGAGCCACCAGCCTCCCTCATTAGGAACCGTGTGCCTCCCAATGGGTCTCCGGGAGTGGGTCTGTACCCCCTTCCTCCCGTGTCAGCCCAACCTCCATGCTGCAGCCTCGATGACTTCCTTCCGAAGACCCTCCTCAGTACACTGACATTACGTCACCACCGGAGCCCACCCCTCTCGCCTGTGATCTGCCAGTTTCTTTCTTACTCACTACCATTTAGTCACAAAAGCCTGAAAGTGCAGCTCATCCTAAAGTTGATTCATTCCCACCTTTGTGGGTCACACATACCTAGAAAACTCTTTTCTCAGCCTTGCGATGCCTGGCTCTTTTCCTCTTTTATAAAAAAGTTAATCATATAAAGTATTTTTTTCAAAGTAATTTTAAAAATTATTTAAAAATTTCTTTTCATTAATTTTTTTTTCCCCGGGACGTCCCAGGTTGTGAAGTGGCTAAGACTCCATGCTCCCAATTCAGGGGGCCCAGGATGGATCCCTGATCAAGGAACTAGATCCCACAAACTGCAACTGAAGATCCTGCATGCCACAACAAAGATCAAAGATCCCATGAGCTTAAACTAAAACCTGGCACAGCTAAATAAATAACTAAGTGGTTTTTAAAAAAATTTTCCCATTCCGTGCAGCGTATGGGATCTGAGTTCCCAACCAGGGATGGGGACTGGACCTGCTCCCCCTGCAATGCAAGCGTGGAGTCCTCGCCACTAGGCTTAGCCACTCGCTGGCTCTTCCTTCGCAGCCAGACCTCTGATCCAATGTCTCCTCCTTGGATGCTCCCACACCTTCCTTCTGGTGCCCTGAGAGTTACTTTCAGGTCCTCTAGCTTCCTTTATTGGCTTCATAGAACTTCACTGGCTCTATAACAGTCTGCAACGATACATTTCCGTGTCTGCTCATCGACGCTAGCGAACGTAAGCTCCATGATAGCGGGAAGCTTGTCTCTGTTCAACACATGTTTCATGCTCGGTGAGCAGCTAATTCTCGGCCCACGCTGCCCTTTCTGCTTCTTCTTCTAAGTAGAAATGTCATCTTGCTCATGAATAACACAGCAAGGATGTCCTTTTAACTCTTCCACTCTGGTAAAGTGGTCCGAGCCACCAGCCTCCCTCATTAGGAACCGTGTGCCTCCCAATGGGTCTCCGGGAGTGGGTCTGTACCCCCTTCCTCCCGTGTCAGCCCAACCTCCATGCTGCAGCCTCGATGACTTCCTTCCGAAGACCCTCCTCAGTACACTGACATTACGTCACCACCGGAGCCCACCCCTCTCGCCTGTGATCTGCCAGTTTCTTTCTTACTCACTACCATTTAGTCACAAAAGCCTGAAAGTGCAGCTCATCCTAAAGTTGATTCATTCCCACCTTTGTGGGTCACACATACCTAGAAAACTCTTTTCTCAGCCTTGCGATGCCTGGCTCTTTTCCTCTTTTATAAAAAAGTTAATCATATAAAGTATTTTTTTCAAAGTAATTTTAAAAATTATTTAAAAATTTCTTTTCATTAATTTTTTTTTCCCCGGGACGTCCCAGGTTGTGAAGTGGCTAAGACTCCATGCTCCCAATTCAGGGGGCCCAGGATGGATCCCTGATCAAGGAACTAGATCCCACAAACTGCAACTGAAGATCCTGCATGCCACAACAAAGATCAAAGATCCCATGAGCTTAAACTAAAACCTGGCACAGCTAAATAAATAACTAAGTGGTTTTTAAAAAAATTTTCCCATTCCGTGCAGCGTATGGGATCTGAGTTCCCAACCAGGGATGGGGACTGGACCTGCTCCCCCTGCAATGCAAGCGTGGAGTCCTCGCCACTAGGCTTAGCCACTCGCTGGCTCTTCCTTCGCAGCCAGACCTCTGATCCAATGTCTCCTCCTTGGATGCTCCCACACCTTCCTTCTGGTGCCCTGAGAGTTACTTTCAGGTCCTCTAGCTTCCTTTATTGGCTTCATAGAACTTCACTGGCTCTATAACAGTCTGCAACGATACATTTCCGTGTCTGCTCATCGACGCTAGCGAACGTAAGCTCCATGATAGCGGGAAGCTTGTCTCTCTGTTCAACACTACACTGCCATTTCTAGAACAATGCCGGGCGGGAAGTGAATGAGTTAGAGGAGGAATTTAGCGAGTCAGTAAAAGCAGTCTTAGGAATCTTACCTGCATCTGCGCTTTCTTCATGTTGGAGTTGACGACAGCTGCCATGTAACTAAGAGCGGCCTCACGGGTTTCACCGTTTAACAAAACACTATGCAGGATCTTGAAAAGCTCTTGCTGAAATTCATTTCAAAGGGAAAGAAAAAAAAGAAAAGAAAACTTTGTTCAGAAAATGATTCCTTTCTGACTTCAAGAAAAGCTAAACTCCTTCCCACTCTTCTCTTCGCCCACGTCCACTCCCTGTAAAGAACCTGGCTACCAGAAGAGCCCACACTCAACGGCATCCAGAGGATCTGCATGAAAGCTGAACATGGAGTGGAGGAGGGAAGCAGAGTTCTAATCAAACAGTCTTTGTTATTTCCTTTCCAGGATGGGACCACAGTGCGTCAACTACACTACAATGAGCCTCTGACGGTGCTGCTTTGAACTGAAAACCTGTTCATCCTCTGGATTCATTTTCTGAACACCTACCCTTCCCAGCTCCAGGTAATGCTGCAGCGACTGGCTCACCACACGAGTATTCTCCAGGGTAATGGCAGGCCCTGAGAAATACTTTTCAACCACTTTGGCCTACAGAGAGAAAGTAAAAATCCCATCAACACATGACATGCATTTAGGAAGGAATTCTGAACATCGGGAGCAGAAAGGCGCAAAGGGCCGCTGTACTTACATCCTCTTCTGCAAACACAGAGAAGCTAAAGAAGCCCCCCAGATACGACAGTCTCTGCAGCTCCCGCCCAGAGCCAGGGCTCAAGGACTTAGGCAACCACAACGGCAAAGAAGCAACCTGGGCGAAAAACAAGAGGCGAGTCAAGTCTCTAAATCAGCAAGGGAGGCAAACACGAGACGAGTGGAGTGCCAGGCAGCCGGCCTGTTCAGCCGGTTCTGAGTCACTGGTGACATGGCTGACACCTGACCTCCAAAAACACAAGGTCACAAATATGTTAGGACCCTTGTCCATTTTTTCTCACTCAGATGGAGGAAAAGCCTTTGGGGCAGTGCCCCATGGCACGTGGGTCTTAGTTCCCTATCCAGCGATTGAACCTGTGTCCAGGATCCCTGTGTCCAAGATATCCTTTTAATTTCTATGTTTAAAGATATTCTTTGATATTGTTCAAATGAACAATTCCTGTATCACCAAAGAACTCCAGGAAATGCTTCTAACAGGGCCTGTTGTTCCAGCTCCAGGATGCTCATACCCCCCAAATCACAAAACAAAGTGAATAATGTCATCCCAGGAAATAACACATGAGAAAACAATGTAACAGTCGAGAGCCACCCCCATGGATGACTCAAAGCTACATCTCAGTGTCCCTCAAGAGACATTTTTTAGACATCATTACTTAAGGTAATCTTCTATGTGATGTGTTCACTGAAACTATGCAAGACCATCAGGGCGGTGCTTACCAGATTGCACACAGGGTGTGTCTTTCCAAACTTGGTTTCACAGAGCTCACCTAAAGCCTAGAAACAAGATCAGAAAGGAGCATTTAAGTGTACTGCATCCTAAACTCACCGCCATATGTAAATAACATCAAGACAGAGCTTTAAAAAAAAAAAAAGACAGAGCTTTAATGTGGCTTTAAGTATGTATGTATTCCCAACAAGGTACTAATACCTTCAGAGCTTTTCTGATGCATAAACTAATACATGCATGCTATAAGAAAATAACTTCAGATAAGTGAAGTTAACAAATGAAACTAAACCTCACTCATAAACTTTACCCTCAGAGACAACCTCTATTGATACAGTTTTGGCTACCAGCTTTCAAGACATCTTTTTGCACATATACACAGAGATAAATGAGTGTGTTCTTACAATAAATGGTTTTTTTCATTTAACATCTTTATATATCAAAAAGATAGGCTTCATGAACTAGTCTTGCCAGGATTAAACAGGCTATACATCAAATCCACAATATATTTGAAAGTATTCCTTGATTTCAAGATGCCTGGTGTTTTGAGAACCTTAATGTTTTCCTTTGAAGCCCAACTGTTCTCATGTTAGAGAACTGGGAAAATTGTCTTTAGGCATATTAAACATAGCTTAGCATGGCCACCGTCATACACACACCATTTTAACAGTGAATTTTAATTCCCTTTATGATTCAGACCTTGCTATGAAAGCTAAGCCAGCTGCTGGAAGCCTTGAGTCAAGGCAGGTAGGAATGTACACATCGAGAAGGAAACATTTTCCCTGCCCAGCACCAGGTTCCCAAACTCAGCTGGACTGTTAGGATCATCCGGGAAGCCTCTGAAAGGTCAGTGCCAGGCCACACCCTCAGCACACCAAGAACTAAACCACAGTGTTCAAAACCAGGCAGAGGTGTGTTCTGTGTCTTTTGTTTTAAAAGATCCCCAGCTATGGCAAAGTTGGGATCCACACACCTAGAGGATGAGCACCATGATTCTTTCTGATTTTAGCTCCGAGGGTCTGCCTCTTCCCGCCTCAGAGGCCTGTCCTTGTTCTCACTGCTGCACAAGCACCAATAAGGGGTACACAATGAAACTGTTGTCCGTCAGAATGTATGCCTTTGTCTTTCGACCCAGAAGAACATTTTGTTGATATCTGACACTAAAAGCTCCTTATTGAAACATCGAACTCATTCAAACCACGAGAAAAAAGCCAACCGTTCCAGGAGGGAACATTTTACATCATATAGTGATAATTAATATGGACTGAAAGATTTCATCACTGAACTTCAATGAGCAGATGATCCTCCTTCCTTTTATGTACCACAGACAGAAGAAGGATGCATAGAACTTTGTGAGGAACCAGAAGAATGAGCAGTGGGAAGAATGCTGACATGTTTATTCAAAATGATTTTTCAGACTGTGACTTCCTGCTGCACCTGCTATTTATCCAGCACTGTGTTTAACGTTTTAGCCTTTTTGCTCCGTTTTGATATTCTGAAATAAATACACCTCTGTGTTCACAATGATCTCAGTGAAACTATCTGACAGGGTCACTGTGGTCTTGATCTCTGCAGTAGATTGTGAGCACCATATGGAACGGTGCCTTTGTTTCATGGGCTCCTGCGCCCCCCGACCCCGGTGGCACAGTGGGGGCCCTCAGGAAGCAATGGATTAATGGCAAGATGGACTCAAGTTAGTAGAATGAGTAAAAGGAACGGAGGCAGCAAAACTTATTAATTTAATCAAAGCCTCAATTTGCCCAAGGTTGTATTTATTCAGAGTTAACTGATTTCATGTTTTCTTTTTCCTTCATGCTTTCAGAATGAAAATTACTCAGTAAGCCTTTAAAGTACTGTTCTCACAAAATGTTAAAGAAGTAAACTCAAGAGAAGAACAGAGCCTCTTATTTTCTTTCTGGTTCCAATGTTTTCATGACAATGAGGACTTTTGGCAAGAGTCCACCCGAAAGTTCTGTCCACGAGTTACGTTTGCTCTAAGCGCCTGGAGGAGCTGAGCAGATCTGGGGTTTCCAAGTGAAGTCTGAAGGGAAGTGTGGAAGCCTCAGAGAACGAGGTAGATGAACAAGAGAAATCACTCTGTGATTTTCTGTATAAAGTCACTATATAAAGATAACATGGTATTTCTTTTCTTCGTCCAACTCTGTCATTTTATCTGCGTTTGTCTTAGCTTTTTTTTCTTTCATTTTAATTAGCAAATTTCATCTCAAATATGGTATGCTCGTTGCTAGGATACCACCAATGATTACTGTTTTCATAAGCTACAGAGTAAGGTGGAGGACATTCCATGCCTTCATCACTGACTCCTGTCTAGGACTCGGATGCTGGAATGGGTGCCGGGCTGCTAGCTGTCTTTACTGATGCGTCTCACTGCACACCAGACACTCTGCATGGCCAATACAATGCTTTCATGGTTTAAATTTGAAAAGAGGGTTGATCTTGGACCTAGAAGAGAAGTGTATGTTAAAATCATCTAGAAGAAAATCATCCACCGAATGGGTTCCAAGAAAAAGAACAAAGCCTTACCATGAGGGGGTATTTAAAGTAGTCACTGTCAAGGGAGCACTCTTTGGCAGCAAGAGCCAGGCCTTGTAAAATGGGGATAAAGATCTACAAGGGAAAAAAAAAATCATAAACATAAGTTTAAGAAAGGATGGGAGGCATGTCACATCAAGTGCTGAACCTGCAAGCCCAGCTATGAGCACTGCTTTCCCGAGGGAAGGAGCCTAGAGCCTAACCACAGGGTGCTGTTTTGTCTTTCGACAAGGCTGACTGTCAAGTAATACAGCTGAATTCTCCAGAAGGAACAGGTTTTGGAGAACCCTAAACCTCTGACCAGACTCCTTATGATTTCACAGAAACTCACAAACTTGGAGTTTGCTATAGGCCTCCTTGCCCCAGTCAACTAAATTCTATACATCTCAGCAACGAATCTGTTTCCAATTACCAAGCATCTACGACCTATGAAGAAACTAGACTCTATGTTCCAGTATTTTTTCAACTCTATCAACATTTTAAGAATTTTTTTGTTGTTACCCCCACATCTATGCTTCTTTCCATCTTTCCTTGTTTATTTGCAAGAAAACAAGAAGAACAGACAACAAATGGATAGTATTTTAATCTCCTTCACTTTAATTATGTAGAACAAAGAAATGGCTGGTAAATGCTGAAATTAAAATAGAAATTCTTAGCATGCCGGACCTCCATATATGGTGTGACTAACACCTAAGGGTACTCAAACCTAAGGGTACTTAAATGTGCATTTATAAGTTCATCGTTAATACAAGGGCACAGGAACACCCGACAGAAACTGCCCATTTTTAAATTTCACAGTGCACTCACTGATAAGCACATGGAGGGAGTTGGTTGGGATTCAAGATTAATAACAGTAAGCTGTAAATGTTGTAAACAAGAGTCAATAGTCTGAACGCTAAGGAGTTGAAAAGGAGAGTGTCCTAAAAGGCAACTAGAAAACCTGAAAAATTCTCTTTCCTACTAATTTCATCCTGCTGTCTGGCGCACCTTTGCCATTTAAGGAGCACACCGTTTAAAAGGGGGCTCTGTGTTGCAGAGTGTCTTGGAATGTCTTCAGATCTCAACACATCTCTTGAAGATAGATCACTCTAGCTCTTGCAACTCAAATAATCAGGGTAGAAGTAATGTGCTTTCCTCAGTGAGTTAAAAAAAAGTCAAGCTGAGGTGGCAGGGTGGGAAATGCCCATGAAATAAAGGAGAAAAAAACCAAACAGTTGGGTTTCCCTGGTAGCTCAGTGGTAAAGAGTTCGCCTGCCAATGCAGGAGACACAGATTCGATCCCTGATCTGGGAAGATTCCACATGCTGCAGAGCAACTAAGCCTGTGAGCTATAACTAAGAAGCCTGTGTTCTAGAGCCTCAGAGCCGCAACCATGGAGTCCATGAGCCGCAGGTACGGAAGTTCATGTGCCCTAGAGCTCAAGTTCCACAACAAGAGAAGTCACCGCAACAAGAAGCCTGCTCACCTCAACAAGAGAGTAGCCCCCACTCCCTGCACCTAGAGAAGAGCCTGTGGCAGCAGTGAAAACCCAAAATAGTCAAAATAAATAAATAAATAAATAAAATCAAAACAACCCCCCACAAACAGTAGTTCCAGAATCACCCAAAATAAATTTCACTGTTGATTAACTAGAAAAAAAATTCTTAAGCATTTTTTTTCAAAACTGCTATTAAGTAGACTCGAGCTCAATTTCTAACTAGCAGACAAAATATTACTAATTGCAATATTTTTCAAATACCAAACATACCGTTTGTGTGATGTACATATTTTAAGTCGTTTTATTTTCAAATAAATATCTCCCAGCACTGATGAAAAAAAAAAAGCTCCATGTGTGCATCATCGATTCTAAATTCTAGCAGCTATTTATTTCTGTTTATCTGCGAAGACCTCAAACATCAGCGGCAGACTGAAATTTCCACCCAAAGATTTAATAATTGAAATCTACCACACTCTCAAGACAAAAAAAGTAAAGTGCTGTTTTTCAGGTCAGTGACGCCACTGGACCCATCCCTGAGTAAAACGCACAGTGACAGAGAAGATAAGACGAGAGGTCAGAATTCTATGGTTAACAGGTGGGGGCCACCCCGGTGGTCCAGTGGGTGGGGAGTCCGCCTTGCAGTGCAGAGGCCACCGGGCCCATCCCTGGCCTGGGAGGCTAGCAATTTGGCCCACGTGGGCCTCCCATGCGGTGGCGTCTGTTGTTGCCCAGCGTAGCTCTGGCTCGGCAATTGGACACATCGGTCCAGTTGCTCCGCGGCACGTGGGATCTTCCCAGGCCAGGGATCGAACCGGTGCCCCTTGCACTGCAAGGCGGTGTCCTTATCCACTGGACCACCAGGGGAAGCCCGACAGCTATGTATTTTCATCAAGAGTTCTCTTAGCTTTCTAGAGAAGGAAACCTCACTATAATGCCTGAAATATTCCTGTATGTCAGTAAGACCAACACTAAGATGTTGTTCAGTCATTCAATCGTGTCCGCAGCTCATAAATCCCAAGTAGAGAGACCACAACACTGGGAATTTCAGCTGGGTTCTTCTTTTGCAAGTATTTTGAAAACATACTTCCTGAGAATTCAAAGGCCTCAGATGAATAGTTACAAATAATATTAGATATTAAGATTAAAAAGAACCATATCATTTATAGCTATTGTCTCTTCATTCCTTCTAGAAGCAACAAAAGAAATGATCAAACAACAAATTGTGAGAAAATGGCACAAACATCCCTTCAACAAGGGAAATAGCTGTGTGCAAGCTGCCGTGGCCAAGTGCTTGCTTAACGACCCCGGCCACAGCACAGTAACCAACATTCATGCCAGAGTTTCACCTTGGAAGAAACCTGTGAAACTAAGTTTATTACCTATTGTTAAGTTTTATTATTAAATATTGCGTATCTTCATTTCCACTTGACTTTACACAGTGGGATACCCAAAACGTATGCATATTTAATGAACAAAGTTATCAGTAAGATCTGAGACATCATTCCCAGCTCAATGATAGGAAGACATTCTGTGTGACCTGAGGACAGTTGCTGAGCTAATTAGGTAGGTCTCTGATACATTTAATATTAACCTCCTATTTTGTAAACTCAGAAAATTAATTTTCAACACGATTTATGCAAATCATGTTTTATGCTATCTCTCGGTAGTGTTTTACAAGCTCCTTGAAATCAAACAGGACCTTATATTTCTTCTTATCTCCCCAAAGCGCTTGGCGCTTTGTTTAAAATACCTGATGCTTGACTAATGAGTTGAAACAGACACAGGATTTGAACAATGTGGCTGTCTATCTGATTTACTCAGGCCAGGAATCTCAGGGCTCTCTCACTGAGCAAGCAACACGTGTATGTTTACATTCTAGAACCCAAGTTTTCAATGTATGGTATCTCTAGAAATCTACCTCAGCGGAAAAGCTTCTAAGCCCAAAGTTTCAGTCGCAAACACACAGCCTTACCTGCTTGAAGACCTCTTCATCCTGGTGAGTGGTTCTCACCAGCTCCTGGATGAAGCCGTACGGGAGGTTCCTACACAGCATGTACGGCACCAGGAAGGACGGCTGCTGCAGGGACCTGTGGACCCAGGAAGGCAAGGGCTCTGACGAATCAACTCGTCACCCGGTAACAAAGAGACACATGAAATATCGTGCAGCCGACAATCACAGGTCAAGCTTCGGATCCCCTCAACAGCTCACACAACAGTCACTGGTGAAGGCAATAGATCACTCTTCTTACTGTTAAAGACACTTTGTGGGCTTTTCAGTGAGAAGCTATAGAAAGTTTCAAAGAATCTACCTTTTTCACCTTATAGTTCTTTAAATATAAAGCACTGGAAGAACCAAATAATTAAACTAAATATCTCTTTCACTTACTTATTTATGCCTTATCTAATGGGGAGGGGGGAGCAATTAGCAATGACTGAAGACTTTTTTATGCACTTACTAATTCTAACCATGGGATAATGTTTTCACTACTACATCTGTTTTCAGTACATGTACAACTTTTTTCTTTTTTGTTCTGAGAAGCTTCAAAAATGGCTATGGTACAGAATATAATATAAGGTGATTCAGAATGTAAAATATTGTAACTTTGTCATTTTCCTGTCATATATTTTTCATAAGAGAAATGAAGTACAGAAATACTCTTTTATTAAACTTGAAACTTTATGAGATCCTCTGAACAAAAATTAATAATGTAGGACACTGTGGATGATCCTCGTATAAACTATTTCACCACAATTCTTTATCACTGGATAACAGAAATTGATTATCTGAGACATGGAAAATGATGATCTGCCCATGTGTTCAAGTATCTGCACTGCTCTCAAACAGCTGCTTTTAAACTGAGTAATTCCCAGTGGCTGTCTATCTGATTTACTCAGGCCAGGAATCTCAGGGCTCTCTCACTGAGCAAGCAACACGTGTATGTTTACATTCTAGAACCCAAGTTTTCAATGTATGGTATCTCTAGAAATCTACCTCAGCGGAAAAGCTTCTAAGCCCAAAGTTTCAGTCGCAAACACACAGCCTTACCTGCTTGAAGACCTCTTCATCCTGGTGAGTGGTTCTCACCAGCTCCTGGATGAAGCCGTACGGGAGGTTCCTACACAGCATGTACGGCACCAGGAAGGACGGCTGCTGCAGGGACCTGTGGACCCAGGAAGGCAAGGGCTCTGACGAATCAACTCGTCACCCGGTAACAAAGAGACACATGAAATATCGTGCAGCCGACAATCACAGGTCAAGCTTCGGATCCCCTCAACAGCTCACACAACAGTCACTGGTGAAGGCAATAGATCACTCTTCTTACTGTTAAAGACACTTTGTGGGCTTTTCAGTGAGAAGCTATAGAAAGTTTCAAAGAATCTACCTTTTTCACCTTATAGTTCTTTAAATATAAAGCACTGGAAGAACCAAATAATTAAACTAAATATCTCTTTCACTTACTTATTTATGCCTTATCTAATGGGGAGGGGGGAGCAATTAGCAATGACTGAAGACTTTTTTATGCACTTACTAATTCTAACCATGGGATAATGTTTTCACTACTACATCTGTTTTCAGTACATGTACAACTTTTTTCTTTTTTGTTCTGAGAAGCTTCAAAAATGGCTATGGTACAGAATATAATATAAGGTGATTCAGAATGTAAAATATTGTAACTTTGTCATTTTCCTGTCATATATTTTTCATAAGAGAAATGAAGTACAGAAATACTCTTTTATTAAACTTGAAACTTTATGAGATCCTCTGAACAAAAATTAATAATGTAGGACACTGTGGATGATCCTCGTATTACCTATTTCACCACTATTCTTTATCACTGGATAACAGAAATTGATTATCTGAGACATGGAAAATGATGATCTGCCCATGTGTTCAAGTATCTGCACTGCTCTCAAACAGCTGCTTTTAAACTGAGTAATTCCCAGTGGCTGTCAACATATTTCAACAACAGTCTATCTCAATAAAGCACAGAAAGTATTTTATATTCACAGTATTTTAGAGAAATAAGACGACCTCAGAGACCATCTGGTCAATCGCTCACTTCACAGGTGAGGAAGTGAGCTCTCCAACGTGGTGCAATGCGGCTGGGCAGCCTACGTCCGCGGGTGGAGAAGCCCTAGTGCTCTCCCTGCTAATGGCAAGCAGGTACTGGCGGCTCATACCTTGGTTGTGTGAGGGACCCCTGGAGTACTAATGCAGTGTGGGATATGCACTGGGAGCGGATGTTGCTCAGAAGCTGGCTGACCGCTGGCTGGCTGCACATCTGCAAAGAAAGGTAGAGGTGAGGACGACAAAGACAAACAAAATAATCCCAGATAGCTGAAAACTGACCAGGGTCAGAAGAGATCAGTGTGCATGAAATGCCATCCTTCTCTCTTCCTTTACTAATGACGAACAAAGCAGATTAACTGTGTCATCCCAAGTATACTGCCTGCACTAACCTATGGTTAGAGAAGAAAGATCCAGAGGGTAGAAGCAGCCACATGGGCGTTTCATAAGCAGGCCCACTCTCTTTGTTTTTGCTAAGGTTAAGTGCAACAAAGTCCAAGAGGCCCTTCACAAACTCGAACAGGGAGAGAACTGGATTAATTTCTAATGGAAAACCAGAACCAGAAAATGAAATGGGGAGGGAGGGGAGATAAATCAGCAGACTGGCACTGACATATACGCACTACTATATGTAGAACAGAAGAATAAGAAAGACCTACTGTAGAGCACAAGGAACTCTAAACAATACTCTTTAATGACCTATGTGTGAAAACAATCTATAAAAAACAAACAATGGATCTATGTGTATATATATAACTGAGTCACTTTGTTGCACACCTGAAACTAACACAACACTGTAAATCAACTATACAGCAATAAAAATTTTAAAGAAAGGAAGAAAATGAAACAGGAATGAAAATGAGATAATAATGAAGTAACTCGGCATGAAACAGTAGAAAAAGCGTAGCTTTCTGAGTTTAAATCAGCTCTGTGATTTATTCCTTATGGGATTCTTGACAATTATAGCTATCCCTAGCTTTTTCACTTTACAGTTTTAGGAAAGACCAAGGGTGTATGTACTTGATCCGTCTGAAACACATTTGCTTATTAACATGATGGGAAAAAAGCAATACTTATATTACACTGGATTACACTGGCCTAATGAGCAACTACGGGAATTTGAGCTCATGGAAATCTAGCAAACTGTCCGGCAGCCTGCAGGCATTTGAAAAACGCTGCTGCTATGATTACGACAGACCACGAGAAAGTATCATAGTGTAGGTCACTGGTGGTAGCAGCACGTGGCCATGTTCCATCTTCCCTCCACTAGGACGCAAGCTCCAGAAGGGCTGAGATCTTCACCTGCTTGGTTCATTCACTGATCCAGCCCAGTGCAGTACCTGACCCATAGCAGATGCTCAGTAACCACTTTTACTGACTGAATAAATGAATCTCATTAGGGGATTAGAAAACAATTATTTACCAAATATATAACCAGGTTTTGTGAGGGTTTTTAAATGACCTTATTTCATATTACCTTTGGTGCTTTTTTTTCCTCTATTCCAACTCGGTCAAAACACTCGATGAGGTAGTTCAGCATGTCTGTCTCCTTGCACGTCTCGATGGTGAAATGGTCGCTGTAGGAATCCCAAGTACTTGCCCCACAAGAGGCTCCCAGACTTTGGAGAAAAGAAAAGTGACGGTTTTGATCTCTTCTCAGGAAATCACATGAGAGAGCTCGCATTGCTGCAGCAGAAAGCCTGTTAGGGTCCCGCTCCCAGGACAAAGCACAAACGCCCATGCGGCTGCGGCTGGAGCTGACCGCTGGGCTTCACCTGCTCCAAGTCCAACAACAGCAATGTTTAGTCAATGTTTTATTGACCTAAGATGAAAGTCTGTCCAGAAGCCCAGCAATCTTATCTTCTCGGGAACAGCGCTTTACAAAACCAGGAGGACTAAGAATTGGTACTAAGCTCCAGGCATTTGAAGAGATACCGCACATACATAAACCCAACTGGCCAGCTGTGCTAGGCTGACTTGCAGGTTAAAGCCAGCCCTGCTGTTAGGCAAGCGAAGTCTTTTGGAGTGAAGTTAAAAGGGACTGACAAAACAGCTCTTTCCTAATGTCGAGCACAGATCTCAAAGCCTTTATCCAGCCTTTGGCAACAGGACCAGAACTTAGGAAAACCGTCCAGTTAGAAAGAGACATGAAAATATTTGTTATCAACACAGATTTTTCAAAACGTTTAGTGGAAGGGACAAAGTAGTATTAGTCAAAACAAAACAAACACTTTGCCCCAGGAGTATCCAAACTTTCATTCTATCCCGGGCTCTCCTGCTTACGTGTTACCCGAACCAAAACTTCATCTCATCTGCATGGAGGATTACATGAAATCATGTGGAGATGCCTGGTCCCACATAGAGGGAATGAATATGATAGTACGGCCCTGCTACTATTAGTTACAACGATTCTCTGAGACCATTATCACAAGGGCTAAGTGCTAGAAAATCAAAGTGTAGATCAGTTACCAATAGGCCAAATCTGATGTTTAACTCACAAATTTGGTAAGACATAAAAGATACAAAAAGATTAACCATGGCATAGGAAGAGGCCAGGAATTTTGAAATGAAGAGGAATAAAAAGATATAAACTCAGCAAAAAAAAAAAAATTACATGGATGAAAGATGATAAAGGGTGGTAAGAATACTAGGAACTTGAGAGACCTGTTCCTACTGCAGGCTGGGGCAGACACGGGCTAGAAACCAAAAGAAGAATTGAAACATGAATGATACGTCATACAGACAGATGCACAGATACACAAAAGTAATGTGAAATATATATACAACTGATCTTAGAATTTTAGAAAAAGCTACCTAACTGATCTTGGAATGAAAGTATGATACTGGAATATTTCCATTCAAAAAAATGAAAACAGGTGGTCCAGTGGTTAAGAATCACCTGCCATTTCAGGGGACATCGGTTCAGTCTCTAGTCCAGGAAGATTCCACATGCTGAGGGGCAACTTGAACTTGTGCACCACAACTTCTGAAGCTCGCTCACCCCAGAGCCCAGGCCTGGCAACATGAGAAGCCTGCGGAACGAGAACACCACCACAAAGGGTAACCGCCGCTCACTACCACTAGAGAAAGCCCGACCACAGCAACGAAGGCCTGGTGCAGTCAAAAATGAAATAAGTAAGTAAAGCAAAAAAAGAAAATCAAAAGATGAAAAAATGACAAAGCTTTAAATCCAAGGCTCTCAGGTCAGCGTCTTGTGAATCTGACTTCTTGTATATCTACGGTTTACTTCCTACTCAAGTCTGATAGAAGGGAGCGGAGAGAGAAGGCTGAGAAGCACCAGAGCCCTCCTGACTGGGCAGCTCACGGACATACCCTCTAAGTGCCCTGCCAGAGACAAAGGCAGGCAGCCCAGGACGGGAAATGTCAGAAAAAAAAAAACAAAACTTATTCTTGTGTCTTCACATCAGTTAAATTTTTAATTTTTTTTTAATCAGTTAAATTTAGAGACACACTTCATGAATTAATGGTAAGATCTCGTATCTGTTCATTGGCCAAACAACAGAAACATGAGGACTACAATAAAGCAAAGGAAGAAAAAAAAAATCTAACAATAAAGCAGAAAAACCTACCCATACATGTAAGAAGTGTGATGAAATCTCTAAAGGAGAAATGGGGAAAAGCTATTCGGCTTTTCCTGCAGCCATCTCGTTCTCAGGCTGTCTGCCCTTCTTCCCTCTTCCATCTGAGGTCAGTGACTTCATTCACTGCACTTTCCAGAGATGAAATTGCCTAATACAGGTTTGTAACTGTATACAGTTGAGGTTCATTGTCCTTTGAGAAGCTCTCCAGATGGCAATGAAGACAGATCTTCCTTCATTTTTTTGACACTCGAATGAAAATTTAGATGCACAGATACACAAAAGTAATGTGAAATATATATACAACTGATCTTAGAATTTTAGAAAAAGCTACCTAACTGATCTTGGAATGAAAGTATGATACTGGAATATTTCCATTCAAAAAAATGAAAACAGGTGGTCCAGTGGTTAAGAATCACCTGCCATTTCAGGGGACATCGGTTCAGTCTCTAGTCCAGGAAGATTCCACATGCTGAGGGGCAACTTGAACTTGTGCACCACAACTTCTGAAGCTCGCTCACCCCAGAGCCCAGGCCTGGCAACATGAGAAGCCTGCGGAACGAGAACACCACCACAAAGGGTAACCGCCGCTCACTACCACTAGAGAAAGCCCGACCACAGCAACGAAGGCCTGGTGCAGTCAAAAATGAAATAAGTAAGTAAAGCAAAAAAAGAAAATCAAAAGATGAAAAAATGACAAAGCTTTAAATCCAAGGCTCTCAGGTCAGCGTCTTGTGAATCTGACTTCTTGTATATCTACGGTTTACTTCCTACTCAAGTCTGATAGAAGGGAGCGGAGAGAGAAGGCTGAGAAGCACCAGAGCCCTCCTGACTGGGCAGCTCACGGACATACCCTCTAAGTGCCCTGCCAGAGACAAAGGCAGGCAGCCCAGGACGGGAAATGTCAGAAAAAAAAAAAAACAAAACTTATTCTTGTGTCTTCACATCAGTTAAATTTTTAATTTTTTTTTAATCAGTTAAATTTAGAGACACACTTCATGAATTAATGGTAAGATCTCGTATCTGTTCATTGGCCAAACAACAGAAACATGAGGACTACAATAAAGCAAAGGAAGAAAAAAAAAATCTAACAATAAAGCAGAAAAACCTACCCATACATGTAAGAAGTGTGATGAAATCTCTAAAGGAGAAATGGGGAAAAGCTATTCGGCTTTTCCTGCAGCCATCTCGTTCTCAGGCTGTCTGCCCTTCTTCCCTCTTCCATCTGAGGTCAGTGACTTCATTCACTGCACTTTCCAGAGATGAAATTGCCTAATACAGGTTTGTAACTGTATACAGTTGAGGTTCATTGTCCTTTGAGAAGCTCTCCAGATGGCAATGAAGACAGATCTTCCTCATGTTGACAATGAAATATCTGAACTATACATTTCCCTGATAACAGGCTCTACACCTTTCTCACATGATCACACTTCTGAAGTGGAAAGCTTTTGCTGACATCCACCGGTCCTTCCGGCTGCAAGGAGTCAAGCCGTGGGTCCCCTGATCAACGGTGGGATTCAGCACGCTTAGCTGGTGACTGCTGACTGAAACTGGGCTCCATATTCAGCCAACACATCCCCTTTCAGTTTAACTTAGACTTGAACACCTCAAAGTCAACCAAAACGCCTTCACAAACATTTTGTGAAGACATGGAAAGACATGACAATGTGGGCAGAGCACTGCCAGACAAGGCAAAGACAGACATTCAGAACGTATTAGAGAGTTTGGAAGCTGAAAGAGGTTGATGTACTGTGACCATCTGTCAGGCACCAAACAACACTTGCAGATCACTTTTCAAGAAAAGAGAAAGAAAAAAATGAAACAAAAGTTTAACCAGATAGTAGAGTGAAGTGAAAATCGCTCAGTTGTGTCTGACTTTTCACAACCCATGGATGAGCCATGAATTCTGCAGGCAAGAATACTGGAGTCGGTAGCCTTTTCCTTCTCCAGGGGATCTTCTCAACCAAGGGATCAAACCCAGGTGTACCCGCACTGCAGGCAGATTCTTTACCAGCTGAGCTACAAGGGAAGCCCTGGACAAACAGTAAACACTGGTATTCGTCAATGTTTCCAAATTATGAGGTCAGTCCTAAAGATGTTGAGGCAGATCATCAGGCTCAGTAGTGCAACCATGGCTGTCAGTGGTCAAGACTGGCCTACAGGGGCCTCTAGACTCAGACTCCAAGAGCTGAACTCCAATTCTGAATGGGATACTGAAGGAAAAAGGGATGCTCAGTTTATATACATTACATTTATGCTATCAATAAACATTTTTAAATGTGTTAAAATTGTATTTTGTTTTTCCTAAAAAGTTGCAACAAAATTCATGATGCCTTTACAATTGTGCGTGTGAATATGACCATAAAAAGTTGCAAAAACTTTTGTTTTTACTTCACTGCACTTTCCAGAGATGAAATTGCCTAATACAGGTTTGTAACTGTATACAGTTGAGGTTCATTGTCCTTTGAGAAGCTCTCCAGATGGCAATGAAGACAGATCTTCCTCATGTTGACAATGAAATATCTGAACTATACATTTCCCTGATAACAGGCTCTACACCTTTCTCACATGATCACACTTCTGAAGTGGAAAGCTTTTGCTGACATCCACCGGTCCTTCCGGCTGCAAGGAGTCAAGCCGCGGGTCCCCTGATCAACGGTGGGATTCAGCACGCTTAGCTGGTGACTGCTGACTGAAACTGGGCTCCATATTCAGCCAACACATCCCCTTTCAGTTTAACTTAGACTTGAACACCTCAAAGTCAACCAAAACGCCTTCACAAACATTTTGTGAAGACATGGAAAGACATGACAATGTGGGCAGAGCACTGCCAGACAAGGCAAAGACAGACATTCAGAACGTATTAGAGAGTTTGGAAGCTGAAAGAGGTTGATGTACGTTGTGACCATCTGTCAGGCACCAAACAACACTTGCAGATCACTTTTCAAGAAAAGAGAAAGAAAAAAATGAAACAAAAGTTTAACCAGATAGTAGAGTGAAGTGAAAATCGCTCAGTTGTGTCTGACTTTTCACAACCCATGGATGAGCCATGAATTCTGCAGGCAAGAATACTGGAGTCGGTAGCCTTTTCCTTCTCCAGGGGATCTTCTCAACCAAGGGATCAAACCCAGGTGTACCCGCACTGCAGGCAGATTCTTTACCAGCTGAGCTACAAGGGAAGCCCTGGACAAACAGTAAACACTGGTATTCGTCAATGTTTCCAAATTATGAGGTCAGTCCTAAAGATGTTGAGGCAGATCATCAGGCTCAGTAGTGCAACCATGGCTGTCAGTGGTCAAGACTGGCCTACAGGGGCCTCTAGACTCAGACTCCAAGAGCTGAACTCCAATTCTGAATGGGATACTGAAGGAAAAAGGGATGCTCAGTTTATATACATTACATTTATGCTATCAATAAACATTTTTAAATGTGTTAAAATTGTATTTTGTTTTTTCCCTAAAAAAGTTGCAACAAAATTCATGATGCCTTTACAATTGTGACGTGTGGAATATGACCATGGAAGCCTGTCATATTTAAGTCCTAAGAATACCTAAAAAATTATACCTTCTCTTTTACATATGATAGTATAGGGCTCCATGTTATTCTTTCCATATCTCTCACCCACTGTTCCCTCTCCTCAATGTCCAGAAGTCTGTTCTCTATGACTGTTTTTCCATCAATGCGCTGAGGGTTAAGGGATCTTACATGGGGGCTATGCGATGGCTTGGAGGGGTGGGATGGGGGGGATGGGATATACATATGTCTAATCTGGGATTATACGTATCTGTAAATAACAAAATTCTGTAAAAGCAAAAAAGCAAAATTTTAAAAATGGCACAAAAAAATATATACCATCTTCTGGGAGAATACGGGAATTATCTTCTGATAACTAAATAAACAATCTAACTGATACTGTAATTACTTCACATAAAGGAAATAGCAGAGTCCTTCTGCACACACTATGAAAATATATCTAGAGATTCATATATGCATCAGATCTGTGCAAACTGAATCCCATTTTATGTGCAACAAGAAACCTTAGAAGATTCTACTGCAGTTTGTTTACTTCTGTGATGAGAATAATTACCCATTTTCTTATTTTTTTAGACATACGCCCTGGAATGGTATATTTTCTCAGTGCGACGAAAGCAAGAGCTGGGCAGAGTTCAGCAACGTAAACCCCCTGAACAAAGGTCTGCACTGCTGAAGGTCCTGGGGGCAACACCTTAATTGAACAAATCAAACCCTTGTTCGTGTGGCACCAACACTGCAGTGGGGAGACTTTTTAAGTCTTTACTGAATTGGTTACGACACTGCTTCTGTTTTATGTTTTGGGTTTTTGGCCCCAAAGCATGTGGGATCTTAGCTCCCTGACCAGAGATCAAATCAACACCCCTGCACTGTAAGGCCACGTCTCGACCACTGGACTGTCAGGGAGGTCCCCTGAGGGGAGATGATTTTTTTAAAGTACAATACAGAAGTGCCCTAAAGAAAAAGAAAGGCAGAATATGGATGACGGTGAGAGGCAGAGAGAGAGAAAGAGAGAAAGAGAGAGAGAGTGTGTGTGTGTGTGTACACGGGAGATGCAGGGTCCCATAGGACAGGCTCAATGGCTTTGGCTCTTACTCCGGGAGAAAAAAAATCACTAGAGACTGGAGGACAGACATGGTGGAAAGATTTCGATGTATAACTGTCAATGTTTCTCACTATTCACTAGTCTACTTTTTTTCTATTCACAAAGGCTCATGATGTTCAAGATCTGATCTCTTTCACTGAAGCATTTAAGCAATGAAAAAAGAATTCCAATAAAAAAAAGGAAAATGTCTTTCTAGTCATCAACTTCCTAGGAAACAATTTGAAAATGTCTCCTCAGAATAATTACTTTGTTGTCTTCCTTTTCCTTTGTTATCTTTATTATAAGGTAACTCATCTCATTCATTTTCATTCCTTCAAGAAGTAGCTCCTTTTAATTCAGAGCTTTCTTCATAGAGCACTATAAAACATTCCAGAAGGAATCCTTTTGCCTTCCTTAAAATAATCTTATCATCACCACTATAAACAACGAACGCAGGACTGTATGTCCCAATGGCCTCCCAGAAAATGCATAAGCCCTTGAGCCCACCGGGCCAGCAGAAGAGGAGACGGATGCAGGCCCTGTGGACAGCTGCTTCCACAGCTTTGACCTCACCAGGTGAGAAGAAGGTGTTAAAATTGTGTACTTCCAAGTAATCACAGTTCTGAGAGGATCAATTAGAAAGGGAGAAAGACAAAGTTCTTTGCTGATCACTCAAATTAACAAACTTTTTTTTTTTTTGCTACTTCTCTGTTCTGACCCTACATGCATGCTCTATGCTCCTCTCTATTTGTTTCATGAGTTGTATGTGATTATCTCCTGTCCTTCTACATTCTTTTCAGCATCTATTCAGAATCTGTAATTTCTAAAAGTGGGACAGATGATACTTCATTTTAACAGCGAGCAAAGGACCTGCCAACCAACTGGAGTGGAATTTTGTAATTAAGGAGTAAAATGTTGGCGCTTTCTTGCCAAGGGAAACAGCACATGCATAAACTCTGGGCAGCGAAATAACTAAAAAATGAGGACAATCCAAGTTCTACTGGGTAAAGACGGAGAAGCCAGAGGTCACTCAGTGTGCTGGACGGCACATGAGATCTGAACTCTGGGTCTGCCTTCTTCTAGTCATGTGACCAACCTCCTTGAAGGTCTCTGCTGAAGCTGAAGCTCCAATACTTTGGCCACACGATGCACAGAGCCGACTCACTGGGAAAGGTCCTGATGCTGGGAAAGCCTGATGGCAACAGGAGAATGGGCGACGGAGGCTGAAGTAGCTGGATGGCATCACTGATGCAAACACGAGTTTCAGCAAACACCGGGAGATGGTGAAGGACAGGGAAGCCTGGAGTGCTGCCGTCCACGGGGTCACAGAGAGTTGGACACGACTGAGCAACTGAACAGCCACCACCACCTTCCTGAACCCACCTGCGTTCCCTTGCAGAAACTAGGGGCCCTGCTGTGGGGATCAGAGGGATAAGGCACACACAGGGCTGACGGCGCACCTGGCACCTGACACTCATTAGCTATTCGCACCTATAAGTACATAATCATAAGGTACATAATCAGTAGGTCAGTCTTGTTTCTCCTGGTAGGGCTCAAATATAGATCTGAGCCAAGGTCAGCATTTAGAAGTCTAGAGAGGAGTTAGGAAAAGCAGCATGCGATCTGCATCTTTGTTAGAGAAAGCTGGAATTAAATGGGCCAGGGAGAGATAGCATTTCCCCCATAGATAACTTACAGGAAAACAGAGCACTTTTATCATGTACAGGAAGGGATGCCTAACAAGGATGCCCACTGCATTACTGCAATTGTGGAACAGGATGTCCCTCTGTGTGATTCTCCCCAAATGTGTCCATGGGCTCTATGCTCCTCTCTATTTGTTTCATGAGTTGTATGTGATTATCTCCTGTCCTTCTACATTCTTTTCAGCATCTATTCAGAATCTGTAATTTCTAAAAGTGGGACAGATGATACTTCATTTTAACAGCGAGCAAAGGACCTGCCAACCAACTGGAGTGGAATTTTGTAATTAAGGAGTAAAATGTTGGCGCTTTCTTGCCAAGGGAAACAGCACATGCATAAACTCTGGGCAGCGAAATAACTAAAAAATGAGGACAATCCAAGTTCTACTGGGTAAAGACGGAGAAGCCAGAGGTCACTCAGTGTGCTGGACGGCACATGAGATCTGAACTCTGGGTCTGCCTTCTTCTAGTCATGTGACCAACCTCCTTGAAGGTCTCTGCTGAAGCTGAAGCTCCAATACTTTGGCCACACGATGCACAGAGCCGACTCACTGGGAAAGGTCCTGATGCTGGGAAAGCCTGATGGCAACAGGAGAATGGGCGACGGAGGCTGAAGTAGCTGGATGGCATCACTGATGCAAACACGAGTTTCAGCAAACACCGGGAGATGGTGAAGGACAGGGAAGCCTGGAGTGCTGCCGTCCACGGGGTCACAGAGAGTTGGACACGACTGAGCAACTGAACAGCCACCACCACCTTCCTGAACCCACCTGCGTTCCCTTGCAGAAACTAGGGGCCCTGCTGTGGGGATCAGAGGGATAAGGCACACACAGGGCTGACGGCGCACCTGGCACCTGACACTCATTAGCTATTCGCACCTATAAGTACATAATCATAAGGTACATAATCAGTAGGTCAGTCTTGTTTCTCCTGGTAGGGCTCAAATATAGATCTGAGCCAAGGTCAGCATTTAGAAGTCTAGAGAGGAGTTAGGAAAAGCAGCATGCGATCTGCATCTTTGTTAGAGAAAGCTGGAATTAAATGGGCCAGGGAGAGATAGCATTTCCCCCATAGATAACTTACAGGAAAACAGAGCACTTTTATCATGTACAGGAAGGGATGCCTAACAAGGATGCCCACTGCATTACTGCAATTGTGGAACAGGATGTCCCTCTGTGTGTTCTCAACTGTGTCCGATTCTCTGTGACCCCATGGACTGTCGCTGGCCAGGCTCCTCTGTTCATGGGATACTCCAGGCAAGAACACTGGAGTGGGTTGTCATTTCCTCCTTCAGGGGATCCCACCTCCCGACCCCGGGATGGAGCCCGAGCCTCCCGCATCTCCCGCACTGTGGGTGGATTCTTACTGCTGAGCCATGCACGTGAAAAAGACACTTCGACCTTTGGGAAATTTACTTGAGAAATAGTGACACAATGTTCAACCTAATACAAATATCAACCTTCCTGAATCAATATTCAGCCCTGTGCCAACATCCCTCTCTCTTTATAGACTCTCTAATGATCCTTCTGAACGCGGTCGTGTTGAATGTGGTGAACCGCACCCCTACGGACGTCTCTATTTATAGCCTGGAGTCATTTCTGAATACTGCTGGGCACAAATACCAGTTCTGTCCAGATGAAACATCAGTTTGAGAGCAAAATTGCAAGACGATGAGTCAGAGAGTTAAAAAGAAGGTGCCATTATATTTTCTCGCTCAAGGTCATCTAGAAGATCCAATCTATCTTTTTTGTTCTGTTTTCAGGGGTGAACCTTCAGCTACATCATGAGATGTGTTTTAGCCTCTACGGCCATTCCACAGGCTGTCTGAACGGGGGTCACGGGGGTGTGGCTTCACGGGGGTCAGGGAGGTGACTGATTACCAACATTTTATATGAGCAGTGAGGAGGGCTTTACTGGTGGCTGGAGGGTAAAGCATCCACCTGCTAAGGCGGGTTCCGTCACAGGTCCAGAAAGATCTCACACACAGCAGAGCGCCTAAGCCCACAAACCACAGCTATTAAAACCCCTGTGCCCTACAGCACCCGTGCTCCCCAATGAGAGAAGCCACTGCAATGAGAAGCTCGAGCATTTCAACTAGACAGCAGCCCCTACTCGTCAAAACTAGAGAAAAGTCCGCATAGCAACAGAGACCCCCCAAAAAGATTAGAAGTGAAAGCAGAATCACCGAAATAAAACCAGATAGTATGACCCCATGTGCTCTTCAACGGACTGCCTGCAGGGAGCTGGAGAGGGACACACACGCGTGCGTCCTTCTGCATTCCTAGACAGCAGCAATCCATGCACCTGTCTGTAAGAAAACACGCATCCCAGAGTATATGCTCTCACATGCGCAGCCTCCGGGAACCCTCTCCTAGTAAAATAAAGAAAGGGTCTCCTTTTAGATCTTATGGTGGGTGAACTTGATGTCTAACTTCTAACCTGTCATTCATGCTCTTGATGAATGATTAGATGCTAAGTTTTTCCCAAAACCTGCCAGGCTGGGAAATTTACTTGAGAAATAGTGACACAATGTTCAACCTAATACAAATATCAACCTTCCTGAATCAATATTCAGCCCTGTGCCAACATCCCTCTCTCTTTATAGACTCTCTAATGATCCTTCTGAACGCGGTCGTGTTGAATGTGGTGAACCGCACCCCTACGGACGTCTCTATTTATAGCCTGGAGTCATTTCTGAATACTGCTGGGCACAAATACCAGTTCTGTCCAGATGAAACATCAGTTTGAGAGCAAAATTGCAAGACGATGAGTCAGAGAGTTAAAAAGAAGGTGCCATTATATTTTCTCGCTCAAGGTCATCTAGAAGATCCAATCTATCTTTTTTGTTCTGTTTTCAGGGGTGAACCTTCAGCTACATCATGAGATGTGTTTTAGCCTCTACGGCCATTCCACAGGCTGTCTGAACGGGGGTCACGGGGGTGTGGCTTCACGGGGGTCAGGGAGGTGACTGATTACCAACATTTTATATGAGCAGTGAGGAGGGCTTTACTGGTGGCTGGAGGGTAAAGCATCCACCTGCTAAGGCGGGTTCCGTCACAGGTCCAGAAAGATCTCACACACAGCAGAGCGCCTAAGCCCACAAACCACAGCTATTAAAACCCCTGTGCCCTACAGCACCCGTGCTCCCCAATGAGAGAAGCCACTGCAATGAGAAGCTCGAGCATTTCAACTAGACAGCAGCCCCTACTCGTCAAAACTAGAGAAAAGTCCGCATAGCAACAGAGACCCCCCAAAAAGATTAGAAGTGAAAGCAGAATCACCGAAATAAAACCAGATAGTATGACCCCATGTGCTCTTCAACGGACTGCCTGCAGGGAGCTGGAGAGGGACACACACGCGTGCGTCCTTCTGCATTCCTAGACAGCAGCAATCCATGCACCTGTCTGTAAGAAAACACGCATCCCAGAGTATATGCTCTCACATGCGCAGCCTCCGGGAACCCTCTCCTAGTAAAATAAAGAAAGGGTCTCCTTTTAGATCTTATGGTGGGTGAACTTGATGTCTAACTTCTAACCTGTCATTCATGCTCTTGATGAATGATTAGATGCTAAGTTTTTCCCAAAACCTGCCAGGCAACAACTATGAAACTGTGTCCACAGTCACTTTACCCCTAAAAGAAGGCCCTAACGCTTGAGTGCACGCCAAGTCTCTCACCTCTGGACCCTCCAGGTCACCTCTGGCCCTACCCTGTTTGGATTCGAAGCACACCTAGAATTAGGGCTTATCAAAGTTAGTTCCTCAGCACCTTGGCACATGCAGAGGTGAGGCTCCATTCCTCTGGTACCTGGACCCAACCTGGATCCAAGAAAAGTCATCACCACCACCACCACCTTCATCATCACCATCATCACCGTCATCACCATCTTCTTCGTCATCTTCGTCACTACTGTCTCCAGAAAGTGCGAGGAAGAGGAAGGAGAAAGGACTGTCGTACATACTACCGTAACAAAAGCAAAAAAAAGTCATCAGGGAACAAAGGAAAACAGAGAGGAGGAAAGCTTTTGGCAACTGCTGCCCTTTTAATTAAATCGCAGGCTAAAAGTTATGTCTACTGACATGCAGAAAAATAATTCACCTTAATTATAAAGGGCCTGGGAACACCTGATGGGAGGGGGCACTGGACCAATGGAGTTATGATACTGCTTCTTTCTAAGAGGCTGCAAAGAAAGGGTCAGGGCATAGCCACCGGCCAAAGGTTAAGGGATCCACTCACTCGACCCCTGGGTCTGACTGTATCTTACCAATGATCAGCAACAGTACAGAAGGTGGAAAAGCGGCCCTGCGAGCCCCAACTCTCAAACAGAAGCTCCCCACAGTCTCGGAAATTCATTTGCCATGAGGAATGACACGTGCACTCAATTTTAAAACCGAGTGACTTCTTTTTATTTTGCACAGGCAGGAGGAAGAGTGAGGGGGAAGAAGGGAAGAAAGGGTCTCACGATGGAGTAGCCCATACTTCCTGAGGTGACGGAAGCCTGGCAGGGCGGGACTTGGGGCACAAGCCTACCCAACTAGTTAGACACACGGGTTAATCGCCCCAAACAGAAACACAGATCATTGAGGTCAGCGACACAGATAACAGTTCTTCCAAACCGTGTTAATCTTTCCCTGCACTGCACACACGCACCCGCCTCTCCTCCTGCGTAAATACCTAGGAGAGTTCCTCAGGGAGGAGGGCCATCTGCTCGGGGCCCCCCGACCAGGGGAGGCAGACAGCCAAGGTGGCCCCGCGCCGGGGGGTCTCTGTCGGGAGAAGCTGGCAGGCACGGCCTGAGGGCCACCGGCCAGGGTGGGCAGGCCTGGGGAGCTAGACAGCGTGGAGCTGCTCGAGGACCGCAGGCCAGAAGACGCAGACCCTGAGGGGTGGGTGACAGTGTAGGGCCGGTACCGCGGAGACGAGGGCTGGCTTCCTGCAGGCGCCCGCAGAGCCGTGAGGACAGAGGGAAGAAGAAGGAGGCGCGGCCACCTGGCTGGCTGCCCGGGACGGGGAGGCCAGAGATGGACTCGTCACTGGCACAGAGCTCCAGACCCTGGTACTGGGAGCTGGGCTCGTCTCATAGAGGCTAAAGTGCAAAATCAGGGAACAAAGGAAAACAGAGAGGAGGAAAGCTTTTGGCAACTGCTGCCCTTTTAATTAAATCGCAGGCTAAAAGTTATGTCTACTGACATGCAGAAAAATAATTCACCTTAATTATAAAGGGCCTGGGAACACCTGATGGGAGGGGGCACTGGACCAATGGAGTTATGATACTGCTTCTTTCTAAGAGGCTGCAAAGAAAGGGTCAGGGCATAGCCACCGGCCAAAGGTTAAGGGATCCACTCACTCGACCCCTGGGTCTGACTGTATCTTACCAATGATCAGCAACAGTACAGAAGGTGGAAAAGCGGCCCTGCGAGCCCCAACTCTCAAACAGAAGCTCCCCACAGTCTCGGAAATTCATTTGCCATGAGGAATGACACGTGCACTCAATTTTAAAACCGAGTGACTTCTTTTTATTTTGCACAGGCAGGAGGAAGAGTGAGGGGGAAGAAGGGAAGAAAGGGTCTCACGATGGAGTAGCCCATACTTCCTGAGGTGACGGAAGCCTGGCAGGGCGGGGACTTGGGGCACAAGCCTACCCAACTAGTTAGACACACGGGTTAATCGCCCCAAACAGAAACACAGATCATTGAGGTCAGCGACACAGATAACAGTTCTTCCAAACCGTGTTAATCTTTCCCTGCACTGCACACACGCACCCGCCTCTCCTCCTGCGTAAATACCTAGGAGAGTTCCTCAGGGAGGAGGGCCATCTGCTCGGGGCCCCCCGACCAGGGGAGGCAGACAGCCAAGGTGGCCCCGCGCCGGGGGGTCTCTGTCGGGAGAAGCTGGCAGGCACGGCCTGAGGGCCACCGGCCAGGGTGGGCAGGCCTGGGGAGCTAGACAGCGTGGAGCTGCTCGAGGACCGCAGGCCAGAAGACGCAGACCCTGAGGGGTGGGTGACAGTGTAGGGCCGGTACCGCGGAGACGAGGGCTGGCTTCCTGCAGGCGCCCCCGCAGAGCCGTGAGGACAGAGGGAAGAAGAAGGAGGCGCGGCCACCTGGCTGGCTGCCCGGGACGGGGAGGCCAGAGATGGACTCGTCACTGGCACAGAGCTCCAGACCCTGGTACTGGGAGCTGGGCTCGTCTCATAGAGGCTAAACAAGTTGAGGAAGAGAAGAGGAAAGAAGAGAAAATGGAAGAAAGGCTTGAGATAAATAACTAAAATGGAAAATACCATGTTTTTAAAGAACAGTATAATTAGAACCTCATATCTCTAAGCATCCCAGTATACAGATCTTCTAAAGACTCATCTAAATAACTGTAATCTAACTGCCACAATGATTTAGACGCTAGACTTACTATATGAGAAAGCCTTCTTTCCAAAGAACATATTCCACAGAGCCATCTATTTCTAAAATTTAATTTACCAACACTCTAACCCAAGAAAGCCAAAGAAACCCACCTGGAAAAGACCACACCTCCTCAGTGAATCACCCAACCCCCACCTCCACCCAAACACAATTCAGTTTCTAATTTGCATGACCCAGGCCCACGAACGAACACTCTCTTCTCCTGTGAACTTCATGGCCATCTCACCATCAACAGCATGGGGAAGAAAGAACCACACTGACCTGGACAAAGAGCTGGTCCCGAAGGAGCCCAGGTTGCAGAACATGGGGCTTGTTCCTAGACTGGAGCCGGTGGTCAGCGGGAGGCTTCTGTCCGGTGACCGAGCTGCCGCTGTGATTGGCTGGGATGTGGCTGTCAGGCTGGCGAACGGGTTTTCATCTCTGGTCTGAGTGGACATCATTAGCACTTCCATTAAAATCTGGCCAATCAAGTCCTTAAAATCAGAGAACACTGTTGGAAAGGCAGAATAAAAAAGAGGTTAGCCAGCGGCATTCAGACACACAGTCCTCGAACAAGCCAGTGCGAGCCAGGCAGTGCTGTGTGGTATCCTGGAGTGGAGTCTCAAACAGGAAGAGCCGTTATGAGAAAACCCAGGGAAATCGAAATAAGGTCTGGAGTAAAAGTAACATCTTAGTTCTGACAAATATACTCTAGTTATGGTCGATGTTAACATTACGGAAAACCGAGTGAAGTGTGTATAGGAACTCCATACACTACCTCTTGAACTTTTCTATAAATCTAAAATGTTTCCAAACAGAAAGCTTATTAAAAAAAAAAAAAGAAGAAGAAGAAAAACTGGAGGCCAGTCAATGAGAGTCACTGCTGATACGTGTTATCTATAAAAAGAAGTTACTCCCAACTCCAGAGGTTAGGTTATCATACTGGGAATGCTCCTGGGTTGATATTTCTTCACCTATATATGTTTACACACAGTGAAACTCTTACGTCTAAAGTTCAAAGCATTTTATGAAGGCTCTAATCGTTGGCTGCCACCCGCCTCTCTGGAGCAGATCCTATTTTCTGGTTCCTTCATATTCTTTGCAGCTCTTGACTGTTGCAGGTTTTTCGTCATTGTTGTGCCGCCACTAAGTTGTGTCCGCCTCTTCTGTGACCCCATGGACTGTAGCCTGCCAGGCTCCTCTGTCCGTGGGATTTCCCAAGCAAGAATACTGGAGCAGGTTACCATTTCCTTCTCCAGGGGATCTTCCCAACCCAGGAATCAAACCTGCATCTCCTGCATTGGCAGGCGGGTTCTTTACCACTAAGCCACCAGGGAAGTTCATTTTAAATATTACTAAATAGGGCTTCCCTGGTGGTCCAGTGGATAGAGAGTCCACTTTGCAGTGTAGGGGGCGCCGGTTCAATCCCTGGCACGGGTGGATCCCACGTGCCGCGGAGCGGCTGGACTGGCGGGTCCAACTGCAAGCCGGCGCTCTGGAGAGCAGGTGCCCAGAGCCGGAGCTCTGCAGCGGGAGGGGCCGCTGCGGAGGGGGGCCCACATAGGCCGAATAATAAAGATGGATGAAAATAAATGAATAAAAAAATCAATCAATAAAAGAGGCCAAAATTAAAAAAATAAATTAATTAATATTACTAACTAAATAAAATGTCTGGCCTATGTAAATCTTATCTGATTTGTTATTAAAGATTACAAGATAGATTGAGAATCTTAAGATTTACAGTAATAAGTGGCAGGATTCTGAACTCACGGTTGCTAAGCTCATCTCTACAATCCGAGTTAATGGGAAGAGCCTAGTAAAACCTGAAGTAAACTATTCATCCACGTGGAACACAGGAGACTTTTTCTCTGTTTTTGGTCGTGAAAGAGAGGCAGCAGGGAAAGGAAATGTAATTAAAAAAAAAAGAAGAAGAAGAAAAACTGGAGGCCAGTCAATGAGAGTCACTGCTGATACGTGTTATCTATAAAAAGAAGTTACTCCCAACTCCAGAGGTTAGGTTATCATACTGGGAATGCTCCTGGGTTGATATTTCTTCACCTATATATGTTTACACACAGTGAAACTCTTACGCCCTAAAGTTCAAAGCATTTTATGAAGGCTCTAATCGTTGGCTGCCACCCGCCTCTCTGGAGCAGATCCTATTTTCTGGTTCCTTCATATTCTTTGCAGCTCTTGACTGTTGCAGGTTTTTCGTCATTGTTGTGCCGCCACTAAGTTGTGTCCGCCTCTTCTGTGACCCCATGGACTGTAGCCTGCCAGGCTCCTCTGTCCGTGGGATTTCCCAAGCAAGAATACTGGAGCAGGTTACCATTTCCTTCTCCAGGGGATCTTCCCAACCCAGGAATCAAACCTGCATCTCCTGCATTGGCAGGCGGGTTCTTTACCACTAAGCCACCAGGGAAGTTCATTTTAAATATTACTAAATAGGGCTTCCCTGGTGGTCCAGTGGATAGAGAGTCCACTTTGCAGTGTAGGGGGCGCCGGTTCAATCCCTGGCACGGGTGGATCCCACGTGCGCGGAGCGGCTGGACTGGCGGGTCCAACTGCAAGCCGGCGCTCTGGAGAGCAGGTGCCCAGAGCCGGAGCTCTGCAGCGGGAGGGGCCGCTGCGGAGGGGGGCCCACATAGGCCGAATAATAAAGATGGATGAAAATAAATGAATAAAAAAATCAATCAATAAAAGAGGCCAAAATTAAAAAAATAAATTAATTAATATTACTAACTAAATAAAATGTCTGGCCTATGTAAATCTTATCTGATTTGTTATTAAAGATTACAAGATAGATTGAGAATCTTAAGATTTACAGTAATAAGTGGCAGGATTCTGAACTCACGGTTGCTAAGCTCATCTCTACAATCCGAGTTAATGGGAAGAGCCTAGTAAAACCTGAAGTAAACTATTCATCCACGTGGAACACAGGAGACTTTTTCTCTGTTTTTGGTCGTGAAAGAGAGGCAGCAGGGAAAGGAAATGTAATCTCCTCGACATTTACTCACTCATTCACGGTACATCTACTGAAGGGCTGTGAAGTGCGGGCACCGGGAGTACCAGACAAAAACTCCTGCCATCAGGGAGACTGTACTCTAGCGAAATGCAAAAAATCCTCCAGTGAAATTTCTGTCCCTCTTCTGCTCTCCAAAGCAGGGGTCTCCATCCCCCGGACTGTTACATCGTCCATGGCCTGGTAGGAACCCGGCTAGACAGCCAGAGACGTGTGACAGACAGAGAGACAGCCTTCACCTGTGCCTCTATCCGCTCGCATGACCTGAGCCCCGCCTTCTGACGGGCCAGTGGCGGCATGATGAATGCTATCCCAAAGCCATCCCCACAACCCCATCTGTGGAAATACTGTCTCCCAAGAAACTGGTCCCTGGCAACCACTGCTCCAAAAAAACTGCTGTAGAGTCAAGTGAGAGGGGCCTGTACGGCCTGTCTCTCGCTAAGAGTTTTATCACTTTTAAGTGTGGCTTCGTGGGGCCTCTTAAAATAGAATCCTGTAAGCACTGCAAAATATCAACATGTTCTAGCTTGCTAAGCACTTTTAACCAACCACATTCACGTCACTGTCTACACATGACCCCAGAGGCACTTGCGGCAGGTACAGGTCACCCAGAGCGCCAGTCTCAGGATCCCTGCAGACCACCTGTCCGGAATATAAGGCTCTCTCTAAGCACCTTCTTATTGCACAAGAAAAAAATTCAGCCCTGAGACAACAGAGACCATTAATTTATTTATACAGTTTTCTTCTGCAGAAATCACGAAAGTTAAAAAACAAAAGAACTATCACTAAGTGGAAAGCAGACAAAACGCAGTGTCCTCAACAGTAAGTATCCCTGTCATCAGAAACAACCACAGAGCAAAACCAGGTGTGAGGGCAGGAGAGAAAGACAAAAGATTTTAGATTCTGGTTTTCCACTAAGGGCTTTGAAATAAGACGGCAGAGGTCGAGTCCTACCTTCTTTTGGGTTCTGCTTAAATTGTGCAGAAAGAGAAGAAAGAAAGATGACGTCTCTGCTCAGGGCATCCCACCGTGGAACACAGGAGACTTTTCTCTGTTTTTGGTCGTGAAAGAGAGGCAGCAGGAAAGGAAATGTAATCTCCTCGACATTTACTCACTCATTCACGGTACATCTACTGAAGGGCTGTGAAGTGCGGGCACCGGGAGTACCAGAAAAAAACTCCTGCCATCAGGAGACTGTACTCTAGCGAAATGCAAAAAATCCTCCAGTGAAATTTCTGTCCCTCTTCTGCTCTCCAAAGCAGGGGTCTCCATCCCCCGGACTGTTACATCGTCCATGGCCTGGTAGGAACCCGGCTAGACAGCCAGAGACGTGTGACAGACAGAGAGACAGCCTTCACCTGTGCCTCTATCCGCTCGCATGACCTGAGCCCCGCCTTCTGACGGGCCAGTGGCGGCATGATGAATGCTATCCCAAAGCCATCCCCACAACCCCATCTGTGGAAATACTGTCTCCCAAGAAACTGGTCCCTGGCAACCACTGCTCCAAAAAAACTGCTGTAGAGTCACGTGAGAGGGCCTGTACGGCCTGTCTCTCGCTAAGAGTTTTATCACTTTTAAGTGTGGCTTCGTGGGGCCTCTTAAAATAGAATCCTGTAAGCACTGCAAAATATCAACATGTTCTAGCTTGCTAAGCACTTTTAACCAACCACATTCACGTCACTGTCTACACATGACCCCAGAGGCACTTGCGGCAGGTACAGGTCACCCAGAGCGCCAGTCTCAGGATCCCTGCAGACCACCTGTCCGGAATATAAGGCTCTCTCTAAGCACCTTCTTATTGCACAAGAAAAAAATTCAGCCCTGAGACAACAGAGACCATTAATTTATTTATACAGTTTTCTTCTGCAGAAATCACGAAAGTTAAAAAACAAAAGAACTATCACTAAGTGGAAAGCAGACAAAACGCAGTGTCCTCAACAGTAAGTATCCCTGTCATCAGAAACAACCACAGAGCAAAACCAGGTGTGAGGGCAGGAGAGAAAGACAAAAGATTTTAGATTCTGGTTTTCCACTAAGGGCTTTGAAATAAGACGGCAGAGGTCGAGTCCTACCTTCTTTTGGGTTCTGCTTAAATTGTGCAGAAAGAGAAGAAAGAAAGATGACGTCTCTGTCCCGGTCCTTCCAGGAGACACGGAAGATCTTACAGACCAGCTGCAAGGCCTGCTCTTCAGACACTTCAGAACCTGAGGAAGGCTCCTGGAGGGGAAGAAGAGCTGGGGGTTACTTTCAAGCAGGAGGGGGTGCGAGTTACACTTTAACAGAAATACCTAATTCTGATTTAAGTTGTGTACAAATGAGGCTATTTTAGAAGTGCATACAACTATTCAGTCACTGATTTGGGGAACAAGAACCTTGTCACCATGACTTCAGAGTTATAGTGTGTGAGTCTCATGAGCTAACGACACAATATACGGCAGGGAATACAAAACAGCAGGACGGTTATCAGGAACTGCCAAGGAAGACATGTGATAAAGGATGCACACATACCCCATTTGCTTCCTTTTCTGGAATGCTAAAAGATCACGTTGACATTCTAGGTACACAACTAATTTTTCTCTAGAAATTTTTTTCAGATTTTAATGTTTCTCAGTATTTTCCATCACAGATAAAATAACATCTATAAAAGAACTTGGCAAACATTGAAAAACTGTACAAAATAAACCACTGCACCCACTCGGAGGCTATAGTCCAACTTCTAATAATGTTGCTGAACACCAATAATTTACTAACAGGAAGTGATGCAATTTTCTATGCCATTTCTATACCATGACACATACACACAAACCCCCCAAATCCCCTTTCTAAATATAGGGAACTAAAGCTCAGATGGTAACAAAATATAAAAACCTCCTGCTTCCACATATTCTTGCTTCAATTCCCAGTCATCTTCCTCAGAATACTCCCATTGATGTGATGACTTACTTGCATAAGCAATGAAAAGATCAACCAAAAAACTTCAAATCATCTCTAAATTCATTGCTATCATTTTCTGATAAAAAACGCACCTGAAATAAAGACTAACTGAAGGATTTTTATCAGATGAAAGGACTGAGTTATACTTGCATAATAATAAGGGTGATCAAGGCCACTCAAATTTCTTCAAAAGGAAAAAGCAAAACAAAACCAATCACCTAACAGGATCTGCTGTTTGAGGCAGCCCTGTTAAACTTCCACAGATACAAGACACAAGCAGTGTTTCTTGTCACAGTGTCTCTTTGTGAGCCCATGGACTACAGACCAGGTTCCTCTGTCCATGGAACTGTCCAGGCAAGAATACTGGAGTGGGTTGCCATCTCCTGCCCCAGGGGATCTTCTGGGAGTCATCTGGGATGGCATGAGCTGTAACTAAACACGGAAGTAAGGGCTTCATCTCTTACCGACCTTATCACTGAGGCTCCTTTTTTCTCTTCGGTCGTTTTCGTCCACCTCCATGTTTTCGATGCCTGAATCCACATCCACCTGGGACATGCTTTAAGTACAGGAGACAAGTCAGTCTTTCACCCTTGATAAACCCACCCAGCATCACAGCTGCTGGTTCGAGAAGTTCTTGTTTTCTTTTTTTGACTGCACCACACAGCTTGCAGGATCCTGGTTCTCCAACCAGGGACTGAACCCAGGCCCTCGGCAGCGAAAGCACCAAGCCCTAGCCACTGCATCACCAGAAAATTCCTTGAGGAAAAGTTTGACAGTATCGATCAAGATCCGTCAGGACAGTTAAATAATAAAGGTTCATCTCCTTTCTCCTTAATGTTTTAGAGCACTTCATCTATTAGGATGTAAATATTCTATCATCCTTCTTGAAAATATTTTTGCCAAGTGGTCATTTCCTTAGGTTCACTTTCAAAAACAATCTGGATGGAAATATTTTTCCCAACTTATCATTTTTCTAGTCTCACTTTCAAAAAATAAAAATTAAAGATTTTCTATACATACTATTTTTCAATGATACACAATCAATTAGAGCCTGATTACAAAATCTGGTTATGGGCATATATTATTTTTCCCCACATTAAGTAATTGTCCCACCATCAATTACTGAAAAGACCATTCTTTTTACAGTACTACGAAGTCATTTATGCCATAGGTCCAGTTGTCATACTGTGTCCAGCTGGGTGTAGGTCTCTTTCTGGACACTCATTTCCATTCCATGGGGTAATCTGTCTGGCCCTAAGCCAGTACCACTCGATGGGTTGCATAATAATAAGGGTGATCAAGGCCACTCAAATTTCTTCAAAAGGAAAAAGCAAAACAAAACCAATCACCTAACAGGATCTGCTGTTTGAGGCAGCCCTGTTAAACTTCCACAGATACAAGACACAAGCAGTGTTTCTTGTCACAGTGTCTCTTTGTGAGCCCATGGACTACAGACCAGGTTCCTCTGTCCATGGAACTGTCCAGGCAAGAATACTGGAGTGGGTTGCCATCTCCTGCCCCAGGGGATCTTCTGGGAGTCATCTGGGATGGCATGAGCTGTAACTAAACACGGAAGTAAGGGCTTCATCTCTTACCGACCTTATCACTGAGGCTCCTTTTTTCTCTTGGTCGTTTTCGTCCACCTCCATGTTTTCGATGCCTGAATCCACATCCACCTGGGACATGCTTTAAGTACAGGAGACAAGTCAGTCTTTCACCCTTGATAAACCCACCCAGCATCACAGCTGCTGGTTCGAGAAGTTCTTGTTTTCTTTTTTTGACTGCACCACACAGCTTGCAGGATCCTGGTTCTCCAACCAGGGACTGAACCCAGGCCCTCGGCAGCGAAAGCACCAAGCCCTAGCCACTGCATCACCAGAAAATTCCTTGAGGAAAAGTTTGACAGTATCGATCAAGATCCGTCAGGACAGTTAAATAATAAAGGTTCATCTCCTTTCTCCTTAATGTTTTAGAGCACTTCATCTATTAGGATGTAAATATTCTATCATCCTTCTTGAAAATATTTTTGCCAAGTGGTCATTTCCTTAGGTTCACTTTCAAAAACAATCTGGATGGAAATATTTTTCCCAACTTATCATTTTTCTAGTCTCACTTTCAAAAAATAAAAATTAAAGATTTTCTATACATACTATTTTTCAATGATACACAATCAATTAGAGCCTGATTACAAAATCTGGTTATGGGCATATATTATTTTTCCCCACATTAAGTAATTGTCCCACCATCAATTACTGAAAAGACCATTCTTTTTACAGTACTACGAAGTCATTTATGCCATAGGTCCAGTTGTCATACTGTGTCCAGCTGGGTGTAGGTCTCTTTCTGGACACTCATTTCCATTCCATGGGGTAATCTGTCTGGCCCTAAGCCAGTACCACTCGATGGGACTCTCTACTGTCATTTCACTGTAAGCCTTGGTATCTGCTAGGTCAATGCCGCCACCTTGTTCTTCTACCTTAAGAGTCATTTTTGCCCTTTGCTCTTATACTCAATTGAAGAATCATCTGGTCAGGTTCTTTAAAAATACTGTGGGGGTTCTGACTAGAACTTCGCTGACTCTAGAGATCAAACTGGGGAGAAACGGTATCTTTGTGTTACTGATCTACCCATGGATGAGGCATAGCTCTCCAAGTAGCTAAGGTTTTCTCTCAATAAAACTTTCTAATTTTCTCCACAAAGTCTTTCATTTCCTTTGTTAAATTTATCTCTAGGCACTTTATTTACAGTATTAAGTAAAATTGTGACTGGTACCTTTTTAAAAAAAACTTAAGTTTTCTAACTACTTGTTGCTCGTATGGAGTAATGGTAACAAAGTTTAGATACAAACATCTTAAAAGCTATTTGTTCTGTTTCTTCCCCTTCAATCCTAACTTGACCTCCTGTACCAGGTAGGGTCTCCTGTTGAATAGAATCAGAACCAGCAGTCATCCTTGTGCTTATTCCTGATTTTGAAGCGAATTTTTGTAGTTTCTCACCGCTGAGTATGAGAGCTGCTATAGTGTTTTGGTAGAGGTCTTTTATAGTAGTCAGAATAAGAGGCTACATTGTGGTTAACACATACACTCTGCAATTTTAGAGGCTTAACACTATAAGAGTTTATTTCTTGCTTACGCAAAGTCTGAAGAGAGTGAAGGATCCTTACTCCATCTTTAAGCTATGCCATCTGCAATACACAGCCTCCAAGGTCACTGGAGCGAGAGAAGAGAGGGATGGAGGAGGAACATCGGCTCAACCACCTTCACCCAAAGGGGACGCGCGGCACTTCCACTCATAAGTCTACTGGACAGACCTAGTTACTCAGCCCCATCCAACCGTAAAGGAGTCTGGACATTCAGGGGAGCGTGTGGAGTAGCTGATGCACTCTGTCTCTGCCCTGCAGTTTGGGGATGCACCTTTCTGTCTCCTGTTGGTGAGGACTTTCATCATGAATCAAGGTTGAATTTTATCACGTCTTTGCAACTACCAGGATTACATGACTTTTCTATTTAATATATAATGTGGTCGATAATATTTATAGATTTTCTCATGTTAAAGCATCCTTGCATCCCTAAGATAAACCCAAGTTGGTTGTGGTATATCAATTTTTTAACTAATCTTTTAATGGAATTTCCTATACAGAAATGTACACAGATGATATGTGTTTGGCTTAATAAAGTTTCACAAAAGAAGCATACTTATGTAATCAGCACACAGATTGAGCAATAGAACCCTACCAGCACCCAAAGATCCCTGCCATGACCTTTTCAATCTCTACCACACTAGCCCACAGCAACCACGATCCCAGCATCTGGCCTGAGATGTTCTGTCTGCTTTTTATGAGCTGTACTATTTGATTTGTCAATATCTTCAAATATTGGTAAATAAGTTCATAACCATGCAATGTTACAATTTTCTCAACTACCATGTAATTAATTTTCTCCTTTGACATTATTCTTGTCCAGTTTTGAATTATAAGGTCATAAGAGCCTCGTAAACTTATCTGGAAAGTTTAAAAATTATCTGAAAAATGTGTGCCAAATTGGGATAGTGGGATTACCTACAAGATCAAATGAGCAAGATGCTTTCTTCCAAAAAAATTTAAAAATATTGATTCAATTTATTTTACTTTTTTTTGGATTATTCAGATTCTCTCTTCTTGAGTCAATTTTGGAAGAACTGTGATTTTTTAGAAATCTGATTTTCAAATGTATTTGCATTCTGCATATTTATATTTTTCACAGAATTTTCTTTTTCAATAACAAGCATTACCGAGTACCCAGCCTAGACAGTGTTCCAGATTTCTGAGATGCCAACAAACAAAAGACCAAAAAAAGAGAAACCTCACAAATCCCTGTGTCATGGAGTTTCCACTCCAGTTAAAGGGAGAAAGATAATCACAGAGCATATGATACATTCTATGTAAAAGTTAAAGGAAAAAGGAGCAATAAAAAGCTAATTGAGAGGACAGGTCTCTCCCATTTAAATGGGATTACCTCAATGAAGTGCTACCTGGGAAAAATACGAAGGAGGTGGAAAAATACTTTCCAGGGAAGAATATTCCAAGAAAAGAGATTTTATTCCAAACATTTATATATTTTATTTTAATTTTCAATATATTACATATATATTTATATTCTCTCCTAAGTAATCTGAGAAAAGGACTTTTAGTTCAGTTTTTTTATATCAATTTTTAACTAATCTTTTAATGGAATTTCCTATACAGAAATGTACACAGATGATATGTGTTTGGCTTAATAAAGTTTCACAAAGAAGCATACTTATGTAATCAGCACACAGATTGAGCAATAGAACCCTACCAGCACCCAAAGATCCCTGCCATGACCTTTTCAATCTCTACCACACTAGCCCACAGCAACCACGATCCCAGCATCTGGCCTGAGATGTTCTGTCTGCTTTTTATGAGCTGTACTATTTGATTTGTCAATATCTTCAAATATTGGTAAATAAGTTCATAACCATGCAATGTTACAATTTTCTCAACTACCATGTAATTAATTTTCTCCTTTGACATTATTCTTGTCCAGTTTTGAATTATAAGGTCATAAGAGCCTCGTAAACTTATCTGGAAAGTTTAAAAATTATCTGAAAAATGTGTGCCAAATTGGGATAGTGGGATTACCTACAAGATCAAATGAGCAAGATGCTTTCTTCCAAAAAAATTTAAAAATATTGATTCAATTTATTTTACTTTTTTTTGGATTATTCAGATTCTCTCTTCTTGAGTCAATTTTGGAAGAACTGTGATTTTTTAGAAATCTGATTTTCAAATGTATTTGCATTCTGCATATTTATATTTTTCACAGAATTTTCTTTTTCAATAACAAGCATTACCGAGTACCCAGCCTAGACAGTGTTCCAGATTTCTGAGATGCCAACAAACAAAAGACCAAAAAAAGAGAAACCTCACAAATCCCTGTGTCATGGAGTTTCCACTCCAGTTAAAGGGAGAAAGATAATCACAGAGCATATGATACATTCTATGTAAAAGTTAAAGGAAAAAGGAGCAATAAAAAGCTAATTGAGAGGACAGGTCTCTCCCATTTAAATGGGATTACCTCAATGAAGTGCTACCTGGGAAAAAATACGAAGGAGGTGGAAAAATACTTTCCAGGGGAAGAATATTCCAAGAAAAGAGATTTTATTCCAAACATTTATATATTTTATTTTTAATTTTCAATATATTACATATATATTTATATTCTCTCCTAAGAATCACATTAGCTGAGACACATATATGATGATACGTAGTATTTGTTATTGTTTCAGTTTAAATTTCCATCGTGATTTCTTTTTTTAACCCTCTACTTCGAAGAAGGCTGTTTTTAAAACTTCCAGATGTACGATGGGTACTTTTTTACCCTACATGAATTATCTAACTTAATGTCAGAAAACATCATCAGTACGATTCAGACCCTTGAAATCTTCTGGTGGATGGGTATTAGAAAAGAATGCGTATTCTCCCGTTGTAGAGTCCAAAGCTTGGTATCTTTCCATCAGATCAAGCTTGTTAGCTGTGCTGTTTAATTTGTCCATATGCTTACTGCTGTTTATTCGCTTTGTTCTATTGGTGGCTGAAGGAGACATGTTAAAAATCTCCCATTATATTAGGTATGTGTCAATTTCCTCTAGTTCTATCAAGACTGCTTTATTACATGTTATTATTATATGACTAATTGCACATAAATGCTTTGAAAACTGTTATAATCCCACAATGTAAACTAAACATTTATCATTATATAGCGCTTATTTCTAATATTTTGTAACTCAAAGTCTAATTCATTCATCTCTACTTTCTTTTGTTTAGTATCTGCCTAGTATATTTTTTCCCTGTCTTTCACCTTCATTCTTTCTCTAACCTAGTGTTTCAGATATGCCTTCAGTAAATAAGAAGGAAGCTGGGTTCTATTTTGATTTTAACCCAACCTATGGCTTTTCACTGTGATTTACTGCGATTATTGACATTTTCATTTAACCATCTTATTCTGTGCAGTTTGCCTCTTTTATTTTTATTTTTTTTAATTTTTATTTTGGGGAGGGGTGGGTTGGGAAGGGAGAGGGGCGGGTAGGCCACTTCCGTGGGTCTTTCATTTCTCTATTTTCATCCATCTTTGTTCCTTGGCCTGTGTGGGCCTCCCATCACAGTGGAATCTGTCGTTGCAGAGCTCTGGGTAATTGGACACCTCGGTCCAGCCACTCCGCGGCACGTGGGATCTTCCCAGGCCAGGGATCGAACCAGTGCCCAGGGCCACTGGCCTGGGAAGATCCCACGTGCTGCGGAATGGCTGGACCGAAGTGTCCAATTACCCAGCCAGAGCTCTGGAGCGCCTGCGCCCAGAGCTGGCGCTCTGCAATGACAGAGGTCACCGCGATGAGAGGCCCATAGGAGCCAAAGAACAAAGACAGATGAAAATAGAGAAATGAAAGACCCATAGAAGTGGCCTACCCATCGCCCTCCCTCCCCACCCCACCCCCTAAAAGATAAATAAATAAAATAAACAATGTAAAAAGAAACCAAAAACACTTGTGTTTCTTTCTTCCTTTTCTTTGAATTGACTTAAATTCTCCCCACCCCCATTTCATATTTTCCTTTTATCTCTTTGAAAATATACTCTTTCTATTTCTTCAGTGGTTACCCTTGAATTTTTTTTTTTTTTAAAAACTTTTATTTATTTATTTTTGGCCGTGCTGGGTTTTTGTTGATGTGTGGGTTTAGCTGCTCCACGGCATATGGGATCCTCCTGGTCCAGGGATTGAACCTGTGTCTCCTGCATTGGCAGACGGGTTCCTATTCACTGAGCCACAAGGGAAGCCCTACCCTTGAAATTTTATGAAGTATTCTTAACTCAAAATCTAAAAGCTGGCCACTAGCTTTACTCCCTAGGACCCTTTCTAAGACTATGCTGCCTAGTATATTTTTCCCTGTCTTTCACCTTCATTCTTTCTCTAACCTAGTGTTTCAGATATGCCTTCAGTAAATAAGAAGGAAGCTGGGTTCTATTTTGATTTTAACCCAACCTATGGCTTTTCACTGTGATTTACTGCGATTATTGACATTTTCATTTAACCATCTTATTCTGTGCAGTTTGCCTCTTTTATTTTTATTTTTTTTAATTTTTATTTTGGGGAGGGGTGGGTTGGGAAGGGAGAGGGGCGGGTAGGCCACTTCCGTGGGTCTTTCATTTCTCTATTTTCATCCATCTTTGTTCCTTGGCCTGTGTGGGCCTCCCATCACAGTGGAATCTGTCGTTGCAGAGCTCTGGGTAATTGGACACCTCGGTCCAGCCACTCCGCGGCACGTGGGATCTTCCCAGGCCAGGGATCGAACCAGTGCCCAGGGCCACTGGCCTGGGAAGATCCCACGTGCTGCGGAATGGCTGGACCGAAGTGTCCAATTACCCAGCCAGAGCTCTGGAGCGCCTGCGCCCAGAGCTGGCGCTCTGCAATGACAGAGGTCACCGCGATGAGAGGCCCATAGGAGCCAAAGAACAAAGACAGATGAAAATAGAGAAATGAAAGACCCATAGAAGTGGCCTACCCATCGCCCTCCCTCCCCACCCCCTAAAAGATAAATAAATAAAATAAACAATGTAAAAAGAAACCAAAAACACTTGTGTTTCTTTCTTCCTTTTCTTTGAATTGACTTAAATTCTCCCCACCCCCATTTCATATTTTCCTTTTATCTCTTTGAAAATATACTCTTTCTATTTCTTCAGTGGTTACCCTTGAATTTTTTTTTTTTTTAAAAACTTTTATTTATTTATTTTTGGCCGTGCTGGGTTTTTGTTGATGTGTGGGTTTAGCTGCTCCACGGCATATGGGATCCTCCTGGTCCAGGGATTGAACCTGTGTCTCCTGCATTGGCAGACGGGTTCCTATTCACTGAGCCACAAGGGAAGCCCTACCCTTGAAATTTTATGAAGTATTCTTAACTCAAAATCTAAAAGCTGGCCACTAGCTTTACTCCCCCTCCCAAGTGGACAAATCCTTCTGCCTTATCTGCTATTGCTGCTGAGGAAGATCTATCTGATTATTTACTTCTCTCTCTCCCCCTCTATTATTTCATACACTGTTATTACTGTCTTATACCATCAGTGGTTAGATTTAGCATGTATTTCTTATATTCTTAACTCATCTTTCCTCCCTGCATCTCAGACGTTAGTCTTGAGATCATTTTCCTTCTCTTTACTTTTTGAGAAGGAAAAAAAAAACAGTTGTTTTTTTTTTTTTGTACTGAACTATAGTTGATACATATTATGCAAATTACAGGTGTACCATACAGTGATTTCTCATTTTTAAAGGTTATATACTATATTTATAGTTATTATAAAGTATTTGCTGTATTCCCTGTGCTATACAATATATCCTCGTAGCTTTTTTTAAAATTGATTTTTATTGTAGTTGCTTTAGAATGTTATGTCAGTTTCTACTGGACAGCACACTGAATCAGTCATACACATTTTCCTTCTTACACTGTATCTGTTAAAAGTTGGGGTCTTTCTCTGAGATCTGCTCTTACTGAAATGAATCCACCACGAAATGTGCCAAATCTGAGCATCAGAAGACCTCCCAGTCTACCTGATATACAGTCTCCGTAGTTCTGAGAAGCAAAAGAACAATCTAAAATAAGGGTCTGTCTATGTGCGTGTATTTAAGTGTGACATTTAAGTGTGACAGTAGACAGCGGTGGGCTTACTGGGGGTTGAGTGAGAGCTGGCTGTGGGGGTGAGTATATGAAAGGCTGATCAGTTCTGGGCAATGATGAAAATATTTTTAGAATGGACCTTTATGACTATGAAGGTTTCTACACTTGATATGAGCTCAGAATTAAAAAAAAAAAAAACATTAAAAAGTTGGAGTCTTCTCGTGACAGACCATCAGGTTGCTCAAGTTTGTTTTTAAATCCACAAGTATCTTTTATTTCTTCCCTGCTCTTAAAACACAGTTCCACAAATCCACATGGCTCTCAGCTGACAGTTCCTTTCTCTCAGCAGTTAATGCTGATTCCACTGTCCTCCGGCTTCCATCAGAGATAGCTAACTACCGCCCTTTTGCAGATAATCTCTTGTTTTTCTCCGGCCACTTTAAATGTCCTTGTCTGTGGTGTTCTACAAGTTAACTATAAAATGTCCAGATGTGAATTACTCTTTATTTACCTTGCTTATTAGTTATAGGGCTTCCTGAACTTGAGGATTCATATATTTATCGACTCTAGAAAAATCCTCACCATTTATCTTTCTGGTAACAGCCTTCAAATCAGCAGAGGAAAAAACAATGAAACAAGGAAAGAGATGGGAAATCTTCCCGTTTGCCTCTGCTTTTGACATTTCTATTAGACAAATATCGAATCTGTGTAATTTGGGCCTCTATATTTCTAAACATCCTTCATAGTTTTCATCTCTTTTTCTCTTTGTAGGGCACTTTGGGTAGGCTTTTCAGCTCTATCATTCTAATTGTTAATTTTCTCTTTAGTTATCTTAATCTTAAAGTATCATTATCATTTCATTTCTAGAAATTCTATTTGGTTCCTTTTTCAAATACGCTTGGTTGTTATTTTCTTTTTAATTTGTTTTTGTTTATTTATTTATCCATGCCAGGTCTTAGCGGCAGCCTGAGAGATCTTCAGCTGCAGTCTATGGGATGATCTAGTTCCCTGAACAGGGACTGAATCCAGGCCCCCTGCATTGGGAGCTCAGAGGCGTAGCTGCTGGACCACCAGGGAAGGCCCTGCTTGGTTGTTCTTACAGCAGAGTGCCTCTTATTCATGTTTTCAATACTTTAAAAAGTTAATTTAAAATTCCAAAACCCCCAAGTCTCCAGGTGAATAATGCCGTTGTTACTGATTCTACTGACTCTTACACACGGTGGCTTTTTTCTAGCATGCTATTTTTTTAAAAGTGAAATAAGCAAAGTGTTTATCAGGAGGAGAAAGACTACATGTGGACAGACACACGGGAAGACTCACGAGAGAGTCGCCTAGCATGGTTTGATTTTTTACCATGAGTCCCTATCTCTGGGAAATTTTCCTCAGGAAATTCTCTGAAGACTTGGGTGATTTATGTCTGTTTCTTCTAGATTCTGAAGGGCACTAAAAGGTCCACTGTACATGACAGTTCTTAGTCTGAGGTTTTTCAGGCTACAACAGTAAGTGTAAATTTAGGTGCTAAACCCACGAAAGTTACCCACTGGCTGTAAAATTGCAGAGTTGACTTGAGTTTTTAAAAATTTGTCCACTCAGAGCAAAGGTAATAAGAACACAATTGGTTTTCCTCTCTGTGGTTGATGTTTCTCTACTTGATCTTTTTCCTGTTAACTTGTAAGAGCCTTTCAATTTTCAGCTCACCATTTATCTTTCTGGTAACAGCCTTCAAATCAGCAGAGGAAAAAACAATGAAACAAGGAAAGAGATGGGAAATCTTCCCGTTTGCCTCTGCTTTTGACATTTCTATTAGACAAATATCGAATCTGTGTAATTTGGGCCTCTATATTTCTAAACATCCTTCATAGTTTTCATCTCTTTTTCTCTTTGTAGGGCACTTTGGGTAGGCTTTTCAGCTCTATCATTCTAATTGTTAATTTTCTCTTTAGTTATCTTAATCTTAAAGTATCATTATCATTTCATTTCTAGAAATTCTATTTGGTTCCTTTTTCAAATACGCTTGGTTGTTATTTTCTTTTTAATTTGTTTTTGTTTATTTATTTATCCATGCCAGGTCTTAGCGGCAGCCTGAGAGATCTTCAGCTGCAGTCTATGGGATGATCTAGTTCCCTGAACAGGGACTGAATCCAGGCCCCCTGCATTGGGAGCTCAGAGGCGTAGCTGCTGGACCACCAGGGAAGGCCCTGCTTGGTTGTTCTTACAGCAGAGTGCCTCTTATTCATGTTTTCAATACTTTAAAAAGTTAATTTAAAATTCCAAAACCCCCAAGTCTCCAGGTGAATAATGCCGTTGTTACTGATTCTACTGACTCTTACACACGGTGGCTTTTTTCTAGCATGCTATTTTTTTAAAAGTGAAATAAGCAAAGTGTTTATCAGGAGGAGAAAGACTACATGTGGACAGACACACGGGAAGACTCACGAGAGAGTCGCCTAGCATGGTTTGATTTTTGACCATGAGTCCCTATCTCTGGGAAATTTTCCTCAGGAAATTCTCTGAAGACTTGGGTGATTTATGTCTGTTTCTTCTAGATTCTGAAGGGCACTAAAAGGTCCACTGTACATGACAGTTCTTAGTCTGAGGTTTTTCAGGCTACAACAGTAAGTGTAAATTTAGGTGCTAAACCCACACGAAAGTTACCCACTGGCTGTAAAATTGCAGAGTTGACTTGAGTTTTTAAAAATTTGTCCACTCAGAGCAAAGGTAATAAGAACACAATTGGTTTTCCTCTCTGTGGTTGATGTTTCTCTACTTGATCTTTTTCCTGGGTATGCAGTCCTTTCTGAATTCTTGCCTAATGTGGGGCGCTCTCTGACCTGAATCCCACCCCAACCCAACCAAGGGCACAAGACCCCAACCTCCTAACACACACAGAGAACGGCACGTCTGGCCCATGGACAGAACAGGGAGCTGCGTGAGGGCAGCGGGGCCAGGTCCTGGGGTCTGGCTGCCTAAGGAGTAGAGGTGTCGCCCCTTTGGCCACTCTGTCACCTAGTCCCAGCACATCCGTCATCTAGTCACAGCACAGCTAAAGCACAAGAAGGCTCTGCTCCAGGGCACCCGGTCCTCACAGAGCTCCTAGGACATCTGCTTCCCTGTGTATCCCCTTCCAAACTGTTAAAAATTTCACCAAGCAATAAATCTCTGAAGAAATTCTTAGGGGCTGATCTTGCCTTGCCAACTTTGTATTTACAAAATAAAGACATTAAAACATTTTTTTTCAACACCTATACCAATACTTCATAAAAGACATTCCAACACCAAACATTCAAAAAGGTATAAAGAACATTTCAGAATAACACAAAGACTTTTCAGTCTAATAAATAAACTGAGCTCTAACCTGATAAGGACTGGCATTTGAGACTACTGGGCTGGACACTAAACTGAACAGATCTTTCTCTTTCCATCAGTGAAGCAGCTTACTGCGAAGCTGGCTTGCTTTACCTTTTCTCACAGGAGACGCCATCGATGTCCATGCTCTGGGAACGTGAGAGAGACTGAGACTGCGTTTCAAGGCTGTTGGAGGGCGAGCTGCTGAGAGAACTGACTCCTTCACTGCTCTGGCTGCGATGGGCTACTCCTAACCGGAAGAGACAGGAAAGATGGAGCCCCGCGTGAGACAAAATGAAAGCTATCTGTGACGGCAAAACCACATGCAGTCAGCATTCATGTCATCCTGAAAGTTGGCAACTGAACTGAAGGTCGAAGTGACCTTAAAGTCACAGGAACATCAGTGAGAAATCATAGTTTATCAATAGATAGCATACAAGGTCAGGAACGGAGCCACATCAGACACCTCAGACTGACTCCTTGCCACCCTCTCTTTCACCAATTCAGATGGGGCCCTGAGTACAAATGAGCTTCCATGACAGTCCAGAAACACTCTTGAGACGGACCAAAATAGGATACATTAGTGAACAGATAGAAAGACAGATGGAGAGATGTGTGATAAAGCAAACAGAGTCAAGTGATACTGGCAGAAGCTAGGTGACAGGTATACAGTAAGTCTTCAACATAAGAACGCGTTCTGTTCCAAGAGCGCGTTTATTAAATCCAGTCTGTTTGTAAATCCAACAAAGTTAGCCTAACACAATCAGCTTTGTAGCAATGTAACAGGTTTGTAATACTTTTCACACAAATAATACACACACAAAAAAACAAACAAAAAATAAAACATTTTTAATCTTCCAGTACAGAACCTTGAAAAGTACAGAAGCAGTACATCACTGCTGCTTCTACCTTGCTTCCAGACATCGTGGGCTTGAAATAAAGGTACTGTACTCCTGTACTCTATATACTACTGTACAGTAAAGTACAGAAAAACACAACCACTTGCAGAGGAGGCACACGTGTTGCAAGGTGCACCAGATGTGTGAACTTACGTGACTGGACACATAGGCTCATGTTTGCATCTTTGCAAGTTCACAACTTGAAGGTTCATGTGTGGGGGACTTACTATGTAAGCATTCACTGCCACGTTCTTCTATTTTCCTGTATGCTTAAACTTTTCCTAGTAAGATACTGAAAATGTACAAATAGATTCATGGCCATAAACACAGATCAAGGCATTTACTGCCTGAACATCTTATCTTGTGGTAGCTTGGGAAAAACAAACATCCTGACATCTCTGACCTCACAGAGCCTACAGTGCAATGAACCACAAACAGGCACACAGGGTCATGGTGCTTCTATCAAAATCTTCAAAACCAGGTTTTTCACAGAATTTAAAAATTTACTTTAACTCATTGAGTATCTTTCTACCAAAAAAAAAGTCAACGCAGGCATTTTCAGGTACTCAAAAAATACATACGTTGCTGAAAGGAAAACGGTTCACTTAAAAAAAAAAGAAAAAAAAAAAAACTTGAATTATCACTTGGAGCTGAAACAACTATCGAGCGGATAAAACTTTAATCTTCCCAGTATCCCAAGAAAGTCGACTCAGCATCCCTTCATATCTCTCTTCTTTGAAGACTTTACCTATTCCTGATAGCAGGGTTTTAACATGTATCTGTTTATTAAAACTTCTGCAGGACACAGGATGGAAAGAAAAACTAAATCTTTACTATTCTTAAGGAGATTTCACTAAAACATCAAAAGCATTTGGTGTAGTGAGAATTCTGAAAGAAGTTTAGAGAAGATTGTAAAACTTTAAATCATTAATTCAAGTGTATTCAAGATAAATTCCAAGCAAATATTCACTGAAGGAGTAAAAAAACAGAGCATGAGTAAGGTCCTTAAGAGAAGATCATTATACCTACCACACTCAAAGGTCTGACAACTTTTTCATAAAATAATAAACATCAACAATTTTCACCAGATACCAACCTAGGAGCTTTTAAATCTCTACTTTATAAAAGTCAGTTCTACAATTAAATGATAATAACAATAAGCTGTTTCAAAAACTATACAACTTACAAGTAAACACTGCATAATATGATATACTAAGTGTACAATAATCCTGTAGAGTGTCACAGATACCAGAGAGCATAATATTTGTAATATTCTTATAACAAGATAGCAAGAATATCATCTGAATTTTTTTTCCTGAACCTTTCACATGATCTTCGCAAGGGTCGAATGGGGCCAGAATTTGCCCCAGAATTTATTCTGTTTGCCAGTGCTCCCCAATCTCTACACACTGTTAAGAATCTAGGAGGGGCCCTACTGTTTTCTTAAACTTAAAATCAGAAGGTCCTGGACATCCCTGGGGCTCCCATGGTTAATAATCCACCTGCCAACACGGAGGCATGGGTTTGATCCTGCATCCCGAAGGCCTGCACATGGCAGGGGGCAACTAAGCTCGTGTGCCACCCCCGTAGAGCCCGCATGCGGCACTGCTGAAGCCCGCATGCCCTACAGCCTACTCTCTGCAGCCAGAGAAGCTGCACACCTCGACAGAGTGGCTCCTGCTCCCCACAATTAGAGAAAGCCCTCGACCAGCAACAAAAACACAGCTCAGCCAAAAACACATTTAAAAACTTTTTTAAAAGAGAAGGTCTTTTTGACTTCATTTAAAATCAATATAGGGCTTCCCTGGTAGCTCAGTGGTAAAGAGTTTACCTGCCAATGCAGGAGACACGAGTTCGATCCCTGATCCGGGAAGATCCCACATGCTGCAAAACAACTGAGTCCATGAGCCACAACTACGGAGCCTGTGCTCTAGAGCCTCGGAGCCACAACAATGGAGCCCATGTGCCACAATTACTGAAGCCTGTGAGCACTAGAGCCTGGGTTCCATAAGAGACGTCACCGCAACAAGAAGCCTGCTCACCTCAACTAGAGAGGAGCCCCCACTCCCTGCACCTAGAGAAGAGCCTGTGGCAGCAGTGAGAACCCGGACTAGGCAGAAATATATAAATGGAATTTAGAAAAAAAAAATCAATACAAATTAAATACTGTAACTAACATCAAATCCATAGTACTAGATACTACTCTTTCTTCAAGTTACAGGAGTCTTCTGTTATCTTCACCGTCTCCTCCTCCTAACTTGAGAGATCACTGACAAGCAGCTCAGTTTAAAGGAGTATAAATTTTTTCCCACTGTTTTTATCTCCATAAAGCCAGAAATTACAGAAGTAAACCCCAGACATAAACTCCTCTGATCCTTTCTTAGAAGATGTGCAAAATCTCTACAAGTCAACTTAAAAATAAATCTCCAAAAGTGAGGGTGTGTGTAACAGAACTGAGGGAACCACATGAGCTTAATAAAACATGAATTACAGGTCCTTTGAAGATGGCAGCTTTCCCAACTTTCGTGACAAATGAGAACTTGTTAAAAGTAAACTATCAATTTCTTTCTACAAAAAGTAAATAAAAAGTATTTTATTAGAGTAAGAGTTTCCTCCTGATAGTGTAGCATTTCCCAAGTGGTATTGCCTTCGGTATAAACTGCATGACCAACACGGAGGCGGGAAGGCCCGAAATGCCCCCTAACATGCCTTGAAGCCGCATGCCCTACAGCTACTCTCTGCAGCCAGAGAAGCTGCACACCTCGACAGAGTGGCTCCTGCTCCCCACAATTAGAGAAAGCCCTCGACCAGCAACAAAAACACAGCTCAGCCAAAAACACATTTAAAAACTTTTTTAAAAGAGAAGGTCTTTTTGACTTCATTTAAAATCAATATAGGGCTTCCCTGGTAGCTCAGTGGTAAAGAGTTTACCTGCCAATGCAGGAGACACGAGTTCGATCCCTGATCCGGGAAGATCCCACATGCTGCAGAGCAACTGAGTCCATGAGCCACAACTACGGAGCCTGTGCTCTAGAGCCTCGGAGCCACAACAATGGAGCCCATGTGCCACAATTACTGAAGCCTGTGAGCACTAGAGCCTGGGTTCCATAAGAGACGTCACCGCAACAAGAAGCCTGCTCACCTCAACTAGAGAGGAGCCCCCACTCCCTGCACCTAGAGAAGAGCCTGTGGCAGCAGTGAGAACCCGGACTAGGCAGAAATATATAAATGGAATTTAGAAAAAAAAAATCAATACAAATTAAATACTGTAACTAACATCAAATCCATAGTACTAGATACTACTCTTTCTTCAAGTTACAGGAGTCTTCTGTTATCTTCACCGTCTCCTCCTCCTAACTTGAGAGATCACTGACAAGCAGCTCAGTTTAAAGGAGTATAAATTTTTTCCCACTGTTTTTATCTCCATAAAGCCAGAAATTACAGAAGTAAACCCCAGACATAAACTCCTCTGATCCTTTCTTAGAAGATTTTAAAATCTCTACAAGTCAACTTAAAAATAAATCTCTAAAAGTGACGGTCTGTGTAACAGAACTGAGGGAACCACATGAGCTTAATAAAACATGAATTACAGGTCCTTTGAAGATGGCAGCTTTCCCAACTTTCGTGACAAATGAGAACTTGTTAAAAGTAAACTATCAATTTCTTTCTACAAAAAGTAAATAAAAAGTATTTTATTAGAGTAAGAGTTTCCTCCTGATAGTGTAGCATTTCCCAAGTGGTATTGCCTTTCGGGTATAAACTGCATGACCAGATAACTACTTTTAAGCTGTTAACACTAGGTCTGTTCCAGGGTTTCAGACACACACACACACACACACACACACACACACATACTCACTCACAAATGCACAAGCTTGCTGAACTCTAGGATAGAAAGAAGCCCGCTCAGCCATAAAAGGGAATGAATGTGAGTCAGTTGAACTGAGGTAGATAAACCTACAGGCTGTTACACGGAGTGAAGTAAGTCAGAAAGAGAAACACAAATATAATGTATTAACACATATACGTGGATCTAGAAAATGATACTGTTGATACTGTTAAATGATAAAGCAATTATCCTCCAATTAAACATTTTATAAAATTGAGGGCTTCCCTGGTGGTCCAATGGGTGAGGACACCACCTTGCAGTGCAAGGTAGGCCGGTTCGATCCCCAACCTGGGAAGATCCCACGTGCTGCGGAGCGGCTGGACTGATGTGTCTGACTACTGAGCCAGAGCTCTGGAGCGCATGTGCCCAGAGCTGGTGCTCTGCGACGAGAGAGAACGAAGATGGATGAAAATAAATAAATGAAAGACCAAAAGAAGTGGCCAAAAAAAAAAAAAAGTAAAACATTGAAAAAAAAATTATAAAATTGAAAAAGAAAGCACAAAAATGCTAAAACAGGCCTTAAATCAATAGAGATGTTAAAAAGGAAGAGGGGTGGAGGTGACTCTAAAGCTCTTTCCCAATCCTCTTCATCTACTGGTAAGAAAACTGGGATCCATGGAGTCTAAGCAGCTCAGTTTAAAGGAGTATAAATTTTTTCCCACTGTTTTTATCTCCATAAAGCCAGAAATTACAGAAGTAAACCCCAGACATAAACTCCTCTGATCCTTTCTTAGAAGATGTGCAAAATCTCTACAAGTCAACTTAAAAATAAATCTCTAAAAGTGACGGTCTGTGTAACAGAACTGAGGGAACCACATGAGCTTAATAAAACATGAATTACAGGTCCTTTGAAGATGGCAGCTTTCCCAACTTTCGTGACAAATGAGAACTTGTTAAAAGTAAACTATCAATTTCTTTCTACAAAAAGTAAATAAAAAGTATTTTATTAGAGTAAGAGTTTCCTCCTGATAGTGTAGCATTTCCCAAGTGGTATTGCCTTTCGGGTATAAACTGCATGACCAGATAACTACTTTTAAGCTGTTAACACTAGGTCTGTTCCAGGGTTTCAGACACACACACACACACACACACACACACACACATACTCACTCACAAATGCACAAGCTTGCTGAACTCTAGGATAGAAAGAAGCCCGCTCAGCCATAAAAGGGAATGAATGTGAGTCAGTTGAACTGAGGTAGATAAACCTACAGGCTGTTACACGGAGTGAAGTAAGTCAGAAAGAGAAACACAAATATAATGTATTAACACATATACGTGGATCTAGAAAAATGATACTGTTGATACTGTTAAATGATAAAGCAATTATCCTCCAATTAAACATTTTATAAAATTGAGGGCTTCCCTGGTGGTCCAATGGGTGAGGACACCACCTTGCAGTGCAAGGTAGGCCGGTTCGATCCCCAACCTGGGAAGATCCCACGTGCTGCGGAGCGGCTGGACTGATGTGTCTGACTACTGAGCCAGAGCTCTGGAGCGCATGTGCCCAGAGCTGGTGCTCTGCGACGAGAGAGAACGAAGATGGATGAAAATAAATAAATGAAAGACCAAAAGAAGTGGCCAAAAAAAAAAAAAAGTAAAACATTGAAAAAAAAATTATAAAATTGAAAAAGAAAGCACAAAAATGCTAAAACAGGCCTTAAATCAATAGAGATGTTAAAAAGGAAGAGGGTGGAGGTGACTCTAAAGCTCTTTCCCAATCCTCTTCATCTACTGGTAAGAAAACTGGGATCCATGGAGTCTAAGAAGATCCCTTAGGCCTTCAGCAAGTCAGAAACAGAACAAAGATTAAAACACACGTCTCCTTACTCCACAGAACATGCTGCCATTTCCTCTCCCCTAAACTGCTGAACAGTCACGGCTACTTTACACACCAAAGCTCTAGGTTGTATACCTTCCAAATTTAAAAAGGAAAAATTGAAAAGATATTAGTGGTATAAAAGGAAGCATTCATTCTACTGCTAATTAAAATTCTGAAGCATTTTACACAGACCTTGAAAATGAACTCATTAGCATTCATGAACAATACAAAGTAGACTTTTATTTTATTTAGCCAATGTAAACCTCACCCCTCAGCACTCTGCAAAGTTAATGAAGGTTAACATCACCAGAGATACCCTGTGCTGGGGAAGCGTCCCAGAGATGAGGGGGGAGAAAGGCACCTTACCTGGGTGACGGTCTTCCTCCTATACCCAAACCCCAGTCTAATCACAAGAAACTCACCAGACGAAGCCAAACTGAGGAAAATTCTACAAAGTGCTCTTCACCACTGGTAAGATCATGAAAGACACAAAAAGGCTGAAAAACTGTTACAGACCAAATGAGACTAAGGAGACTTACGTTTAGTTAATAATAATTCCTCATGCTGTGGAGCAGCTAAGCCCGTGAGCCACAACTATGGAGCCTGTGCTCTAGAGCCTCGGAGTCACAACTGTTGAGCCCAGGCCCAAGGGCCGTGATCCCCAACCTGGGAAGATCCCACGTGCTGCGGAGCGGCTGGACTGATGTGTCTGACTACTGAGCCAGAGCTCTGGAGCGCATGTGCCCAGAGCTGGTGCTCTGCGACGAGAGAGAACGAAGATGGATGAAAATAAATAAATGAAAGACCAAAAGAAGTGGCCAAAAAAAAAAAAAAGTAAAACATTGAAAAAAAAATTATAAAATTGAAAAAGAAAGCACAAAAATGCTAAAACAGGCCTTAAATCAATAGAGATGTTAAAAAGGAAGAGGGGTGGAGGTGACTCTAAAGCTCTTTCCCAATCCTCTTCATCTACTGGTAAGAAAACTGGGATCCATGGAGTCTAAGAAGATCCCTTAGGCCTTCAGCAAGTCAGAAACAGAACAAAGATTAAAACACACGTCTCCTTACTCCACAGAACATGCTGCCATTTCCTCTCCCCTAAACTGCTGAACAGTCACGGCTACTTTACACACCAAAGCTCTAGGTTGTATACCTTCCAAATTTAAAAAGGAAAACTTGAAAAGATATTAGTGGTATAAAAGGAAGCATTCATTCTACTGCTAATTAAAATTCTGAAGCATTTTACACAGACCTTGAAAATGAACTCATTAGCATTCATGAACAATACAAAGTAGACTTTTATTTTATTTAGCCAATGTAAACCTCACCCCTCAGCACTCTGCAAAGTTAATGAAGGTTAACATCACCAGAGATACCCTGTGCTGGGGAAGCGTCCCAGAGATGAGGGGGGAGAAAGGCACCTTACCTGGGTGACGGTCTTCCTCCTATACCCAAACCCCAGTCTAATCACAAGAAACTCACCAGACGAAGCCAAACTGAGGAAAATTCTACAAAGTGCTCTTCACCACTGGTAAGATCATGAAAGACACAAAAAGGCTGAAAAACTGTTACAGACCAAATGAGACTAAGGAGACTTACGTTTAGTTAATAATAATTCCTCATGCTGTGGAGCAGCTAAGCCCGTGAGCCACAACTATGGAGCCTGTGCTCTAGAGCCTCGGAGTCACAACTGTTGAGCCCATGGGCCATAACTACTGAAGCCTGTGTGCCCTTGAGCTCGAGTTCCACAACAAGAGAAGTCACTGCAACCAGAAGCCTGCTCACCTCAACTAGAGAGCAGCTCCCACTCCCTGCAACTAGAGAACAGCTTGCAGCAGCAGTGAAAACTCAGAATAGCCAAAAATAAATAAAAGAAAAATTTTTTAAAAACCCATAAATTATGATATCACCATCTTTAAAATGGTTTTCATAGCTATATTTTAATATGACTGGTTTTCTTTATAATCTTTCATGTTTTATGAGATGCATTTAAAAATATGTTTTGAGAAGCTGATCAGAAGCTTCCCCAGTGTGCCAAGGAGAAATGGAATGACAACAGTTAAGAAGCCTAGTCCTGGGGGCAGAAAAAGCAACAAGAGAATGTGTTACACCAGACCTAATAATTCTGTCAGAATGGAACGTGCTGATAAAGGAGTCACTGGGGAACTCTCGAGCAAGAACAACCACAGCCTCAGCGAGATCGTGACAGCCAGGGAGGGTGAGGCTTTATTAGACACGTTCAAGATGTCTGATGGGTAAACACTGGCGGGAACAGAGGGGAGATAAGCCTAATTCCAAAACAAGACTGTAAAAGAAAAGTCACCCCAGAGGGTTAAGAATTTCTCAAGACTAGGCAATCGCAGAACGATCTGAAGATGGGAAAAGGAACCAAGAAAACCAGTTTGTCCTCCCAGGAATTTAACAAACACAGATTTTTAAAAGGAAACTAAAGAACATTTTTTCCACTGCTGGACTGTAAGCGCTTCCAGGAAAGAAACTGAGTCTTTCTCATCTCTGCTCTTTCATGACCAAGAACTGTGCTTGACCTGCAGCAGCCCTAAGTAAACGCTAGATAAGTTGAAATGTAAACACAATAATATGGATGATGATGACAAAAAACCGGCTATCGAGTGTACGAAAAGCATTAACTATGTTTATAAAGCTTTAAGACACGCAGAAGCAAGGTCATATTGCGTGCTAAGTCTCTTCAGTTGTGTGCAACTCTCTGGGACCCCATGGACGAGCCCGCCAGGCTCCTCTGTCCATGGGATTCTCCAGGCAAGAAGACTGGAGTGGGCTGCCATGCATGCCCTCCTCCAGGGGTTTTTCCTGACCCAGGGATCAAACCTGAGTCTCTCACGCCTCCTGCACTGGCAGGAGGGCTCTTTACCACTAGCACCACATAGGAAGTTCCTCCTACAAGGCATGTCATGCAGCCCTCCTCCCGCTTTGAACACAGCCACGCAGAGGCATGGCCATGAGGAGATAGAGGCTGAGATGAGAGAGATGCTGCCACAAGCCAACAAACACCAAGGATGGCCGGCAACCAAAGGAAGCCGGAAGAGGGAAGGAGTATTCCTTAGAGCCTTCAGAGGGAGAACAGTCCTGCCAACTCCTTGACTTCAGACTTCAAGCCTCCAGAATGTGAGAGGACAAAACTGTTGTTTTAAGTCATCGAGTTTTGGACACTTTGTTATGGTGGCCCCAGGAAACGAATACAAGGTAGGTGATCTTGCAGGAAGCTGGGGCTAGGTGGGAGAAGCAACTGCGGGACTCAAGCAACTGTAGCAGTGTCCCACTCCTCACATCTGTTGCTTATAATGCAAAGCATCTGGATCGACAAGTTGTTGTTCAGTCGCTCAGTCCTGTCTGACTGCTTGACCCCGTGGACTGCAGCATGCCAGGCTGCCCTGTCCTTCACTTTCTCCTAGAGTTTGCTCAAAGTCATGTCCATTGAGTCAGTGACACCATCCAACCATCTCATCCTTTGTCAACCCCTTTTCCTGCCCTCAGTCTTTCCTACCAACTCTTCCAATGAGTTGCCTCTTTGCATCAGATGGTCAAAGTATTGGAGCTTCAGCTTCAGCATCAGTCCTTCCCATGAATATTCAGGGTTGATTTCCTTTACAACTGATTGGTTCGAACTCCTTGCTGTCCAAGGGTTAAGGATTAAGAAGACTGCCAAGCAACTGCCCGGCTGCTCCCAGATGAGGACCTCCTCATCACACGGGGCAGCCCAGGCAGTATATGTCTCTGCAAGAAGCAAGCCGTACTGGAGTAGAAGTCCTCTCTTCACACCCAGTGGATAACAAGCTACCAACTGGCGCTGTTTGCCATCCAGGACCACAGAGGGCAAGCATAGGGCACCACTTTCCTCATGGCAGCTCCTCACCCTGTGCTCACGGAGAGCAACCACATCCTCCTGGGATACTTCTGTTTAATCTACACCCGCCTATGTGCTCCTGTGATCCACTGACGGGGTCAACAGATCGGTATTCAGTGGCATGCCATGGGGCAGGTGGAGGCACTGGGTACACAGCAGTGAAAAAAGGCACACAAGCCCTTGCCCCCGTGGAGCTCAGACACTAGGAGAGGAAGCAGAGAAAACAGGATACACTACAAGTAATACGCACGCTGCACTGGCAGGCGACAAGAACCTGAAGGAGAAACGTCTACGCAGGTTGCACACTTAGACAGGTGGCCACTGCTTCTCGGCCTTTTGGCTAAGATCAGATGCAGACGAAGTGGCCAGAAAAGGCCTTTTTGAAAAAACAACACTTGACGTCGGAAAACTTGGAAGGAAAATGCTGTATGGACTTTAGGGTATGCACATTCTAGGCAAAGAAGCAGCAAATACAAAAACTCCCAACAGATACCATGGTTCCCCTGGTGGCTCAGAATCTGCCTGCAATGCAGGAGATGAGGGTTTAACCCCGAGGTTGGAAAGACCCCCTGGAGAAGGGAGTGGCAACTATTCCATAGACAGAGGAGCCTGGTAGGTTACAGTACGTGCTACACACACACACACACGCACAGACACACACACAGACACACACACACACACACACACACGCACGCACACCCCCCATCCTGGAACATCCCAGGAACAGATGGGAAGCCAGCGTAACTGGAGTGGAGGCAGCAAGTAGGGCAAGGAGAGAGGAGGGCAGGGCCAGGGCAGGACCACACGCTTTCCGAGGCCGAGGCAAGGACTCTGACTTTCATTCCAATTGAGGTCAGAAGCCAACAGAAGATGATGTGACCTGTCTTAGGAAGGGGTTATCTTCTGTTTTGTTTAAATTTATTTATTCAGTAAGATCCTGAAAATCTGTTCAACCAATTTGCCAAGAGCATGGCTTAAAACCTTTTTAAAAATTGGCCATGGGACCTCCTCATCACACGGGCAGCCCAGGCAGTATATGTCTCTGCAAGAAGCAAGCCGTACTGGAGTAGAAGTCCTCTTCACACCCAGTGGATAACAAGCTACCAACTGGCGCTGTTTGCCATCCAGGACCACAGAGGGCAAGCATAGGGCACCACTTTCCTCATGGCAGCTCCTCACCCTGTGCTCACGGAGAGCAACCACATCCTCCTGGGATACTTCTGTTTAATCTACACCCGCCTATGTGCTCCTGTGATCCACTGACGGGGTCAACAGATCGGTATTCAGTGGCATGCCATGGGGCAGGTGGAGGCACTGGGTACACAGCAGTGAAAAAAGGCACACAAGCCCTTGCCCCCGTGGAGCTCAGACACTAGGAGAGGAAGCAGAGAAAACAGGATACACTACAAGTAATACGCACGCTGCACTGGCAGGCGACAAGAACCTGAAGGAGAAACGTCTACGCAGGTTGCACACTTAGACAGGTGGCCACTGCTTCTCGGCCTTTTGGCTAAGATCAGATGCAGACGAAGTGGCCAGAAAAGGCCTTTTTGAAAAAACAACACTTGACGTCGGAAAACTTGGAAGGAAAATGCTGTATGGACTTTAGGGTATGCACATTCTAGGCAAAGAAGCAGCAAATACAAAAACTCCCAACAGATACCATGGTTCCCCTGGTGGCTCAGAATCTGCCTGCAATGCAGGAGATGAGGGTTTAACCCCGAGGTTGGAAAGACCCCCTGGAGAAGGGAGTGGCAACTATTCCATAGACAGAGGAGCCTGGTAGGTTACAGTACGTGCTACACACACACACACACGCACAGACACACACACAGACACACACACACACACACACACACGCACGCACACCCCCCATCCTGGAACATCCCAGGAACAGATGGGAAGCCAGCGTAACTGGAGTGGAGGCAGCAAGTAGGGCAAGGAGAGAGGAGGGCAGGGCCAGGGCAGGACCACACGCTTTCCGAGGCCGAGGCAAGGACTCTGACTTTCATTCCAATTGAGGTCAGAAGCCAACAGAAGATGATGTGACCTGTCTTAGGAAGGGGTTATCTTCTGTTTTGTTTAAATTTATTTATTCAGTAAGATCCTGAAAATCTGTTCAACCAATTTGCCAAGAGCATGGCTAATAATATCTACCTGTTTGTGATTATGAATAATGATTACAGGAGAAGCACCATGGGGACTCGACAGCAGAGGGGAGCAAGAAGGCACCGTTCAGAGCTGCCCGCGTCGGCTGATGACTGCCGTGACGGTAACTGCTCTTCTGCTGTGAGGAACCCTGCTCTGCGGTGCTGTGCTCATGCCTCAGCAGGACCCAGTCCGGCCCTACAGTGAGAACAGACTGAGGTGGAGCCCGGGAGCACAGGGAGAGACCCGTCTAGAGCGCACTCCAGACAGGACACGTGAGTGCCCTGAACCTGGGCAGCAGCAGGAGAGAAGGAGCCACAAGAAGAGGTGGTGAGGACCGGACCGGAGAGACCTAGGGCAGGGGTAGGCAAGCTACAGGCCACAGGTCACACTTACCTATCTTTGTAAATAAAGTTTCATTGGAACCCAGCAATGCTCATGAGCTGACACAGGGTCCATGGCTGCTTTGGCACTGGGGGCGAAGAAGCATATTTGTGACAGAGACTGCACAGCTTGCAGAACCAAAAACATGTGCTCTCTGGCCCTTTAAAGAAAGAATGTGCTGACCTTTAACCTACAACATGAGGTAAAAAGAAGAGACCACTTTAAGCTTGAAGAGGTATGCATTGTTAGTCGCTGAGTCATGTCCGACTCTTTGTGACCCCATGGGCTATAGCTAACAAGGCTCCTCTGTCCATGGGACTCTCCAGGGAAGAATACTGGAGCAGGCTGCCATGCCCTCCTCCAGGGGATCTTCCCGAGCCAGGGATCAGACCTGGATGTCCTGCCTTGCAGGAGGATTCTCTATCATCTGAGTCACCAGGGAAGCCTGTTTTAATTAAGCATTTTTAGAGAAAAATGAGTTGTCATCGATTGAGAGGAGGTCCCAGGAGAAGACAGGTTGTAAGGAAATGCCAGGACCTGGATTCTGGACGTGTTAACTGTGAGTCGTGCATGAGGTGATGCAGGAGTCTGAAGTTCAGAGAGCAGGTATGAGCTGGAGATATCAACTTCATCAGCTTAGAAACACTAATGAAACCCAGAAATCTTGATAAAATCAATAAGAGCATATGCGCTGATAGAGAAGAGAAGAGGTTAACTATACTGAGCCCTGGAAGCCTGACCTTGAGGAGCCTGGGAAATGAGAAAGACTCATACAAAGGAGTAAGACGGAACCGACAGGGCCAGGACGAAAACCAGAAGCACGACGCTCTGAAGCTGAAGGAAGAAAACGTTTTAAGGAGAAGGCCAAAGCCAGCGCGATGGGGCTGACAGGTCAGATCGGACGGTGACTCAGAGCTGACCGTGGGAAGCCTCACCTGACGGGACCTGACTCGGCAAGGTGCAAGGACAGCACGCGGAGAATGAGGACAGGCAACTCGTTCCAGAAGTTCTGTGGTGAAGGGGCGCAGAGATGTGGGGTGGAAGCCGACAGGGAACATGAGATCAAGAGAGCTCGTGTTTCCAGCTTTCAGCTTTTTCCCAACAGACATTGTGAGAATGCAGCCGCCGACTCAGACAAGCTGCTGCTAGATATGTGCACCACGCCCCTCGTCAGTTCAAGACCTGCACTATGAGAAGACAGATTTCTCCACTTCAAGAAAAACTTGCTATAATAATCGAATGTTTTGTTTTTGCTATTTGCTCCTGTATCTGCGATTACAAGGTAGAATTTCTCTCCAACTGTCTAAATGCTTTTAAGTTACAAATGGTTCAGGCTCCTACAACCTCCTCCAGCTATTACTTGGGACCCCTGGATCAGAGACCCTAATAAAGGGTAAGGAGAGTATGTTGCCTCAGTAATTTAGGGACCACGCCCCTGCTCAGCTCGAAGAAGCCAGATCGGTCATCGCCCCCTTCCCCTGGCAACATAATTCTCCTAAAAGAAAAAGTACGGAATGAAAGGGGCTCAGAATGAAAGCGGTTCATATGCAGAATTGGCAAGGAGGATAGCGGGTCTCAAGGACAAGGAGGAGAAGAGAAAGGACAAGGAAAAATACAACGTTAAAACTGAAAACTTCTAGTCTTACGTTAATCTGAGCATTTACATTAGAATGTCTTACCTAGCCCTGAGGCCTGGAGACTGTCCTAGCTAGCCTCATGTGAATGTTGTAGGTGTGGGCCTAAAGGGCCTTTACAACCTTAAGATATTCTTCTGATTTATTGTTTTGGTAAGTGACTGGAAGATACAAATTGTCCTGTTTCAACTGGCAAAGGGGGACCCCTTCCAGTGTCTATGCTGGAAGCTTTTCCCTATCCTTTCTTACTTTAATAAACTTGTCACTGCAAGAAGAAAAAAAAAAAAGAGAGAGAGAGAGAGAGTTCGTGTTTATTTACTCCCTAGATGGAAAAAGGAGCAGGATGTCCAACGGCTATTTAGACAAAAATGAAAGGTTTCCACTTGAGACAGAGAACCGGATGAAGCAGGAGACAGGAACTGCTGGAGCAGTGGCGCTCCGGGGCACCGATGGCAGCAAGGGCAGGGACAGCTCGAACATGACAAGAACTGGCCACACATACAGACGGGCGGTGGCGGGAGAACTGGAGCTGGAGGAGGCAGGGTCCCTTCTGTCTGTTTTCTCCACCGAACAGGAAGGCAGGCACCAGCTGAGAGCGAACATGGAGAAGAAGTGTCAGACTAGAGAGGAAGGTATGAAACAGGCTGAAACAGACTGCGGGAGGGTGAACAGGAAATATGGTACAGCTACCCACTAGTAATCAGGGTATGTTTGAGTTTGTGACAATAACTCTGAAATGAGACTGCCAGTATGGTTTTCCTCTAGCCTTACTCCACAGCAAGAGACCAAGAAATAGGAGGGGAATGGGATTTAAGACGCGGATCATATTTTAACCAAGGGAGGAAGACAGAGTGAGAGAAAGGCCGGAAAGGGAGTGACAGTAGCGACCGACCGTGACATTTCACAGGGTGAGGAGGGCAGAGAGAACACGAGGGGAGGAAACGAGAAGACAGCAAAAGGTGATGGTCAGTGGATTGTAGCCTTGAGGGAACTACATGGGTTTGAGCACAGAGGGGCGAGCCAGAAAGCTGAAGGTGGTGGTCAGAAAGTCACTGAGACTGAAAGAATCTAGAGCCTGCCCATGGCAGTGCGTGGCTGGAGTCAGGTGGAAGGAAAGGTCGCTGAAGCTCAAGAAATGGCAAAGTTGGAGTTCTGGAAGGATCATCTATGCAGCTACTGAAATCATCACAAGACAGAAACAGGGCTGGAGAGGCAAACTGTGGACAGAACGAGTCCTGTGGGTGAGCAGGTCAGGGAGTAAAGCTCAACAAGGGAGGGGAGTTGAGAATTCCCTCAGGTGACACAAGATTCAAACCAATGTGTTTTCAGGGTGGAGGAAGAATGTTCTAGAAGGAGAAATGAGAAAGCAACAAAAGAAGAGGTCAGATCCAGTGAGAGCACCAAAGGGAGAGAGGCGGACAGAGCAGGACTTGCTGGGGACTGAGCCCTAGGCTTTCAGAATCTGGGGAGCTGGGGAGGGAAAGGTACACGTGCCAAACCCTATAAGGATTGGGGACTGGGAGATGAGGCACAAGGTCAGGGTAGACGGGTGGCTGCCACAAGCGAGGGTCAGGGGCATGCTGAGGTTAATCCTGGTGGTCCCAAGGAGCCTGCTAGGAGCGGGCAGAGTTCTGGGTCGCCAGGACACTGTGCGATCTCCACCGAACAGGAAGGCAGGCACCAGCTGAGAGCGAACATGGAGAAGAAGTGTCAGACTAGAGAGGAAGGTATGAAACAGGCTGAAACAGACTGCGGGAGGGTGAACAGGAAATATGGTACAGCTACCCACTAGTAATCAGGGTATGTTTGAGTTTGTGACAATAACTCTGAAATGAGACTGCCAGTATGGTTTTCCTCTAGCCTTACTCCACAGCAAGAGACCAAGAAATAGGAGGGGAATGGGATTTAAGACGCGGATCATATTTTAACCAAGGGAGGAAGACAGAGTGAGAGAAAGGCCGGAAAGGGAGTGACAGTAGCGACCGACCGTGACATTTCACAGGGTGAGGAGGGCAGAGAGAACACGAGGGGAGGAAACGAGAAGACAGCAAAAGGTGATGGTCAGTGGATTGTAGCCTTGAGGGAACTACATGGGTTTGAGCACAGAGGGGCGAGCCAGAAAGCTGAAGGTGGTGGTCAGAAAGTCACTGAGACTGAAAGAATCTAGAGCCTGCCCATGGCAGTGCGTGGCTGGAGTCAGGTGGAAGGAAAGGTCGCTGAAGCTCAAGAAATGGCAAAGTTGGAGTTCTGGAAGGATCATCTATGCAGCTACTGAAATCATCACAAGACAGAAACAGGGCTGGAGAGGCAAACTGTGGACAGAACGAGTCCTGTGGGTGAGCAGGTCAGGGAGTAAAGCTCAACAAGGGAGGGGAGTTGAGAATTCCCTCAGGTGACACAAGATTCAAACCAATGTGTTTTCAGGGTGGAGGAAGAATGTTCTAGAAGGAGAAATGAGAAAGCAACAAAAGAAGAGGTCAGATCCAGTGAGAGCACCAAAGGGAGAGAGGCGGACAGAGCAGGACTTGCTGGGGACTGAGCCCTAGGCTTTCAGAATCTGGGGAGCTGGGGAGGGAAAGGTACACGTGCCAAACCCTATAAGGATTGGGGACTGGGAGATGAGGCACAAGGTCAGGGTAGACGGGTGGCTGCCACAAGCGAGGGTCAGGGGCATGCTGAGGTTAATCCTGGTGGTCCCAAGGAGCCTGCTAGGAGCGGGCAGAGTTCTGGGTCGCCAGGACACTGTGCTGATGCAGCGAGGCTCTAAGGCCCTCTCCACTCACTGCTCTTCCCTGGACTCTCTCCAGCATCCCAGGGGGGCCCTATTATGGGAAGACAAGCAGCGCTGTGGGTGGCACAGCAGGAAAAGGCAAAGGAGAAAACAGAACTGGAATCCTGACCCATCCCTGTAGAAGGCCTTCACAGCTTATGCAAGCAGTGTCACCAGGAAACACTTGGGACACAGGCGTTGTTTATTACTGATGCTTTGATGCTTTGGCCTGAGCCTCTCTCACTGACTAATTAGCAGATTTACATAGAAGCACTTGTGTTTGCTTGAAGAAGGCCTACAAGTGATGACAGACTAACAGAAACTCTGCAGATACATTTAACTGACAAGTTATCCTAGATCATGAAGATGGATTGTTCTAGGGTGACAATGCCATTAAACAACAGCAGAGCTGACAGTAAGATTATCAATATATTATTAGGACGATATGATGATCAACGCAGGTCTCTTCGCACCTGCTTTTTCCTTTATAGAATCTTAATTATTATAATGATCATAAAGGTAACAATTATTATATTCGATAGAAAAGATCACTTAGAGAAAAGACAGGTGTCTTCACACATACGTTTCTCAACAAAGCTAACCATGGAAATCAACCATGAGCTCATTAATTATAAAGAAATAAACTTCTACAATAAACAAATGTCAATGAGCTAGTTGTAAGACATCATAGCAGGCAAATGTTTTTAAAATTATGGCTCATTTTTATTAATACTTCTGTAGCTAAGAGTTCTGTAGCTAAGAGGGCAGACCCTTAGCAGTGAGTGTACAGAGTCCTAACCACTGGACCATTGGGGAATTCCCCAGGTGAATTTTATATACCCTGAAAATTTAGAGAAAGAGTTCAATGACAATGTAGGATTAAGACAACAAAATCCATTATCAGAGGCATGTTATTTTGACCATTATTTCAATCTTGCATTTGCAGATGAGGCGGGTAGACGGGTGGCTGCCAAGCGAGGTCAGGGGCATGCTGAGGTTAATCCTGGTGGTCCCAAGGAGCCTGCTAGGAGCGGGCAGAGTTCTGGGTCGCCAGGACACTGTGCTGATGCAGCGAGGCTCTAAGGCCCTCTCCACTCACTGCTCTTCCCTGGACTCTCTCCAGCATCCCAGGGGGGCCCTATTATGGGAAGACAAGCAGCGCTGTGGGTGGCACAGCAGGAAAAGGCAAAGGAGAAAACAGAACTGGAATCCTGACCCATCCCTGTAGAAGGCCTTCACAGCTTATGCAAGCAGTGTCACCAGGAAACACTTGGGACACAGGCGTTGTTTATTACTGATGCTTTGATGCTTTGGCCTGAGCCTCTCTCACTGACTAATTAGCAGATTTACATAGAAGCACTTGTGTTTGCTTGAAGAAGGCCTACAAGTGATGACAGACTAACAGAAACTCTGCAGATACATTTAACTGACAAGTTATCCTAGATCATGAAGATGGATTGTTCTAGGGTGACAATGCCATTAAACAACAGCAGAGCTGACAGTAAGATTATCAATATATTATTAGACGATATGATGATCAACGCAGGTCTCTTAGCACCTGCTTTTTCCTTTATAGAATCTTAATTATTATAATGATCATAAAGGTAACAATTATTATATTCGATAGAAAAGATCACTTAGAGAAAAGACAGGTGTCTTCACACATACGTTTCTCAACAAAGCTAACCATGGAAATCAACCATGAGCTCATTAATTATAAAGAAATAAACTTCTACAATAAACAAATGTCAATGAGCTAGTTGTAAGACATCATAGCAGGCAAATGTTTTTAAAATTATGGCTCATTTTTATTAATACTTCTGTAGCTAAGAGTTCTGTAGCTAAGAGGGCAGACCCTTAGCAGTGAGTGTACAGAGTCCTAACCACTGGACCATTGGGGAATTCCCCAGGTGAATTTTATATACCCTGAAAATTTAGAGAAAGAGTTCAATGACAATGTAGGATTAAGACAACAAAATCCATTATCAGAGGCATGTTATTTTGACCATTATTTCAATCTTGCATTTGCAGAATATTAAAAAAAAACAAACCATCAACCAAACTCATAAAACCTGCAAAACCAAATTTAGTCTTAAGCTCCTTGCCATCAAAGACCTGGCCTTTTGTTGGAAAAAAAGGATGAAAGCTATAGACAACAGGCGGCTTCACAACATGTCAAAATGAGAAGACATCAACAAAACACACCATGATGATCTTAAGCTTTCAACTACCACTTGCAGGATTTTAAAAAGTTGCTGTTCATTTTATCCTGCTATGGAAATGCGACAACTGTCAATGTAACAGAAAGCTCCAACAGGCGCTGCATACACACGGGTCCCAGGCGTGAAGGTGGGGCTTACCTGACGCACCTATCGGGGAGGTAGCAGGGGTCACATTGTGGACGTTGAGGCCAAGGCTCTGGGAGGGGCCTGGGGCTGAGGCTGCTATCGGAGGCCCGGGGGGGTTCTCCCTCTGGGGAGAGGTGAGCGGGGTGGTCGGCTGGGAGGTCTGTCCACCAGCAAGCCGCGCGAGGCGCCTCCGACGGATCTACAATGAGGGGAAAAGCGCATTCTGTGACTAAACAGCAGAAACAACTCTGCCAGCGAATAACACCACGAATAGTACCAGTAACCACATAAGAGCATTAGGAGCTAAACAGGCCTTGAGAAAAAAGCACTCATTTGAGACAAACACTGACTCTGTGGAGCAGTATCTTTGTAAGCTACTGCCTCTCTTTTTAGAAAATGCATCTTAATTGCTTTACCACCTCTGTTTATCAGACCTTCGCTGTGAATTTGCAATAAGCATACTACACTTTTCAACACATTAACCCTTGCTGTTACTGTAATAAAATCACAAATACCTGGTCATTTTAAATAGGCAGAACTGAAAATAAGTATCTACTACATGTTTATGTATGCATGAGTCCCTCAGCTGTTCACCTGAAACTACCACAGCACTGTCAATCAGCTATACGCCAACATAAAACAAAACAGCTAAAGTTTAAAAATAAAAGCCAAAAAATAAAAATAAAATAAAATACACTCACTAAACAATATAACTCACTAAAACAATGAGAATTACATTAAGAGATTTTACTTTTTTTTTTTTTTTAACTTTGGCCGCTTTTTCTTTCTTTTTTTGGTGTTTTTACTTATTTATTTTCACCCATGTTTATAATTTGGCCTGTGTGGGCCTCCCTTTGCAGTGGCCTCTCTCATTTCAGAGCACTGGTTCATGGTGCATGCACTCCAGAGCGCTGGCTCAAAACTGGACACAATTTGGTACGTGGGATCTTTCCCGACCAGGGGCTGACTGTTGCCCCTTGCACTGCAAGTCAGACTCTCTACCCACTGGACCACCAGGGACCAAGAGGGAAGCCCTACTCTCATTTTTAAGAACAAAACAATTAGGAATTTTTTAACTTAATTTTTACTTAATTTCAATAAAAATATAGTCTATAATTTCCTCCTAACAATTATTTCCCAGGAGTTACCAAGTGATTACAAATATGTACCAGTGGATCATGTTTCCCCACATTCTGACTGTCATTAAGTCACAGCCAAGCAATGAACTCCAGACACTTGCCCTCCCACGCAGTGGGCACAAGTAAAAATTATGATAAGCCTTCTGGCTCTAAGTGGACATCAGAGAAGCAAACCAGCTGGGCTGCTCACACACTTTCCAAATGAATAAGGAAAATGAAAAAGTTAAAGTACAACAAATGCTAACAGGAATGGACACTTCCTGAATTAAGAATTTAACTGGGGCTTCCCTGGTAGTTCAGTGGTAAAGAGCTCACCTGCCAATGGAGGAGACACGAGTTTGATCCCTGATCTGCGAGGATCACACATGCTGTGGAGCAACTAAGCCCATGAGCCACAACTGTTGAGCCTGTGTTCTAGAGCCTCGGAGCCGCAACTATGGAGCCCGTGTACCACAACTACTGAAGCCCGTGAGCCCTAGAGCCCAAGTTCCACAACAAGAGAAGTCACAGCAACAAGAAGCCTGCCCACCTCAACTAGAGTAGTCTCCACTCCCTGCACCTAGAGAAGAGCCTGTGGCAGCAGTGAAAACTCAGAACAGCCAAAAATAATAAATAAATAAATAAAAAGAATTTATCTGTCATTCTAACACTGTTTGAAATCTGCACCTTGTATTGTTCAGGCAACAAAGAGCATCCTGATTCTTCATTCCAAAGTTCAGAGGCCCCTCCCTGTGCTTTTGAGCACAAAATTATGACATTGCTTGGTTTTTCATCTATCTTCTTAACCAGATTAAATCCCTTGATGGAAAGAATTATTATAGGGCTTATTTAATAAACACTGATGTAGCATTTTCAGTAATGTTCTAAGTACCTTACACTTTACTTAATCCTCATAGTAACCCATGGGGGCAGGTACTTGTATCAGGCCCATTTTGTCTTTGAGAAAACTAGGGCACACAGAGGTTAGATGTCTTGCCTAATGGGTCAGTGGCAGAACTGGAATCTGAATTCACTACAGTCTGGCTTTAGTGTCTGCTCTTACCACTAAGCCAAGAGTCTGGCCATATCTGGGGGTCCCAAAACCCTGTCAGGGGTTTATGAAGCCTTAGACTAATACATGAGCCTTTTCACTCTAATTCTCCCATAAGTATCCAGTGGAGTTTTCCAGAGGCTACGTGACAAGTGATGGTGTAGCAAATTAAATAAAAAAGTGAATGAGATTCCAGCTGTCTTCCATGAAATTTGACACTTAGGAGATTTGCCAAAGTAAAAAACAATGTCACTCACTGAAGTTGTTCTGGAAAATGTAGTTATTTTCATTAAAAACATATTAACAGGGGCTTCCCTGGTGGTCCAGTGGGTAAGGACACCGCCTTGCAGTGCAAGGGGCGCCGGTTCGATCCCTGGCCTGGGAAGATCCCACGTGCCGTGGAGCAGCTGGACCCATGTGTCCAATTACCGAGTCGGAGCTCTGGAGCACATGCGCCCAGAGCCAGTGCTCTGCAACAGTAGAGGCCACCACGATGGGAGGCCCACACGGGCCAAAGAACAAAGATGGATGAAAATGGACAAATGAAAGACCAATAGAAGTGGCCTGCCTACTCCCCTCCCTCCCCACCCCCACCCCCCAAAATAAATAAATAAATAAATCTTTAAAAAAAAAAACAACAGCAACATATTAACATTGTTCTTGTCGTTCAGCTGCCAACTCATGTCCAATTCTTTGTGACCCGTGGACTGCAGCACACCAGGGCTCCCTGTCCTTTACTAGCTCCCAGAATTTGTTCAAATTCATGTTCAATGAGTTGATGATGATATGTAACCTTCTCATCCTCTGCCACCCTCTGCTCTTGCCTTCAATCTTTCCCAACATCAGGGTGCTTTCCAATAAGTCAGCTCTTCATATAAGATGGCCAAAGTATTGGAGCTTCGGCTTCAGCATCTGTCCTTCCAATGACTATTTCAGGGTAGATGTCCTTTAGGATGGACTGGTTTGATCTCCTTTCCGTCCAAGGGACTCTCAAGAGTCTTCTCGAGTACCACAGGTTACAAGCATCAATTCATCAGCGCTCAGCCTTCTTTCCAACTCTCACATCCATACATGACTATTGGAAAAACCATAGCTTTGATTGTACAGACCTTTAATGGCAAAGTGTTGCCTTTGCTTTTTTAATACACTGTCTCGGTTTGTCATAGCTTTCCTTCCAGAGAGCAAGCATCTTTTAGTTTCATGGCTGCGGTCACTGTCTGCAGTGATTTTGGAGCCCAGGAAAATAAAATCTGTCACTGCTTCTGCTTTTTTCCCATCTATTTGCCATGAAGTGATGAGACCATGATCTTAATTTTTTGAATATTGAGTTTTAGGCCAGCTTTTTCATTCTCCTCTTTCACCCTCATCAAGAGACTCTTTGTTCCTCTTCACTTTCTGGTATTAATATACAGTGGCTTTTACTATTTTTTTTAAAGAATTAATAGATATTTGTCTAAGCTTCTCAGTTTTCACTGCTAATATTGTAAATAATACCAATGGATATAAACCACCTAAACAAAAACTCCTTGGGAGCCTCAATATTTTCTAAGAATATAAAGGAGACCTCACACCAAAACCTTTGAGAATGGCTCCACTCCCCTGGCTGCCTCTTGCTTACTCATCTGTATCTCCATAAAATCTAGCTTGGCATCTGGCCTCTATAGGTGTCCACAGACCAGAACTGGACAAGGGAGGGGAAAAGCAGCCATCATCACCAGTACTATGATGAAAAACTCACTCAATGATGGAGTACTGGAGTCTTAACTGCAGAAATCCCAGTGACTACAGCGTTACTTGTCAGCAGGAAATTTCATTCACATTAGCTGAGAAAGTTAAAAATCACCAAAGCTTAATCACTGTTTTAAAAACAGTGATATTCATCCCTAAAGACCAGCTACGGTGCTCTATCCATCTCAGGCAGGCCTGTTTCTATTTCAGAGAAGTCACACCAATATGGCCTTGTAGCTCAGCTGGTAAAGCTACAATGCAGGAGACCTGGGTTCGATCCCTGGGTTGGGAAGATCCCCTGGAGAAGAGATAGGCTACCCATTCCAGTATTCTTGAGCTTCCCTGATGGCTCAGCTGTTAAAGAATCCATCTTCAATGCAGGATACCTCGGTTCGAACCCTAGGTTGGGAAGATCACTCAGACAAGGGAAAGACTACCCACTTCACTACTCTTGCCTGGAGAATTCCATGGCTCGTCCATGGGTGGCAAAGAGTTGGATACGACTGAGCAACTTTCACTTTCACAGATGACTAGTGACCTTTTCCACAAGGATGAAGCATCTTTTATACAGCATGAGACCTGAGGTGACTGTGCGGTAGTCCCTTGGTTTTCCCCTTGCTGCAGTGGGAGCTTGTTTAGGTGGGGTGAGAAGGAAAAGCATCACTCATCAGGGAGAAAGCTCAGTCGTGTCTCTTTGTGACTCCATGGACTGTAGGCCGCCAGGCTCCTCTGTCCACAGAATTCTTCTGGAAAGAATGCTGGAGTGGGTAGCCATTCTCTTTTCCAGCGGACCTTCCCAGCCCAGGGATCGAACCTGGGTCTGCTGCAGGGAAGCCAAGGAAACTCACCACATGTGTTTTTTCTTTTTACTTGTTACAGGTGACAGCAGTAAAATTTGTCAGAAAATGTTCTCGCCCATCAGAGCCCACTGTCATCAATTTTCAAAGTCAGCCCTTTGAAGTGAAACTAAACTTAAGAAGGAATTAAAGCTTCCAATCCCACACCATCACCTTTTCTGATATGTTCTGCCCCATCTGGTACCGAGGAAGGACTGGGGAGAGGATCAGAGCTTGCCAGTCACTTGGTGCATTACCTGGTGGGAGTGGGACACTGCTTCTCCCTCTCAGGCAACGAAACAAACAAAAAAAAAAGATTTGCTTCCGTAATGAAAAGAAACAAATAAGAGAGTCATCCCTGTTCTAGAGAAGGTCAAGGCAAAATTAGCCTTTAGGGCATTAATGAATATGACTCCTGTAGAAAAGTCACCAAAAAAAAAAACCCAACCTTCTATGAATTATTATTTTTTGGCCACACTACACAGTTTGTGGGATCTTAGTTCCCTGACCAGGGATTGAACGCACACTCCCATCAGCAAAAGTATAGAGTCCTAAACAATGGGCCACCAGGGAATTCCCTATAAATCATTATTGTGATTAGATCTACACAAGGTTGTCACTTCGCCACCTGTGTTTTGTTAACATGAAATTAAATTATAGTTATAAGTAAAATTTGGTTGTCTAGGGAACAATAATTGTATATTCAATTTAACAGAAATAAAAGAATATTTGTCTTTTAAAAAAAAAAAAACACCTCATTGAAAGACGCTAATGCAGTTGTTCTGTCATGAACACTTCACTGGGGTAAAGGGGTGGAGGTGGACCAAACCCCCCGCCCAATTTGTTCCTAACCCAGTGAGCCAGCCACAGAGCCAGGGTCTGCGTTCAGCTCCCCGCCTCCCTTTAGTCCCTCAAACACAGACAATTTACCACCAAGTCCTGCTCCTGCCACGCTCTGCTCTCAGCTCCTCGGCATCTACCCTCTCTCATCAGGACCTTACGAAAGCTTCTTCTTTTTTTTTTTAAAGAAGCACATGCACTTTATTTATTTTTGGGTGGGGGTCGGGTTGCGGAGGGAGTGGGGTGGGCGGGCCACTTCTATTGATTTTTCATTTGTCCATTTTCATCCGTCTTTGTTCTTTGGCCCGTGTGGGCCTCCCATCGCGGTGGCCTCTACTGTCGCAGAGCACCGGCTCTGGGTGCATGCGCTCCAGAGCTCCGGCTCAGTCATTGGACACATCAGTCCAGCCGCTCCATGGTGACACATGGGATCTTCCCAGGCCAGGGATCGAACCGGCGCCCCCTGCACTGCAAGGCAGTGTCCTTACCCACTGGACCACCAGGAAGCCCTTACGAAAGCTTCTTAATGGATCCACCTGGGTCCACACTGGTCTGCCTAGGGTAGAGGCCCATATGCCTTTCTTTAAACACTTTCCAGGTGGCTCATTGGTAAAGAACCCGCCTGCCAATGCAGGAGACGCAGGTTCAATCCCTAGGTCAGGATGATCCCCTGAAGGAAGAAATAGCAACCCACTCCAGTATTCTTGCTTGGGGAATCCCATGGGTGCTGGGCTAGAGCCCATAGGGTTGGGAGTGGGGTCTGATGTGACTGAGAAACCGAGCATGCACACCAACACTTCCAAAGCTTCAGATTTCTGAAGTGCACACTAAAAACACCCTGAGCTAGCACCTCACGCCCCTGAGGATGGCCACTATCAAAACAAACCAACAAATCACAAAACAATAATTGTTATCAAGAGCGTGGAGAGACTGGAGCACTTGTAACCTGTTGGAACGTACAATGGTGCAGCCACTACCCCAAACAGTGTGGCAGTTCCTTAAGAAATTAAAAACAGAATCACCATATAATCCAGTAATTCCACTCATAGTTATATACCCCAAAGACAAGAAAGTGGGGACTCAAACAGGTAGTTGTTTACCCATGCTCATGGCAGAATTATTTCCAAAAGGTGGACGCAACCCAAGTATCTATCAGAAGTGTCTATCAACAGATAAATGGATAAAATGTGCTCTACCCATAAGTGCAGTGTTATTCAGCCTTAAAAAGGAAGGAAATTGTGACACATGCTACGACACAGATGAGCCCAAAGGACGTGATGCTAAGTAAAATAAGCCAGTCACGGTAAGACAAATACTGAATGATTCCACTTATATGAGGGAAATAGACTAGTCAAATTCAGAGGCAAAAGGAGAATGGTGGTCCCAAGAGCTGGGGAGATTTTTTTTTAAATCTAAGTATTAAATAAAATCCTGAGTAATAAGAAAGGAATCCTAGATCCCTCTACAACCCGTTCTCCATACAGCAATCACGGTAAGTTTTTTAAAACCACCAAGCACTCTCCCCTGCTTAAACCCTTCAATGGCTTCCCCTGCACCTGGAGTAAAACCTAAATCCTTACCATGTTCCACAGAGTCCCTGGCTGCCCCTCTAGGGTAGTGGTGTCCCGAACCAGGTGGCAGCCACTCTGGCCCTCTGACCGTTCCTAGAACATCTTAGTTCTGTCTTGCCTCGTGTTGTGTTTTAGTTGCTGTGTCTGACTCTTTTATGACCCCATGGATTACAGCCCCCCAGGCTCCTCTGTCCATGGGATTTCCCAGGCAAAACACCAGAGTGGGTTGCCACTGGCAATTCATTTAGTCTAGGAGCACTTTCCCTAATTCTTGACCTAGCTGGCTCTTCCTCTCCCTTCCATTCTCAGCCTCAATGTCACCTCCTGGAGGACTTCCTTGACCATCCTATCTTGCACAGCACTGCCCATCCCAACACACTTGTTTCATATATGGGTCCCATCTTTCCAGCACCCTTCATGGTCCATAAATATCTTGTCGATTTCTTATTCACTGTCTTAGTTTCCCTAGTAGAATACAAGTTCCGTAAGAAAATCAGGTCTAGGGCTTCCCTGGTGGTCCAGTGGGTAAGGACACCGCCTTGCAGTGCAAGGGGCGCCGGTTCGATTCCTGGCCTGGGAAGATCCCATGTACCGCGGAGCGGCTGGACCCATGTGTCCAATTACCGAGCCGGAGCTCTGGAGCACATGAACCCAGAGCCGGCGCTCTGCGACAACAGAGGCCACCGTGATGGGAGGCCCACAAGAGCCAAAAGAACAAAGACGGATGAAAACAGAGAAATAAAAGACCAATAGAAGTGGCCTGTCCATCCCCATCCCTCCCCATCCCACCCCGCAAAAGATAAATAAATAAAATAAATGTTTAAAAAAAAGAAAGAAAGAAAATCAGGTCTACTTGTTCACCACTGTATCCCCAGGATCAAGTACAGTGTCAGGCCCATGTGTTAGTTGTTCAGTCATGTCCAACCCTTTTTGGTGGTCCCAAGAGCTGGGGAGATTTTTAAACTATTTCCCTAGATCCCTCTACAACCCGTTCTCCATACAGCAATCACGGTAAGTTTTTTAAAACCACCAAGCACTCTCCCCTGCTTAAACCCTTCAATGGCTTCCCCTGCACCTGGAGTAAAACCTAAATCCTTACCATGTTCCACAGAGTCCCTGGCTGCCCCTCTAGGGTAGTGGTGTCCCGAACCAGGTGGCAGCCACTCTGGCCCTCTGACCGTTCCTAGAACATCTTAGTTCTGTCTTGCCTCGTGTTGTGTTTTAGTTGCTGTGTCTGACTCTTTTATGACCCCATGGATTACAGCCCCCCAGGCTCCTCTGTCCATGGGATTTCCCAGGCAAAAACACCAGAGTGGGTTGCCACTGGCAATTCATTTAGTCTAGGAGCACTTTCCCTAATTCTTGACCTAGCTGGCTCTTCCTCTCCCTTCCATTCTCAGCCTCAATGTCACCTCCTGGAGGACTTCCTTGACCATCCTATCTTGCACAGCACTGCCCATCCCAACACACTTGTTTCATATATGGGTCCCATCTTTCCAGCACCCTTCATGGTCCATAAATATCTTGTCGATTTCTTATTCACTGTCTTAGTTTCCCTAGTAGAATACAAGTTCCGTAAGAAAATCAGGTCTAGGGCTTCCCTGGTGGTCCAGTGGGTAAGGACACCGCCTTGCAGTGCAAGGGGCGCCGGTTCGATTCCTGGCCTGGGAAGATCCCATGTACCGCGGAGCGGCTGGACCCATGTGTCCAATTACCGAGCCGGAGCTCTGGAGCACATGAACCCAGAGCCGGCGCTCTGCGACAACAGAGGCCACCGTGATGGGAGGCCCACAAGAGCCAAAAGAACAAAGACGGATGAAAACAGAGAAATAAAAGACCAATAGAAGTGGCCTGTCCATCCCCATCCCTCCCCATCCCACCCCGCAAAAGATAAATAAATAAAATAAATGTTTAAAAAAAAGAAAGAAAGAAAATCAGGTCTACTTGTTCACCACTGTATCCCCAGGATCAAGTACAGTGTCAGGCCCATGTGTTAGTTGTTCAGTCATGTCCAACTGTCCATATGTGTGAGATCACATGGACTGTGGCCCACCAGGCGCCTCTGCCCATGGGATTCTCCAAGGCAAGAATACTCGAGTGGGCAGCCATTCCTTTCTCCAGGGGATCTTCCCAACCCAGGGTTCGATCCTCGGTCTCCTGCACTGCAGATGGTTTCATTGCCATCTGAGCCACCAGGGAAGTCCCTGGTGCATAACAGCTTTTTATACACAGGACAAAGGGAGACAATACACAGAGTGAAGGGAGTACAGAAGCCACAAAGAATGTTTAGCTGGGTATTCAAAGCCCAGACAGTGTCTTAGATTTCTGACTCCTTCAGATACTCCTCACTCAACATTCATCAAGTACCCCAGTAAACAGCACAGTCCCTGCGGTTGTGGAGCTCAGATTCTAGCAGCGGTCCAAAGGACGACAGCCAAATGGACAAAAAGGATGCCGGGTGGTTGTGAGCACCATTAGAGAGAAAGAAAGCAGGGGAGGGACAGTCGGGCATGTTGGGGGGGGGCACCATAATTTTTATATAAGGTGAACCAAGAAGCCTCTCTGATTGTGGTGAGGGGGAGTGGTGAGAATGCCTGGAGGGAGAGAGGAACCAAGCCATGTGGGTCGCCGGGGAGGGGGGTGCGACTGTGCATGGCAAGGTCAAGGTCAGCAAGGGCAGTTTGGTTAGAGCAGAATGAGCAAGGGGGGAAACAGCAGGAGATGAGGTCAGCAGTGAGATGGGGCTCTGAGGGCCAGTGTAAGAGGGCAGGCCAGGAGCCACCAAGGGGATTGGGATCAGAAAAGGAATGTGATTTGGCCTACATTTTAAAACTGCTATTTTCTGGGATTTCCTTGGTGGTCCAGAGGCTAAGACTCTGCATTCCCAACACAGGGGGTCGAGGTTCCATCCCTGGTCAGGGAACTAGATCACACGTGCCTCAAATAAGACCCAGGTACCCAGCACCACCAAATAAATAAATATTTAACAACAACAACAAAATGCTATTTTGGCTGCTATGGAGAATAAGCTTGTAGAAAATGAAAAAGTGAAACTAAGGTGGATCCCCAGGATCAAGTACAGTGTCAGGCCCATGTGTTAGTTGTTCAGTCATGTCCAACTGTCCATATGTGTGAGATCACATGGACTGTGGCCCACCAGGCGCCTCTGCCCATGGGATTCTCCAAGGCAAGAATACTCGAGTGGGCAGCCATTCCTTTCTCCAGGGGATCTTCCCAACCCAGGGTTCGATCCTCGGTCTCCTGCACTGCAGATGGTTTCATTGCCATCTGAGCCACCAGGGAAGTCCCTGGTGCATAACAGCTTTTTATACACAGGACAAAGGGAGACAATACACAGAGTGAAGGGAGTACAGAAGCCACAAAGAATGTTTAGCTGGGTATTCAAAGCCCAGACAGTGTCTTAGATTTCTGACTCCTTCAGATACTCCTCACTCAACATTCATCAAGTACCCCAGTAAACAGCACAGTCCCTGCGGTTGTGGAGCTCAGATTCTAGCAGCGGTCCAAAGGACGACAGCCAAATGGACAAAAAGGATGCCGGGTGGTTGTGAGCACCATTAGAGAGAAAGAAAGCAGGGGAGGGACAGTCGGGCATGTTGGGGGGGGGCACCATAATTTTTATATAAGGTGAACCAAGAAGCCTCTCTGATTGTGGTGAGGGGGAGTGGTGAGAATGCCTGGAGGGAGAGAGGAACCAAGCCATGTGGGTCGCCGGGGAGGGTGCGACTGTGCATGGCAAGGTCAAGGTCAGCAAGGGCAGTTTGGTTAGAGCAGAATGAGCAAGGGGGGAAACAGCAGGAGATGAGGTCAGCAGTGAGATGGGGCTCTGAGGGCCAGTGTAAGAGGGCAGGCCAGGAGCCACCAAGGGGATTGGGATCAGAAAAGGAATGTGATTTGGCCTACATTTTAAAACTGCTATTTTCTGGGATTTCCTTGGTGGTCCAGAGGCTAAGACTCTGCATTCCCAACACAGGGGGTCGAGGTTCCATCCCTGGTCAGGGAACTAGATCACACGTGCCTCAAATAAGACCCAGGTACCCAGCACCACCAAATAAATAAATATTTAACAACAACAACAAAAATGCTATTTTGGCTGCTATGGAGAATAAGCTTGTAGAAGAGAGTGAAACTAGGTGGAGTGACTACTCAGGAGGCTATGGACTAATCTATGGGAAGATGGATGATAACTTGACCCGGGTAGGTGGCTGTGAGGACGGTGGTGGGTGGTCAGCTGGGGATACACTTTGCAAACAGAGTTCAAGCTCGCAGGAGGTGCTGATTATACAAACTGGCTGAAACGCCGGGGTACATACTGTTTACAGAATAACATTATTACCTTTAAAAAAGCACACGCACTGTTTTTGGGGGAAAAAAAAATATATAAAGCTATTTTAAATCTGGTATATTTGTCTCCGGCCACAGACACCTTTGTGGGGGGAGCAGGCAGACAGCTGGATCCAACCCCAGGGGGGTCTCACCAGGCAGGCAGGCTAGAGGGAGGGAGAAAAGGAATCGCGCGAGCGTGCAGAGCAGTGAAGACGGTGAAGAGTCGACCCTGCGGAATAGGGCTGTGGATGCGCACAGGGGAGGCATGGGACTGCAGACCCCGGGGCAGCTGCCTTTAGAACACGGTCACCTATCTGACTTAGGGGCATCCCTGGGGGGCAAGTGGTTAAGAACCCACCTTCCACTGCAGGGGACGTGGGCTTGATCCCTGGCTGAGGAACTAAGATCCCACCTGCTGTGAGGTAACCAAGCCCATGAGCCTCAACTACTGAGCCTGTGTGCCACCTGGGAAGCCCCTGGCACACAGTAGGTACCCTTTAAATATCTGCTGAGTGAACAAAGGAACAAATGAAATACACTAGAACAATGCACTGCCCGTGAAGTTTACTGTTATTGGAATAATACTACCTGTGAAAAAAGCATACACACATAGCTTTTGGAAAAAATACGAAGCCACTTTAAATCTGGATGCCAAGTTCAGCCTGCGATGCGAGATTCAGATGTTCTCCTCGGTGTTATAAACATAGCATAAATGTCCTGACTCACTGCAACACGGGCTTGAAGGAAGTTTTCCAAAGAAGAAAGATTTCCACTGTACTGTATTCCTCACTCCCTCTCCACCACCACTCCACAAACACAGGGTTTTTTAAAATTTAAAACAAACAAACAAACAAAACAAAACAGGAGAATCAAGACTCTGTGCAATGGCCTGTGAACTACTAAAGGAGACAGGGGAGTGGAGTAAGGAAAAAAAGGCAGGTCCACACATGACATGAGCCAGTGGATAATTGGCAGAACCCGTTCTGACCTCACATCTTAAAGATCTGCTGGAGAGCGAAGAAACAGCGTGCCCGGTCAGTGACCTAGGGAGTCACACAGCAACACTAAGCAAGAGACTAAGCCTTTCAGTGGACTGACTACCTTCCACCATGCTGGTGGCTCTGAGAACCCTGGAAATATCTGGACTGGAGACTCCCAAGAGAATGGCTTTGAGAAATCACAGGTATGAAGGCCCATCTAATCAATCTATTAAGAGATGTGACCTCACTTTTATCACAAGCAGAACATATGAGACACAAACTAAGAATAGTCTCACACACCAAAATATTATTAAGCTTTTTTTTCTTTGCTTACTTAATACATAAGCACATAAGACTGGTACAATCGCTCTTAAAAGTCCTTTCTAAAAGAGTTGTTTTCCTAGATGTCACAGTGAGAAAAAACCAAAAGCATAAAAAGGAACTTTCAATCCTCAACTTGTATCCTAAACCACAACTCAAACCCAAATATAATAGATTGTGAAAGTTTATTTCCTAGAGTTTTGTTGTCCTGACTGTTTCAGTTCTTATTTCACAAATGATATTAAAACAGAGGTTTCCTGGGAATTCCCTGGCAGTCCAGTGGTTAGGGCCCAGATTCCACTGCAGGGTGCCTGCGGTTCGATCCCTGGTCAGGGAACTAAGACCCTGTAAGTCATGTGGCACAGCCAAAAAAAAAACCAAAAACCACTTTATTTATAATAAAGTTTTTAAAGGATAAAAAAAGTAAAATAAATAGAGATTTCCCTGGCACTGTTCTGTCCTGACGCAGTATTTCCTACCCTCACGGTTCTGATTCACTAAAAATAGACTCAAAACAGCCTCTGTTCAAAACAGCAAGGGCCGCTGTGGTGAAACGAGGCTGAAGCTAAGACAGGATGGGCCAAATTGTTCCTCCTATTTTTAGCTTCTGTGCTGGGGAAAACTAAGTTCAAAAGGCATTGTTTTCAATTTAGCAAATACTCATTCTACAAAAGCATTTTACTTTTCCAAATCATTACATTCTAAAATGCTAAATTCCAACATAAAGGAAAACACTTTCAAATATTTACTTCTCTGGATGGCATCCTTCTAGGGATCTCTTCTGTCTTGATTATTACTGTAGGTTTTGTTTCCTTTTTCAATACCTGGTCATATCTAAAACTTACAAAATGCTATGATAATTTCAAAATATTCCTATATCTAAGCCCAACAATATATCTGAAAATACACACATACAAATCTGAACACCATAACTCTGTGATCTAAAGTTCACAAGTTTCTGTAACATTTTCACTTAAAACTCCATAAGTCTTGTCACTTAAATAATATAATAATAATAAATATATTAAACTCAGTCTACCACTGTCACATGAGGCCAAAACTATGAAAAAACACTTTTTATTTAAACCTTAACATTATAGCAAGAAGTGACTTGGTTTCTCTTTCAAAGATTTTCAACTGCAAAAAAAAAAAATTTCAACTCTACACAAGTAAATGTTCCCTTTCTTCTCAATGCAACCCTAATATCTCCTCTCCTGCAAAGCGGAAGTGAAGACAGCACTCAGTAAAGTGCTCTGGGTTAATCACTGACAATTAAAATTAACTCTGGGTGGCTGCTGCAAATTCTAAGACAAAAGCCTAATTAATATTAATAGGATTACCTATGGCTAAGTCATGTTGATGTGTGGCAGAAACCAACCTGATACTGTAAAACAATTATCCTTCAATTAAAAATAAAAAAGCGGGCTTCCCTGGTGGTCCAGTGGGTAAGGACACCGCCTTGCAGTGCAAGGGGGGCCGGTTCAATCCCTAGCCTGGGAAGATCCCATGTGCTGCAGAGCGGCTGGACCAATGTGTCCAACTACAGAGCTGGAGCTCTGGAGCGCATGCGCCCAGAGCTGGTGCTCTGCGACAATAGAGGCCACTGCGATGGGAGGCCCACACGGGCCTAAGAACAAAGATGGCTGGAAAGCTAGCAGGATGGGCCAAATTGTTCCTCCTATTTTTAGCTTCTGTGCTGGGGAAAACTAAGTTCAAAAGGCATTGTTTTCAATTTAGCAAATACTCATTCTACAAAAGCATTTTACTTTTCCAAATCATTACATTCTAAAATGCTAAATTCCAACATAAAGGAAAACACTTTCAAATATTTACTTCTCTGGATGGCATCCTTCTAGGGATCTCTTCTGTCTTGATTATTACTGTAGGTTTTGTTTCCTTTTTCAATACCTGGTCATATCTAAAACTTACAAAATGCTATGATAATTTCAAAATATTCCTATATCTAAGCCCAACAATATATCTGAAAATACACACATACAAATCTGAACACCATAACTCTGTGATCTAAAGTTCACAAGTTTCTGTAACATTTTCACTTAAAACTCCATAAGTCTTGTCACTTAAATAATATAATAATAATAAATATATTAAACTCAGTCTACCACTGTCACATGAGGCCAAAACTATGAAAAAACACTTTTTATTTAAACCTTAACATTATAGCAAGAAGTGACTTGGTTTCTCTTTCAAAGATTTTCAACTGCAAAAAAAAAAAATTTCAACTCTACACAAGTAAATGTTCCCTTTCTTCTCAATGCAACCCTAATATCTCCTCTCCTGCAAAGCGGAAGTGAAGACAGCACTCAGTAAAGTGCTCTGGGTTAATCACTGACAATTAAAATTAACTCTGGGTGGCTGCTGCAAATTCTAAGACAAAAGCCTAATTAATATTAATAGGATTACCTATGGCTAAGTCATGTTGATGTGTGGCAGAAACCAACCTGATACTGTAAAACAATTATCCTTCAATTAAAAATAAAAAAGCGGGCTTCCCTGGTGGTCCAGTGGGTAAGGACACCGCCTTGCAGTGCAAGGGGGGCCGGTTCAATCCCTAGCCTGGGAAGATCCCATGTGCTGCAGAGCGGCTGGACCAATGTGTCCAACTACAGAGCTGGAGCTCTGGAGCGCATGCGCCCAGAGCTGGTGCTCTGCGACAATAGAGGCCACTGCGATGGGAGGCCCACACGGGCCTAAGAACAAAGATGGATGAAAACAGATAAATGAAGGACCAATAGAGGTGGCCTGCCCACCCCCCTCCCTCCTCAACCTGCCCCCCCAAAATAAAAAAATAAAAAATTTAAAAATAAATAAATAAATAAGCTAAAAAACAAATACAAAAAAGGACAAAAAAAAAAAAAAAAACCCACAAAAACCAGAAGGCAGAAAAAAAATTAATAGGACTAATACTTATCAAACCCTTATCATGTGCCAGATGCTGGTTCTAAGGGCTTCATGTATATAAACTTAGTTCAAAGTCCAGAGACTGTACACTTATTTTCCCATTTTACAGATGAGAAAACAACTCAGAGGTTAAGTGACTTGCCCAAGGTCACTCAGCTAGAAAGCAGAAGGGTGGACAGTCTAACTCCAAAGAGTACAATCTTACCACACCCCACTGATCTTTACAGACAAAAGTCCCCTCTGAAGGTGCAGTGACTTGCAAATGGAGGCAGCCTTATTCCTGATGATTATTAGTCATGAATAAATGAATTTATATATAGAATGTTGATATTGCAGACACTGTATTTCTATGCTAACAACATTAGAATATTAGTAAACTACCTCTTTGGTGTAAACTTCCCTCTTTATCTTGAGATAAAGAATATCTGGGACTTCCCTGGTGGCCCAGTGGCTAAGGATCCACCTGCCAATGCAGGGCACACAGGGCTCGATCCCTGGTCAGGGGCACGGGCAACCAACCCTGTGCACAAGAACCACTGAAGCCTGCATGCCTGGAGCCTGGGCTCCCCAACAAGAGAAGCCACTGCAACGAGAAGCTCGCGCACCGCAACTTGAGAAAGTCCACGCAGCAATGAAGACCCAGTGCAGCAAAAAAACCCTTAATAGTCAAAATATTTCTATTTTCTACTTTAAAGTATATACATCATCAATAAATGAAACAGGAAAAAAATTATACTTTGTGAACATTATCTTATCCCCAAAGTCCAGTCCTTTGCTGGTGTATTAAGTGCCTACTTTGCACCAACCACTGCAGCAGGCCCCAGAGGCAAGACAACACTGGACTGACTCTAAGCTCTGCCCTCAAGGACTTCCAGATCCACCAGGGAAAGACACAGAGGAAAATCAGCAATCATGATACAGCAAAATAAGGTCTGCACAAGATACAACAAGGGTAGAAAAGACACAAAGAAGGGCAACGCAACTTGGTCTGGGGCGTCCGTTACCACTTCATAGGGAGCTTACACACACACCATACGGAACACATACATCCATACGGAGCTCAGTCACGCGGCATCTGTAAAAGAAAACAACTATTCACTTCAACACGTCCTGCTCTTTAAAGCAGGCATATTTTTATGTTACACGTATTTTCCCACCATATTTAACAGAGCTCAAAAAGCAGGCTGCAAAAGAGCACACACCCTGATTCTGCTTGGGTGGACGGACACAACAGACACCAGGGGCATGGCGGTGATAGACACACAACTTGAGTTTTTTCCATCTTTCTCCTCCTTTCATACAATTTCTGATGAAAAGAGTGAAACTATCATTAGTTCCTTCTATGTCTATAAAATCTTAAAACATTCATTTGGAAGTGCGGCCCTGCTCCAAGTTGCCTGTACTCCAAGGACCCAGGGTGACAGAGCAGCCTCTGCAGGAACACCCCCACTTGCCAAGGCAGAGGGAGAGGGTAGCGGCCCAGAAGTGATGTATTCATTTCTGCCCACGTCTCACTGGCCAAAGCCAAGTCACACGGCCACGCCAACAGCCAGTGGGGCTGAGAAACAGAACCTTGGGTCAGGAAGGGGTAGGCAACATTTCGACATGAACACAGGCTAGTGCTGCAGAGGCTCTTCCGTCTGCAGCCCCCCACACGGTCAGATGCCAGGAGTCTCTTCTAAGCTGCTGCCTCTCTCTCTCGGGCACACTCCTCTCCAAGACGAGTTCCTCCAGTCTCTGCTCAAATGCTACCTTCTCGGTGAGGCCTTTCCTTTCCACCTCCTTCCTCTCCCCTCTGTTTTATGGTTTTCCAGACTTTCAAACAGATCTGTTTCATGTATAGTGGACGCACGTGCACACACTTACTTACATAATGAGGAGTGAATACGGAAAAAAACGCCAACAAATAATCCAGTCCTTTGCTGGTGTATTAAGTGCCTACTTTGCACCAACCACTGCAGCAGGCCCCAGAGGCAAGACAACACTGGACTGACTCTAAGCTCTGCCCTCAAGGACTTCCAGATCCACCAGGGAAAGACACAGAGGAAAATCAGCAATCATGATACAGCAAAATAAGGTCTGCACAAGATACAACAAGGGTAGAAAAGACACAAAGAAGGGCAACGCAACTTGGTCTGGGGCGTCCGTTACCACTTCATAGGGAGCTTACACACACACCATACGGAACACATACATCCATACGGAGCTCAGTCACGCGGCATCTGTAAAAGAAAACAACTATTCACTTCAACACGTCCTGCTCTTTAAAGCAGGCATATTTTTATGTTACACGTATTTTCCCACCATATTTAACAGAGCTCAAAAAGCAGGCTGCAAAAGAGCACACACCCTGATTCTGCTTGGGTGGACGGACACAACAGACACCAGGGGCATGGCGGTGATAGACACACAACTTGAGTTTTTTCCATCTTTCTCCTCCTTTCATACAATTTCTGATGAAAAGAGTGAAACTATCATTAGTTCCTTCTATGTCTATAAAATCTTAAAACATTCATTTGGAAGTGCGGCCCTGCTCCAAGTTGCCTGTACTCCAAGGACCCAGGGTGACAGAGCAGCCTCTGCAGGAACACCCCCACTTGCCAAGGCAGAGGGAGAGGGTAGCGGCCCAGAAGTGATGTATTCATTTCTGCCCACGTCTCACTGGCCAAAGCCAAGTCACACGGCCACGCCAACAGCCAGTGGGGCTGAGAAACAGAACCTTGGGTCAGGAAGGGGTAGGCAACATTTCGACATGAACACAGGCTAGTGCTGCAGAGGCTCTTCTGTCTGCAGCCCCCCACACGGTCAGATGCCAGGAGTCTCTTCTAAGCTGCTGCCTCTCTCTCTCGGGCACACTCCTCTCCAAGACGAGTTCCTCCAGTCTCTGCTCAAATGCTACCTTCTCGGTGAGGCCTTTCCTTTCCACCTCCTTCCTCTCCCCTCTGTTTTATGGTTTTCCAGACTTTCAAACAGATCTGTTTCATGTATAGTGGACGCACGTGCACACACTTACTTACATAATGAGGAGTGAATACGGAAAAAAGCAACGCCAACAAATAATGACACTGCCAAGGAAGGACGGATCCAGGTGACCTGATCAATCTTTCCACAGATATGAAATTTTCATAATAAAAACTTGAGAGAAAAGCTACACCTACCAGCCCGGCTTGGGTTTTTAGTTTTCTTTTCTCAGTTGCACACGTCAGGCATGAAGTTGGCACAGTCAGCACTGCCCCTGAGTGTGAGGCAGAGAGACAGAGGCAAGGTGATGCCCAGGGTATACCAGGAGAGATTGTGAGGAGGCGCAAACCCAGACGAAGGAAGCCCTGGTCACATTTGGGTTCTAGCTATTTCCCATGGTCCAGTTGCCTTTCTGTTCCTGGCTTCACAAGGAACCCTCAAAATAAACCCCATCTTTTGCTTAACCTAGGTAAGCTTCTCTTTTCCTTATTGTGTGCATGTTTGCAAATCTCAGTTCCCAGAGACAAAATCAGTAATTTGCATAGAGAGTATCACCTGGTTTTTTTCACATTTAGGTTTTCAGAACTCAAAAGTCACTTTCACCAACCACAGTAATGTCATTTTTGAATGAGCCCAAAAGAGTAATTTTGAAAATCAAGCAGACCTTCCTAGTGGCACAGTCAGTAAGAATCCATCTGCTAATGCAGTGGACAAGTATTCACCCCTCGTCCACTGGGAAGATCTCACCTGGCATCCCTTGTCCGCATGGGAAGATCTCACAGGCCATGAGGCCAACCTAAAAGCCCAATGGAACCCCTCCCTGCCATGAGAAGCCTGAGCACCTTGGGTCAGGAAGGGTAGGCAACATTTCGACATGAACACAGGCTAGTGCTGCAGAGGCTCTTCCGCTGCAGCCCCCACACGGTCAGATGCCAGGAGTCTCTTCTAAGCTGCTGCCTCTCTCTCTCGGGCACACTCCTCTCCAAGACGAGTTCCTCCAGTCTCTGCTCAAATGCTACCTTCTCGGTGAGGCCTTTCCTTTCCACCTCCTTCCTCTCCCCTCTGTTTTATGGTTTTCCAGACTTTCAAACAGATCTGTTTCATGTATAGTGGACGCACGTGCACACACTTACTTACATAATGAGGAGTGAATACGGAAAAAAGCAACGCCAACAAATAATGACACTGCCAAGGAAGGACGGATCCAGGTGACCTGATCAATCTTTCCACAGATATGAAATTTTCATAATAAAAACTTGAGAGAAAAGCTACACCTACCAGCCCGGCTTGGGTTTTTAGTTTTCTTTTCTCAGTTGCACACGTCAGGCATGAAGTTGGCACAGTCAGCACTGCCCCTGAGTGTGAGGCAGAGAGACAGAGGCAAGGTGATGCCCAGGGTATACCAGGAGAGATTGTGAGGAGGCGCAAACCCAGACGAAGGAAGCCCTGGTCACATTTGGGTTCTAGCTATTTCCCATGGTCCAGTTGCCTTTCTGTTCCTGGCTTCACAAGGAACCCTCAAAATAAACCCCATTTTTTGCTTAACCTAGGTAAGCTTCTCTTTTCCTTATTGTGTGCATGTTTGCAAATCTCAGTTCCCAGAGACAAAATCAGTAATTTGCATAGAGAGTATCACCTGGTTTTTCACATTTAGGTTTTCAGAACTCAAAAGTCACTTTCACCAACCACAGTAATGTCATTTTTGAATGAGCCCAAAAGAGTAATTTTGAAAATCAAGCAGACCTTCCTAGTGGCACAGTCAGTAAGAATCCATCTGCTAATGCAGTGGACAAGTATTCACCCCTCGTCCACTGGGAAGATCTCACCTGGCATCCCTTGTCCGCATGGGAAGATCTCACAGGCCATGAGGCAACTAAGCCCATGAGCCACAACTTCTGAGCCCAAGACCGCCTGGAACCCCTCCTCTGCCATGAGAAGCCTGAGCACCTCAACCAGAGCCCCCGCCTGCTTCAACCAGTGTGTGCCTGTGTGGAGCAACCAAGACCCAGTGCAACTAAAAATAATACACACTGCTTTAAAAAAAGAGGAGGAAATTGGGCTTCCCTGGTGGTCCAGTGGGTAAAGAGTCCACCTTGCAGTACAAGAGGCACCGGTTTGATCCCTAGCCCAGGAAGATCCCACGTGCCTTGGAGTGGCTGGACCGGTGTGTCCAATTACGAGCCAGCGCCATGGAGTACATGCGCCTGGAGCTGGTGCTCTGCAGCCAGAGAGGCCACTGCAATGGGAGGTCCACACAGGCCAAAGAATAAAGATGGATGAAAACAGATAGAGGCGTGTCGTATCCAGCAGCGGAAGGCTGCAGTGCATGTCATCTTACCTGGATGCTTCCCCTCACATCTAACTCAGGACTGTGCTTCAAACCTAATTTTTATTATGTTTGCATTAAGAATGCTTATGGCCAAAACATTTTACTATAATGCCCCCATTATAAAATGTATTAACATTTTATTATAATACATTTATTATAATGTCTGTAATGTGGGCCAGATACAGCACTGAACAGAGACAAAAATCCTTGCCTTCATGGAGCTTACATTCTTTTTTATCTAAATATGTTAGTAAGGATTTTCTTTCTGGGAGTGATCAGTTAGTATTTAATCAAAAAGACCATGTTCCCAAAGCAGCTACTTTAAGCCCTTTAGAAGTTACTCCAATTGCATGTATAACAGATATTAGAAATGGGCTTCTGTCCTTGAAACTGGTGACATTTTGCATACTGGAATTGCCTAATGTTTTTCGATTCCCTTAAAACAGAGCGTAGATCTGGTAAACTCTTCATCCTCTAGTTTTCAGAATGGCATCTAGGGTCAGTGTGAAATCCAGGACTGATTTTTGGAGGACGCTAGCCTAATGCTGACTATTAGGTTAACTGTTCTGCCTTCAGAGACCTTAATAAATCTGCCTGAGGAGACCCTTTTAGGCAAGGTTGAAGCATCTAGACAAACACAGAGCTGGGATTTCACTGAGGGTACCAAACAGACTGTATGTATAGTTTTTGTGCTGCTTGCTAATAATTTTGTCCAGTAAATTTTTTTTTTTTTTATCTTTTTGAGGGGTGGGGGGGGGAGGGAGGGGGATGGGCGGGCCACTTCTATTGGTCTTTCATTTCTCTATTTTCATCGATCTTTGTTCTTTGGCTCCTGCGGGCCTCCCATTGGGTGGTGTCTGTCGTTGCAGAGCACTGGCTCTGGGTGCATGCGCCCCAGAGCTCCGGCTCGGTAATTGGACACATGGGTCCAGCCGCTCCGCGGCACATGGGATCTTCCCAGGCCAGGGATCGAACCGGCGCCCCTTGCACTGCAAGGCAGTGTCCTTACCCACTGGACCACCAGGGGAAGCCCTAGTAAATTTTATTATACAGATAAAAAAATAAATAAATAAAACATATCACTCTGGGGGACTTCCCCGGTAGTCCAGTGGCTAAGCCTCCATTCACCCAATGCAGGGGCCTGGGTTTGATCTCTGCTCAGGGAACTAGAGCCCACGTGCTTCAGCTAAAAATCAAATGTGCCGCAACTAAAATTTCACACAGCCAAATGAATAAATAATAATAAAAATTAAACATATCACTCTGGTTACCATGGGGAGAATGGACTGAGGCGGGACAAAGCAAGTCTGGGCAAGGAGAACACTGGAAGGGACCATTAATGTGTATAATCAACAGAACTCAATCATTACTTGGGAAGTGAGATGTGAGAAAAGGTGGAGAGTCTAGATTTCCGGCCAGGATACCTAAGTGGACACTAAAATTCATAAACAGGATAGAGAGGAAAGAGTTTTCAAGAAGAGGGTTCATGAATCTACTGGGTAGGAGATGCCTGCAAGAATCCCCAAACAGAAATGCCCGGTAGACAGCTGGTAAACTCTTCATCCTCTAGTTTTCAGAATGGCATCTAGGGTCAGTGTGAAATCCAGGACTGATTTTTGGAGGACGCTAGCCTAATGCTGACTATTAGGTTAACTGTTCTGCCTTCAGAGACCTTAATAAATCTGCCTGAGGAGACCCTTTTAGGCAAGGTTGAAGCATCTAGACAAACACAGAGCTGGGATTTCACTGAGGGTACCAAACAGACTGTATGTATAGTTTTTGTGCTGCTTGCTAATAATTTTGTCCAGTAAATTTTTTTTTTTTTTATCTTTTTGAGGGGTGGGGTGGGGAGGGAGGGGGATGGGCGGGCCACTTCTATTGGTCTTTCATTTCTCTATTTTCATCGATCTTTGTTCTTTGGCTCCTGCGGGCCTCCCATTGGGTGGTGTCTGTCGTTGCAGAGCACTGGCTCTGGGTGCATGCGCCCCAGAGCTCCGGCTCGGTAATTGGACACATGGGTCCAGCCGCTCCGCGGCACATGGGATCTTCCCAGGCCAGGGATCGAACCGGCGCCCCTTGCACTGCAAGGCAGTGTCCTTACCCACTGGACCACCAGGGGAAGCCCTAGTAAATTTTATTATACAGATAAAAAAATAAATAAATAAAACATATCACTCTGGGGGACTTCCCCGGTAGTCCAGTGGCTAAGCCTCCATTCACCCAATGCAGGGGCCTGGGTTTGATCTCTGCTCAGGGAACTAGAGCCCACGTGCTTCAGCTAAAAATCAAATGTGCCGCAACTAAAATTTCACACAGCCAAATGAATAAATAATAATAAAAATTAAACATATCACTCTGGTTACCATGGGGAGAATGGACTGAGGCGGGACAAAGCAAGTCTGGGCAAGGAGAACACTGGAAGGGACCATTAATGTGTATAATCAACAGAACTCAATCATTACTTGGGAAGTGAGATGTGAGAAAAGGTGGAGAGTCTAGATTTCCGGCCAGGATACCTAAGTGGACACTAAAATTCATAAACAGGATAGAGAGGAAAGAGTTTTCAAGAAGAGGAGATGAGTTACAATGAATCTACTGGGTAGGAGATGCCTGCAAGAATCCCCAAACAGAAATGCCCGGTAGACAGCTGACATTCATTTTACTTATGGTTATCATATCCTTGTTCTAACAAGGGCTGAAAATGATTAACAGAAAAAAAAAAAAAAGAAACCCACATAAGATACAGTTTTAACTTAACTGAATTAGTTAGAATCAAACAGATAAGGAAACTAGGACAGAAATAAGATGCTAGAAAAGCAAGATAAGGCCAGAAGGGAAACATGAGATACATTACACATGTAGTTTTATTAACATCGTATGTGACTGACAACACGTATCACATACTCAGTATCCGCAGATGCTAATGTAAAAACATGATTCAGAAAAAGCCATTGTAGAGCGGCCCAAATGAGGAAGAAGGGCCTTGCCTCACCTTTGTGGTATGGGTTGATTTTAGAATAGATTTCAGGGTACTGAGGACAAGGACTCAAAACCTAAAGATCTTGAGGGTCTCTAATTTTCATAAAATTTGTAAAGGTGGGGGGCTTCCCTGGTGGTCCAGTGGGTAGAGAGTCTGCTTTGCAATGCAAGGGGCACTGGTTTGATCCCTGGCCCAGAAAGATCCCATGTGCCACAGAGCAGCTGGACCGGTGTGTTCACTTGTGAACCAGCGCTCTGAAGGGCATGCGCCCAGAGCCGGTGCTTTGCAATGAGAGAGGCCACTGCAATGGGAGGCCCACATGGGCCAAAGAATAAATATGGATGAAAATAAAAATATAATAAAAAGCCAGTAAAAGAGGTCAAAATTTAAAAAAAAAAATGTGAAGAGGGACCTGACTCAAAAAAGATTTAAAAAAATCACTCACAGAATGAGTGGGCTGCACATTCTTTACTCAATCTCCCAGAAACATGTGCTCTTAACAGGACCCCTGATAAGCACTAAGCTGCAGGAAGTTTCAGGGCCCTCCAGCGATTCCCCAAAGCAGAGCTTTGTGCAGACAAGCACAACAGACTGAGAAGGCCCACGCTCTCATTGTCACCCAGGCTGGGGCAGCTGGAGGTCTGGGTTCAGCTCGTAGCAGGCAACACACACTGGGGAGTCACTGACACTAATATTTACACGAGAGATAACTCCAGGTACCAAGAGCAGAACTTTGCTGTCTAGTTCACATCCCTCTCCTGAGTACGGACCACAGAGGCACTAAGTAAGTCTTCAGAGAGTAAATAAGTGAAGGCCCAACAACAGGGCATTCGCTCAACAAATACAACTTGCGGGCACTGAATGAAGGGATTCAAGACGAGAATCCTAAACAACAAACGAAAAAATAGAATCATGAGAAGCATACAGGAGAGAGAGAGTACTATGTGACGGAGACAAAATAGAAGGAAATCAAGAAAAGCTGTAGAACCATGATGTCCAAAGGAAGAGACTTTGGAAAAAAAGAAGTGGTCACCATGGTCCATAGCTAAAGAGAGGTTAAATAACACATTCTGGAAAGTGCCAAGGGATTTGACCACCAGGAAGTCACTAGTAGTCTTAGCAAGAAGAATCTGAGTGAAGTGATAAAGGAACAAGCCTCCCCAACAAGCACAGGGAAGGAGGTGACTAAATAACGAGCCAGGACAAGAGGGCTCCGCTTGCAGAGTCTGGTCTGTGCGGGCCGAGCAGAGGGGTAAAGTGACGCAAGAGGGGAAGGCGGGACCAGGGCCGCATCTTGTTTCCGTAGCTGGAGGGAACTGGAGGTTTTCTGAACTGTACTGCCCAGGAGGGAGGACTCCCAGATAGAGCACAGGTCCAGAGGGAAGAAAGAGCAGAGCTTGTCAACTTGGAAAGGCAGTCTCCCCCTAAACCGCTGAATTAACAATCACGTGGCTTCCCCTGTGGTCCAATGGTTAAGAAGCCACCTTCCAGTACAGAGGACATGAGTTCGAGCCCTGGTCTGCAAAGATCCCACATGTCGAGGGGCAACTAAGCCCGTGTGACACAACTACTTAACCTTCCCATTCTGGACCCCTCCCCCTGCAACTAGAGAAGCCCACACACCACAAAGAAGATCCTGAACGCCACGACTAAGACACCACATAGCCAAATAAATATTTTAAATATATATATATATGGTTATCTCTGGATAACAGGATTACAGGTAATCCTTGCTCTTCTCTTTATTCTTGATCTTGGAAATCTTCAACAATAAATCATGCACAATTCAGTGAATCTACACTACTGAATTTATGATCAAGAAAAAGATAATTTTAAATGAAGAGGCTAAGCTAGAAAAACTTCTAAAATCCTTTCAAGCTCTTAATATCTATGATTCTAAGGAGATCAAATAAAAATCACATTAGAAAATTTAGTTGAGAGGGGGAAGAAACAAAAGCCTAATCTAGGGAGAAAAAAAGCAGTGGAAGACAGAACACATGCCAGAATGGGAACTATAGGTATCTTCGGATGGTAAGACTCTAAACAGAGATTTCATTTCCTATTTTTATTTTTGCCTCATAATATAATGAGCCTAAAGCACATTTACTTGTAGAATTTGCAGTTTTCTACCCTTCCTTTAATAGCAAGATATAAAAGGAAGTTATCAGAAGAAAGGAACAGACAGCTTGTAGCATTCCTGTGATGCATTGTTAAGTTTTAACACAGGAATTGAATGGCTCAAGAGCCCCGATCCCCACACTCTGAAGATGGAACCGAGCCCTCCCGCCAGCTGAAAAGTGCCGCAGGACACACAGAGCACAGTGGAAAGAGACAACAGTCCCCCGGCTCTGTCACCTCTATGCTCCGTTTTTCAATCATCTTCTGCTTCACTTTCCAGATTACCCATTCAATTCAAAAAGGTTTTACTCAAAAGTTACAAGACAGCCTGCTTTTCTCTACTGCCCTTCTGCTCCAGAGGGCATGATGACCACATTCAGGACTGACACCCCAGTCAAAACCTTAGAGTGTCAGGGCTTTTACCCAAATGCTCCGCCGCAGCCCAAACACGCCGCACACAGCAGGAAGCTCATCCGTTTCAGCTTCTAGCGGCGCACCCCAGGTGCCGGTGTACAAAGTCACTTCAGTCATGTCCAAGCCTCTGTGACTCCATGGACCTTTGTGAATCCATGGACCCTCCATGGGATTCTTCTCTGCACAAGGGATTCTCCAGGCAGGAATACTGGAGGGGGTTGCCATGCCCTCCTCCAGGGGACTCATGCATGGATTGAACCCGAGGCTTTGGCATCTCCTACGTTAGCAGGCAGGTTCTTTACCACTAGCGCCACCTGGGAAGCCCCGCACTCCAGGCGCTCCTGTCTAATTTTAACAAAGCCTTCTTGGAAAAGGCCTGGTTGTGTGTGAACACAACCATTTCGTGGTCACCTGCTAGCTGTCTGGCCGTCCTACACTCAGCCCCCAGACTGGGGCCCCTTTACTCCAGCACCTCTCTTCACCGACACTCCCTCAGTTGTCTGCCGGGCTCCCCTTCCCTTCCCTGTGAAAGGAATGCAGACAGGAGTTATCTGACTTGCTCCGTGAGAACTTTTCCAGTACTCTTCTAGTAAATCTCTCAAGAATAAAGCAAAAATTCTGACATCGGCCAAGTTCTAGCAATTACTGGCAAAACACATAATTTCCAAATGGACTGTCTTTTGAACTCTATTGCCTTGGCTACTTTACCAGAGGCCACTCGCCCCTATGTAACAGGCCTCACCACCAGCCCCACAGTTTGGCTCATGACAAAGCAATGGTTTTATTGTCATTAGAAATGAAATTGCAAACTGTTCTGTCTTAGGAAGAACAAAAGGTCTGACCCTTAATAATTCTCCAACGCCAGGCAGTGATAACATGGCTTTTCACAACATGGAGGGTTGTTTCTTATTATTACATGGAATTTTTTTTTAATTTATTTATTTTCATCCATCTTTATTCTTTGACCTGTGTGGGCCTCCCATTGCAGAAGCCTCTCTAGTTGCAGAAACGTGCTCCAGAGCGACACACCCGTCCAGGTGCTCTGAGGCACGTGGGATCTTCCCGGGCCAGGGATGGAACCTGTGCCCTTTGCACTGCAAGGTGAACTCTTTACCCACTGGACTGCTAGGGAAGTCCCTATTACGTGGAATTTTACATAGCCCAACAAAAACTATTTTTTTAATAATTTTATTTATTTATTTATTTTTGGCTGTGCTGGGTCTTGTTTTTCTCTAGTTGAGGTGAGCGGGCTTCTCATTGTGCTGGTTTCTCTAGTTCTGGAACACGGGCTCTAGAGCACAGGCTCAATGGTCGTGGTGCATGGGCTTAGCTGCTCCACAGCACGTGGAATCTTTCCAGATGCGGGATTGAACCCGTGTCTCCTACATTGGCAGGCAGTTCCTTTACCAGTGAGTCACCGGGAAACAAAACGTATTGATGTCAATACTTCCTGCACTGGATCAATAGTACGGAGAACACTGGGAATCCCACCAGTTGACAAGGCTCAGAACCAAAGGCATAACCTGCTTAATTATCAAAGGCACTTTTTTTTGGAGTCACCTTATAAATGTTAATATTAATAAACTGAAAATATTAACTCTTCAAATTAAAATAATAATTAGCTTATAATCATAAAGACTTGCTCTAGACTCCTGATCCACATTTGTTATCAGAGGGGCTTCCCTGGTGATCTAGTGGCTAAGACTCCCTGTTTCCAATGCAGGGGGCCCAGGATTGATTCCTGGTCTGGGAACTAGATGCCACCTGCCACAATGAAGACCCAAAGCAACCAAAGAAGGAAATAAATATTAAAACAAACAAACATTTGATATTACGGAATTTTTTTTAAAAAAAGCATTCCTCTTCAAAGTGAAAAGGACCAAGTGCAGCACGTGAGTGACTGCTACTCCAGGCTATCTTCAGTCTTCTACGGGAGGGCTCTTACGGGGCCAGCTCTGGGTCAAAATCCCAGCTGTACCCATTTCTAGCTGTATTACCTCTCTGCGTCTTAAGTTTCCCCATTCAAAAGAAGGTGATGATATAAATATCACACATCTAGGGCTATCCTGGTGGTCCAGTGGTTGGGACTTAGACTTCCAATGCAGGGGGTGCAGTCAGGGAGCTAAGATCCCACATGGCCCCGTGGCCAAAAGAACAAAATATAAACAACAAGAAACACCGTAACAAATTCAATAATGACTTTAAAAATGGTCTGTGCATTGGGCTTCCCTGGTGGTCCAATGGGTGGAGAGTCCGCCTTGCAGTGAGGGGGACACCGGTTCAATTCCAGGCCTGGGAAGATTCCACATGCAGCAGAGTGACTGAACCAGTGTGTCCAATTATGAGCCAGCGCTCTGGAGCGCATGCGCCCAGAACCAGTGCTCTGCAACAAGAGAGGCCACTGAAATGGGAGGCCCACATGGGCCAAAGACTGAAGACGGATGAAAATAAATAAATAAATAAAAACCAATAAAAGAGGCCAAAAAAAATTTTTTAAGGCCCACATTAAGAAAAAAAAATTAAGAAACTCTGAAAATGTCAACAAATATCACTTACCTTGCAAGGCAGTCAGAGACAAAAGTAATGCAACATGTGCCCTGAATTGGTCTCTGTTTACTGGTATATGGTCTATCGCCCCCAAACACAACACAAAGAGACCAGGGGACTTGGTCTGCTGTACTCACTGCCACGGTGCCATCACCTGTAACAACGCTTACAGCAGAGAGAACTCCGCAAATACTTGTGGAACAAATCAAGTGCCCCTGCCACTCAGAAAAGTTTTTTCTTTTTTTTCCCTAACATCAGCCTCCAGGTTTTTGCCATTCGTTTGCTCCATCTATCTTCTTTTTGAGCTCAAACACTTCTCCTTCAGCATAGAGCTCTATTTCATCCAAACAATACGAATAAACAGCACAGCCACATCACATCTGTGAAAAGCACCAGATCTGTTAGCTGACCATGAAATGAAGAGAAACCACTAAAAAGCAAGGACTTCCCTGGTGGCTCAGGTAGGAAAGACTCTGCCTGTAATGCAGGAGCCCCTGGTTCAATTCCTGGGTGGGAGAGATCCCCTGGAGAAGGGAAAGGCTACCCACTCCAGTATTCTTTCTCTTTTTTCCTTTTTTTTTTTTTGGCCTCTTCTATTGGTCTTTCATTTGTTTATCTTTGTTCTTTAGTCTGTGTGGGCCTCCCATCACTGTGGCGTCTGTCGCTGCAGAGCACCGTCTCTGGGCGCAAGCGCTCCAGAACTCCGGCTCAGTAGTTGGACACATTGGTCCAGCCGCTCCGCAGCACGTGGGATCTTCCCAGGCCAGGGATCGAGCCGGCGCCCCTTGCACTGCAAGGCAGTATCCTTATCCACCAAACCACCAGGGAAGCCCCCTACTCCAGTATTCTTGTCTGGAGAATTCCATGGCTCATCTATGGGTCAAAACGAGTCGGACGCAACTGAGCAAGTTTCACTTCACTAAAAGCAGGAGTTGAACATTATATAGCAGAGAAACATCCTGAGAGTAGGAGTGTCTTCACTGGATCTGATTTTTTTTAATTATACTTTTGGACTGCCTTTATATTTATTTTTATATATTTATTTATTTATTTTTGGTGTGCTGAGTCTTCACTGCTGCACTTTCTCTAGTTACAGTAAATAGGGGACACTCTTCACTGTGGTACACAAGCATCTCAGTGAGGTTGGCTTCTATGTTGTGGAGCACGGACCCAAAGCACATTGCCTTCAGTGGTCGAGGGGCGTGGGTTTAGCTGCTCCAAGGAATGTGGGACTTTCCTGGACCAGATATCGAGCTCGTGTTCCCTACACTGGCAGGCAGATTCTTAACCAATGGACCACCAGGGAAATCCTGGATCTGATTACTTTTTCATGATACCTATAGCTGGGACTTTATGTCTTCACCAAAACACCCCAAATAATAGAGATGATGTGCTCTCGACTCTCATCCTTCATTCCACTTGGTTAAATAGAAGACATGAACCTGGCAGCTGATACCCTTCCACAGAATGGTTTCTAGTCACCTTAAGACAGCCAAGTGAAAATGGCAATATTAAACATTTTAAAGAATTTTCTGCAGCCCAGCCATATGGCAAGGTTTTTTTGAATTGACTTGCAAAATAACTATTGCTAAAACAAAAGTGTAAATTTTCCACGACAGGGTTTGCTCATTTTCTCTAATCTCTACTGAAGTTCTACATTCTGAATACTCCAACTGTGAATACTCCAAAGCTAACATTCTGGCAGATCTATACAGCAGGGCTAGAGAAAGTGGGCTCTTGCAGAGCAAGAAAATATTGACTTTCAGCCACTTCATCTTTCACACATCCTATTCTTGGTATGAATAAAGGTTCCCTTCCTAATATGAATTGTTTATATTTAAGCTCCTCTGACAGGTGTAGCATCATCTTAAATGTCACTCAGCCCTTTTAAAATCAGAAATGGTGGGTTTCACTGGTGGTCCAGTGGGTAGAGAGTCTGCCTTGCAGTGCAAGGGGCACTGGTTCGATCCCTGGCCCAGGAAGATCCCACGTGCAGCGGAGCAGCTGGGCTGGTGTGTCCACTAGAAGCCAGCGCTCTGGAGCGCATGCGCCCAGAGTTGGCTCTCTGCAACAAGGTCACGACAGTGGGAGGCCCACATGGGCCAAAGAATAAAGATGGATAAAAACAAATGCTGACTTAGAGGCCAAAAAAAAAAATCAGAAATGGCAACCTTGCACATAACCTGTGTGGGTGGGTGTGCTTTGTCACCTGTCCACTTTTACATCAAAAAAGATGAGGTGTCCAATGGGATTGGCTTTATGTTGTGGAGCACGGACCCAAAGCACATTGCCTTCAGTGGTCGAGGGGCGTGGGTTTAGCTGCTCCAAGGAATGTGGGACTTTCCTGGACCAGATATCGAGCTCGTGTTCCCTACACTGGCAGGCAGATTCTTAACCAATGGACCACCAGGGAAATCCTGGATCTGATTACTTTTTCATGATACCTATAGCTGGGACTTTATGTCTTCACCAAAACACCCCAAATAATAGAGATGATGTGCTCTCGACTCTCATCCTTCATTCCACTTGGTTAAATAGAAGACATGAACCTGGCAGCTGATACCCTTCCACAGAATGGTTTCTAGTCACCTTAAGACAGCCAAGTGAAAATGGCAATATTAAACATTTTAAAGAATTTTCTGCAGCCCAGCCATATGGCAAGGTTTTTTTGAATTGACTTGCAAAATAACTATTGCTAAAACAAAAGTGTAAATTTTCCACGACAGGGTTTGCTCATTTTCTCTAATCTCTACTGAAGTTCTACATTCTGAATACTCCAACTGTGAATACTCCAAAGCTAACATTCTGGCAGATCTATACAGCAGGGCTAGAGAAAGTGGGCTCTTGCAGAGCAAGAAAATATTGACTTTCAGCCACTTCATCTTTCACACATCCTATTCTTGGTATGAATAAAGGTTCCCTTCCTAATATGAATTGTTTATATTTAAGCTCCTCTGACAGGTGTAGCATCATCTTAAATGTCACTCAGCCCTTTTAAAATCAGAAATGGTGGGTTTCACTGGTGGTCCAGTGGGTAGAGAGTCTGCCTTGCAGTGCAAGGGGCACTGGTTCGATCCCTGGCCCAGGAAGATCCCACGTGCAGCGGAGCAGCTGGGCTGGTGTGTCCACTAGAAGCCAGCGCTCTGGAGCGCATGCGCCCAGAGTTGGCTCTCTGCAACAAGGTCACGACAGTGGGAGGCCCACATGGGCCAAAGAATAAAGATGGATAAAAACAAATGCTGACTTAGAGGCCAAAAAAAAAAATCAGAAATGGCAACCTTGCACATAACCTGTGTGGGTGGGTGTGCTTTGTCACCTGTCCACTTTTACATCAAAAAAGATGAGGTGTCCAATGGGATGCTTTCACAAGCACTTCTCCACCTTCACTAAAACTCTCCCACTCACAAGCCATTCAGATCTTAACATCTCAAGGTTAAACACTGTTTCTGCCGTGTTTCCCTAGACCAGAAATCAGCAAACTTTTGAGTACAAGGACATTTACACAAAGTAAAAAGGATCAAACAAAAGCCTTTGGAGATGACCAACCCGTCTGCCCCAAGCGGGTCTTGAACAGAAAAAAAAAAAAAAAAAGGGCGGGGCATTTCCTTCATGCAACTCCACAGAAATGATGCCTGGTCTGTATTTATCACAACTAAAAGACTAACTAACATAAAAGTGGAAAGTTAATTAATTAATTAGCGTTCACCAAACACAATCATATGTACACTGTCGTATGACAGCATCCTAAGACAAAAAAAGTCAGAAATGACACTGTAAATATCTACTCTACAGAACTGATGTTCAAAGCGCAAAGAAAGGAACTACACATTTTTTTCCTCTGTGCAGACTGAATGTTAACATTTTCTAACTAGCCCACAAAATAATTATTGCTGAAATCCAAGTGCAAATTCCTCTGACAGATCTGTATACAGTGAGGAAAAAGGGTTGTTTTTTGGCATTTAAAATTTTTCCTTCATCTTCCCTCAAAAATTTTTTTAAATAGGGCCTTTCCTGGCAGTCCAGTGGTTAAGACTCTGAGCTTCCACTGCAGAGGGCGCAGGTTCATCCCCGGTTAGAGAACTAAGATCCTGCATGCATGAGGCAGGTTAAAATAATATACATTGCCTGCTTTTTTCTAAACGTTCATATCCCTCAATATCCTGACACAACAATTTTATGAGTGAATCATATCACACATAAAAAGTTCTACTGAGCAGATTATAAAGGCTGCTAGTTTTTCATTTTCCACCAATTTTCATTTCCCTCTCAGAAATAAGTTTTTCCCAAAATGATTTTCATATACACAGAAATTTTTCACCTTTAACGTTAAATCTACTTTATTATTTTTGAAAATAAGAAATCCATATATGATTATTTGGGGATCAATCATTGGATTTGACAGAACAAACAGCTATTTACAGATAAATACTAATACTACAGCAAACTAGCTCTTGGATAACAGTGTTTAATTAATTTTTTTTAATTTTAAAATATGAGTTATAGTTTTAAATATAATTCATAGTTCATGAAAACAAGTGCTCGTACTATAAAAATATGACCAATGTATCTGATAAAATACAACTGAGGCTTCATTGAAACTGGAGAAATAAGATACATGAAATGAAAAATATGGAAATAAACACCTCTATATAAAAATCTTGATTTAAAAAGTCTATTTAATGAAGTTAAAGGAGTTATCCAAAGATTCAATACTGGTGTTTAAGTAAAAACTTGTTAAAAATTCATGACACAGCATTATAGTCGGACAAATACCAATATTTTTCCCATTAAAACCTGAACATCTCTTTGATGAGCTTTCCTATGGTTTTCTGTAACTGTGGAATCTAACCAAACTTCCCCCAAGACACACATCCACCTGACAGAGAAAGTAGGAGACAAAGCAGGACCAGCTGAGAATTTGCCCAGCCTGGTGCCTAAGAAAATGCAGGGCCTCCTGCTCAAAAGTATTAAGAACGTCAAGACGACAGCAGCAGAGCATTCAACCATATGTGGGGCCCTTCTGTCTGCAGGTCACATTCCCAAGAGGCCAGGGCTCGTGACAAGTACAGACACAGGCCTGACCTGAGACCCGCCCTGATATAATCGCAGAAGAGTGCCTGGCGGGCCCCAGGTGTGCACTAGGATTTGTTGGGAAATCCTATGAGTCCAGCTCCCTCCCCCAAAAAACAAGGGGACATATCATCTAGGCAGAAAACACATCAATTAAACTGAGCTTCCCTTGGTGGCTTAGATGGTAAAGAATCTGCCTGCAATGCAGGAGACCGAGGTTCAGTCCCTGGGTCGGGAAGATGCCCTGGAATAGCTATCTACTATTACCACAACACGATAACACACCTAGAAGCCACACCAAACCCTGACAAGGGGACAAAGAAACAATGCACGTTGAAGGCCTTTCACAACATTTAATTACAGAGTTATTTTTTTGAAAATAAGTCATATGTTTTGGGATCAATCATTGGATTTGACAGAACAAACAGCTATTTACAGATAAATACTAATACTACAGCAAACTAGCTCTTGGATAACAGTGTTTAATTAATTTTTTAATTTTAAAATATGAGTTATAGTTTTAAATATAATTCATAGTTCATGAAAACAAGTGCTCGTACTATAAAAATATGACCAATGTATCTGATAAAATACAACTGAGGCTTCATTGAAACTGGAGAAATAAGATACATGAAATGAAAAATATGGAAATAAACACCTCTATATAAAAATCTTGATTTAAAAAGTCTATTTAATGAAGTTAAAGGAGTTATCCAAAGATTCAATACTGGTGTTTAAGTAAAAACTTGTTAAAAATTCATGACACAGCATTATAGTCGGACAAATACCAATATTTTTCCCATTAAAACCTGAACATCTCTTTGATGAGCTTTCCTATGGTTTTCTGTAACTGTGGAATCTAACCAAACTTCCCCCAAGACACACATCCACCTGACAGAGAAAGTAGGAGACAAAGCAGGACCAGCTGAGAATTTGCCCAGCCTGGTGCCTAAGAAAATGCAGGGCCTCCTGCTCAAAAGTATTAAGAACGTCAAGACGACAGCAGCAGAGCATTCAACCATATGTGGGGCCCTTCTGTCTGCAGGTCACATTCCCAAGAGGCCAGGGCTCGTGACAAGTACAGACACAGGCCTGACCTGAGACCCGCCCTGATATAATCGCAGAAGAGTGCCTGGCGGGCCCCAGGTGTGCACTAGGATTTGTTGGGAAATCCTATGAGTCCAGCTCCCTCCCCCAAAAAACAAGGGGACATATCATCTAGGCAGAAAACACATCAATTAAACTGAGCTTCCCTTGGTGGCTTAGATGGTAAAGAATCTGCCTGCAATGCAGGAGACCGAGGTTCAGTCCCTGGGTCGGGAAGATGCCCTGGAATAGCTATCTACTATTACCACAACACGATAACACACCTAGAAGCCACACCAAACCCTGACAAGGGGACAAAGAAACAATGCACGTTGAAGGCCTTTCACAACATTTAATTACAGAGCTTGTTAACTCAAGGCCAGACATTCTCAAAACCCAAAGATACCTCTTGGCCCAGCCTGACTACAGTTTTCAAATGATGCTGAAAATATGGCTGCAGATAAGCAGTTCACACAGTGGCTTCTCATTCAGAGATTCCCCCTTCCCCAGCCCTGCAAGAGGGGACAGTCGCTTCAGAAGATAAAATGAGTCATCTGATTTGAACAGACTGAGTCACCTTGCATCTGGGCTTTTGGTCATCATACACAGCATGTTTCTCCTGGGACTCCTCAGACCTCCTGTCTGCACAGTTCCCTTCCTTTCAAACTTCCTTGCTCCTCCTTCACCCCCTTAATAAGAGCAGGCTACCTGATCACTCCAGATTTTAAAAAAGAGGAGGAAGAGCTGTGACAAGTGACAACAGTGTGGCTTCGCAAAAAAGATGGTGCCTAGGTGAGAAGAGACTTCAGGAAGTTTAAGGGGCTGGCGAGAGGACTGTAAACTAACCTTCCAGACAAGCTCAGTCTCTTACCTAGACCAACAAGAGACCTCCTTCCACACTCCTGGCGTCATTACATGCAAAGGTCTCATTCTAATCATGTACAATTCAGTCTTACTCTGGATGAGAGCTAATACGTCCCGGGGATCTACCTGCTTTGCCAGGGCACAGCACTAGGCCCTCTGTGCATCTCGGCAACTAACTACCCCACATGATTAATTATTCCATTTTACAAGTGAGAACACTGACACTCAGAAAGTACTTCGCCCTGGGGTATCCCATTGGGTGGTCCACCTAAAACCCAGGTACAGGTGACTCTGAACTACAACTCTGACGATACGGCTTTACCGTGGGGCACCCTGTGCCACGCTAAGAGATGGATGAACAAAAACAAGTGAACAAGTGGTCCAAGTGGTTAAGACTCCACATTTCCCCTGCAGGGGGAGTGGGTTCTATCCCTGGCCGGGGAACTAAGATCCCACCTGCAGCGAGACAGGAAAAACAAAAAAAGACAAAAAAGAAAAAAGCATCCACAGTGAACAAGAATAATCAGGGCTAGGGTTTCCCTGGCGGCTCAGTGGTAAAAATCCACCTGCGTGCGGGGGGAATCCCTAAGGCCTTTCACAACATTTAATTACAGAGCTTGTTAACTCAAGGCCAGACATTCTCAAAACCCAAAGATACCTCTTGGCCCAGCCTGACTACAGTTTTCAAATGATGCTGAAAATATGGCTGCAGATAAGCAGTTCACACAGTGGCTTCTCATTCAGAGATTCCCCCTTCCCCAGCCCTGCAAGAGGGGACAGTCGCTTCAGAAGATAAAATGAGTCATCTGATTTGAACAGACTGAGTCACCTTGCATCTGGGCTTTTGGTCATCATACACAGCATGTTTCTCCTGGGACTCCTCAGACCTCCTGTCTGCACAGTTCCCTTCCTTTCAAACTTCCTTGCTCCTCCTTCACCCCCTTAATAAGAGCAGGCTACCTGATCACTCCAGATTTTAAAAAAGAGGAGGAAGAGCTGTGACAAGTGACAACAGTGTGGCTTCGCAAAAAAGATGGTGCCTAGGTGAGAAGAGACTTCAGGAAGTTTAAGGGGCTGGCGAGAGGACTGTAAACTAACCTTCCAGACAAGCTCAGTCTCTTACCTAGACCAACAAGAGACCTCCTTCCACACTCCTGGCGTCATTACATGCAAAGGTCTCATTCTAATCATGTACAATTCAGTCTTACTCTGGATGAGAGCTAATACGTCCCGGGGATCTACCTGCTTTGCCAGGGCACAGCACTAGGCCCTCTGTGCATCTCGGCAACTAACTACCCCACATGATTAATTATTCCATTTTACAAGTGAGAACACTGACACTCAGAAAGTACTTCGCCCTGGGGTATCCCATTGGGTGGTCCACCTAAAACCCAGGTACAGGTGACTCTGAACTACAACTCTGACGATACGGCTTTACCGTGGGGCACCCTGTGCCACGCTAAGAGATGGATGAACAAAAACAAGTGAACAAGTGGTCCAAGTGGTTAAGACTCCACATTTCCCCTGCAGGGGGAGTGGGTTCTATCCCTGGCCGGGGAACTAAGATCCCACCTGCAGCGAGACAGGAAAAACAAAAAAAGACAAAAAAGAAAAAAGCATCCACAGTGAACAAGAATAATCAGGGCTAGGGTTTCCCTGGCGGCTCAGTGGTAAAAATCCACCTGCCAGTGCAGGAGATGAGGATTCAATCCCTGGTCCAGGAAGATCCCACAGGTCTCGGAGCAACCAAGCCCACGTGGCACAACTACTGAAGTTGTCCTCCACAGCCTGGGAACCGCAACCACACAAGGCCTGGAGCAAGCCTGCACTCCACAGGAGAAGCCTGTGCATCAAAACAGCACAGCCAAAACTGAAATAGACAAATAAATAAATTTAAAAAAAAAAAACTGTAAAATGATCCAGTGTGTCCAGATTATGGTTTAAAATTTACACTTAGAACTCTGCAGGCCCTAAACACTTTGCTAGGAAAAATATACAAATCTACCTCCACACCTTGACTTCCTACCTTGGGGAAAGAAAGGAACAGAGTAAAGAGTGAATAAATGTTTACTGACTGCGTAACATAATTACTGATCACAACAGGAGGTTCTTGTTGTTTAGTCACTAAGTTATGTCTGACCTCATGACCTTTGTGACTTCACCGACTGTAGCCCGACAGGCTCATCTGTTCATGGATTTTTCAGGCAAGAATACTGCAGTGGGTTGCCATAGTTTGTTCCCAGGGATCTTCCCAACTCAGGGATCGAACCTGTGTCTCCTGCATTAGCAGACAGATTCTTTACCACGGAACCACCTGAGAAGCCCATCACAGGGAACGGTAAAAGATAAAATTTAAAAGGACACGTTCCCCAGACATCTTCTTCCCACTTTTCAGCCCACGGCTTCCACAGGTTGTGGAGGCTCCGCAGTGTATCCCTGGAGCCGACGTCTCCCTCCTGAGCCATGTATTCTCTCTTCTCTTTCTGACTGTGTCTTAAACCTCCCTGACAATGAAATGTGTCTTGCCGAGGTCACTCATGGCCTCCATGTTGCCAAATCCCATCCTGAGATCTTGATCTTCCTTTCGTTTACCTTACTGGCATCTGACACAGTGAAGCCCTCCCCTCCATCATGAAACACTTTCTTCTCCTGGATGCCAGAACTCTAGCTCTCTAGCCTTCCCTTCTACCTCAGTGGCTGTTCCCTGTCAGTTCTATATCTCATCTTCAAATGCTGGAATGGCTCAAGGTTCAGTCCTCTGACCTCCTCGCTTCTCGGGTCCATGCTCACTCCCTAGGTCAGCTTTCCATTCCTGACAACATACTGACTGATGTCCCCAACCCCCACGTCCTTCCTAACCTTCAAGACCAACATATACCCAATTAACATCTCCAAATGCATCAATTATAAGCAATAAACTAGAATATGATCAAAACAGTTAGCTTTGCTTCTCCCCTCTAAACTCCTCTTTCTTCTTTTTAATGTTTGGCGGTGCCGTGCAGCATGGGGGATTTTAGTTCCCCAACCAGGGATCAAACCTGCACCTCCTACAGCAGAAGCGCAGTCTGAACCACTGGACTGCCAGGGAGGTCCCTGATCTCCCATTTCAATGTCCCCCACCTCAATATAAGACAACTCCATTTTCCAAGCGGCACAGGCTACAATTCTTGGTATGGTTGTGGTAGAGTCAGCTGGTTACCGCCTCCTATACATTTGGCCACTCTTGCATCTGGCTGTGGCCAAGTGACTTAAGTTCTGACCGAGGAGATGTAAGCAACGACATGTGACACCTCTGATCACGCCCTTGATGGACAGGAACACGCCTTCCCCTTCAGTTCCTTCCTGGGGGCTGGGATGTTGATGCATAGGCAGGTGCCAGAACAGCCATCCTGACCACAAGCTGGACACCTCTTCCAGAGCATGGCAGCACTGAACAGAATAAATATGTTTGGCTCCCTAGAAATCATGGAATTGCTAAACCAGCTCTTTACCTTTGTTAGCAGGAAAGTGAAAGCTGCTCAGTCGTGTCCAACTCTTTGTGACCCCAGGGACGACCTGTGGGATTCTCCAAGGCAAGAATACTGGAGTGGGTTGCCGTCCCCTTCTCCAGGGGCTCTTTCCAACCCAGGGATCGAAACCAGGTCTCCCACATTGCAGGAGGATTCTTTACCATCTGAGCCACTGGGGAAGAAGAATACTAGAGTGGGTTTCTGTCCCCTTCTCTAGGGGATCTTCCCCACCCAGGAATCGAACTGGAGTCCTCGGCATTGCAGGCAGATTCTTTACCAGCTGAGCTACCAGGGAAGTCTTTCGTCAGGCCACAACAAAATATTTGGTAAAACCTGTGACACCTTAGAAAACACCCTGCATGTCTACCAGCCTATAGTTCTAGGGGAACTGATTGAACAATTCAGAATTAGGTGCCCACTGGCTTCTTGCCACTTTAAGCAAGAAACCCCACAAGAACGAGACCTACTCAAGCTGCAGCTTGCCAATTTGCACACAGAGATAAAAGGGAATAGAGGTCTGCCTGAGGCACGCCCACAGTCTAGTCTAAATTGGCTCAGAGTCTGGCATTTTGGAGGGCTGAAGAAGCCAGCGCTTTCAGTCTCCTGAAGGAGACAACATGGAGACACCATTCGGCCCCAGGAAGGCGATATCCTCCAATGATCTGGCCCCAGAGGAAAACAGACACTGAAGAACTACCATGGAGGGCCAGGGCCAGAGGAGTTCCTCCAAGAAAGCACACTGGGTGCACACGTGTGTGCTAAGTCATGTCGGTCACGTTGGGCTCTTTGTGACCCTATGGACTGTAGCCAGGGCTGCTAAATGGAACTCATCAGGAACCCCCACGGGTGCCCAGGCAGGGAACCCCCACACTGCAGCCTGGTAGGGAATGATGATGGCCGTGGAAGAGCGAGGGGTATGTACTCCCCATTCTTCCCTTTTCCAAGTGGGAGTCAGCTTCCTGATGCTATTTGACTCCACTTGCAGCACAGGGGTGTGGAGCAGAGAGGCAAGAGCCGCTGGTTACCTGCATTTTAACCTAAAGGTTCTTGGACTGTGTATCACCCAGAGATTCTGAAGGAGATGGAGGGAAGGCACACTGTGCTTCAGATTTCAGAAGAAGGGTTTGAACATCAAGGCCTTGACTACATGCCCCTTCTCACACGAGAGAACTTCTAGCTGAGCACATGGCCAACTCGGCAAGAACTGCAGTTCTCAGCTTTCCAGCTAGGAGTTGTGGCCATGTGACTTAGGTTCTGGCCAATGGGAGGCGAGCAGAAGTCGTCCATGCAACTTCCAAGCTGTGCCATTAAAGAAAAGCATGATCGGGCCTGGCCAGGTGGCCCCTGAGATGGCCCTGTAGTGGGCCTGCCCACCACTCCCTGGACCAGTGAAGAAGTAAAAGCCTCCAGGACTCCCCGGCCCCAACCCCCAAAAAAAGAGCATGATGGGACGTCCCTGGTGGTCCAGTGGCTAAGACTCCACGCTTGTACTGCAGGCAGCTAGGGTTCAATCCCTAGCTGGAGATCTAAGATCCCACATAATGCACAGCACGCCCCTCCCCCAGCAAAAAAAAGAGAATCATGACTTCTTCCCATCTCCTCTCTTCCCTCTGGCTACAATGCAGACAGACGTGGACCAAAGATGGAAGCTGTATGTTAGGCAAGTAGGAACAATCGGACAGAAGGCGCCTACCACTGCAGCCCCAGACTCCTACCCAGAATTCTATTTAGAGAGAAATAAACAGCTGCTATTTCATGTCACTCTGTTACAATGGTCCACACGATGACATCTCAAATCAGATGGCCATGCTTGACTTCACATCCCACATCCATCCCATTAACCGATCCTATTAGCTCTACCCACAAAGTACCTAACCATCCTCTGTCTGACCTTTTCTGACCTTTCTACCTCTGACCCTGGTCCTGGGACTCTGACCTTCCTCTCCACTTTCACTCAGTCTCCCTTATCTTTTCTCTTCACAGCAGCCACAGTGATTCTCTTAAGACAGAAATTCTCTTAAGACAGAATGTAAGCCCCATGAGGGCAGCAATTTCTGGCTGTCTTGTTCACTTGTATATCCTCACGATCTAGAACAAAGCTGGGCACATATCACATGTCATCAAATACAAAATGTCACTGACTGTAAACTGCACCATTATTTTTCGCATTACCAGGACGGGCGGGAAAAACAGGAGCGATGTGGGTTTTACCCCTGGGTTGGGAAAATCCCCCAGAGGAGGAAACAGCAACCCACTGCAGTCTTCTTGCCTGGGAAAGCCCATGGACAGAGGAGCCTGGAGGGCTACAGTCCATGGGGTGGCAACAGAGTCAGACTGAGTGACTGAATACGCACGCATTTAACGTGGCAATGAAACCGATCACGCACAGCACTCACCTGAAGGCCAACAACATGAACAGGTAGAACCAGGTGTGCACATAAACAGGAAATGACAACTGTCGCAACTGCTACCTGGCCAACTGTGATGACACCAAGAAGCATGACAATCTCAAAGATGTGGAAAGGTGAAGGAAAAAAAAGGCGGTGGGGGGCATCTCAGAAATGACTGAAACTTAGAATCCAGGTTCTACACTTGCTAGTTGTGCACTTTTTGGCAAATTATTTCTATCAGCCTCAATATTCTTATCTGTAAAATGGGAGATATGAATACCAAGCTTACTGAGCAAGTTAAGTGCTTAGCACATATTAAGAGCTTCATAAATATCAGCTAATATCATTACCATTCTCTGTCTCTTGACTAAAATGAACCAAAAAAGGATTTGGGGAGGCAACATTCCACTCTGCTAGCAGGCTTGAGGAAGGAGAATTCTGGCTATAAAGTGACTGGTAGCAATTATCTACTGGGGAAAAAGTGAGCTTAGATCAAGGGAGGCCTGTTACAAAGAAATGGTCAGATACGGAGATGCTAAAGCAGAAAGGCCAGAGGTGGGAGTCTCTAGGCTGGCTCATCTTTCAGTGATCCAAATGAATTATCTTCTTTCTCCACAATCTGCTCCTTTTCTGGAATATCTTCTCTCTCCTCCAATTCACCCTTTATCCAAACCAAGGAGTCATCTTTCTTCTTTTCTCGCCTGCCTCGATCTCCTCCGTGTCCATCAAGCCTCAGAAGGGGGTAACTCAGATCCTCAGTATTTCTCGCGTCCGCTCTCCTCCATCCTCGTGGCCAAGTTTGGACTCCACTGCCTGCCTCCTCAAGAGCGACAGCAGTCTCCTGGCCTCCAGCGACCATCTTCCTAGCTCCCTTCGACACTCTTGCTGGTCCTCTTTCTAATCCCTTGAACCCCTCAACAGCTTCTTAGAGTCTTACTGAGGAAGTTCAAACTCCCGAGCATTTCTGAAAATGCAGTCTTCTTGCCTGGGAAAGCCCATGGACAGAGGAGCCTGGAGGGCTACAGTCCATGGGGTGGCAACAGAGTCAGACTGAGTGACTGAATACGCACGCATTTAACGTGGCAATGAAACCGATCACGCACAGCACTCACCTGAAGGCCAACAACATGAACAGGTAGAACCAGGTGTGCACATAAACAGGAAATGACAACTGTCGCAACTGCTACCTGGCCAACTGTGATGACACCAAGAAGCATGACAATCTCAAAGATGTGGAAAGGTGAAGGAAAAAAAAGGCGGTGGGGGGCATCTCAGAAATGACTGAAACTTAGAATCCAGGTTCTACACTTGCTAGTTGTGCACTTTTTGGCAAATTATTTCTATCAGCCTCAATATTCTTATCTGTAAAATGGGAGATATGAATACCAAGCTTACTGAGCAAGTTAAGTGCTTAGCACATATTAAGAGCTTCATAAATATCAGCTAATATCATTACCATTCTCTGTCTCTTGACTAAAATGAACCAAAAAAGGATTTGGGGAGGCAACATTCCACTCTGCTAGCAGGCTTGAGGAAGGAGAATTCTGGCTATAAAGTGACTGGTAGCAATTATCTACTGGGGAAAAAGTGAGCTTAGATCAAGGGAGGCCTGTTACAAAGAAATGGTCAGATACGGAGATGCTAAAGCAGAAAGGCCAGAGGTGGGAGTCTCTAGGCTGGCTCATCTTTCAGTGATCCAAATGAATTATCTTCTTTCTCCACAATCTGCTCCTTTTCTGGAATATCTTCTCTCTCCTCCAATTCACCCTTTATCCAAACCAAGGAGTCATCTTTCTTCTTTTCTCGCCTGCCTCGATCTCCTCCGTGTCCATCAAGCCTCAGAAGGGGGTAACTCAGATCCTCAGTATTTCTCGCGTCCGCTCTCCTCCATCCTCGTGGCCAAGTTTGGACTCCACTGCCTGCCTCCTCAAGAGCGACAGCAGTCTCCTGGCCTCCAGCGACCATCTTCCTAGCTCCCTTCGACACTCTTGCTGGTCCTCTTTCTAATCCCTTGAACCCCTCAACAGCTTCTTAGAGTCTTACTGAGGAAGTTCAAACTCCCGAGCATTTCTGAAAACTGTCCCAGACCTGACACCTGTCTGCCCGCAGCCACGAGTGCATGTGTTTAGTTAAGTCATGCCTGACTCTTTGAGACCCCATGGACTGTAGTTCTGCCAGGTTCCTCTGGCCATGGAATTTTCCAGGCCAGAATACTGGAGCGGGTTGCCATTTCCTGCTCCAGGGCATCTTCCCAACTCAGGGATCAAATCCATGTCTCCTGCCTTGGCAGGCAAATTCTGAACCCCTGAGCCACCTGGGAAGCCCGCCTGCAGCCACTCCCCCAGACAAACCCTATCTCCAGTCCCACTGCTTCTTGCAGTTTCCTGCGCTCCCCAGTCTCACAGTCGATTTCAAGAGCCCTTTGCCTGACAACTAAGGGTCAGCATAAGCATCAGTTTTTCTTCTTTCTGGGGGGACAGGAAGGAGCCCTCATGAGGCAGGCAGGGTCCTAGTTGCCCGCCCAAGGATCAAGCCCGTGCCCTCTGCAGTGGAAAGGTGGAGTCAAACCACTGGACCACCAGGGAAGTCCCCAAGCAGAACTCTGTCTTGAAAGTCTTCACTAAGACGCTTCCCTACCAGGGCTCCCTTCTTGGTTTTCCCACTGGTCTTGCTGTCGGCCTGTCCACAATAGCTCTGAGCACACTGTGTTGTAACTGCTGGTCTCCTAGTTAGCTCTAGCTCTACCCACAATAATTTCTTTAACAAAAAGACTGTTTCTCCCAACAGACCTAACCCATGCCTGGGGAGGCACAGCATCTTCTAACAAAATGTTTGTTGAGCGAACGATCATAGAGGGGTGTGATGAGAGTCATCAATAAAAACTTGATCAGATCACGAACGAATTCGCAAATAACACCTTTACAGAAAAGCTATGCAGATCAAGCATGTCAGCGGATATTTATAGAGAAGCGGTGGTGAATTTATTGCCAGTTGTTAGATAGTAAAATATAGTGAAAAGAGCTTTTAGATCAGGAATTTAACGTAACTATAGCTCTAGTGTATCTTCCTAGCTCCCTTCGACACTCTTGCTGGTCCTCTTTCTAATCCCTTGAACCCCTCAACAGCTTCTTAGAGTCTTACTGAGGAAGTTCAAACTCCCGAGCATTTCTGAAAACTGTCCCAGACCTGACACCTGTCTGCCCGCAGCCACGAGTGCATGTGTTTAGTTAAGTCATGCCTGACTCTTTGAGACCCCATGGACTGTAGTTCTGCCAGGTTCCTCTGGCCATGGAATTTTCCAGGCCAGAATACTGGAGCGGGTTGCCATTTCCTGCTCCAGGGCATCTTCCCAACTCAGGGATCAAATCCATGTCTCCTGCCTTGGCAGGCAAATTCTGAACCCCTGAGCCACCTGGGAAGCCCGCCTGCAGCCACTCCCCCAGACAAACCCTATCTCCAGTCCCACTGCTTCTTGCAGTTTCCTGCGCTCCCCAGTCTCACAGTCGATTTCAAGAGCCCTTTGCCTGACAACTAAGGGTCAGCATAAGCATCAGTTTTCTTCTTTCTGGGGGGACAGGAAGGAGCCCTCATGAGGCAGGCAGGGTCCTAGTTGCCCGCCCAAGGATCAAGCCCGTGCCCTCTGCAGTGGAAAGGTGGAGTCAAACCACTGGACCACCAGGGAAGTCCCCAAGCAGAACTCTGTCTTGAAAGTCTTCACTAAGACGCTTCCCTACCAGGGCTCCCTTCTTGGTTTTCCCACTGGTCTTGCTGTCGGCCTGTCCACAATAGCTCTGAGCACACTGTGTTGTAACTGCTGGTCTCCTAGTTAGCTCTAGCTCTACCCACAATAATTTCTTTAACAAAAAGACTGTTTCTCCCAACAGACCTAACCCATGCCTGGGGAGGCACAGCATCTTCTAACAAAATGTTTGTTGAGCGAACGATCATAGAGGGGTGTGATGAGAGTCATCAATAAAAACTTGATCAGATCACGAACGAATTCGCAAATAACACCTTTACAGAAAAGCTATGCAGATCAAGCATGTCAGCGGGATATTTATAGAGAAGCGGTGGTGAATTTATTGCCAGTTGTTAGATAGTAAAATATAGTGAAAAGAGCTTTTAGATCAGGAACTCTGGGTTGGAACGTCAATTCTGCCACTTCTAAGCCAGGGAACTATGGACTTGACTTTATTCTTAGTTGCTTCTCCCAGAAAATAAAAGAGCCTGGCCCAGAGCAGACTTCGAAGACTGTTAATATCAGTCCCTTTCCACCAAAAAGATACTGCTAAAATGCCCAAGGTCACATACTCTGCATGTGGGAAGAAAGGCAACTTCTAAAAACCTTTACCACACCCTGAATCCCAGCCAGCCCCCTTGAAGGTGAACTAGGTCATAAAGAGTTTGCCACAAAAATAAAAAGAAAACAAAGAAAAGCAAACCAAATCATGTCAATGAAAACACATCATCTCCAGAGCTGAACACCCGTTTAAAATACTTGCTCTACTCACAGCATTATTTTGATAATTTAAAAAACTACCATTATTTGGTGTTAAAAAGAAAAACAAAAAAACTTCATGAGCAGGGAATGAACATAATGTAAATAATGACGCCTTGAAATGGGGATTCCTGTAGAGGATAAACTTACTCATGGATCTGCTGCACAAAGCAAAGGACTCACTGCACTGTGCTATAAAAGACAGCAATGAAGTTAAAGAACTCCTGTACTTAGAAAGCATGAGAGGAAAAGTCCAAGAATTCAAGGTGATCAGTGTGAGGGACCAAAAAGTGCTCACAATGTAAAATCTTCTAAAGCTACTAGCCTGGTGACCACTGCCTCTATTTTTCATGGACTGCATTCTCATATGTTTCCATTTTGCTAAAATATAAAACCCCATCTTACCTAATTCCCTCATTTAGATCAAAAGAACACTGTCTGGACTATTTTACACTATGAGATTCATGTTTGAATTTTCAACAATACAAATGCATTATTAATTAACCAAATGAATGTCACCTACCACAACTAGGACAAAAGTTTCCACCAACACAGTCTCAATAAGGCAAAAGCTTTGGAAATGTCTTGTTGAGAATTGTTCACCTAGTCCCAGAATTAAAGAAAATGAGTTTAAAAAAAAAAAAAAAAACCTTAGAGTTCTTTTTTCCCCAAAAAAGATTTGTTCTAGATTCTGCTGAGAGTAAAATTACCTGTTACTAAACTGTCCCTCAGTGGTCAGGCCAACTAATCTGATGAACATAATATTATTATTGATCTTGTATTAGTGAATTAAATCTTTCACAGTTAATATTCTGTTGACCTTGAAAAATGCCTATCTTCTCCACAATTACATTTGTTCCTTATATGGTCACAAAAAGTTAATACCTTCCTCAAGGACGGGGTAAAGTGAAAAGCTGCAATTCAGTTTTTTCAGCTCTTTACCTGGTCTGCAGGCTTTAATGAAATTAAAAGTTAATAAAATGCTTTGAAAATAATTTCTTGGTGAAACCCGAAGAATGTAAAAACTTCTAAACAAGGAACAATTTTGAGATGTCAAAAAAAAAAAGTAATTTCTGGAGGTAAAAGACTGCTTAAAAAATCTCTTAGCCTTAAGAGAAATGGTCCATGAGGATTAACTTTTTTTTTAAGGGGGGGGGGGGTACACTTTAAAGAGGATCTCTTGATAGTTCCTACCTGAAACTGTTCAATACTTCTCTAATCTACCGATATACTTAGAAAACAAAGTCAGGAACACAGAATGGGCAATCCTGACTTTCCAGACAAACCAGGTATCAAAGCAACAAAATTATGTGCTTCCTTCCCTGCGTGACCCTTAACCCACCACTAGTTGTCTCACTCTGGAGCATTTTAGCGGTTTAGGGTAAACATATTGACTGCTATGTAGCTAAAGCCGAAGCATGGAAGTTTTACAGTACAACCAACCTGAGGGGCTACTTTGCTAATACTGTAGGAACAGAAGTTTTACAAGAATGAGTGGAAGAAACGGTGGGTGGAAGAGAGTGAGGCCAGGAGGTGTCCTAAAAGAAACTCCCAATTTGTTTTAAAAAAGAAGGGAAAAGTCAACAGAATCACAGGAAATTCCTCTGCTGTAAATGTCAGTTTTTATGATTATGATTAACTTATCTTGAAGGCATCTAGAAAGGGATCTGTAAGACTCCATTCAGAAATAATAGGGGAATTTTCAAAGTCATTTGCTTCCATTTGCTTCCTGTTGTGTCTGCTACAGCAAAACACAAGTTCGAAAGAGGCAAAAACTAGAAAACAAAATATTGCAACAGAAGTTGGCCAGAATCCATTACTGGTGTGTTAAACTGCTAAAATTTAACTATAATTCACTAAAGCTACTGAGAGATACATATTTTATTAAATATGAATTTGTTTGCAGGCCACCCCCAAAATACACGTAATTTTTAACTTATTACAATGAAACGGCCACACATACCTGGGATTTCAAATTCTCTAAAAACATACACCCATACATTCTGATTCCACCCAAAACTGTTCTTTCAATCTCTGCAGTAAGGCACGCGCGCGCGCACACACACACACGTAGATGCGCGCGCACACATACACACACAGAACTTGATGTAAATCCAGAGCTTCTTGCTTAAATACCCCGCAAGAAAAAGAATGGAAAACCTCAATATGTTCTCCTCTTCTTTACACTCGAAAAAGAAAACTCGAAAAAAAGGCGAATGGACTTCAGGATGAAAAAAGGCAAAGAAATACAAGAGAATACAACCGGAGACCCTCTCAGGGACTCATTTTATTCTTAGAAAACGTCATCTCCATTCCCGTCCAAGGGCCAAGCACCACTGGCGCAACATCATCCCTACCCAAAGCGCCAAAGAGTTGCCAACTAATCTCCCAAGGTGTCCCCCAACCTCCTCACCTCATCAGCGCTCAGCTCCTCCATCGCTTTCCTCTTAATGGTGACAGGCGTTTGGGAGAGATCTTCCGTTCTTTGAGACCAGGGCGAGAGTGCAAGGTGTCTATCGGGCTGTCTGGTCCCCCGAATGGGGGAGGTTTCAGAATTGCATAGTCAGAGGTTAAAAAATAAGAACACGAGAGGCACTGAAATGCCTTGGCGTCGGTCACTCCACTCGCCCCAGAGATTCTACAGCAGATGACGCCCCGAGCAGCCTCCTTTGACCGCCGCCACTGCTGCTGCTACAGGGCTTTTCTTAAGGCGCCACTTACTACCCTCTGCTTCCCAGGTTACCCAGACTAAGGAGCTCGGTCTCCAGCTCGCCTCGTGCCCGGAGCCTGCTGTGTCTTCGGGGTGATGGCGGCGCGTCCTCAGCAGAGTTGAAAGTGCTAAAAAAAAGTTCGAAAGAGGCAAACTAGAAAACAAAATATTGCAACAGAAGTTGGCCAGAATCCATTACTGGTGTGTTAAACTGCTAAAATTTAACTATAATTCACTAAAGCTACTGAGAGATACATATTTTATTAAATATGAATTTGTTTGCAGGCCACCCCCAAAATACACGTAATTTTTAACTTATTACAATGAAACGGCCACACATACCTGGGATTTCAAATTCTCTAAAAACATACACCCATACATTCTGATTCCACCCAAAACTGTTCTTTCAATCTCTGCAGTAAGGCACGCGCGCGCGCACACACACACACGTAGATGCGCGCGCACACATACACACACAGAACTTGATGTAAATCCAGAGCTTCTTGCTTAAATACCCCGCAAGAAAAAGAATGGAAAACCTCAATATGTTCTCCTCTTCTTTACACTCGAAAAAGAAAACTCGAAAAAAAGGCGAATGGACTTCAGGATGAAAAAAGGCAAAGAAATACAAGAGAATACAACCGGAGACCCTCTCAGGGACTCATTTTATTCTTAGAAAACGTCATCTCCATTCCCGTCCAAGGGCCAAGCACCACTGGCGCAACATCATCCCTACCCAAAGCGCCAAAGAGTTGCCAACTAATCTCCCAAGGTGTCCCCCAACCTCCTCACCTCATCAGCGCTCAGCTCCTCCATCGCTTTCCTCTTAATGGTGACAGGCGTTTGGGAGAGATCTTCCGTTCTTTGAGACCAGGGCGAGAGTGCAAGGTGTCTATCGGGCTGTCTGGTCCCCCGAATGGGGGAGGTTTCAGAATTGCATAGTCAGAGGTTAAAAAATAAGAACACGAGAGGCACTGAAATGCCTTGGCGTCGGTCACTCCACTCGCCCCAGAGATTCTACAGCAGATGACGCCCCGAGCAGCCTCCTTTGACCGCCGCCACTGCTGCTGCTACAGGGCTTTTCTTAAGGCGCCACTTACTACCCTCTGCTTCCCAGGTTACCCAGACTAAGGAGCTCGGTCTCCAGCTCGCCTCGTGCCCGGAGCCTGCTGTGTCTTCGGGGTGATGGCGCGGCGGCTGCGCGTCCTCAGCAGAGCCTGCTCTCCTTCCTACCCTTTCACCCTGGCGGGAAGTGTTCAACTGCAGAGTGGGAGCCCCGAGGTAAGACGACCCCACAGCCGCCCAGGCAGAGCCCAGCACGGGGGAGGGAAGCTCCTCCCCTCCCAAAGCAGGCCGGCCACGCCCCTCCTCCACGCCAGAGCCCGGGCAGGGGGGGAGGGGAAGGACCGGACTCGCGAGGCTCTCGATGGAAGAGTAGATCCTCCTACCCCTCCACCCCTACTCTTACCCCTCGCCCCACCAAGTATTATTCATCAAAACAACAGGGCGGCCATCTTTGAAAGGGCTCACGTGACCCCCGCCAGAGAGGCGGGGCTTCTGGCCCTAGCACAAGGCAGCCAATGGGCCGCGGGCGTCGCGCCGCCGATTTCCTCTCGTCCGCGTCGCCTCCCCCCTCGGCCCCACCCTCTCCCCGGCCGCGGCGGGGCGGGGGGAGGGACGAGAGGGGCCGCGGGCGGGCGGGCGGGCGGAGCGCGGAGGGGGCGGGGCGGCGCGGTGCCATGGCGACGGCGCGGGCGGGGCGCGGCGGCCCGGGCCCAGGTGGATTCCCGGGAGCGCCACGCGGGCGGGCGATAGCGAGGCCGCGGGGCAAGGCGCCGGTGCCCACAAGGAAGATGGGCCCGGTGGGGAGGCCCGCCCGCGACCCGAGCCTGCAGCGCCGCCGTTCTTTCCAGGGGCTTCTGTTCAGCGACTCGCAAACGCCTCGACTGCCCACGATGCAGCCCAGACGAAGTCAAAGAAAACGAAAAATGTCTGCTTTCAAGGGAGAGTGTTCACTACCACCCTGACCGCTCACGTTCTGAAAAACCATTCAATGTAGACGCCCACCTCTGCAGAGAAAGCCCGTTTAGAAGAAAACTTTAACACAAGTAGAACTTTGTTTCATTTTGCTTTGTCTTTTTTGAGAGAGAGTTTCAGATTTTTTAAGAGTATGTTCCAAAGTGATGGCAAAATTTGAAAGTATAGTGGGGTTTGAGGTCCAGAAAATCATGAAGTGCGGGAAAGTGCAAAAACCAGCTCGCCTCGTGCCCGGAGCCTGCTGTGTCTTCGGGGTGATGGCGCGGCGGCTGCGCGTCCTCAGCAGAGCCTGCTCTCCTTCCTACCCTTTCACCCTGGCGGGAAGTGTTCAACTGCAGAGTGGGAGCCCCGAGGTAAGACGACCCCACAGCCGCCCAGGCAGAGCCCAGCACGGGGGAGGGAAGCTCCTCCCCTCCCAAAGCAGGCCGGCCACGCCCCTCCTCCACGCCAGAGCCCGGGCAGGGGGGGAGGGGAAGGACCGGACTCGCGAGGCTCTCGATGGAAGAGTAGATCCTCCTACCCCTCCACCCCTACTCTTACCCCTCGCCCCACCAAGTATTATTCATCAAAACAACAGGGCGGCCATCTTTGAAAGGGCTCACGTGACCCCCGCCAGAGAGGCGGGGCTTCTGGCCCTAGCACAAGGCAGCCAATGGGCCGCGGGCGTCGCGCCGCCGATTTCCTCTCGTCCGCGTCGCCTCCCCCCTCGGCCCCACCCTCTCCCCGGCCGCGGCGCGGGGCAGAGGGAGGGGTGAGTGGGGCCGCGGGCGCGCCTGCGGGAGCGCGGAGGGGGCGGGGCGGCGCGGTGCCATGGCGACGGCGCGGGCGGGGCGCGGCGGCCCGGGCCCAGGTGGATTCCCGGGAGCGCCACGCGGGCGGGCGATAGCGAGGCCGCGGGGCAAGGCGCCGGTGCCCACAAGGAAGATGGGCCCGGTGGGGAGGCCCGCCCGCGACCCGAGCCTGCAGCGCCGCCGTTCTTTCCAGGGGCTTCTGTTCAGCGACTCGCAAACGCCTCGACTGCCCACGATGCAGCCCAGACGAAGTCAAAGAAAACGAAAAATGTCTGCTTTCAAGGGAGAGTGTTCACTACCACCCTGACCGCTCACGTTCTGAAAAACCATTCAATGTAGACGCCCACCTCTGCAGAGAAAGCCCGTTTAGAAGAAAACTTTAACACAAGTAGAACTTTGTTTCATTTTGCTTTGTCTTTTTTGAGAGAGAGTTTCAGATTTTTTAAGAGTATGTTCCAAAGTGATGGCAAAATTTGAAAGTATAGTGGGGTTTGAGGTCCAGAAAATCATGAAGTGCGGGTGCAAACAAAAGGAAGACTTAAGCCAAGGAAAAGAAACCGTCGTCCTTACCTAGACAAGCACACACACAAAAAGTTTTAATTGAAATAAATGTAATTGACAGCATATTAGTTTTAGGTGTACAAACGTGATTTGACATGTATATATTGGGAGAGGATGGCCACGTAAGTTTGGTTAACATCCATCACCACACAGGTTTTTTTTCCCCCAGCACTTTAAAAAATTACTCTCAGCAACTTTTGAATATATTCTACAGTATTGTTAACTATAGTCTCCGTGCTGTACATTACATCCTCAGGACTATTATAACTGAATTTGTACCTTTTGACTTCCATTTTGTCTACCCACTGTCCCTCTCAGGCAACCATCAGTCTGGTCTCTGAACAATACAAATATTCTAAAATAATAGAAATCTAAAGAGTGGTCAACATTTAACAGAATCATGAAATTCCAGATTTTGCCTTGTATGAATACACTTTGTGATGGTTTACTTCATCATAGTTTTTTAAATTGCATTCCAGAATTAAGAGTCACAACTCTTTTCTACTTACTTAAAATAGTAATCTGACAGCTAGATATGCAAGGAATCTGTAAGTGAAATTAGACCACATGACTTTACATATGATACATCTGCTCTCCAAGACAGGAATTCTGTGTAAGCCAGAAGTTAGACTCCTGGCAACAGTGGTATTAGTACATTTACTTTTTTAAAAAAATTTTGGCCTCTTTTATTGAATATTTATTTATTTATTTTCATCCATCTTTATTCTTCAGTTTGTGTGGGCCTCCCATTGCAGTGGCCTCTCTCGTTGCAGAGCACCAGCTCTGGGCGCATGCGCTCCAGAGCACTGGCTTTTAATTGGGCACACCCGTCGAGCCGCTCTGCAGCATGCAGGACCTTCCCAGGCCAGGGATGGAACTGGTGCCCCTTGCACTGCAAGGTGGACTCTTTACCCTCTGGACCACCAGGAAAGACCTACATTTACATTTTTAAGTGTAGTCACTGCAATATAATTTGTATTCCATACAATTCACCCATTTAAAGTATACCATGGTGTTAGAATATTCACAGTTATTCAACCATCATCACCAATGCCAGAACATATCATCACCCCAGAAAGAAATCGCACACCTGTCAACAGTCACTACCCATTCTCCCTTCCCCTCCCTCAGGGCAACCACCAATCTACTTTCTGTCTCTATGGATTTGCCTATTCTGGCAAATTTCAGAGTGGCACTAGTGGTTAAAGAATCTGCCCGCAAATGCCCGAGGCCTAAGAGATGCAGGTTCAATCCCTGTGTGAGGTCAGGAAGGTCCCCTGGACAAGGAAATGGCAACCCACTCCAGTGTTCTTGCCTGGAGAATCCCATGGACAGAGGAGGCTGGCGGGCTATAGTCCACAGGGTCACAGAGAGTCAGACATGACTGAAGTGATGTAGCTCAGCAGATTGCACATCAATGGAATCCTACCTTATGTGTCTTTTTGTGTCTAGCTGCTTTTATTTAGCATAGGTTTTCAAGGTTTATCCATGTTGTAGTATATATCAATACTCCATTTGTATAATACCAGATAATATTCTGTTGTATCAATATAGCACATTTTGTTTTCTCATTCATAAGTTAATAGACATTTGGGTTGTTTCCATCATTTGGTTATTATGAATAACACTGCTCTGAACATTTATGTGTAAGTTTTTATGTGGAAGTGTGTTTTAACTTTATTTGGATATATACCTAGGAGAAGAGTTTCTGGGTTTGTATATGTAATTTTTCAAGCAACTGGCAATGTATGAGGAGGATTCTAATTTCTCTAATATTCTCAAAACTTGTTAATGTCTCTTTTTTTAGAATAGCCACTTTGGTAGATGTGAGGTGGTATCTCACTGCAGTTTTTTGCTTTCATCTCTCTGAGAGCTAATGATGTTGAACATCTTTTCATGTATTTATTAGCCATTTTACTATCTTCTTGGGACAAATATCTGCTGAAATCCTTTGTTCATTTTGTACTTGGGTTGTCTTTTTATTGTTGAGTTGTAAGAGTTTTTTGGACCATAAAGAAGGACCATGAAATACATTTACATTTTTAAGTGTAGTCACTGCAATATAATTTGTATTCCATACAATTCACCCATTTAAAGTATACCATGGTGTTAGAATATTCACAGTTATTCAACCATCATCACCAATGCCAGAACATATCATCACCCCAGAAAGAAATCGCACACCTGTCAACAGTCACTACCCATTCTCCCTTCCCCTCCCTCAGGGCAACCACCAATCTACTTTCTGTCTCTATGGATTTGCCTATTCTGGCAAATTTCAGAGTGGCACTAGTGGTTAAAGAATCTGCCCGCAAATGCCCGAGGCCTAAGAGATGCAGGTTCAATCCCTGTGTGAGGTCAGGAAGGTCCCCTGGACAAGGAAATGGCAACCCACTCCAGTGTTCTTGCCTGGAGAATCCCATGGACAGAGGAGGCTGGCGGGCTATAGTCCACAGGGTCACAGAGAGTCAGACATGACTGAAGTGATGTAGCTCAGCAGATTGCACATCAATGGAATCCTACCTTATGTGTCTTTTTGTGTCTAGCTGCTTTTATTTAGCATAGGTTTTCAAGGTTTATCCATGTTGTAGTATATATCAATACTCCATTTGTATAATACCAGATAATATTCTGTTGTATCAATATAGCACATTTTGTTTTCTCATTCATAAGTTAATAGACATTTGGGTTGTTTCCATCATTTGGTTATTATGAATAACACTGCTCTGAACATTTATGTGTAAGTTTTTATGTGGAAGTGTGTTTTAACTTTATTTGGATATATACCTAGGAGAAGAGTTTCTGGGTTTGTATATGTAATTTTTCAAGCAACTGGCAATGTATGAGGAGGATTCTAATTTCTCTAATATTCTCAAAACTTGTTAATGTCTCTTTTTTTAGAATAGCCACTTTGGTAGATGTGAGGTGGTATCTCACTGCAGTTTTTTGCTTTCATCTCTCTGAGAGCTAATGATGTTGAACATCTTTTCATGTATTTATTAGCCATTTTACTATCTTCTTGGGACAAATATCTGCTGAAATCCTTTGTTCATTTTGTACTTGGGTTGTCTTTTTATTGTTGAGTTGTAAGAGTTTTTTGGACCATAAAGAAGGCTGAGTGCCAAAGAATTGATGTTTTTGAATTGAGGTGCTGGGGAAGACTTTTGAAAGTCCTTTGGACTGCAAAGAGATTAAACCAGTTAATCCTAAAAGAAATTAACCCTGAATATTCATTGGAAGGACTGATGCTAAAAGCCTCAGTACTTTGGCCACCTGATCTGAAGAGCCTACTTGTTGGAAAAGACCCTGATGCTCGGAAAGACTGGAGGCAAAAGGAGAAGGGGCAGCAGAGGATGAGATGGTTTGGATAGCATCACCAACTCAGTGGACGTGAGTTTGAGCAAACTCTGGAAGAGAATGGAGGACAGAAAGGCTGACATGCTGCAATCCATGGGGGTCACAAAGCACTGGACGTAACTTAGCGACTAAACCACAATAGTAAGGATTCTTTATATACTTTGGATACTATTCCTTTATAAAATATGTAATTTACAGTGATCTTTCCCAATCTGTGGGCTGTCATTTCACTTTCTTGATGGTATCATTTGTAGCACAAATCTTTTTATTGTGATGAAGTCCAATGTGTTTGTCACTTGTGTTTTTGATATAATACATCACTTTACAAGGTCTATTGAATCATTTCTTATTTCTCTTAGTCAGTTTGGACTGTTAGAACAGAATACCATAGTCTGAGTGGCATATAAATAACAGAAATTTATTTCTCAATTCCAGAGGCTCAAAAGCCAAGAACAGGATGCCTGCTTGGTCATATCTGATGAAAGCTCTCTACCGGGTTGCTTGTATTAGTTTCTCCTTGTATCCTCACATGATCATGAACAGAGAGCAAGCAGACTCTCTAGAAACTCTCAAAAGACACCAATCTCATTCATGAGTGCCTCACCCTTATGACCTCCTTAAATGCAGTGGGTAGCCATACCTTTTCCAGGGAATCATCCCAACCCAGGAGTTGAACCCAGGTCTGTAGGCATGCTCTTTACCATCTGAGTTACCAGGGAAGCCCTAGTCTGAATAATTTCCCTAAAGTAATACCATCATGTGGGGGTGGGGGTTTCAACAGATGGACTTAGGAAGGGATACAAACATTCCACCTGTACCGATACTCAGATATCACAGGAAATATGCTTGTCATTTTGTGTCTGGAGAAAGTGAAACTGTTAGTATTAAATGGCCTGTCCCAAGTGAAATGGGAAAATGGTTAGGACTCTTCCTTATGAATTCTTTCCCTATCACATAAACATCTCTGTCTGTGTCTTACAAGAACACAGTATCTAACACAAAATGAGTATTCAAAAAATACAAGATAAAGTACGGACGATTTATTTAGTGAGTAGTGAACCAAGTAGACATCAGTGGGAGAGCACGAGGAACAGAGGGAAGAGAAGGCTTGAGTCAGCACTCGGCCTGGCAAGTGGCCAGTGTGGCCAAAGCAGGATGAATTTAGGGAGACTGGAAGGTGATATCTGTGGCTTTTTACTCTAAGGTGGGAGCTGTTGGAGCCTTTTTAACAGAGGAGTGATCTGATCTCCCTAATGTTTTAAAAGGATCACTCTCTCAATGCTACATTGAAAACAGAATGTAGAGAACAAGAGGAGAAGAACAGAGCCCAGTCAGGTGAGAGGTGCAGTGATACAAGTAAGAGGCGCTGAGGGCTCGAACCTGATGGCAGCAATGAAAGTTGGAGAAGTGAATTTAAAAAAAAAAAAAAACCAGAGTATAGTTTGCTTTACTCTGCTGTGTCAACCACTGCTGCACAACAAAGCAAATGAGCTTTGGATCTGGATATGTTTTGAAGACAGAGCCAACAGAATTTGGGAGTGGAGTGTAAGGAAAAGAAAAAAAAAAAAACAGAAGTCAAAGATGAGTCCAACTATTGGTAGACGAAGTTACCATTCATCAAGATGGGGAAGACTATGAGTGGAGTAGACCTAAAGGGAAAGGACATTAGGAGTTCAGTTTGGGACATATTAAGTCTAAGATATCTTCTAGACTTAAAAGTAAAGATGTCAAGTAGATGGTTGGACATGCAGATCTGGAGTTTAGGAGAGCGATCCAAACTGGAGACAGCAGTTGTGCATCTTTGATGTGTGGATCAAATTTGAAGTCATGAGATGGGATGGGTGCCTCCAGTCAGAAATTGAAAGTGTTCATCACTCAGTCATGTCTGACTCTTTTCCACCCCATGGACTGTAGGGGCTCCTCTGTCCATGGGATTCTCCAGGCAAGAACACCGGAGGGGGTAGCATTCTCCTCTCCAGGGAATCGTCCCAACCCAGGGATTGAACCTGGGTCTCCTGCATTACAGGCAGATTCCAGGCTGAGCTCTGGGATCTCTAACGTGAAGAAAACAAGGAGGGAGAAAGGAATCAGCAAAGGAGACTGATGATGACTAGTCTGCAGTTGGTGGAAAACCAGGAGACTGTGGTGTCCATCACATGAACAAAGTGTTGAAAGAAAGAGATAATGATCAGGCGTTTCAAATGCGGCTGATAAATGACATAAGATGAAGATGGGGATTGTCCATTGACTGTAGCAGCAAGCAGCTCTTCGATGACTTTTGCAGCAGTTTTGGTGCGTTGATGGGACAGGAACCTGATCAGGGTGTGTAAGAAAGAAGGCAAGGATAGACAACTCTCTCAAGAGGTTTTGTGGCAAGGAACTTCCCAAGTGGTCCAGCAGTCAAGAACCTGCCTTCCAATGCAGCGGACCAGGCTTGACCCCTGGATCCAACATGCAGCCCATGTACCACAGCTAGAGAGCCCGAGCCCCACAGCTGCTGAGCCCCTGCACCCCAGAGCACATGCTCCGCAACTGAAAGAGCCCCTCACACTGCAACAAAGGTCCAGCACAGCCAAAATAAAATAAAACGAAAACATTTGTTTTAAAGAAGTTTGTAGCAAGAGAGCAAAGAAATGGGACAGTAGCTGGAAGAGAAGTTGGTAAAAGGATTTGCTTTCCATACTGGAAGAAATAACAGTCTGTTTTGTAATTTAATGGGAATTATTGGTAGAGAGGGAAATTTTTGAATGTTTAAGGAAAAGTAGATTATGTATGCTATTGATATCTTCTTTGAATCCTTTACCTTCTTATCTTATAAATTGGAAAAGCCTTCCCGGTGGTGCTAGTGGTAAAGATCTTGCCTATGGAGACATAAGAGATGAGGATTTGATCCATGGGTCAGGAAGATCCCCCGGAAAAGAGCATGGCAACCCACTCCAGCATTCTTGCCTGGAGAACCCCATGGACAGAGGAGCCTGGTGGGCTACAGTCCATAGAGTCTCACAGTGTCAGACATGACTGCAGCGACTTAGCACTCATGCACATTTCCTCTTTGAGAGGAAAATAACAGTAAGTTTTTTCTTACATAAAGCCTCTGAAGGCTAGATCTTGTTTGCTACTGCAGTGGATTTGATGTGAGCAATTTTCTAGATTTTTAACTGTCTTCTTGCCTAAAATGATAACATTATACCCTACAGTCGTACTGTTTTATGAGGGCTTCTGGATCATTAGACGCCATTTCTGGCTATTGTCACAGGTAATACCAGTGATTCACTTAATGTCTCTAAAAGATAACTATGTGCAATTTGTCTATTCTGACTCTTACTTGGGCTTAAGATTCAGAATTCCTCTTGCTTGGAGTTGGAGTTTATTTCCATAAGATTAGACAGTTTTGCCCACTGTCTGGGGTTGTTTGATATACTCAGCAGATGTGGTTACCAAAGCCAGGCAAGAAAAACAGTGCGGCTGACTCAGTCCGTCATCTGCCCATGCACTTGGTAACCACTTACTGAAATCCTACGAGGAGCAAAGCACTAGCAAGATACAAAGGTGAACTGATGACTAAGACACATTAAGTATTCTCCTACCCATAAGATACTTACAGTCTAGGAGAGAAATCAAACACATACACAATTCTTATGGGCATAGATATATCTGGAGAAAAAAGAGACATAATTCAAAGAGGGACACGTATCCCAGTGTTGACTGCAGCACTAATGCCAAGACATAGAAACAACCTAATGTACCGCAACAGATGAGTGGGAAAAGATGTGATACATACATAAACGGAATACTGTTCAGTCGTATAAAAGAAAGAAAGAATGCCATTGGCAGCAACATGGATGCAGCCAGAGATTATCACACTAAGTGAAGTAAACAAAATAGAGAAAGATAAATTATCACATGTTGCTTACATGTGGAACTGAAAAAAAAGATACACATGAACTTATTTACCAAACAGAAACAGATCCACAAACACAGAAAACAAACTCATGGTTACCAAAAAGGAAAGAGGGGAAGGGAAAAATTAAGAGGTTGGGATTATCAGATACACACTATATATAAAATAGGACATATGCATATGTGTAGTACAATATTATATTCAATATTTTGTGATAACCTGCAAGGGAAAATAATAGGAAAAATAATATTATATATACACATACATGTTTATACAGATGAATCAATGTGCTATACACTAAGGTGACATTTTAAACCAAGTATAAGTCAATAAAAAATGTAAAAATGAAAAATAAAGAACAAACTCCAAAACACATATGCAAGTATAAGACATGGTACAAAGTGTTAAGTACCATAAAGGAAAATCCAAGGGGGAATTCCCTGAGGGTCTGGTAATACAGACTCTGCAGTTTCACTGCTGAGGGCCTGAGTTCGATCCCCAGTCAGAGAAGTCAGATCCCACCAACGGCATGGCTCTGCCAAAAAGAAAAAAAGAAGTTCCAGGAAAGCACTGGAGAAGCCCAAAGGATAAAGAGACGATTACTTCCGGGGAGGGCAGTGCTCGGACCCACTGCAGCAGGCAGGTAGTCTGAAGGAAATCTGCTCCCCAGCCATCCTCCCAATACTCTCAACTACTGTCAGCATTTGCCTGCATTTTAAAACATGATCGTTTCTTTATCATCCCCTGGTAGCAGGAACACCTTGACCCCACATTTCATTTTACAGCCCAATGAACTGACTCCATCTCTTTTCCATTAAAAAATTTCTATTAATAGTATATGTACTGACAATTTTATATTCAAAGTTTCATTTGATTTTTTTACTTTCACTTAATTTTTAACTTGTATTTTAAATATCAAGTTGTATTTGAATACAAACAAGACGTATATGTTTGCAAACAGATGAACTACTCTCAAGCTAGCTATCTACATTTCCTCATCAAGTGAAAAGTATTGTCTGCAGAAAACGCCTCTTGGCTATATTTGCATCACCTGCTTTCCTCTCTCTCTGCTCTCAGAAAAGAGCTGATAAAAGGGTTAGCAGCGTAAGAATGGACCGTGATGGAAGAAACCACCTCATGGGGGGTGAGTCACGCCAGACTCGAGGGGTCTGGAAAAAACAAAAAATTAATTAATAAAAAAAGGGGTGGGTGGGAAAAACAGTGAAGTACATATTATCACAAACTAAAAAACTCTAATTGCCCCCACTTTCCTCTACTTTTTCTTCCTGGATATTTCCAGTATTGTCAAATGCGACATGGCTGACATCACAACAGACCCAGCAGAGGAAAAGAATATACATATACACGGAAGCATTCAAAACAATTATACAGTGAAACAATTTTTTTTAGGAAAGCATTCATAAAAGTATAATTTGTTCTATTTTATGGGCCTTACAGGTGGTGCTAGTGGTAAAGAACTCACCTGCCAATACAGGTAGATGTAAGAGACGTGGGTCTGGTCCTGGAGTTGGGAAGATCCCCTGGGAAATGGCACAGCAACCCACTCCAGTATTCCTGCCTGGAGAACCCCATGGGCAGAGGAGCCTGGCGGGCTGTGGTGAGTAGGGTCGCAAAGAGTCAGACACGACTGAAGTGACTTAGCATACACTCACGTTTTGTTTTATAAATTCAACCTGGGGAAGATAAAGGAATTATGAAAGCACTGGAGAAGCCCAAAGGATAAAGAGACGACTTCCGGGAGGGCAGTGCTCGGACCCACTGCAGCAGGCAGGTAGTCTGAAGGAAATCTGCTCCCCAGCCATCCTCCCAATACTCTCAACTACTGTCAGCATTTGCCTGCATTTTAAAACATGATCGTTTCTTTATCATCCCCTGGTAGCAGGAACACCTTGACCCCACATTTCATTTTACAGCCCAATGAACTGACTCCATCTCTTTTCCATTAAAAAATTTCTATTAATAGTATATGTACTGACAATTTTATATTCAAAGTTTCATTTGATTTTTTTACTTTCACTTAATTTTTAACTTGTATTTTAAATATCAAGTTGTATTTGAATACAAACAAGACGTATATGTTTGCAAACAGATGAACTACTCTCAAGCTAGCTATCTACATTTCCTCATCAAGTGAAAAGTATTGTCTGCAGAAAACGCCTCTTGGCTATATTTGCATCACCTGCTTTCCTCTCTCTCTGCTCTCAGAAAAGAGCTGATAAAAGGGTTAGCAGCGTAAGAATGGACCGTGATGGAAGAAACCACCTCATGGGGGGTGAGTCACGCCAGACTCGAGGGGTCTGGAAAAAACAAAAAATTAATTAATAAAAAAAGGGGTGGGTGGGAAAAACAGTGAAGTACATATTATCACAAACTAAAAAACTCTAATTGCCCCCACTTTCCTCTACTTTTTCTTCCTGGATATTTCCAGTATTGTCAAATGCGACATGGCTGACATCACAACAGACCCAGCAGAGGAAAAGAATATACATATACACGGAAGCATTCAAAACAATTATACAGTGAAACAATTTTTTTTAGGAAAGCATTCATAAAAGTATAATTTGTTCTATTTTATGGGCCTTACAGGTGGTGCTAGTGGTAAAGAACTCACCTGCCAATACAGGTAGATGTAAGAGACGTGGGTCTGGTCCTGGAGTTGGGAAGATCCCCTGGGAAATGGCACAGCAACCCACTCCAGTATTCCTGCCTGGAGAACCCCATGGGCAGAGGAGCCTGGCGGGCTGTGGTGAGTAGGGTCGCAAAGAGTCAGACACGACTGAAGTGACTTAGCATACACTCACGTTTTGTTTTATAAATTCAACCTGGGGGAAGATAAAGATAGCATATACCTGCCTCTGGCAACTTCCAGCTCTGTGTGTGTTTAAGAACAACTAGAGGGACTCCCCTGCCAGTCCAGGGGTTAAGAATCCTCCTTGGAATGCAGAGAATGTAGGTTCAATCACAGGTTGGGGAACTAAAATCCCACGTGCCTTGGGGCAACTAAGACTTCGCAGCAACTACTGAATTTGTATGCCACAATGAAGATTCCACATGCTGCAGCTGAGACCTCATGCAACCAAATAAATACATAAATATTTTTTAAAAGTAACAATTGGAGAAGAAATACGACTGTTACAAAGAAGGTAAATCAAATGATGTAAACTGTAAGACCTACAGACACTTCGATTTTTTGAAATCACACACAAATCAGAAGTATTCATCAATGTTACACCTGTTTTAAGAGATAGGAAGATGTGTCTGAAGTTCCAGGATATAGTTTTAGCTTGCACAATTCTGAAAAACAGGTTTTTAAATGATGTTCTACAATATTTCTCTGCAACTGAACTTAATCATAGAGATGGTGCCTTTATTTAATTGCACCAACAATTAAAAATAGCAGAGCATGGGGCTTCCCTGGTGGTCCAGTGGTTAAGATTCTGGCTACCGATGCGGGGGGCCTGGGTCCAATCCCTGGTCAGGGAACTAGATCCCACATGCTGCAACTAACAGTTCACCTGCTGCAAATATGATCCACTTCAGCCAAACATATAAATAAAAGATTTTTTTAAAAAATAGCAGAGCATGGGGCTTCCCTAGTAGCTCAGTAGTGAAGAGTTTGCCTACCAGTGCAGGAGACAACGGGTTCAATCCCTGATCCGGGAAGATCCCACATGCTGTGGAGCAGCTAAGCCTGTGAGTCACAACTATTGAGTCTGTGCTCTGGAGTTGGGAAGATCCCCTGGGAAATGGCACAGCAACCCACTCCAGTATTCCTGCCTGGAGAACCCCATGGGCAGAGGAGCCTGGCGGGCTGTGGTGAGTAGGGTCGCAAAGAGTCAGACACGACTGAAGTGACTTAGCATACACTCACGTTTTGTTTTATAAATTCAACCTGGGGGAAGATAAAGATAGCATATACCTGCCTCTGGCAACTTCCAGCTCTGTGTGTGTTTAAGAACAACTAGAGGGACTCCCCTGCCAGTCCAGGGGTTAAGAATCCTCCTTGGAATGCAGAGAATGTAGGTTCAATCACAGGTTGGGGAACTAAAATCCCACGTGCCTTGGGGCAACTAAGACTTCGCAGCAACTACTGAATTTGTATGCCACAATGAAGATTCCACATGCTGCAGCTGAGACCTCATGCAACCAAATAAATACATAAATATTTTTTAAAAGTAACAATTGGAGAAGAAATACGACTGTTACAAAGAAGGTAAATCAAATGATGTAAACTGTAAGACCTACAGACACTTCGATTTTTTGAAATCACACACAAATCAGAAGTATTCATCAATGTTACACCTGTTTTAAGAGATAGGAAGATGTGTCTGAAGTTCCAGGATATAGTTTTAGCTTGCACAATTCTGAAAAACAGGTTTTTAAATGATGTTCTACAATATTTCTCTGCAACTGAACTTAATCATAGAGATGGTGCCTTTATTTAATTGCACCAACAATTAAAAATAGCAGAGCATGGGGCTTCCCTGGTGGTCCAGTGGTTAAGATTCTGGCTACCGATGCGGGGGGCCTGGGTCCAATCCCTGGTCAGGGAACTAGATCCCACATGCTGCAACTAACAGTTCACCTGCTGCAAATATGATCCACTTCAGCCAAACATATAAATAAAAGATTTTTTTAAAAAATAGCAGAGCATGGGGCTTCCCTAGTAGCTCAGTAGTGAAGAGTTTGCCTACCAGTGCAGGAGACAACGGGTTCAATCCCTGATCCGGGAAGATCCCACATGCTGTGGAGCAGCTAAGCCTGTGAGTCACAACTATTGAGTCTGTGCTCTAGAGCCTCGGAGCCACAGCTATGGAGCCCACGTGCTGCAACTACTGAAGCCCGTGTGCCCTAGAGCCCGAGTTCCACAAGAGAAGTCACTGCAACAAGAAGACTGCTCACCTCAACTAGAGAGTAGTCCCCACTCCCTGCACCTAGAGAAGAGCCTGTGGCAACAGTGAAAACACAGAATAGTCAAAAATAAAATAAATAAATAAAATTTTAAGAAGACTTTGCCTATATTTAAAAAAAAAAATAGAGCAAATAGCGAAAGATCTTTAACTTATCCATTTCTCCAGGGGCATCTTTTTTCTCTATTTCAAAAAAAAAATGTTTTATTGTGAAATACATCACACATGCAGAAATGTGCATAAAGATAATTATAAGATAAACCTGTGTATTCACCTCCTCCATCAAGGAATCCTGCATTACCAGACCTTAGTCACCTTTGATCACAATCTTGTACCTTATATGTCTAGTGAGGTCATTGTGCTGAATTCCATGGTGATCATTTTCTTGATTTTATTCATAGATGAACACTTTTCAAAGTGATGATGTAAACCGATACCTCCTCATAAAAAAAGAAAAATTACCCTGCGATTTTATGACTGCTGATTTTTATATTCACAGAAAACATGTTTGTGGAGGGAGCTAGGATTGGAAATGTACTGTTAATCAACCTAAACCAAAGTTTATTTGGTGTTACTGGTGGGAAGACTGGTTTGCAAAAGACCCAAAATATTGCATCCAGAAAATATAATTAAATACTAATGAATACATCAAGTAAGTCTCAAAAGGAAACCTATCATCTGTGGCAAACTCAAGACCTTTCAAAAGAAGAGAGGCCAGAAAAATTAGGGAAAAGAATATCCTACAAAAGATCTCAGAAAATAAAGTAGAGATTCTTGCTCCGGATAGAAACAAGAGTGAATGTAGCAAGCTTTCACTGGACCCTGGTTTTCCAGTGGTCGGGTCTTGGTGCTTTTACTGCCTGCCCTGGTTCAGCCCTCGTCTGGGAACTGAAGATCCTGCAAACTGGGGAGCAGCCATAAATAGTGTTCCTGGTAAGTGTGTCAACTGAGGTCATGGCCTGAACTCCAAAAAATGTTATAAAGTAACAATGGTGGGACTTCCCTGGTGGTCCAGTGAGTGAGCCTCATTCTGAGAGCTCCCAGTGCAGGTGGCCCAAGTGTAATCCCTGATCAGGGAACTAGATTCCACATGCTGCAACTGAATGCTCCTGTCACAACTAAAAGATCCCATATTCCATAACAAAGACCGACACAGCCAAATATACAAATAAATATATATATTTATATAAATATATTTTTTAGTTAAAATAAAACAGTAATAGCCAGCAAGCGGCCTGGAGGGGACTTTTTGGAGAGATGGACGTGCTCTGAAGCTGGATGGTAAGAATGTTGCACAACTCTAAATGTACTAAAAAAGATCAAACTCTACACTTTATAACAGGTGCATTTTATGGTATGTAAATAGTAATTCAATAAAGCTGTTAAAATGAAGAAAAATTGCTAACAAGAATCACATTTCAGAAATTGCATTTTTTAAAATTTTTGGCCTTTTTAATTGGTTTTTTATTTATTTTTCATGCATCTTTATTCTTCAACTTGAGTGGGCCTCCCATTGCAGTGGCCTCACTCCTTGCAGAGCACCAGCTCTGGGCGCATGTGCTCCAAAGCGCTGGCTCATAATTGGACACACTCGTCCAGCCACTCCAGCACTTGGGATCTTTCCAGATCAGGGATCAAACTGGTGCCCCTTGCACTGCAAGGAAGACTCTTTACCCACTGGATCACCAGGGAAGCCCCAGAAATTGCATTTTTATTACGGACCAAATTGATTTGCTTCTTCTCCTCCCTGTCCTCTTCGTTCTTTTTTTTCTCCTTTAAGCTCATCCAGAATGTGTAGATGACAGAGGTATCCTTTGCTAAGACAAGCCTTTCCGCTGGTTGTGAAGCACCATCTGGTAGTGATTTCAAGGAGAAATCTTTGATCAGCATTCCTTGGAATAAAAACTTTGAGAGATGCAGAGTTAAAATCCATGAAGCTTCCTTATGAACAACAGACTTCTTAGCCTTTCAGCACTCGTATGGGAACTAAAAATCCTGCAAACTGGGGAGCAGCCATAAATAGTGTTCCTGGTAAGTGTGTCAACTGAGGTCATGGCCTGAACTCCAAAAAATGTTATAAAGTAACAATGGTGGGACTTCCCTGGTGGTCCAGTGAGTGAGCCTCATTCTGAGAGCTCCCAGTGCAGGTGGCCCAAGTGTAATCCCTGATCAGGGAACTAGATTCCACATGCTGCAACTGAATGCTCCTGTCACAACTAAAAGATCCCATATTCCATAACAAAGACCGACACAGCCAAATATACAAATAAATATATATATTTATATAAATATATTTTTTAGTTAAAATAAAACAGTAATAGCCAGCAAGCGGCCTGGAGGGGACTTTTTGGAGAGATGGACGTGCTCTGAAGCTGGATGGTAAGAATGTTGCACAACTCTAAATGTACTAAAAAAGATCAAACTCTACACTTTATAACAGGTGCATTTTATGGTATGTAAATAGTAATTCAATAAAGCTGTTAAAATGAAGAAAAATTGCTAACAAGAATCACATTTCAGAAATTGCATTTTTTAAAATTTTTGGCCTTTTTAATTGGTTTTTTATTTATTTTTCATGCATCTTTATTCTTCAACTTGAGTGGGCCTCCCATTGCAGTGGCCTCACTCCTTGCAGAGCACCAGCTCTGGGCGCATGTGCTCCAAAGCGCTGGCTCATAATTGGACACACTCGTCCAGCCACTCCAGCACTTGGGATCTTTCCAGATCAGGGATCAAACTGGTGCCCCTTGCACTGCAAGGAAGACTCTTTACCCACTGGATCACCAGGGAAGCCCCAGAAATTGCATTTTTATTACGGACCAAATTGATTTGCTTCTTCTCCTCCCTGTCCTCTTCGTTCTTTTTTTTCTCCTTTAAGCTCATCCAGAATGTGTAGATGACAGAGGTATCCTTTGCTAAGACAAGCCTTTCCGCTGGTTGTGAAGCACCATCTGGTAGTGATTTCAAGGAGAAATCTTTGATCAGCATTCCTTGGAATAAAAACTTTGAGAGATGCAGAGTTAAAATCCATGAAGCTTCCTTATGAACAACAGAAACACTGAGTTTTTATTTTCCTTTCATTTTTTTGAGGTATAATTGACATATAATAGTGGCCTTCATCAAGTTTTTTATTTGATCTTGCTGGTTGGCAACTCAAAACCAGAATCTGGCACATCTTGTTCTGGGTGCTAAGTTGGCTTCAGCTGTGTCCGCCTCTTTGTAGCCCATGGACTGTAGCCCACCAGGCTTCTCTCTCCATGGAATTCTCCAGGCAAGAGGCCTGGAGTGGGTTGCCATTTCCTCCTCCAGGGGATCTTCCAGACTCAAGGATCTAATCAGATCTCTTATGCCTCCTGCATTGGCAAGTGGGTTCTTTACCATGAACACCAGCTGGGAAGCCCCTGCTTGTCTTGGAGGCCCGGCCTTATCCTGGGAGATAATGTAAACTCTCGAGAAAGAACAGTACCACACAGTATCCGAAGACAGAGAGCTATGTCTTCAGCTCCGTTTTTGTCAAGTTCTTTCCTCACCTTGCTTCTATAGTTAGAAACGAACACATCCGAATTTGGGGCCAGTGACCTGGAATTGGGGCTAAAACTGCTGTGTGTATGGAGTCTGGGAATATGCAAAGCTTAGCTGGATAGAAAGCTAAGTGTCCATGGGCTCCAAACAACCTGTACATACATGCACAAAGTGTTTACAGAAGGAATGAAGAAATGAGTAATTGAGAGTTTTCTTTGTGCGTGTAGTTTCCTAGTGTTCTAGTGGCTAAGGGGAGAATTGTGCATGAGGAACAAGGTGCAGCATTTTATGAAGCAGCAAGGCTAACTCAAGATGAAATGAGTCATTACGTGGGAAACATTAGGTACGTTCCCTAGCAGAGTTTAGGATTACAAGTACTGACTCCCCATACTATCAATAGGAACTCTGTCACTTTGCGTAAGTTACTTACTACGTAAGAAAATTTGGATCTAAACTGCCTCATGTATAAAATGGGAATAAAGGACTTGCCTGGCAGTCCAGTGGTTAGGACTCCTTGCTTCCACTGCAGGGGGCATGGGTTTGATTTCTGGTTGGGGAATTAAGATCTCTTGTACCACATGTCCAAAATAATAATGATTGGAGTAAGAATAGTAGTGATTACATATGTTGTGAAAATCGGTAAGTTCATCTAGGAAAAGAACTTAGAACATTGCTTAGTGGATAGTAAACACATATTAAGTGTTTTTTTATTATTATCATCACCTATTTTCAGCTTTCCTTCTAGTTAACTAGCCTTTTTCCATCTTTCTCTGTACACCATCCTCATTCCTACTGAAATTCATTCTTCACTGCCAAAGATAAGCTGAGATGCTCACTTTTGAGTGTGAAACAAGCCTGACTCTTACCCAGTCTTGTGGATCCCTGGTGCCTAGGCTGAAAAGTTCTGAAGGACTCTTAGTCAGAAGGACATTACCATCGACCACCATTACAAGGGCATTCCCCAATCTAAAGGGAGCTGTAGAGTGTAATGGTTACAGTCTTTGGATCTATTTTTAAGTCTGTCAGTAACCAACTTCCGACCCTCCAGGAAAGTCACTGAACCCTTTCTGAAAGTCAGTTTCCTCATCCGTAAAATGAGGATGAGATAGCATTGCCATGTCAGCTTCAGCAGAGCCAAATGGAATCTCTCCTAGTGAAATAAAACTCCCACTATCCACCTCAATAGTTAGAAAGCTTGGCTTCCCTGGTGGTCCAGTGGGTAGGGACACCGCCTTGCAGTGCAAGGGGGCGCCGGTTGAATCCCTGGCCTGGGAGGATCCTGCGTGCCGCAGAGCGGCTGGACTGCTGTGTCCAGTCACGAGCTAACACTCTGGAGCACGTGTGCCCAGAGCCAGTTCTCTGTAACAAGAGAGGCCACTGTAACGGGAGGCCCACACATGCCAACGAATAAAGATGGATGAAAATAGTAAATAATTAAGAAAGAGCTCGTGGCATGAAGTTAAAAAAAAAAAACAAAACTAAAAGATAAAGAATACAAAGTTAACCTCAAATGTGAATTTTAAAAATAAGGAAAATAACAATTTTATTAACTGCCTCTAAGTTCTTCTTCAACATACCTGTTACCTCTTCTTTGATAATTTCGTAATATAATTGTTTAGAGAGATTTTTTAAAGAAATCTGTCCCCTAGCGTGGTTGACCTAAATCTACTTTTTATTACGGAAAGTTTAGGAAAGCTTCTTGTAGCTTCAAAGCTGATTATAGTAAGGCTATTGACATTGTTGGTAAAGATATGTAAATTTTACTTCTCTTTTTACACTTGACACTATTTCTTCCTTCCTTCCTTTTTCTTTCTCTCTTTCCTGCTTTCTTTCTTTCTTTTGACCACACTGAGGCATTGTTATTGTTGTTGTTGTTCAGTTGCTAAGTTGTGTCTTCACAACCCGCCCCCCCCACTCCCCCCCCCGCCCCCACCCCCGTGGACTGCAGCACACCAGGCTTCTCTGTCCTTTACTCTCTCCCAGAGTGTGCTCAAACTCATGTCCACTGTGTCGATGGTGCCATCCAACTATCTCATCCTCTGTTGCCCCCTTCTCCTCCTGCCCTCACTCCTTTCCAGCATCAGGGTCTTTTCCAGTGAGTCAGCTCTTCCTATCAGGCGGTCAAGGTATTGGAACTTCAGCTTTAGCAACAGTCTTTCCAAAGGATATTCAAGGTTGATTTCCATTAGGATTGACTGATTTGACCTCCTGTTGTCCAAGGGACTCTCAAGAGTCTTCTCCAGCACCAGACTGGTGCATGTGGGATCTTAGTTACCTGACCAGGTATTGAACCCATGCCGTGTGCAGTGGAAGAGGGACTCTTTAACCACTGGACTGCCAGAGAAGTCCCTTGGAGTTATTTCAAAGAAGTTTCAGAAATGAGCTGGGAGATTTTAGAATATCATAACTTTCTTTATGCTGTGATTAACAGTAACACTCTAGGGTTTCTCTAGTGGTCCACTGGTTAAGAATCTGCCTCGCAATGCAGGGGACACAGGTTCAATTGCTGCTCCAGGAACTAAGATCCTACATGCCCTGCCACAGCTACTGGGCCTCAGGGTCTCAACTAGAGAGAAGCCTACATGCCGCAACAAAAAGATCCCACATGCTGCAACTAAGACCCAACACAGCCAAAAATAAATAAATATTTTTTAAAAAACAAAAAACAGTAACACTCTGAATTGATAACTGATGTTCATCAGTTTGCTTTTGCTGTGATCATGGTGCATTCTGGGTCAATTACATCCATCAGGGGCAGTACTTTATGTAAATTAGCCAAAACTTAAATCTTTTGTCTTACTCCCTTTCTTTTTTTAAAATTTATTTTATTCAAGTATAGTTGATTTACACTGCTATGTTAATTTCTACTGTATAGCAAAGTGATTCAGTCATACATGTATATGTATTCTTTTTCATAGCTTTTCCATTATGGTTCGTCAAAGGATATTGAATATAGTTACCCCAACTATACAGTAAGACCCCGTTGTTTATCCATTCTATATATAGTAGATTGCATCCTCAAATCCCAAACTCCCAATCCATTTTTTGCCTATCCCCCTTCTCCCACGGCAACCACAAGTCCATTCTCTATGAACCTCCCCCCTTTTCTTAACTGGGTTATCAAACAATTCAAAAAACTATTCATTACATTTATTCAAAACTTATCCTCATAATGAACTGCTGCTTTAGGTATGACTTTATTTTATTTTTGGCCTCTTTCACTGGTTTTTTATTCATTTATTTGATTCTTTGGCCTGTGTGGGCTTCGCAATGCAGTGGCCCTTCTTGCTGCAGAGCACCGGCTCCAGGCTCATGTGCTCTAGAGCGCGAGCTCACAACCGGACACACCAGTCCAGCTGCTCCGCAGCAAGTGGGATCCTCTCCGGCCAGTCATCGAACCAGTGCCCCCTGCACTGCAAGGCGGACTCTCCACCCATTGCACCACCAGGGATGCCCCAAGGTATGACTTTAAAAACAATCTTTTTGGAGTTACAGTTCATTTCTTTTTAAAATTTATTTCTGGCAGTTCTTGGGCTTTCCCTAGTTGTGTGGTGTGTGGGCTTCTCATTGAGGTGGCCTCTTGTTTTGGAGCACAGGCTCTAGAGTGCATGGGCTCAGTAGTGGTGGCATGGGCTTAGTTGCCCAGTGGCATGTATAATCTTCCCAGACTAGCAACTGAATCTGTGTCCTCTGTGTTGCAGGCAGATTCTTAACCACTGGACCACCAAGGAAGTCCCAACAGTTCACCTCTTCTTCTTCTTTTTAAATTTTTTTTAACAGTTCACATTTTAATATTGGAATCATTGATAACTGATGTTCATCAGTTTGCTTTTGCTGTGATCATGGTGCATTCTGGGTCAATTACATCCATCAGGGGCAGTACTTTATGTAAATTAGCCAAAACTTAAATCTTTTGTCTTACTCCCTTTCTTTTTTTAAAATTTATTTTATTCAAGTATAGTTGATTTACACTGCTATGTTAATTTCTACTGTATAGCAAAGTGATTCAGTCATACATGTATATGTATTCTTTTTCATAGCTTTTCCATTATGGTTCGTCAAAGGATATTGAATATAGTTACCCCAACTATACAGTAAGACCCCGTTGTTTATCCATTCTATATATAGTAGATTGCATCCTCAAATCCCAAACTCCCAATCCATTTTTTGCCTATCCCCCTTCTCCCACGGCAACCACAAGTCCATTCTCTATGAACCTCCCCCCTTTTCTTAACTGGGTTATCAAACAATTCAAAAAACTATTCATTACATTTATTCAAAACTTATCCTCATAATGAACTGCTGCTTTAGGTATGACTTTATTTTATTTTTGGCCTCTTTCACTGGTTTTTTATTCATTTATTTGATTCTTTGGCCTGTGTGGGCTTCGCAATGCAGTGGCCCTTCTTGCTGCAGAGCACCGGCTCCAGGCTCATGTGCTCCAGAGCGCGAGCTCACAACCGGACACACCAGTCCAGCTGCTCCGCAGCAAGTGGGATCCTCTCCGGCCAGTCATCGAACCAGTGCCCCCTGCACTGCAAGGCGGACTCTCCACCCATTGCACCACCAGGGATGCCCCAAGGTATGACTTTAAAAACAATCTTTTTGGAGTTACAGTTCATTTCTTTTTAAAATTTATTTCTGGCAGTTCTTGGGCTTTCCCTAGTTGTGTGGTGTGTGGGCTTCTCATTGAGGTGGCCTCTTGTTTTGGAGCACAGGCTCTAGAGTGCATGGGCTCAGTAGTGGTGGCATGGGCTTAGTTGCCCAGTGGCATGTATAATCTTCCCAGACTAGCAACTGAATCTGTGTCCTCTGTGTTGCAGGCAGATTCTTAACCACTGGACCACCAAGGAAGTCCCAACAGTTCACCTCTTCTTCTTCTTTTTAAATTTTTTTTAACAGTTCACATTTTAATATTGGAATCATTTATATGGACTTCATTTTTTATGACTTGTTGTTTCATACTCTTAGGACCTATTTAGTAATACTTCTTTTGAGGGGGGGAGCGGGTTGGGAAGGGAGGGGGCGGGCGGGCCACTTCTATTGGTCTTTCATTTATCTATTTTCATCCATCTTTGTTCTTTGGCCCATGTGGGCCTCCGATTGCGGTGGCCTCTCTCCTCACAGAGCACTGGCTCTGGGCGCATGCGCTCCAGAGCTCCGGCTCGGTAATTGGTCACATCGGTTCAGCTGCTCCGTGGCACGTGGGATCTTCCCAGGCCAGGATTGAACCGGCGCCCCTTGCACTGCAAGGCGGTGTCCCTACCCACTGTACCACCAGGGAAACCCTAGTAATACTTCTTGAACGTATCTAAACATCTCCTGAACTGAATTTAATCTAAGCAATTCTGACAAAATATTTCATGCAAAGATGGGCACAATAAAAGGCAAAAAAAGTTATGGACCTAACATAAGCAAGAAGATATTGAGGAGAGGTGGTAAGAATACACAGAAAAACTATATAAAAAAGATTTTAATGACCCGGATAACCACGATGGTGTGATCACTCACCTAGAACCAAATATCCTGGAGTATGAAGTCAAGTGGGCCTTAGAAACCATCACTACGAACAAAACTAGTGGAAGTGATGGAATTCCAGCTGAGCCGTCTCAAATCCTGAAAGATGATGCTGGTAAAGTGCTACACTCAATACACCAGCAAATTTGGAAAACTCAGCAGTGGCCACAGGACTGGAAAAGGGCAGTTTTCATTCTAATCACAAAGAAGGGCAATGCCAAAGAATGTTCAAACTATCACACAGTTGCATTCATTTCACACACTAGCGAGGAAATGCTCTAAAAACTCTTGGAGCTTACTGAGTAATAGTGTTGCAGAGGAGAGTCAATTCTGACTGCATGATGGATGTTTCTTTGACTTTAACCTTTGCTTTTCGTTACTTTGTTATTATAATCATATATAATGACCTGCCTCAGGAAACTCTGTCCTTCAGCTTGAAGAAATGAACACATCCCCTTCCTAATGTCCGCCATTCCAAGATATATTTGCAAGATAATGGTCTTTACTTCCTCAACTCCTCCCCATCTGTGTCCTGTAAAAGAACCTGGCATCCAGACCCAGGTTACTTTGGTCTCCCAAATAAAAAGATGGTTTTTACGAGTCTGCCATATTCTCAGTTAGCTGACTTTCCAAATAAAGTCCTATTCTATGCCTCAACACCTCATCTCTCGGTTAATTGGCCTGTTGTGCAGTGAGCGGCCCGAGCTTGGAGTCAGTGACAATAGGAGTGTCTTTGTCATTTATAAGGGGCAACTGTGGAATAAACTCGAGTTTGTACTAATGGGATAACATAGGGCGTGCACTGCAAGGCGGTGTCCCTACCCACTGTACCACCAGGGAAACCCTAGTAATACTTCTTGAACGTATCTAAACATCTCCTGAACTGAATTTAATCTAAGCAATTCTGACAAAATATTTCATGCAAAGATGGGCACAATAAAAGGCAAAAAAAGTTATGGACCTAACATAAGCAAGAAGATATTGAGGAGAGGTGGTAAGAATACACAGAAAAACTATATAAAAAAGATTTTAATGACCCGGATAACCACGATGGTGTGATCACTCACCTAGAACCAAATATCCTGGAGTATGAAGTCAAGTGGGCCTTAGAAACCATCACTACGAACAAAACTAGTGGAAGTGATGGAATTCCAGCTGAGCCGTCTCAAATCCTGAAAGATGATGCTGGTAAAGTGCTACACTCAATACACCAGCAAATTTGGAAAACTCAGCAGTGGCCACAGGACTGGAAAAGGGCAGTTTTCATTCTAATCACAAAGAAGGGCAATGCCAAAGAATGTTCAAACTATCACACAGTTGCATTCATTTCACACACTAGCGAGGAAATGCTCTAAAAACTCTTGGAGCTTACTGAGTAATAGTGTTGCAGAGGAGAGTCAATTCTGACTGCATGATGGATGTTTCTTTGACTTTAACCTTTGCTTTTCGTTACTTTGTTATTATAATCATATATAATGACCTGCCTCAGGAAACTCTGTCCTTCAGCTTGAAGAAATGAACACATCCCCTTCCTAATGTCCGCCATTCCAAGATATATTTGCAAGATAATGGTCTTTACTTCCTCAACTCCTCCCCATCTGTGTCCTGTAAAAGAACCTGGCATCCAGACCCAGGTTACTTTGGTCTCCCAAATAAAAAGATGGTTTTTACGAGTCTGCCATATTCTCAGTTAGCTGACTTTCCAAATAAAGTCCTATTCTATGCCTCAACACCTCATCTCTCGGTTAATTGGCCTGTTGTGCAGTGAGCGGCCCGAGCTTGGAGTCAGTGACAATAGGAGTGTCTTTGTCATTTATAAGGGGCAACTGTGGAATAAACTCGAGTTTGTACTAATGGGATAACATAGGGCGTGCCCCCCAAAATAGCCTCAGGATGAGGGCTGGTCACCAAAACCACAAAATACTGTATTAGAGGGTATGAACCAGCCTCTGGGAGAATAAGGAGGACTTGAGATGGAGTTCTACATGAAAAAAACAAAAATAAACTCTGAGGCTCAGGAGAGCTTCTAAATTGGTGAACACATGGAGATTCTGAGAGGGTGGTGGACCCGGAAAGGACATGGAAACTCCATATCCTTCACCCTTGCCCTGTGCATGTCTTCCCTGTGGCCGTCCCTGAGTTGTATCTTTTCTTATAAACTAGTAATGAAACCAAGCAGGATGGACCTTTCTGTGTCCCACATTTCTTGTTTGTAGGGAACAGACTCCAACCTCTAAGACCTTCCCTGAGTCCCAAAGGGTAGAAATGAACAGTTGCTAATCGGTGAAGGGAGGGAATATAAAGACAAGGGAGGAGTGGACAAGAAACAATAGTGCAGCCTTGAGGCAGGGTCCTGGTTCTGCCTCAAGGGATACATGTAACAATAGCTTTGAACTCTTCATAGAACCAAAAATACTCCAACAAATGAAAGGTGTTAGTACTGTTTATTCCAGATTGCCAGAGGGAATATCAACAACCTCAGATATGCAGATGACACCACCCTTATGACAGACAGTGAAGAGGAACTGATGCAGGTGAAAGAGTAGAGTGAAAAACCTGGCTTAAAACTCAACATTCAAAAAACTAAGATCATGGGGCTTCCCTGTGGTCCAGTGGGTAAAGAGTCCACCTTGCAGTGCAAGGAGCACCGGTTCGATCCCTGGCCTGGGAAGATCACATGTGACGCAGAGTAGCTGGACTGGTGTGTCCAATTATACGCCAGAGCTGTGGAGTGCATGCTCCCAGAGCCAATGCTGTGTGACAAGAGAGGCCACTGCAATGGGAGGCCCACACAGGCCCAAGAATAAAGATGGATGCAAATAAATAAAAAACCAATAAAAGAGGCCAAAATTAAAACAAAAACAAAAATAAAAAACTAAGATCATGGCATCCAGTCCCATCACTTCATGCCAAATAGATGGGCACATAATGGAAACAGTGACAGACTTTATTTCCTTGGGCTCCAAGATCACTTCAGATGATGACTTGTGCACTCTTGGTGAGTTAAGTTTTATTTGGGGCAAAATGAGGACTGCAGCCCAGGACAGCTCTCAGATAGCTTAGAGATTGCTCCAAAGAAGTAGTGGGGGAATGTCAATATATAAGGATTTGATGAAGGGGAAATTCAATGTCATTAAGCACTCATTTTACAAAAGGTTTTTTGTTAGGCATGAGAATCTGATGTTACCATTGTGGGATTTAGTGCTTTTCTGGATATGGGGAGATCTCAGGGATTGAGATCAGAAAATCTATTCCTGAAAACATCCAACTAGGGCTTCCCTGGTGGTCCAGTGGGTAAGGACACCGCCTTGCAGTGCAAGCGACGCCGGTTCGATCCCTGGCCTGGGAAGATCCCACATGTCCCAGAGCGGCTGGACCGATATGTCCAATTACCGAGCTGGAGCTCTGGAGTGCATGCGCCCAGAGCCGGCGCTCTGCGACAACAGAGGCCACCGCGATGGAAGGCCCACACGGGCCAAAGAACAAAGATGGATGAACATAGAGCAACGAAAGACCAATAGAAGTGGCCCGCCTGCTCCCCTCCCTCCCCAACCCGACCCACGCCCAAAATAAATAAATAAATAAATCTTAGAAAAAAAAAAAAGAAGTGGTCCGCCCGCCCCCCTCACTCCGCACCCCCTGCCCCACCCCGCCACAAAAACACATCCAACTATCTAAAGACCAGTCCCTCTAGATTCCCTGTGGCACAGAGGGCCTCACTCCAGCTTGAACTCCCTCAAGGGGTGCTGAAGGTCAGTAGCTGCCAAACAACACAGGGTTCAGCTTCCACAGAGGTAGATGGCAATTGCCCTTGCTGTTCAGTCATTGGCAATGTAGTTGGTAAGTGCCAATTTGTAGTTGACGTGTATTAATAAATTCCCACAACTTTAAAAAATGTACCCACTATGATGGCTATTGTGCGTGTGTGTTTATAGAGAACACTTGTTGGTAAGAATGTGAGAAACTGGAACCCTTGAACACTGCTGGTGAGAATGTAAACTGGCATTGCTGCTGAAGGAGGAAAGGAACAGGCTACCCTGCCTAAACTGACTCCATTTTGAGGAAGAGGACTCCATCTTGCACTTCCCGTGAACTCTGAACTGTGTGTGAACTGTGTAGCCATGGAAATGAAAAATTAACTGTTGACTAGGCCTCCTGGGCTGATGAGAACCTGACCAAGGAAACCTCGTAACCAAGCTTCTCCTCAGCCAAGAACATGAAATGTCCAGCGTATGACAGATCACCATTTGTAATCTTGGCTAATTAATTCATGTGTCTGCTAAGCAGTATTCTTAGGTGATTTTCAACTGTACCTTTGTGATGGCAACCAGATCATTTTTTTTTTTCCATTTAACGTTTCCTAGGCAACCTCCGGTGTTTGGAATGTGGGTTTGTGCACGTAGGCTTTAGGTATAAATGTTAGTCACAAGTTCTGCTCGGGATCCTTGGCTAAAATGGAGGCCTTGGACCCGCCAGTGTAATAAATGCCCTCCACTGTTTACTTTGTCTCTGTGTGGGTTGTTTCCTGAAGCCTGGTTATAACACTGCTGTGGCATACAGTGGCATTTCCTCAAAAGGTTAAACACAGAATTAAGAATCCTCCTGTGGTACAGGAGGTGCAGATTCAATCCCTGGGTTGGGAAGATCCCCTGGAGCAGAAAATGGCAACCCACTCCACATTCTTGCCTGGGAAATCTCATGGACAGAGGAGCCTGGAAAGCTACAATCTTTGGAATCACAAAAGAGTCAGACACAACTTAGGGACTAAACAAGAACAAATATGCTCACAAGAATTGAAAACAGGGACTTGAGTGGGTACTTGTACACCTGTGTTCAGTTTGATTTAGTCGCTAGGTTGTGTCTGACTCTGCAACCCCATCGACTGCACCAAAACAGGCTTTCCTGTCCTTCACCGTCTCCCAGTGTTCGCGCAGAGCCCATTGATTCAGTGACGCCATCCAACCATCTCCTTCTCTGTCGTTCCCTTCTCTTGCTCTCAGTCTTTCCTAGCATCAGGGTCTTTTCCAATGAGTTGGTTCTTCGCATCAGGTGGCATTGGAGCTTCAGCTTCCGCATCAGTCCTTCCAATGAAAATTCAGGGATGATTTCCTTTAGGACTGGCTGGTTTGACCGCCTTGCAGTCCAACAGACTCTCAAGAGTCTTCTCCAACACCACAGTTCAAAGACATCAATTCTTTGGCCCTCAGCCTTCTTTAAGTTTGTCAACTATAAATTGGCATTTACCAATTACATTTCCAGTGACTGAACAACAAGGACGTGTGCCCTCTGCCTCTGCAGAGACTGAACGCTGTGCTGCTGGGAGCTGCTGACCTTCAACGCCCCCTGAGGTAGTTCAGGGTGGAGTGAGGCACTCTGCTACAGGGAATCTGGTGGGGCAGGTCTTTAAATAGGTGGATGTTTTTAGGAATAGATTTTTAGTATTTCAGTCCTTACATCTCCCCATATCTAGAAAAGCACTAAATCCCTTCATGCTGACATTAGATTTTTGGACCAGTCTCTCAGGGCTATCTGGGGTGCTGCCTCCCAGACTGCAGTACTAATTGTGCCCCCAATAAAACTTAACCTGCAATTTTCAAGTTGCTTACCTTTTTTTTAGTCGACAAGGTCAAATTGTCATATCCATACATAACCACTGGGAAAACCATAGCTTTGATTATATAGATCTTGACTGGCAAAGTGATGTCTCTGCTTTTTAATATGCTGTCTAGGTTTGTCATAGCTTTTCTTCCAAGGAGCAAATGTCTTTTAATTTCTTGGCTACAGTTACCATCTGCAGTAATTTCAGAGTCCAGGTTCTTGCCTGGGAAATCTCATGGACAGAGGAGCCTGGAAAGCTACAATCTTTGGAATCACAAAAGAGTCAGACACAACTTAGGGACTAAACAAGAACAAATATGCTCACAAGAATTGAAAACAGGGACTTGAGTGGGTACTTGTACACCTGTGTTCAGTTTGATTTAGTCGCTAGGTTGTGTCTGACTCTGCAACCCCATCGACTGCACCAAAACAGGCTTTCCTGTCCTTCACCGTCTCCCAGTGTTCGCGCAGAGCCCATTGATTCAGTGACGCCATCCAACCATCTCCTTCTCTGTCGTTCCCTTCTCTTGCTCTCAGTCTTTCCTAGCATCAGGGTCTTTTCCAATGAGTTGGTTCTTCGCATCAGGTGGCATTGGAGCTTCAGCTTCCGCATCAGTCCTTCCAATGAAAATTCAGGGATGATTTCCTTTAGGACTGGCTGGTTTGACCGCCTTGCAGTCCAACAGACTCTCAAGAGTCTTCTCCAACACCACAGTTCAAAGACATCAATTCTTTGGCCCTCAGCCTTCTTTAAGTTTGTCAACTATAAATTGGCATTTACCAATTACATTTCCAGTGACTGAACAACAAGGACGTGTGCCCTCTGCCTCTGCAGAGACTGAACGCTGTGCTGCTGGGAGCTGCTGACCTTCAACGCCCCCTGAGGTAGTTCAGGGTGGAGTGAGGCACTCTGCTACAGGGAATCTGGTGGGGCAGGTCTTTAAATAGGTGGATGTTTTTAGGAATAGATTTTTAGTATTTCAGTCCTTACATCTCCCCATATCTAGAAAAGCACTAAATCCCTTCATGCTGACATTAGATTTTTGGACCAGTCTCTCAGGGCTATCTGGGGTGCTGCCTCCCAGACTGCAGTACTAATTGTGCCCCCAATAAAACTTAACCTGCAATTTTCAAGTTGCTTACCTTTTTTTTAGTCGACAAGGTCAAATTGTCATATCCATACATAACCACTGGGAAAACCATAGCTTTGATTATATAGATCTTGACTGGCAAAGTGATGTCTCTGCTTTTTAATATGCTGTCTAGGTTTGTCATAGCTTTTCTTCCAAGGAGCAAATGTCTTTTAATTTCTTGGCTACAGTTACCATCTGCAGTAATTTCAGAGTCCAGGAAAATACAATCTATCATAGTTTCCATTGTTTGCCCATATATTTGCCATGAAGTGATGGGACTGGATGCCATGATCTTAGTTTTTTGAATGTTGAGTTTTACGCCAACTTTTTCACTCTCTCCTTTCACCTTCATTGACAGACTTTTTAGTTCCTTTTAACTTTCTGCCATAAGGGTGGTGTCATCTGCATATCTGAGGTTATTTATATTTCTCCTAGAAACTTTTTTTTTGGCCTCTTTTTATTATTTCTTTCTTTATTTATTTTTCATCCATCTTTATTCTTTGACCTGTTGGGCTTCCCATTGCAGTGGCCTCTCTCATTGTAGAGCACTGGCTCCAGGTGCATGCACTCCACAGCACTGGCTAATAATTGGACACACTGATTCAGCTGCTCCATGGCACGTGGTATCTTCCTGGGTCAGGGATCAAACCGCTGCCTCCTGCACTGCACCATCAGGGAAGCCCTCTCCCAGAAATCTCGATTCTGCTTTATCCAGACCAGCATTTCACAAGATTTCCTCTTCATATAAGTTAAATAAACAGGATGAGAATATACAGCCTTGATGTACTTCTTTCCCAATTTGGAGCCAGTCCTTTGTTCCAGGTTCAGTTCTAACTGTTGCTTCTTTTCCTGCATCCAGGTTTCTCAGTGCACTAAAGGTGATCTGGTATTCCCATTTCTTAAGTATTTTCCAGTTTGTTGTGATTCACACAAAGGCTTTAGCATAGTCAATGAATCAGAAGTAAGTGTTTTTCTGGAATTCTCTTGATTTTTATATGATCCAGTGAATGATGGCAATGTGATCTCTGGTTCCTCTGCCTTTCACACATGAAGTTCTTGGTTCCTATACGATTGAAGCCTAGCTTGGAGGATTTTGAGCATTACTTTTCTAGCATGGCCAGACTCACTTAAAAGCGTTGCTTACCTTTTTTAGTCGACAAGGTCAAATTGTCATATCCATACATAACCACTGGGAAAACCATAGCTTTGATTATATAGATCTTGACTGGCAAAGTGATGTCTCTGCTTTTTAATATGCTGTCTAGGTTTGTCATAGCTTTTCTTCCAAGGAGCAAATGTCTTTTAATTTCTTGGCTACAGTTACCATCTGCAGTAATTTCAGAGTCCAGGAAAATACAATCTATCATAGTTTCCATTGTTTGCCCATATATTTGCCATGAAGTGATGGGACTGGATGCCATGATCTTAGTTTTTTGAATGTTGAGTTTTACGCCAACTTTTTCACTCTCTCCTTTCACCTTCATTGACAGACTTTTTAGTTCCTTTTAACTTTCTGCCATAAGGGTGGTGTCATCTGCATATCTGAGGTTATTTATATTTCTCCTAGAAACTTTTTTTTTGGCCTCTTTTTATTATTTCTTTCTTTATTTATTTTTCATCCATCTTTATTCTTTGACCTGTTGGGCTTCCCATTGCAGTGGCCTCTCTCATTGTAGAGCACTGGCTCCAGGTGCATGCACTCCACAGCACTGGCTAATAATTGGACACACTGATTCAGCTGCTCCATGGCACGTGGTATCTTCCTGGGTCAGGGATCAAACCGCTGCCTCCTGCACTGCACCATCAGGGAAGCCCTCTCCCAGAAATCTCGATTCTGCTTTATCCAGACCAGCATTTCACAAGATTTCCTCTTCATATAAGTTAAATAAACAGGATGAGAATATACAGCCTTGATGTACTTCTTTCCCAATTTGGAGCCAGTCCTTTGTTCCAGGTTCAGTTCTAACTGTTGCTTCTTTTCCTGCATCCAGGTTTCTCAGTGCACTAAAGGTGATCTGGTATTCCCATTTCTTAAGTATTTTCCAGTTTGTTGTGATTCACACAAAGGCTTTAGCATAGTCAATGAATCAGAAGTAAGTGTTTTTCTGGAATTCTCTTGATTTTTATATGATCCAGTGAATGATGGCAATGTGATCTCTGGTTCCTCTGCCTTTCCAAAATCCAACTTGTACATCTGGAAGTTCTTGGTTCCTATACGATTGAAGCCTAGCTTGGAGGATTTTGAGCATTACTTTTCTAGCATGTGAAATAAGTGCAATTGTGCAGTAGTCTGAACATTCTCTAGCATTACCCTTCTTTGGGATTGGAATGAAAACTGCCCTTTTCCAGTCCTGTGGCCACTGCTGAGTTTTACCAGATTTGTTGGCGTATTGAGTACAGCACTTTAACATCATCATCTTTTAATATTTGAAATAGTGCAGCTGGAATTCCATCACTTCCATTAGCTTTGTTCGTAGTGATGCTCCGAGGCCCACTTGAGTTTGTACTTCAGATATTTGACTCTAGGTGAGTGATCACACTGTCGTGGTTATCCAGGTCATTAAATCTTTTTAATATAATTCTTCTGTGTATTCTTGCCACTTCTTAATATGTTCGGCCTCTGTTAGGTCCATAACATTTTTGTCCTTTATTGTGCCCATCTTTCCATGAAATGTTTTCTTGGTATCTCTAATTTTCTTTTTTTTGGCCTCTAAGTCATCGTTTTCTTGTTTGTTTGTTTTTTTCATCCATCTTTATTGTTGGGCCTATGTGGACCTCCTATCACAGTGGCCTCTCTTGTCTCAGAGCACTAGCTGTGGGCGTATACACTCCAGAGCACCAGCTCGTAATTGGACACACTGGTCCAGCTGCTCCGTGACACGTGGGATCTTCTCAAGCCAGGCATCGAACCAGCGCCCCTTGCACTGCAAGGTGGACTCTTTACTCACTGGACCACTAGGGAAGCCCTCTCTAATTTCCTTGAAGAGATCTATAGCCTTTCCCATTCTATTGTTTCCTTCTATTTCTTTGCATTGATCACTTAAGAAGACTTTCTTATCTCCTTGCCATTCTCCGAAACTCTGCATTCAGATGGGTATAACTTTCATTTTCTCATTTACCTTTTGCCTCTCTTCTTTTCTCAGTTATTTGTAAGGCTTCCTCAGACATCCATTTTGCCTTTCTGCATTTTTTTTTTTATTGGGGATGGTTTTGATCACTGTCTCCTGTACAATATTACGAACTTCAGTCCATACTTCTTCAGATCTAATTGTCTATCAGATCTAATTCCTTGAATCTGTCACCTCCACTGTATAATCATAAGGGATTTTATTTAGGCTATACCTGAATGGCCTAGTGGTTTTCCCTACATTCTTCAAGTCTGAATTTTGCAATAAGGAGTTCATGATCTGAGCCAGAGTCAGCTCCCGGTTTGGCTTTGGCTGACTATGTAGTTTCTCAATACAGCTGTGCTCACAGCAGCATTATTCACAAGAGCCAAAAGGTGGAAACAACCCAAATATCCACGGAGTGATGAATGGATACACAAAATGTGATACATTCATACACTACAGAGGAGTAATTTCTCAGCCATTAAAGGCAAGGAAATTCTAACACAGGCTACAGCACGGATGAACCTTGAAGAAATTTTGCTGTGCAAAATTTGCCAGATGCACAAAAACAAATACATGATTTCACTTACAGAAAGTAGAATGGAGGCTGCCACAGGCTAAGAGGAGGAGGAACGGGCAGGTGTTTCATGGGGACAGAGTTTCAGTTTGGGAAAATGAAAAAGTTCTGGAGACTGATGGTGGTGGCAGCCACAAAGTGTGAAAGGGCTTAGTGCTCCTGAACTGCACTCTCAAAAATAGTTAAAGTTGGGGCTTCCCTGGTGGTCCAGTGGTTAAAATTTCACACTTAATGTGAAGGGTCCACGTTTGATCCCTGCTCAGGGAACTAGATCCCAAATGCCCCAACTAACAGTTAACATGCCACAACTAAGACCCAGCACACCCCCAAAAATACACTTAATAAATATATTTTTTTAAATAGTTAAAGTTTATGTTATGCATAGCTTACCATGGGCTTCCCTGGTGGCTCAGTGGTAAAGAACCCACCTGCTAATGCAGAAGGTAAGGGCGAGGCTAGATCCTGGGTGGGGAAGATTCCCCTGGAGAAGGAAATGGCAACCCATTCCAGTCTTCTTGCCTGGGAAATCCTGTAGATAGAGGAGCCTGGTGGGCTACAGTCCATGGGATCGCAAAGAGTCAGACATGACTTAGCAACTAACCAGAGTTTACCATAATTTTAAAAAATCACACACACACACACACACACACACACACACACACACACACACAAACAATTAAGAAAGAAGAGAAAGTAAGAAAAAAGAAGGCAAGGGCCCTCCCTCCTCCGTTCCCAGGGAGAGAAGAATGCGAGCCTCGTCCAGAAGGGGGCGCAGCGAGGCTCCCCGCTCCTCTGCAGCGGTGCCTCCCGGGCTACTTAAGACTACTCACTGCAGCCCGGTCTCCCATAACTATAAAATTCCTCTTCTCCCGGGCTTTCCGGCCCCTTCCCTGGGTTTGGGTGTTAGACGGTGCCAGCTCTCCAGCGAGAACCATTCCCTGGAAAACACTTGACCTTCCAGAAGGCTTCCTTTTCTTGCCAGGTTTGCAGAGCCTGCTTCCGGAGGAATTCCCTATTTTACTCTACCTCATTTCACTGCTCTCCCAGATTGTCAACTGTTTGCAGGGCCCGGTACAGGATGGCCAGAGGTAACTTTGGTAAACAGCCTCAGCGCCGCAGCTTCCCACGCGTTTGGGAATGGGAGCACCACGTGGACACGGCCTCCCGCCCCGTCCTTCCAGCTCTCAGAGGCGCCCAGAAACGTCCGCGCAGCCCTCGGTCGGCCAAACCTCTCTTGATTGAAACAGAAACTCCCTCGTGGAGACTAGCTCCTGAGCCTTTCATAACTGGAACCAAAATAAACCTTGTGGGAAGCTGTATACCAGTCTTGCCGTTGGAAAGAGGGAATTTAATTTCTAACACTTAAAACTTAATAAAACGTCTGAAGAAAAAGACATCGGCAAGGGTAAAGGAATGACGGTTCAAACTGAAACAGCTCCCATCTTGATTTGGTATGTGGCCGAAGTGGGGAATTTTTTTTAAAGAATTGTTTCCTAGTCATAAGTTGAGAAAGAGAAAACAAGGAGAAGCTGTTGCTGATTACTCATGGTGCTTTAAGTCAAATCCTGCAAGAGAGGAACGGAGGAGAGCCAGCCATTCCAGAGCCGTGCCTGCAGGTGGAGGCGGGCTGGAGCATACATAGCCTTCCTGAAGGTGATGCTCTTTTCCTGCGAACTTTGAACCCCATAACTTGGCCTCTTGGAGAACCGGAAAAAGAAAACAAAAAAGCAAACGACAAAAATTGTTCTGTATCCTAGACTGAAGTGGAGATTTCCAGGTGCTGCCAAGCAGCGGTCTATCAGGTAAGATTCTCACAGCCCAGATCCTGCAGGGGCGCCATGCGATGGCCTGGAGGGGTGGGATGGGGGGAACTGCGAGGGGGGTGGAGGAGGGAGAGGGCCAGGGATAGCCATATGATTAATCTGGGGTTATACACATCTGTAAACAACAAAACTCTGTAAAAGTAAAAAGGAAAGATAATTATTAACCAAAAAAAAGATTCTCACAGCCCCCTCTGCCTCCTGGCTACATCTCTAGAGGAGGCATCCTTTCCCTTTGGACCCCTTGCGCTTGCTCTCTTGGCCCCCAGCTCTCTGTGAGACTTATTTCCTTGTCTTATGCCCTTGCCTAAATATCATACTTTCCCGAGATTTTAAAATATTTTTATCTATTTTTATTTTTGTCTATTTTGAGTTTTCACTGCTGCCACATGCTCTTCTCTAGTTGTAGGGGGCGGGGGGCTACTCTCTAGTTGAGGTGAGCAGGCTTCTTGTTGCAGTGACTTCTCTTATTGCGGAACTCAGGCTCCAAGGCACATGGGCTCAATAGTTGCAACTCTGAGGCTCTAGAGCATAGGCTCCATAGTTGTGACTCATGGGCTTAATTGCTCTGCAGGATGTGGGATTTTCCCAGATCATGGATCGAACCTGCATCTCCTGCACTGGCAGGCAAACTCTTTACCACTGAGCTACCAGGGAAGTTCTTCCTGAGATTTCGTAACCATCTTGCTTAAAAGGGCACCATCAACATTCTGTTTCCTCTATTCCTCTCTTCTTTTTTTTTTTTAGTGTTAATCACATGGCATAATTTTTTAATTCAGTAGAAACTTTTCCAATCATGGTTACATAATATTCAGCCACTACTCTGTTTCACTGCCAGTCTCTTATTTCTCTCTTCAGCAATGGTAAGGCATATACCCTAACCACGAGGAAGAGAAATTCAAGGTTTGTTGCCTTTGCCAATAACGAAAATGTTTGAGAGTCGGGTGGCAAAGCTGTTGCCGTTGGCATCTTTCTTTTTTTTTTTTAAAGATTTATTTATTTATTTTGGAGGTGGGTGGGGTGGAGAGGGAGGGGAGCAGGCAGGCCACTTCTATTGGTCTTTCATTTGTCTATTTTCATCCATCTTTGTTCTTTGGCCCGTGTGGGCCTCCCATCGCGGTGGCCTCTGTTTTCGCAGAGCACTGGCTCTGGGCACATGCACTCCAGAGCTCTGGCTCGGTAATTGGACACATCGGTCCAGCCATTCTGCGGCACATGGGATCTTCCCAGGCCAGGGATGGAACCGGCACCCCTTGCACTGCAAGGCGGTGTCCTTACCCACTGGACCACCAGGAAAGCCCCCCGTTGGCATCTTTCACGTGAACTACATCAAAAGAACCCGGATGTCTCTCCCGGTTGGTAATCACACCAATTCTTCCCAGGTTAGCACCTCCAGTCACCATGCACCGGTCACCAGTGTCAAATTTGATAAAATCAGTAATCTTGCCAGTCTCCAAGTCGATTTGAATGGTGTCATTGACCTTGATGAGAGGATCAGGGTAGTGGATGGTGCGAGCATCATGAGTCACCAGATGAGAGATTCCTTTTGTTCCCACGAAGATCTTTCTCACTTTGCACAACTTGTACTTGGCCTCCTCAGGTGTAATACGATGAACAGCAAAGCGACCCTTGGTGTCATAGGTCAAATGAAAATTCTCTCCAGTCTTATCAATGCTGATGACATCCATAAAACCAGCAGGACAGGTTATATCAGTGTGGACTTTGCCATCAGTCTTAATGAAGCGCTACATGCAAATCTTTTTTACTTCATCTCCTGTTAGGGCATACTTATGTCTGTTCCTTAGGAAAATTATTAGGGGGAGAGGGAGACATTCCCTCAGCTTGTGTGGACCGGTAGATGGACGAGGGACAAACACACCCCTCAATTTATCCGGCATCCAACGCTTTGGAGCTGCTACTCTGTTTCACTGCCAGTCTCTTATTTCTCTCTTCAGCAATGGTAAGGCATATACCCTAACCACGAGGAAGAGAAATTCAAGGTTTGTTGCCTTTGCCAATAACGAAAATGTTTGAGAGTCGGGTGGCAAAGCTGTTGCCGTTGGCATCTTTCTTTTTTTTTTTTAAAGATTTATTTATTTATTTTGGAGGTGGGTGGGGTGGAGAGGGAGGGGAGCAGGCAGGCCACTTCTATTGGTCTTTCATTTGTCTATTTTCATCCATCTTTGTTCTTTGGCCCGTGTGGGCCTCCCATCGCGGTGGCCTCTGTTTTCGCAGAGCACTGGCTCTGGGCACATGCACTCCAGAGCTCTGGCTCGGTAATTGGACACATCGGTCCAGCCATTCTGCGGCACATGGGATCTTCCCAGGCCAGGGATGGAACCGGCACCCCTTGCACTGCAAGGCGGTGTCCTTACCCACTGGACCACCAGGAAAGCCCCCCGTTGGCATCTTTCACGTGAACTACATCAAAAGAACCCGGATGTCTCTCCCGGTTGGTAATCACACCAATTCTTCCCAGGTTAGCACCTCCAGTCACCATGCACCGGTCACCAGTGTCAAATTTGATAAAATCAGTAATCTTGCCAGTCTCCAAGTCGATTTGAATGGTGTCATTGACCTTGATGAGAGGATCAGGGTAGTGGATGGTGCGAGCATCATGAGTCACCAGATGAGAGATTCCTTTTGTTCCCACGAAGATCTTTCTCACTTTGCACAACTTGTACTTGGCCTCCTCAGGTGTAATACGATGAACAGCAAAGCGACCCTTGGTGTCATAGGTCAAATGAAAATTCTCTCCAGTCTTATCAATGCTGATGACATCCATAAAACCAGCAGGACAGGTTATATCAGTGTGGACTTTGCCATCAGTCTTAATGAAGCGCTACATGCAAATCTTTTTTACTTCATCTCCTGTTAGGGCATACTTATGTCTGTTCCTTAGGAAAATTATTAGGGGGAGAGGGAGACATTCCCTCAGCTTGTGTGGACCGGTAGATGGACGAGGGACAAACACACCACTCAATTTATCCGGCATCCAATGCTTTGGAGCTGCTACGCGCTTCAGGTGTTTCTTGGGACCCCGAGCCATGGCTGCGCTAGGCACGAAAAGAACCTCTCTCCTAATTTTTATGGTACTTACCACTGTGTGTTTAACAAGTTTATTATTTCACTCCTCCCTTTGGTCCATGAGGGGAAGAATTTTTCCTCTTTTTTCAGTGCTATTATAAAAAATGCCAAGAATTAGCATGGTCCTGGGGATACCCATTCTTTGTATTTTCTTATTTGTGGGGATTTTTTGTTTGTTTGTTTTTTGGTTTTTGCCACACTGCATGGCTTGCAGGATCTTAGTTCCAAGAGCAGGGATTGAACCTGGGGCACTGGCAATCCTAACCAATGGACTGCCAGGGAATTTCCATACTTGGATAAATTAATAAATGATGATTAAATTTTGCCTTCCCACCAGAACCTATTGATTCAACTTGCCCTGAAGCAATGTTGTTATGTTAGGGGATTTCTTTTCTTTTTTTTTTTTTAAGGGGATTTCTTTTAATAATAATAATAATAAAGATTCATTGGAAGGACTGGCGCTGAAGCTGAAAACTCCAATGCTTTGCCCACCTGATGCAAAGAGATGACTCATTGGAAAAGACCTGGATGCTGGGAAAGTTTGAGATCAGGAGGAGAAGGAGGCGACAGAGGGTGAGGGGGTTGGATGGCATTACTGACCCAATACGCATGAATTGGAACAAACTCCAGGAGATACTGAAGGACAGGGAAGCCTGACGTGCTGCAGTCCATGGGGTCTCAAAGACTCAGACAGGACTGAGCAACTAACCAACAACACAGCCCCCAGCCTCCAATTTGGGTTACTCACTATGTAATTCTCAAATCTAACTTGATCTGCAACCTTACTTAATCTGCTTGCTGCCTGATCCTAAACTGAAAATAATCTCATATTCTTTCTATTTGGTGGGATCACAATCTACAGTTGTCTTCTGACTTCATTTAGCTTCAAAGTCACCACTTCTAACACACAGTGAATAACAATTTGGTGTCTATTATTCATGTAGACTGAAATGTATAACCTAAAAGTTGAGAATTAGGTTTTATTTGGCTAACTTACCAAGGCCTTAGCCTGTGACGCCACCTCTCAGATAGCTGTGAGAGAATTCTCTGGGGAAGAAGGAAAGGATTTTCCCCAGGTAGTCCAGACAAAAATTACCCTGAGCCATGGCTGCGCTAGGCACGAAAAGAACCTCTCTCCTAATTTTTATGGTACTTACCACTGTGTGTTTAACAAGTTTATTATTTCACTCCTCCCTTTGGTCCATGAGGGGAAGAATTTTTCCTCTTTTTTCAGTGCTATTATAAAAAATGCCAAGAATTAGCATGGTCCTGGGGATACCCATTCTTTGTATTTTCTTATTTGTGGGGATTTTTTGTTTGTTTGTTTTTTGGTTTTTGCCACACTGCATGGCTTGCAGGATCTTAGTTCCAAGAGCAGGGATTGAACCTGGGGCACTGGCAATCCTAACCAATGGACTGCCAGGGAATTTCCATACTTGGATAAATTAATAAATGATGATTAAATTTTGCCTTCCCACCAGAACCTATTGATTCAACTTGCCCTGAAGCAATGTTGTTATGTTAGGGGATTTCTTTTCTTTTTTTTTTTTTAAGGGGATTTCTTTTAATAATAATAATAATAAAGATTCATTGGAAGGACTGGCGCTGAAGCTGAAAACTCCAATGCTTTGCCCACCTGATGCAAAGAGATGACTCATTGGAAAAGACCTGGATGCTGGGAAAGTTTGAGATCAGGAGGAGAAGGAGGCGACAGAGGGTGAGGGGGTTGGATGGCATTACTGACCCAATACGCATGAATTGGAACAAACTCCAGGAGATACTGAAGGACAGGGAAGCCTGACGTGCTGCAGTCCATGGGGTCTCAAAGACTCAGACAGGACTGAGCAACTAACCAACAACACAGCCCCCAGCCTCCAATTTGGGTTACTCACTATGTAATTCTCAAATCTAACTTGATCTGCAACCTTACTTAATCTGCTTGCTGCCTGATCCTAAACTGAAAATAATCTCATATTCTTTCTATTTGGTGGGATCACAATCTACAGTTGTCTTCTGACTTCATTTAGCTTCAAAGTCACCACTTCTAACACACAGTGAATAACAATTTGGTGTCTATTATTCATGTAGACTGAAATGTATAACCTAAAAGTTGAGAATTAGGTTTTATTTGGCTAACTTACCAAGGCCTTAGCCTGGGACGCCACCTCTCAGATAGCTGTGAGAGAATTCTCTGAAGAAGGAAGGGAGATGCCAAGATATATAGGCATTTTTGGCCCCAAAAACAGGTAGTCCAGACATTAGAAGATTAGTTTTTTGGTTTTTTTTTGATATTACTTCCAATAAGTACAATATTTATTAAATATATCATCAGTTGTTTTGTTACATAGTGTACAAATTACAATATTCTGAAAGTGCGGTTTTTATTTTTCTTTTCTTTTTGGCCACTTCTATTGATCTTTCATTTATTTATCTTTGTTCTTTGGCCTGTGTGGGCCTCCCATTGCAGTGGCCTCTCTCACTGCAGAGCACCGGCTCTGGGTGCATGCGCACCAGAGCTCTGGCTCAGTAGTTGGACACAGTCCAGCCGCTCCACGGCACGTGGGGTCCTCCCAGGCCAGGGATCGAACCAGCACCCCCTGCACTTCAAGGCAGTGTCCTTACCCACTGGACCACCAGGGAAGCCCCATACAATATTCTGCAGCCACAAATTATATGCAAGGTATGAAGAAACTATTAATCAGTGTAATCTTTCCGTTTATAACTCTACAAGGAAGAACTAGCAAATCAGATCTTACATATAACATCTCACTAAACTTTATGCATGGAAAGTGACAGACATTGGTTGTGCTGTTTGATACAAAATGACTGAACTTCATCTTCAGAAGACTAAACCTGACATCTGAACATGCCAGTATAAACAAAACAAAATACATTCTAACCAACCACGGCAAACAGTCTGGTATCAGGAAAGCAACAAGGATTACATACATTATTTTATAAACCAGCACACAAAGGTTTAAAACAGTTCTGAAAATGAAGTTAGCTGTCTTGAGTCAAGGGAATAAAAAAAAGTCAGTTTTGACCATTTACAATCTCTGACCTTTGTGGAGACGGTAAAAATCTGTTGTAGTGCGGCTACATAAAGTACAATTCGGGCAATTTTGTTTTTTTCACTTGGGTTCAGATTGCAAATTCATTGCTGTGAGGAAAGGACAGAGGATTATTCATGTAGACTGAAATGTATAACCTAAAAGTTGAGAATTAGGTTTTATTTGGCTAACTTACCAAGGCCTTAGCCTGGGACGCCACCTCTCAGATAGCTGTGAGAGAATTCTCTGAAGAAGGAAGGGAGATGCCAAGATATATAGGCATTTTTGGCCCCAAAAACAGGTAGTCCAGACATTAGAAGATTAGTTTTTTGGTTTTTTTTTGATATTACTTCCAATAAGTACAATATTTATTAAATATATCATCAGTTGTTTTGTTACATAGTGTACAAATTACAATATTCTGAAAGTGCGGTTTTTATTTTTCTTTTCTTTTTGGCCACTTCTATTGATCTTTCATTTATTTATCTTTGTTCTTTGGCCTGTGTGGGCCTCCCATTGCAGTGGCCTCTCTCACTGCAGAGCACCGGCTCTGGGTGCATGCGCACCAGAGCTCTGGCTCAGTAGTTGGACACAGTCCAGCCGCTCCACGGCACGTGGGGTCCTCCCAGGCCAGGGATCGAACCAGCACCCCCTGCACTTCAAGGCAGTGTCCTTACCCACTGGACCACCAGGGAAGCCCCATACAATATTCTGCAGCCACAAATTATATGCAAGGTATGAAGAAACTATTAATCAGTGTAATCTTTCCGTTTATAACTCTACAAGGAAGAACTAGCAAATCAGATCTTACATATAACATCTCACTAAACTTTATGCATGGAAAGTGACAGACATTGGTTGTGCTGTTTGATACAAAATGACTGAACTTCATCTTCAGAAGACTAAACCTGACATCTGAACATGCCAGTATAAACAAAACAAAATACATTCTAACCAACCACGGCAAACAGTCTGGTATCAGGAAAGCAACAAGGATTACATACATTATTTTATAAACCAGCACACAAAGGTTTAAAACAGTTCTGAAAATGAAGTTAGCTGTCTTGAGTCAAGGGAATAAAAAAAAGTCAGTTTTGACCATTTACAATCTCTGACCTTTGTGGAGACGGTAAAAATCTGTTGTAGTGCGGCTACATAAAGTACAATTCGGGCAATTTTGTTTTTTTCACTTGGGTTCAGATTGCAAATTCATTGCTGTGAGGAAAGGACAGAGGCAAATTTTAGCAGCAACCTCCACCTGCCTGCTTGACCCGAGTGCTCTGAATTTTAACCTTGGACTTCTCAGCACCACCAGCTGTTGCTCCAGGACCCACTCGCTTTTTAATCTCAGCTGCCATCGTCATGAAAGACTGTTCTACATTCGTTGCATTCTTAGCACTGATTTCCAAAAATGGAATTTCAAGGGAATCAGCAAATTCCTTTGCTGTTTATTGTTAATTCAAGATTTTTCCTTTAATTAAAACATCTCATCTCTGAACAGACATCTCAGTTCAGTTCAGTCGCTCAAGTCGCGTCTGACTCTTTTTGACCCCATGGACTGCAACATACCAAGCTTCTCTGTCCTTCACCATCTCCCGGAGTTTGCTTAAACTCATGTCTATTGAGTCGGTGATGCCATCAAGCCCCTCATCCCCTGTCATCCCCTTCTCTTCCTGCCTTCAGTCTTTCCTGGCATCCAGGTCTTTACCAATGAGTAGGCTCTTTGCATCAGGTGGCCCAAATATTGGCCCTTCAGCCTCAGCATCAATCCTTCCAATACAGCAGACATCTCAAGTTAATAAATTTAGCACTTTTCTATGTATGGGAGGATGTCACAGTCTGGGCTCATTGAAACCATTCCTCTGATAGGCACTTTAACTCTCTAAGGCCAGTCTCCTATTTTTCTCCACTCTGGGTCCCCTCAGGGTGCACAGCTGGGGCAGTTGTGGTGGCTGATAGCAGGACGGCGGCAGCATCTGTGGTTTACTGAAATGGCAGGCCATATTTTCCGTTCACACTTAAAATGAGAGTTGTATCTGATACTCAGGCTTCCTATAGATTTCTTTTATCACCAGCAGATTGTCAGCTCCTTAGAAGCACAGGCCTTTCCTCTGCTGTTGTCCCTGGAATTCCTAAAGCCAGGCTTAGAGGCTAGCATGCAGAGTGCTAGTCCTACTCCTTCCCTGCCTTGCCTTATCTGGCCGGGACTATGGTCCATTAGTTCCGCCCATCTTTCCAAGCTGCTCCCTCCCAGGATTATTATTATTAATTTATTTATTATTAATTAAGTTATTCATAATCAATTTATTATTATTTTAAACCATTTTTATTATTTCCTTATTTCTGGCTACGCTGGGTCTTCGTTGCTGTGTGTGGGTATTCTCTAGTTGTGGCAAGGGGAGGCTACTCTCCAGTTGTGATGTGCACGCTTCTCATGGCCGTGGTTTCTCTTGTTGCAGAGCACAGGTTCTAGAGGGCAAGATCAGTTGCTGTGGCTTAGTTGCCCCAGGCATGTGGGATCTTCCTGGCCCAAGGATTGAATTCATATCCTCTGCATTGGCAGGTAGATTTCTTAACCACTGGACCACCAGGAAAATCCCCTGTTACCTTCTTTCTGACGAGCTTTAACCTTCCTGTAGCTGCCTGAACCAAAACAGAGCACCTCCCTTGATTACTCCCCCGTCTAGCATCCCTCCATGGTATCACCACCTTGGACTACAGATTCTGCCTCCTAAATAACTGGCTGCTTCTTTCCAGCCCCAAGCGTCCTTTCCATGTATTTGAGACTTGGGCTGCAGGTGATCCTGAACAATGTCAACTCGTCGTGTGATTTCTCCCTGGTTTTCTAAACTGCCCCTTGAATTGCATCCCCCACCTATAATCCTTTCTTCCCTCGGTGGTCAGTTACTTTATCATTTTTGTAAACATTTATTTATTTACTTTTGGCTGCATCGGGCCTTAGTTGCAGTGTGTGGGCAGCTCTGCATTGAGGTGTGTGGCTTTTCTGTAGTTGGCCCACATGGGATCTTAGTTCCCTGCCCAGGGATCAAACCAGTGTACTCTGTATGGGACGGTGGATTCTTACCCACTGGACCACCAGGGAAGTCCCCAGAGTTACTTTCTGTGAGCCAACCTGGTTATATATAGCTGCTTAATACTCCTCACCATCTGCCTATTACTTTGGGGGAAAAAAATCTCACCTCTTTACCCTAGCATTCAAGATACTTCATGGTAGGGCCACTGACTGTCAGGTCAGTTTCTCCCCTCCTCACTCCACCCCACCCTAAGATGCAGTCAAAGCAATCTTTTCAGTTCTTCAAACAATCCTGCAACTTTTGACTAGAGTGCTTCTTTTTTTTTTTTTTTTAAATTTTATTTATTTATCTTTTGAGGGGTGGGGTGGGGAGGGGGGGATTGGCGGGCCACTTCTATTGGTCTTTCATTTCTCTATTTTCATCCGTCTTTGTTCTTTGGCACCTGTGGGCCTCCCATCGCGGTGGCCTCTGTTGTCGCAGAGCACCATGGGAAGCCCGACTAGAGTGCTTCTTGATGCTTCCTGCTTACGTTTGCTTCAGGTTCCAGCTTAAAAATTATTCGAGACGGCTTCCCTGGTGGTCCAGTGGGTAGGGAGTCCGCCAGTAGGTGGGGAGAATCCCGCATGCCATGGAGCGGCTGGATGGGTGTGTCCGGTTGCTGGCCGGCACTCTGGGGTGCATGCGCCTGAAGTAGGCGCTCAGCAGTGAGGGGGACTGCTGTGTTAGGAGGCCCTCGCAGGCCAAGGAATGGGGATGGATGAAAAATAAACGATGGGGCTTCCTGGTGGTCCAGTGGGTAGGGACACCGCCTTGCAGTGCAAGAGACACCGGTTTGATCCCTGGCCTGGGAAGATCCCACGTGCCGCGGAGCGGCTAGACTGGTGTCCAACTACCAGGCCGGAGCTCTGGAGCTCATGTGTTCAGAGCCAGTGCTCTGCAACGAGAGAGGCCACTGCAATGGGAGGCCCACAAAGGCCAAAGAACAAAGATAAATAAATGAAAGATCAACAGAAGTGGCCAAAAAAAAGAAGAAGAAGAAGAAGAAAAAGAATAAACGATGGCTGAGAGGCAAAAAAGAAAGAAAGAAAGAAAGAAAAAAATTACACCAGAAATACCCCAGACCCCTGCCAATAGTTGCTCGATCCCACATGGTCTGGTTTGCCCTTCTGAGCTTTCATAGCTGCCTGTACTTCTCACCACTGTTCAGACTGTTTGTTTCATCCATTTTCCTCATAAACTCGAAAGGTAGAAATTACCACTTGTTCATTGGCATGTCAATGGTGTGCCTGGAAGACTTCCACATATTTCTGAAAGTAAAGAGAGATGCTAAAATTGGAAGGAAAGAGTCCAAATCATTGGACAGTTTTATTGAAGATTAGTTTTTTCACAATCCAAATGGCTTCTGGTACAGGCTACATGGCATTTCTTTGATCACAAAGCCTCATCTACCAAACTATGACAGATCATTCCAGTCCTGTTCATTCTGGAATATAATTCAGGATCGAACTGGCCCCATATGTGGACTCTGTGGTCGGAAACATATCAAGCTCTCTGGAATGTCTGTTTGCACACTTGGCCTTCACAGAACAGTTCCTAGGAAGAAGGAGGAAGGGAGAACAAATGAGATGAGTTGGCATGGGGTCTATTATTATTGGGGCTTCTCCGATGGCTCAGTGGGTAAAGAATCTGCCTACAATGCAGGAGACATGGGAGTCATGGGCCCAATCCTGGGTCAGGGAGATCTCCAGGAGAAGGAAACGGCAGTCCACCCCAGTATTCTTGCCTGAAAAATCCCATGAATAGAGGAGCCTGGTGGGCTACAGTCCAAAGGGTTGCAAAGAGTCAGACATGACGGAGTACTTATTTAACATAGAAGTTAAATAAGCAGGGTGGCAATATATAGCCTTGTCATACTTCTTTCCAAATTTTGAACCAGTCCATTGTTCCACGTCTGGTTCTTTACCACCCGAGGCACCAGGGAAGTCTCCATGTCTGGTTCTAACTGTTGCTCTTTGACCCGCATAGAGGTTTCTCAGGAGACAGGAAAGGTGGTCTAGTATTCCCATCTCTTTCAGAATTTTCCATAGTTTGTTGTGATCCACACAGTTAAAGTCTTTAGTGTAGTCAGTGAAGCAGAAGTAGGTGTTTTCCTGAAACCTCCCTTGCTTTCTTCATGATCCATGAACCCCCTTATGTAAAGGTTTTTATGGAGGCTTCATTACATAGGCATGGTTGCTTAAATGATTGGCCATTGGTAATTACCTCAAACTCTAGACCCTCTCCCTTCACCTGAGTTCAGGGTATGGACCCAATGTTCCAGATCTTTCGTGGGACCAGCCTACTAACTCTAGGGTCCCCAGCCACCAGTCAATCTCATTAGCTTGGCATGTCAATGGTGTGCCTGGAAGACTTCCACATATTTCTGAAAGTAAAGAGAGATGCTAAAATTGGAAGGAAAGAGTCCAAATCATTGGACAGTTTTATTGAAGATTAGTTTTTTCACAATCCAAATGGCTTCTGGTACAGGCTACATGGCATTTCTTTGATCACAAAGCCTCATCTACCAAACTATGACAGATCATTCCAGTCCTGTTCATTCTGGAATATAATTCAGGATCGAACTGGCCCCATATGTGGACTCTGTGGTCGGAAACATATCAAGCTCTCTGGAATGTCTGTTTGCACACTTGGCCTTCACAGAACAGTTCCTAGGAAGAAGGAGGAAGGGAGAACAAATGAGATGAGTTGGCATGGGGTCTATTATTATTGGGGCTTCTCCGATGGCTCAGTGGGTAAAGAATCTGCCTACAATGCAGGAGACATGGGAGTCATGGGCCCAATCCTGGGTCAGGGAGATCTCCAGGAGAAGGAAACGGCAGTCCACCCCAGTATTCTTGCCTGAAAAATCCCATGAATAGAGGAGCCTGGTGGGCTACAGTCCAAAGGGTTGCAAAGAGTCAGACATGACGGAGTACTTATTTAACATAGAAGTTAAATAAGCAGGGTGGCAATATATAGCCTTGTCATACTTCTTTCCAAATTTTGAACCAGTCCATTGTTCCACGTCTGGTTCTTTACCACCCGAGGCACCAGGGAAGTCTCCATGTCTGGTTCTAACTGTTGCTCTTTGACCCGCATAGAGGTTTCTCAGGAGACAGGAAAGGTGGTCTAGTATTCCCATCTCTTTCAGAATTTTCCATAGTTTGTTGTGATCCACACAGTTAAAGTCTTTAGTGTAGTCAGTGAAGCAGAAGTAGGTGTTTTCCTGAAACCTCCCTTGCTTTCTTCATGATCCATGAACCCCCTTATGTAAAGGTTTTTATGGAGGCTTCATTACATAGGCATGGTTGCTTAAATGATTGGCCATTGGTAATTACCTCAAACTCTAGACCCTCTCCCTTCACCTGAGTTCAGGGTATGGACCCAATGTTCCAGTCTTCTAATACACCTTGATCTTTCGTGGGACCAGCCTCCATGCTGAAGCTCTCTAGGGTCCCCAGCCACCAGTCAATCTCATTAGCATACAGAAAACATTCTCATGACTCTGGAGATCCTAGGCCTTTTAGGAACCAGATACAAAGACCAAATATTCATTGATGTTCATTAGATCATAGCTCACAAGAATCATCCCAAGAGTGTCCCTAGAGCAAGGGTCCTTCTACCCTATGCTTGGACAGAGTCCTTGGACATGCCAAAGAGGGATGTATGCGATTTGAGCATGACTTCTTACTGCCACATAATCTGAATCCTCGAACATATTTCTACTTTCCTTATAGTTGCATGCTACAATTTTTCGTGACGGCAAGTTTCTTAACTTTGTTTTTACTGCCAGAACACTGTGGGATTTGTCCATCTAAGAATCACAGTATCTTCAATGCCTTCATACAAAGACTCCCCAGACTCTCAAAGACCACCCATATCCCACTTTAAGATAAGTGCTCTGATTTTCTTTTCATGGATCTCACCTAGATTTCACATGTGTATTTGGACCAAAAAGGCATAGAGTTGAAAGCACACATTCTTGTCAGACAGATTCGAATCCTTACTCTGAAACCATGGGAAATTTCTAAGCCTCAATCTCTTCATTTGTAAGTTGGAAAAAATTGTGTCTCTTTCACAGAATTGTCTTGAAGACTAAGTCAGAAAATCCACTCAAAGGATTTAACGAAGTAATCCTGAAAAAAGTCATCACTCAAAAATGTAAGCCATTGGGCTTCCCTGGTGGTCCAGTGGGTAAGGACACCGCCTTGCAGTACAAGGGGCGCCGGTTTGATCCCTGGCCTGGGAAGATCCCACATGCCCTGGAGCGGCTGGACCGATGTGTCCAATTACCGAGCCGGAGCTCTGGAGCACATGCGCCCAGAGCTGGTGCTCTGCGACAACAGAGGCCACCATGATGGGAGGCCCACGCAGGCCAAAGAACAAAGATAGATGAAACTAGACAAATGAAAGACCAGTGGAAGTGGCCCGCCCACCCCCGCCAAAATAAATAAATAAATAAATGGTTTTTTTTAAAGTAAGCCATTGTAATACACATAAATTGCAAGAAGGAATTTTCATTTAAAAACCCACAATTAAGCCTTTATGCACAATTTTATACTTTCTCAGTTCAGTTCAGTCTCTCAGTTGTATCTGATGCTTTGTGATCCCATGGACTGTGACACACCAGGCTTTCCTGTCCTTCACCGTCTCCCAGAGCTTGCTCAAACTCATGTCCATTGTCTCAGTGATGCCATTCAACCATCTCATCCTCTGTTGTCCCCTTCTCCTTCTGCCCTCTATTTTTCCCAGCATCAGGGTCTTTTCCAATGAGTTGTTTCTTGGCATCAGATGGCCAAGTATTGGTGCTTCAACATCAGTCTTTCCAACGCATATTTAGGGTTGATTTCCTTTAGGACTGACTATTTTGATCTCCTTGCAGTCCAATGGACTCTCAAGTCTTCTCCAACACCACAGGTCAAAGGCATCAACTCTTTGGTGGTTAGTCTTCTTTTTGGTTCAACTCTCACATCCATACATGACTACTAGAAAAACCACAGCTTTGACTATACAGACTACCGTCAGCAAAGTGATGTCTCTGCTTTTGAATATGCCATCTAGGTTTGTCATGGCTTTTCTTCCAAGGAGGAAGTGTCTTTTAATTTCATGGGTGCAGTCACCATCTGTAGTGATTTTGGAGCCCAAGAAAATAAAGTCACTGTTTCCATTGTTTGCCCATTTATTTGCCATGAAGTGATGGGACTGGATGCCATGATCTGAATGTTGAGTTTTAGGCCGGCTTTTTCACTCTTGTCTTACACTTTGTAGATTACATGTAGAATTTACTGATTAGGTTGAGCTATGCCTTGTATGGTCTTGGAGTGCTGGTGACATAAGACATTGATGCACCTCTTTAGGAAGTGAGTAAGGCAACAGAAGAGTAAGAAGCAGTGACGTCTCTGACAACACTGATCCTGTCTGTGAATACTTCCCAAAGGAATAAATCCATGGATGCAAAGAGCTCAATTTATGTGAATTTAAAAAACAGCAGGAAACACCCTGAAACAGTATTTCTGGACATTGCAATTAAGAAGCTCTTCTACTAAAATGAGAGTTCATGAATCTGATGAAATAGTAGGCAGCCAGTTGGCTACCCTGTTGTATGGATTCAAATAACACATGATGAAATTCAACAGGAAAATTATTAGAAAACTGGAATATGTTTTTCAATTATGAAAAGGTCTTTGTGATCCCATGGACTGTGACACACCAGGCTTCCCTTTCCCACCGTCTCCCAGAGCTTGCTCAAACTCATGTCCATTGTCTCAGTGATGCCATTCAACCATCTCATCCTCTGTTGTCCCCTTCTCCTTCTGCCCTCTATTTTTCCCAGCATCAGGGTCTTTTCCAATGAGTTGTTTCTTGGCATCAGATGGCCAAGTATTGGTGCTTCAACATCAGTCTTTCCAACGCATATTTAGGGTTGATTTCCTTTAGGACTGACTATTTTGATCTCCTTGCAGTCCAATGGACTCTCAAGTCTTCTCCAACACCACAGGTCAAAGGCATCAACTCTTTGGTGGTTAGTCTTCTTTTTGGTTCAACTCTCACATCCATACATGACTACTAGAAAAACCACAGCTTTGACTATACAGACTACCGTCAGCAAAGTGATGTCTCTGCTTTTGAATATGCCATCTAGGTTTGTCATGGCTTTTCTTCCAAGGAGGAAGTGTCTTTTAATTTCATGGGTGCAGTCACCATCTGTAGTGATTTTGGAGCCCAAGAAAATAAAGTCACTGTTTCCATTGTTTGCCCATTTATTTGCCATGAAGTGATGGGACTGGATGCCATGATCTGAATGTTGAGTTTTAGGCCGGCTTTTTCACTCTTGTCTTACACTTTGTAGATTACATGTAGAATTTACTGATTAGGTTGAGCTATGCCTTGTATGGTCTTGGAGTGCTGGTGACATAAGACATTGATGCACCTCTTTAGGAAGTGAGTAAGGCAACAGAAGAGTAAGAAGCAGTGACGTCTCTGACAACACTGATCCTGTCTGTGAATACTTCCCAAAGGAATAAATCCATGGATGCAAAGAGCTCAATTTATGTGAATTTAAAAAACAGCAGGAAACACCCTGAAACAGTATTTCTGGACATTGCAATTAAGAAGCTCTTCTACTAAAATGAGAGTTCATGAATCTGATGAAATAGTAGGCAGCCAGTTGGCTACCCTGTTGTATGGATTCAAATAACACATGATGAAATTCAACAGGAAAATTATTAGAAAACTGGAATATGTTTTTCAATTATGAAAAGGTAAAATACGCTCACAGACTGGAAGGTAAAACATCAAATTGAAGACAGTTGAGTTGGGATGGTAGGATTGCTGGCCATGGTTTCCTAATCTCATTTTAAAAATAAGAACATTTAACAACAGCAAAACAAACAACCCAATCAGAAAATGGGCAGAAGATCTAAAGAGACATTTTTTCAGTAAAGACATACAAATGGCAGATAGATACATGAAAAGGTGCTCAACATCCTGAATGATTAGAGAAATGCACATGAAAACTACAGTGAGATACTGCCTCACGCCAGTCAGGATGGCCAGCAACAAAAAGTCTACAAATAACAAATGCTGGAGAGGGTGTGGAGAGAAGGGAACCCTCCTGCACTGTTGGTGAGAATGTAAATTGGTAGAGTCACTACGGAGAACTGTGTGGAGCTTCCTTAAAAAACTAAACATAAAGCTACCATAGGACCCTGCAATCTCACTCCTGGGCATATATCCAGAGAGAAACATGGCCCAAAGAGATACATGCTCCCCAATGTTCATTGCAGGAATATTTACAATAACCAAGACATGGAAACAACCTAAATGTCCATCAACAGAGGAATGAACAAAGAAGATGTGGTGTATATATATACACACACACACACACACACACATATATGTATATGATGGAATATTGCTAGGTCATTAAAAAGAATGAAATAAGGCCATTTGCAACAATATGGATGGACCTTGAGAGTGTCATACCGACTGAAATAAGTCAGAGAAGGAGAAATACCATATGACATCCCTTTTATGTAGATTCTAAAAAGAAATGATACAAATGAACTCATTTACAAAACAGAAAGAGACTCACAAACTTAGAAAATGAACTTATGGTTGAAGGAGGGAGGGGATGGTTGGGGACTTTGGGAAAGTCACATACACACTGCCATGTTTGAAATGGATTACCAACAAAAATCTATTGTACAGCACCTGGAACTCTGCTTAATGTTGTGTACCAGCCTAGATGGGAGGGGTTTTGGGGGGAGTGGATATATTTATATGTATGGCCAACCTTCTTCACTGTTTACCTGAAACTATCACAGAAGTGTTAATTGGCCATACCTCAATGAGGATGTTTTTGGCGTAAAAAAAAAAAAAAAAAAAGTCTGCAAATAACAAATGCTGGAGAAGGTGTGGAGCAAAGGGAAATCTACTACTCTGTTGGTGGGAATATAAGTTGGTGTAGCCACTATGGAAAACACTATGGAGGTTCCTTAGAAAATAAAAAATAGAATTACCATATGACCCAGCAATTCCACTCCTGGGGCTACATCCAGACAAAAAAGATACACGCACACCCATGTTCATAGCAGCATTATAACCAAGACATGGAAACAATCTATATGTCCATCAAGAGATGAACAGATAATGGGCATAGAAGGAACCTACCTCAACATAGTGAAAGCCATATGTAAGAAGGCCACATCAAACATTATTCTCAATGGCAAAAAATTGAAAACATTCCCTCTAAGGTCAGGAACAAGACAGGGGTGTTCACTTTCACCACTATTATTCAACATAGCCCTGGAAGTTCTAGCAACAGCAATAAGAGAAGAAAAAGAAAAGCAATCCAGATTGGAAAAGAAGAAATAAAACTCTATTTGCAGACAACATGATACTATACATTGAAAACCCCAAAGACACTATTAGAAAACTACTAGAGCGGGGCGCCCCTGCCCTTCCACCTCCAGACCCAGGAAATCGAGAAGGAGCCACGCGGCCACAACCCTGCGCGCCCGCCATGGGCCCGCGCCGCCGGGGCTGCAAGACCGAAACCCCAAGGAGGCGCACCGCAAGCCGGGCTCCTGCCGTCAGCCCGCCGACCCCGCCCTCAGGCGCTGCCCTCCGACTTCTTCAGAAGACCACCCACCTGCTGTTAAGAAAGACCCCCTTCTGCCGCCTGGCAAGAGAAATATGTGTTCAATTCACTCGTGGTATGGACTTCAATTGGCAAGCCCAGGCCCTGTTGGCCCTACAAGAGGCGGCCGAAGCGTTTCTCGTTCATCTCTTCGAGGATGCCTATCTCCTCTCCTTACATGCCGGCTGTGCCACGCTCTTCCCGAAGGATGTGCAGCTGGCCCGGAGGATCCAAGGCATTCAGGAAGGCCTAGGCTGAGCTTCCGCCACCTGCTCATGTCTCTGGTTGATCCCAGAGTCTCTGCCTGTAACCAGGACCCCATCCACGGAGTTCTGGGTGCTATCTGGACTTGCTGTTTCTGAGCAGAGTGTGCGTGTTGCTTTCGTGGCTAGTTGTTTCGTGGTTAGGAGAAGACTCTGTGGCTTTCCTCTGTAGCAGAGGTAATATATGAGAGAATCAACACATTCTGGAAATCCTAAGAATTAAGAGCCTCCAAGGTTGACTTCACGTTGCAGCGTGTTGCAGACCTCAGATTTTCATAGGTTATAACCAAGACATGGAAACAATCTATATGTCCATCAAGAGATGAACAGATAATGGGCATAGAAGGAACCTACCTCAACATAGTGAAAGCCATATGTAAGAAGGCCACATCAAACATTATTCTCAATGGCAAAAAATTGAAAACATTCCCTCTAAGGTCAGGAACAAGACAGGGGTGTTCACTTTCACCACTATTATTCAACATAGCCCTGGAAGTTCTAGCAACAGCAATAAGAGAAGAAAAAGAAAAGCAATCCAGATTGGAAAAGAAGAAATAAAACTCTATTTGCAGACAACATGATACTATACATTGAAAACCCCAAAGACACTATTAGAAAACTACTAGAGCGGGGCGCCCCTGCCCTTCCACCTCCAGACCCAGGAAATCGAGAAGGAGCCACGCGGCCACAACCCTGCGCGCCCGCCATGGGCCCGCGCCGCCGGGGCTGCAAGACCGAAACCCCAAGGAGGCGCACCGCAAGCCGGGCTCCTGCCGTCAGCCCGCCGACCCCGCCCTCAGGCGCTGCCCTCCGACTTCTTCAGAAGACCACCCACCTGCTGTTAAGAAAGACCCCCTTCTGCCGCCTGGCAAGAGAAATATGTGTTCAATTCACTCGTGGTATGGACTTCAATTGGCAAGCCCAGGCCCTGTTGGCCCTACAAGAGGCGGCCGAAGCGTTTCTCGTTCATCTCTTCGAGGATGCCTATCTCCTCTCCTTACATGCCGGCTGTGCCACGCTCTTCCCGAAGGATGTGCAGCTGGCCCGGAGGATCCAAGGCATTCAGGAAGGCCTAGGCTGAGCTTCCGCCACCTGCTCATGTCTCTGGTTGATCCCAGAGTCTCTGCCTGTAACCAGGACCCCATCCACGGAGTTCTGGGTGCTATCTGGACTTGCTGTTTCTGAGCAGAGTGTGCGTGTTGCTTTCGTGGCTAGTTGTTTCGTGGTTAGGAGAAGACTCTGTGGCTTTCCTCTGTAGCAGAGGTAATATATGAGAGAATCAACACATTCTGGAAATCCTAAGAATTAAGAGCCTCCAAGGTTGACTTCACGTTGCAGGTTAGTCATGTGACTGATGATTCGGAAGACCTCAGATTTTCTGGATTATGGGAGAAAAGGATATGTACTGATTGTTTGAAATCTTCCTGTACAATTTAAATTTTTTACCATATGTATATTTGCTTTTATTTAAAACATAATGGAAAAAAATAAGAGTAGGCCACTTCAGTCAGTTGCGTGGAAGAGCCTGGCACATCCAGCATGCAGTTCTCTGTCCTTCACGCTGCCGCCATCCTTAGGGGCAGAAACACGTTCCTGTGTGGACTGGCAACAGAGTATGTAGCTTTTCAAAAACTCCATAGGGGTAAAAACAGAAAATTGTTAAAGTCTGATGCTCTGGCTCCTTCTGGTAAATTCCTACCAAAATCATTGGGCCATTCCGCCTTATAGAATTTATTATTATTTGTAAATCCTAGATGATGTACCATAATTTATACTTCAGAATTTTTTTTTCTGTGATTTTATAGTCTTTCCAATGTTCTTACAGCCTTTTCAGTGTTTTTAGAACTTCCTTGTAGAGAGATCATAAAAATCATTCTTTAATGAGAAAAATTTAAACCAAAGTTACTGTTATACAGAGATGATTATACTGTGTTCCTTGTGTGTTCAAGTGTAATGTTCTTCGTTTGGACATTGGCAACAGCCAGTTTAAACAAGAGAACTGAGGGATGTATTTTTGCCTCCAATGGAGTAGAGAATAAGCCGTTAAAAACCTTGCTCTTCCCTTGTAACTGAAAGCAGTTTAAGACATTTCCAAAGAGACATAAGCTGACGGGTAAAGAACCGGGGGCAGCCAGCTGAATTGAGAGACATCGTAAAGGGAAGGCCTAGGCTGAGCTTCCGCCACCTGCTCATGTCTCTGGTTGATCCCAGAGTCTCTGCCTGTAACCAGGACCCCATCCACGGAGTTCTGGGTGCTATCTGGACTTGCTGTTTCTGAGCAGAGTGTGCGTGTTGCTTTCGTGGCTAGTTGTTTCGTGGTTAGGAGAAGACTCTGTGGCTTTCCTCTGTAGCAGAGGTAATATATGAGAGAATCAACACATTCTGGAAATCCTAAGAATTAAGAGCCTCCAAGGTTGACTTCACGTTGCAGGTTAGTCATGTGACTGATGATTCGGAAGACCTCAGATTTTCTGGATTATGGGAGAAAAGGATATGTACTGATTGTTTGAAATCTTCCTGTACAATTTAAATTTTTTACCATATGTATATTTGCTTTTATTTAAAACATAATGGAAAAAAATAAGAGTAGGCCACTTCAGTCAGTTGCGTGGAAGAGCCTGGCACATCCAGCATGCAGTTCTCTGTCCTTCACGCTGCCGCCATCCTTAGGGGCAGAAACACGTTCCTGTGTGGACTGGCAACAGAGTATGTAGCTTTTCAAAAACTCCATAGGGGTAAAAACAGAAAATTGTTAAAGTCTGATGCTCTGGCTCCTTCTGGTAAATTCCTACCAAAATCATTGGGCCATTCCGCCTTATAGAATTTATTATTATTTGTAAATCCTAGATGATGTACCATAATTTATACTTCAGAATTTTTTATTCTGTGATTTTATAGTCTTTCCAATGTTCTTACAGCCTTTTCAGTGTTTTTAGAACTTCCTTGTAGAGAGATCATAAAAATCATTCTTTAATGAGAAAAATTTAAACCAAAGTTACTGTTATACAGAGATGATTATACTGTGTTCCTTGTGTGTTCAAGTGTAATGTTCTTCGTTTGGACATTGGCAACAGCCAGTTTAAACAAGAGAACTGAGGGATGTATTTTTGCCTCCAATGGAGTAGAGAATAAGCCGTTAAAAACCTTGCTCTTCCCTTGTAACTGAAAGCAGTTTAAGACATTTCCAGAGAATTGAGAGGTGCCACTGAAGACTTAGATAGTGTGCGTGGTGAAAATGACGAGTGAGGGCAGATACTAACAGTGATGTGGCAGCCAGCTGAATTGAGAGACATCGTAAAGGGAAGGACCAAGTGCTGTTATCTGATCGATTTTAACCCTTTAGAAAATCCTTTTCCTGTTTGACATCAACTCATTTTTATGTAGACATTGAAATAAAGCTTCTCTATGAGTATATTTAAAAAAAAAAAAAAGAAAGAAAACTACTAGAACTAATCAACGAATTTGGCAAAGTCATTGGATACAAAATCAATACACAGAAATCACTCACATCCCTATACACAAACAATAAAAAAATCAGAAAGAGAAATCAAGGAGGCAAACACATTCACCATTGCAACCAAAAGAATAAAATATCTGAAAATAAACCTACCTAAAGAGACAAAAGAACTATACACAGAAAATTACAATACACTAATGAAAGAAATCAAAGATGACATAAACAGATGGAGAGATGTTCCACGTTCCTGAGTCAGAAGAATCAATATTGTGAAAATGACCATGCTACCAAATATCATCTACAGATTCAATGTAATCCCTATCAAACTACCAGTGACATTCTCCACAGAACTAGACCAAAGAATTACACAGTTCATATGGAAACAAAGAAGACCCTGGATAGCCAAGGCAGTCCTGAGAAAGAAGAATGGAGCTGGAGGGATCAGCCTCCTTAATTTAAAACAATAATACAAAGCAACAGTCATTAAGACAGTATGGTACTAGCACAAAAACAGAAATATAGACCAATGGAATAAGACAGAGATCCCAGAGATAAATCCATGCACCTATGGGTACCTTATTTTTGACAAAGGAGGCGAAAATATACAATGGGACAAAGGCAGCCTCTTCAACAAATGGTGCTGGGAAAATTGGACAGCTACATGCAAAAAAATGAAGTTGGAACATTCCATAACACCATACAAAAAGATAAACTCAAAATGGATTAAAGACCTAAATGTAAGACTAGAAACCATAAAACTCTTAGAGGGAAATACAGGCAAAACATTCAATGACATAAATCAAAGCAGTATCTTCTATGACCTGCCCTCTAGAATATTGGAAATAAAAATGAAAATAAACATGTGGGCCCTAATGAAACTTAAAAGCTTTTGCATAGCAAAAGAAACTACAAACAAGGTGAACAGACAACCCACAGAATAGGAGAAAATAATAGCAGATGAAACAACTGACAAAGAATTAATTTCCAAAATATACAAACAACTTAGACAACTCAACACCAAAAGAACAAACAACCCAATCAAAAAATGGTAAAAAGACCTAAAGAGATATCTCTACAAAGAAGACATACAGATGGCCAAAAAAACACATGAAAAAATGCTCACCATTGCTCATTATCTGAGAAATGCAAATCAAAACTACAGTGAGATATCACCTCACACCCGTCAGAATGACCATCATCAAAAAATCTACAGATAATAAATGCTGGAGAGGGTGCGCAGAAAAGGGAACACTCCTGCATTATTAGTGGAAATGTAAATTGATACAAACACTATGGAAGACAGTATGGAGATTCCTTTAAAAACTAAGAATAAAAGCACCATATGACCCAGCAATCCCACTATTAGGCTTATACCCTGATGAAATCAAAATTGAAAGAGACACCTGTACCTCAATGTTCATCGCAGCACTCTATACAATAGCGAGAACATAGAAATAACCTAGATGTCCATCGACAAATGAATGGATAAAGAAGCTATGGTACATATATTGGTATATTGAGGGGAGGGGAAGGAACATCAGGCAAGAGGTACGGAAAGAGCAACATGGAAAGCTACACTATCATATGTAATAGAGATAACCACTGTGATTGAGCTGTAAGACTAAGGGAACTTACATGGGGACTATGTATCAACCTAGGGGGTGGGATAGGAGAAAAGGCTGGGGGCTTGGGTCGGAGGGGTCAGGGATAAACCCGTGACTGTTTTGGGATTATGTATAGCTGTAAACAACAAAACTCTGTAAAAGACATACAACAATAACTTCACTGTACACCTGAGACTAATGCAACATTGTAAAACAACCAAACCCCAATCCAAAAAAAAAAAAGAATAGATAAAGAAGATGTGGTACATATATACAATAGAATACTACCCAGCCATAAAAAAGAACAAAATATTGCCATTTCCAGCAGCATGGATGCAACCAGGGATTATCACACTAAGTGAAGTACATCAGAAAGAGAAAGACAAATGCTGTATGATATCACTTACATGTGGAATCTAAAACATGACATAAATAAACTTATCTATGAAGCACAGACTCATAGACATAGAAAACAGACTTGTGATTGCCAAGGAGGTGGGTGAGGGATGTGGAGGAATAGGCCAGTAGTTTGCTGTTAGTAGATGCAAATTGTTACATATAGAATGGATGGACAACAAAGTCTTACTGTATAGTACAGGGAACTACATTAAATGTCCAAGGGTAAGTCATAACAGGAAAGAATACAAAAAGAATATGCATATACACACTTACACATATTAATATATAAATGTATGTATGTATAATTGAGGCACTTTACAGCAGATGTGCACATTGTAGATCAACTATTTCAACCAAAAACAAAAAAAGGGAGAGAGAGAGGAACTAAATAGGGCAAGTACCAGGTGGAGTTGGTCCCCTTCAATCCAATGGGCCCAGCCTCTGTTCTTCTTTTCCCCCTTCTGCACACAGGTGAGTCTGTCATTGTCCCAGGTGACCAAGCTCTGCAGGAGGGATGGGAGAAAATACTGATTTGCTCTGGCAGCATCCTCAGGTACTACTAGGAAAGGGGCCAAGGACACCTTGTAAACCTAAGTCTAAGTCATGACTTTAATGTTTACCTTGCAGGTTTCCCTGGTGGCCCAGTGGTAAAGAATCTGCCTGCCAATGCAGGAGACACAGGTTCAATCACTGATCTGGAAAGATCCCACATGAGCAACATAGCCCATGCGCTGCAACTACTGAGCCTGTGCTCGAGAGACTGGGAGTCGCAACTACTGAGCCCACGAGTCCTAGAACCCGTGCTCTGGAAGCCTGTGTACCACAACTAGAGAGTAGCCTCCAATCGTGGCAATGAGAAAAAAAAAGCTAAGACCCAGCCCAGGCATATGTTAATTAAATAAATACTTTTTACCTTGCATTTTCTGTTATCCACGCCTTTGTTATCCTCATCAAATTCTTCTCCAACTTTAAACCTCACCACGTAGTTCCTGAAGGTGCTGTTGGTGTGGATGGTAAAGGAATCCCCGTTCTGCTCAATCACTTTCTGTGGCTTCAGCATGCTGGCTATCTTACGAGTGGCAAAGTCAATATCTTAAAAATAAATTAGAAAAGACATTTCAACATGTTCTTGAGACATCAAAGTGAAGGACTTAAAAAACAACAACAACAACGAAGTGAAGGACTTGGCAGTGGTCCTCAAAATCACTGCATCTGATGGCTAGTGTTTCTTTTACCACCTCAGGATTGTTTCCTGCCAAAATTGGATCTACAGGATCAGTTACCCTGGGAAACCTTCGTCCAGAGGGTGATTTAAAAGCTTGAACAGCTTCCAGGGAAGATTCATTTGACTGCCTGCGCACTCGGTGATGGATTTGAAGGCGGGCATGGCAGAGGTAGTTCTGGGAACGCCCCCAGAGGTTGACAAGAGGTCAAGAAAGCCAAGGAGTCAGGGCTCAGGCCCCAATCCAGCCTCAGCCACAGCGATGCTGCCTTTATCTGCTTTATATATTTGCACTTTGAAATAAGACAGCACTTGAACATTTTCAGAACAAAACTGAAAAAGTAAACTAACAAAGAAAACAGAGACATCCCTGGCAGTCCAGTGGTTAGGACTCCGTGCGTTCACTGCCAATGGCCTATGTTCAGTCCTTGGTTGGGGAACTAAAAACTTGCAGGCTGTGCATTACAGCCAAACAAATCAACCAAAAAATAATATAATAATAATTCTAAAACATTTAATTCTAAAAATTAAAACACCTGGAGGGATGGGATGGGGGGATATACATATGACTAATCTGGGATTATACATATCTGTAAACAACAAATTCTGTGAAAGTAAAAAGTAAAATAAAAATTTTTACAAATTTAAAAATTAAAACAAAAAAAGGAAAACTCACCTGAAAACCATTATAATCCTGAAAATACTACTATTCATTGAGAAGTCTTTAATAAGCTTTAAAAAAAAGAGTCACACACTGAAACATGGAGGTGCTGAGACACAATCAGGTTTTGGTATAGACAGTTTCATTCAGTGGCTTTGAACTAATCATGTACTAGAGGTAACGGCTTTTTTTAAAAAAAGTATTTATTTATTTGGTTGTGCAGGCAAGATCTTCAGTCTTCACTGTGGTAGGTGGAATGCTTTGGTGTGGCACATGGGCTATAGTTCTCTGACCAGAGATTAAACCTGGGCCCCTTGCTTTGAGTCTTAGCCACTGGACCAGCAGGAAAGTTCCAAGGTCACTGTCTTAAATGGAGAGGCCAAATGCCATTTTGGCCAGAGCTGAGAGAGGTGAATAGTGAGTGGTGAGCAGATTGGGGTGGGGAGGGAGGAAGAAGTATCTCAGTGGACATGAATCTGAGCAAACTCCGGGAGATGGTGAAGGACGGGGAGGCCTGACGTGCTGCCGTCCCTGGTGTGCAGAGTTGGACATGACTTGGCAACTGAACAACAACGGCAGCAAATGCAGGACAGAGGTCACAGGGCTCTCAGGAAGGGCAGGTCATATGGTCTCAGGAACCTCTAGGAGCCTGGGGTGGCTGGAGCAGAATGAGGGAGAGTGAGGAGGTGGGGAGGACCTAGAGATGAGATTCAGAGAACCGTAAGGACCATCAGGCTTTAACTCAGAGCAAGATGGAGTCGGATGGAAGCCACCGGAATGTGTAGAGCAGGTGACGTGATCTAACTGGCAGGCAGTCACAGCTATATGCTGGCCTGTCATCCTGGACGTGCCTATGAGTCTCAGGGCATGGTTCTCCTATTCAGGGAGTGTCCTATTCATATAGAATAAAGTTTCAAGAATCATTTCAGAGACTTACTGTAGACAGCTTGGTCCCAGAATCGACCCCTGTTTTAACTTGTTTTATGCTCTTCTGACATGACTGCCCCTCAGACCCAGCGGTGCTTTACAGGGCTGGGTGCCTCACACCTCCATTTCTAGCCTAGAAAACGTGGCCAAGACCTGAGTAGGGCTCCATTAGCATCTCATTAACCCCCACCCATTTCTATAAAAAATTCATTTTATTTTTTGGCTGCACCACATCACTTGCATGTTCTTAGTTCCCCCAGACCTGGGATTGAACTCCAGGCCCTTGGCAGTGAAAGGGTTGAATCCGAACCCCTGGTCCACAAGGGAGCTCCTGGCCTTACCCATTTGTAAGCTCAATGATAGTGCAAATGGCCTTATCTTAAGAAAGGGTTTTTTTGTTTGGGCTTCCCTGGTGGTCCAGTGGTTATGAATCTGTCCTGCAATGCAGAGGACACCGGTTAGACTCCTGGTCTAACTGGAAGATCCCACATGGCAGGGGACAACCAAGCCCATGCAACAAAACTACTAACCCATATACTGCAGCTACTGTGGCCCATGTGTCCTAGAGCCCATTCTCTGCAGCAAGAGAAGTCACTGCAATGAGAAGCCCACACACTGAAACTTGAGAGTAATCCCCACTCTTCACAGTTAGAGAAAGCCCTCACACAACTGTGAAGACCTGGCACAGTGATAAATACATAATTTTTTTTTTAAAGCTAGATGCTTGGGAAAATAAAGGTTTTTTTTTAATGAAATAATGTCATTTGCAACATCTTGGATGAAACTAGGAATTATCATACTAAGTGAAATAGGTCAGAAAGAGAAAGACAAATATCTTATGATGTCACTTATTAATACATGTGGAATGTAAAATATGACACAAACAAACTTACGTATGAAACAGAAACAGAAACAGACTTGCCCACATAGAGAATAAACTCGTGACTGCCAGGAGGGAGGGGAGTAGGGAAGGAAAAGACTGGAAGTTTGGGATTAGCAGAAGAAACTGTTATATACAGGATGGCTAAACAACTAGGTCTTACTGTTTGGCACAAGGAACTATAATCAATGTCTTGTGATAAACCATAATGGAAAAGAATATGAAAAAGAAATACATATATACATATATATATATATATATATACATATATATATAACTCAGTTACTGCTGTACAATGGAAATTAACAGAACCATCAATTTTATTTCAATATAATTTTTTTAAAATGTCTAACCTAGAACTAAAGTTTTTAGCATGAAATGCAAATGATCCAGTGTTTACTTGTTTTCAACAATGTTTAAACACTGAGGCGAAACCCTTAAAATATTTGTCTTCTTGCCTGGAGAATTCCATGGCTCATCCTCAGGGTTGCAAAAAGTCGGACATGAAGAGGCAACTTTCACTCCGAGTTTATAATTTATACCACCCTATTATAAGATTGTTATTTAACAGATTTGAGGTTGCAAGGCTGGCCTTTTTATAAACCAAAATTTAAATTAGCTTAAATTCTGGACATTTTCTGCCAGGTCTACACTCAGCGTGACTTCAGTGACAAAATGACTTTAGTGCTCATAAGGATTTTTTTTTTGTCTCCTGCATTGGCAGGCAGGTTCTTTTTTTTTTTTTTTTTTTAAACCTTTATTTAACTGTTTAATTTACAGAGTTTTGTTGTTTACAGATATGTATGATCCCAGATTAGTCATATGTATATCCCCTCCATCCCACCCCTCCAGGCCGTCACACAGCACCCCTGCAGGATCCCCTTTTCTCACAGCGCAATGACAACAGCTATTTTTTTCACATGTGATACTATAGGTTTTCATGCTACTTCCTTTACGCCTCACACCCACTGTTCATTCCCCACAATGCCCATATGTCTACTGTCCATGTCTGTTTTTCCATCGCTTCACCGCATGTGTTATCATTACCATCCTACTAGATTCCATGTATATGTGTTAGTATATTGTACTTGCCCTTCTCTCTCTTTTTTAAAAAATTTATTTATTTTAAAGTTTTTACAGAGTTTTGTTGTTCACAGACATGCATGTTCCCAGATCAATCATATGCATTATCCCTGGTCCTCCCCTCCCAGGCGCCCCCATCCCACCCTTCCAGGTTGTCGCACCAAGCCATTACAGGTACTCCTATTCCCTTAGTGCAATGACAATAGCTATCTTTTTCACACATGATAGTATAGGTTTCCATGTTACTCCCTATGTCCTTCTCTTTTTGACTTACTTCACTTTTTATGATAAGTTCTAGATCCAGGTACCTATTAGCACTGATTCTTCTGCATTTCTTTTTACAGCTGTGTAGTATTCCATTGTATATATGTACCAGAGCTTTTGAGCATAACCTTACTAGTATGTGAAATGTGGGACAGACTGCTGCAGTCCATGGGTTCGCAGGGTGGGGATCTTCCATGTTTACTTGTTTTCAACAATGTTTAAACACTGAGCAACTAAAATATTTGTCTTCTTGCCTGGAGAATTCCATGGCTCATCCTCAGGGTTGCAAAAAGTCGGACATGAAGAGGCAACTTTCACTCCGAGTTTATAATTTATACCACCCTATTATAAGATTGTTATTTAACAGATTTGAGGTTGCAAGGCTGGCCTTTTTATAAACCAAAATTTAAATTAGCTTAAATTCTGGACATTTTCTGCCAGGTCTACACTCAGCGTGACTTCAGTGACAAAATGACTTTAGTGCTCATAAGGATTTTTTTTTTGTCTCCTGCATTGGCAGGCAGGTTCTTTTTTTTTTTTTTCTTTTTTAATTTTTATTTAACTGTTTAATTTACAGAGTTTTGTTGTTTACAGATATGTATGATCCCAGATTAGTCATATGTATATCCCCTCCATCCCACCCCTCCAGGCCGTCACACAGCACCCCTGCAGGATCCCCTTTTCTCACAGCGCAATGACAACAGCTATTTTTTTCACATGTGATACTATAGGTTTTCATGCTACTTCCTTTACGCCTCACACCCACTGTTCATTCCCCACAATGCCCATATGTCTACTGTCCATGTCTGTTTTTCCATCGCTTCACCGCATGTGTTATCATTACCATCCTACTAGATTCCATGTATATGTGTTAGTATATTGTACTTGCCCTTCTCTCTCTTTTTTAAAAAATTTATTTATTTTAAAGTTTTTACAGAGTTTTGTTGTTCACAGACATGCATGTTCCCAGATCAATCATATGCATTATCCCTGGTCCTCCCCTCCCAGGCGCCCCCATCCCACCCTTCCAGGTTGTCGCACCAAGCCATTACAGGTACTCCTATTCCCTTAGTGCAATGACAATAGCTATCTTTTTCACACATGATAGTATAGGTTTCCATGTTACTCCCTATGTCCTTCTCTTTTTGACTTACTTCACTTTTTATGATAAGTTCTAGATCCAGGTACCTATTAGCACTGATTCTTCTGCATTTCTTTTTACAGCTGTGTAGTATTCCATTGTATATATGTACCAGAGCTTTTGAGCATAACCTTACTAGTATGTGAAATGTGGGCAACTGTACTGTAGTTTGAACAGTCTTTGCCACTGCTGCAGTCCATGGGTTCGCAGGGTGGGGCATGACTGAGCACCTGGACAATAAGCACCCTGGAAGCCCCAAGGCTGCACTATTATTTCTCCTCCTTGTTTCTGCATTCCTTCCTTTCCCTTATCAGTTCAGTTCAGTCACTCAGTCGTGTCTGACTCTTTGCGACCCCATGGACTACAGCACAGCAGGCTTCCCTGTCCTTCATCTCCTGGAGCTTACTCAAACTCATGTCCATTTACTCAGTGATGCCATCCATCCATCTTGTCCTCTGTGGTCCCCTTCTCCTTTTGCCTTCCATTTTCCCCAACATCTGGGTCTTTGCCAATGAGTCGTCTTTTCGCATCAGGTGGCCAAAGCATTGGAGTTTCAGCTTTATCATCATTCCTTCCAGTGAATATTCAGGGTTGATTTCTTTTAGAATTGACTGGTTTGATCTCCTTGCAGTCCAAGGAACTCTCAAGAGTCTTCTCCAACATCACAGTTGAAAGGCATCAATTCTTTGGCACTCAGCCGTATTTATGATCCAGCTCTCATATTCATACATGACATAATTCTCAAGGAAATCAACATTGAATATTCATTGGAAGGACTGATGCTGAAGCTGAAGCTCCTATACTTTGGCCACGTGATGTGAAGACCTACTCATTGGAATAGACCCTGATGCTGGGAAAGATTGAGGGCAGGAGGAGAAGGGGGCTACAGAGGGTGAGATGGTTAGTGATAGACCTACTTTTAGTTAAGGGTCCAGATCAATCATATGCATTATCCCTGGTCCTCCCCTCCCAGGCGCCCCCATCCCACCCTTCCAGGTTGTCGCACCAAGCCATTACAGGTACTCCTATTCCCTTAGTGCAATGACAATAGCTATCTTTTTCACACATGATAGTATAGGTTTCCATGTTACTCCCTATGTCCTTCTCTTTTTGACTTACTTCACTTTTTATGATAAGTTCTAGATCCAGGTACCTATTAGCACTGATTCTTCTGCATTTCTTTTTACAGCTGTGTAGTATTCCATTGTATATATGTACCAGAGCTTTTGAGCATAACCTTACTAGTATGTGAAATGTGGGCAACTGTACTGTAGTTTGAACAGTCTTTGCCACTGCTGCAGTCCATGGGTTCGCAGGGTGGGGCATGACTGAGCACCTGGACAATAAGCACCCTGGAAGCCCCAAGGCTGCACTATTATTTCTCCTCCTTGTTTCTGCATTCCTTCCTTTCCCTTATCAGTTCAGTTCAGTCACTCAGTCGTGTCTGACTCTTTGCGACCCCATGGACTACAGCACAGCAGGCTTCCCTGTCCTTCATCTCCTGGAGCTTACTCAAACTCATGTCCATTTACTCAGTGATGCCATCCATCCATCTTGTCCTCTGTGGTCCCCTTCTCCTTTTGCCTTCCATTTTCCCCAACATCTGGGTCTTTGCCAATGAGTCGTCTTTTAGCATCAGGTGGCCAAAGCATTGGAGTTTCAGCTTTATCATCATTCCTTCCAGTGAATATTCAGGGTTGATTTCTTTTAGAATTGACTGGTTTGATCTCCTTGCAGTCCAAGGAACTCTCAAGAGTCTTCTCCAACATCACAGTTGAAAGGCATCAATTCTTTGGCACTCAGCCGTATTTATGATCCAGCTCTCATATTCATACATGACATAATTCTCAAGGAAATCAACATTGAATATTCATTGGAAGGACTGATGCTGAAGCTGAAGCTCCTATACTTTGGCCACGTGATGTGAAGACCTACTCATTGGAATAGACCCTGATGCTGGGAAAGATTGAGGGCAGGAGGAGAAGGGGGCTACAGAGGGTGAGATGGTTAGGTAGCATCACTGACTCAATGGACATAAATTTCAGCAAGCTCCAGGAGATAGTGAAGGACCGGGGAGTCAGTCTATGGGGTCAAAAAGAGTTGGACACCACTTGACAACTGAACAACAACAAAAGGATGGCATTCTTTCTTGATCTTGTAAAGGGTTGTATGATCCACCCTAGTGCCGCTTGGATCTGGATGATGTAAATTGTCAATAATATATAATTTGAGATATCGCCTTCTGACTCAAAAAACTTATACAAACTGTCTTGACTTCCAATGGGTGTTCTCAGAGGTTTCTGAGGTGCTGTTCCTGAGCTATAATCTTCCGATTTGGCTTGAATAAAAATTTCTGATTCTTTCTTAAACTGACTGATAAGTTCATCAAGTACTTTGCTTAGCTCACAGGATGTCAGAGAGGTTTGCCAAAGGCCACCTGGCATCTACCTGGAATCTCTGCTTGAACCAGCATGGGCTTGAGGTGAGAGATGAATGAGTCAGAGGCTGAGTAGCTGGGCTCTCTCCCCTGTGGACAGATATCCACAGATAAAGATAAGGAAGAGCTGAGTCAGGCTTGGATAAAAGTTAAAGAGACAATGTACGTCTCATTCTTGAGGTAAAGGAGACCTCCTCAATTCTACATATGCAGAGAGGATCCTCGGGGATGAAAAGGGGAAGTAATAGGTGTTGTCAAGACTTCCACAGTTCAACAGGCCTCTGTGTTGAAATCCATCTTGGCAACAAGATGTGCACACATGTTGGGAGGGTCCTGTGACAAGAGGGAAGTGGGCAGGGCACTACCTTTGAAAGAATGACATCACCTGAGGATACAACATAAACAGAATCATATGGATCCAAAATGGCAGATACGTCAACTTCCACTAGACCTTGATCCTCAGTATAAGCTCACTGTAACACATAACTAAATGACACACCCAAACGTTCCATGACAGTTCCAAGGCTGACCATTAAAGACCAAAAAGTGGGTGATGGCTTGATTCCTGGAAATCTCTGCCCCTTCCCTGAAACAGTTGGAATAATCCTCCTACTCATTTACCTATGAAATTACGCAGCCCATAAAAGCTACCTGTGTACCTGTGAAGGAACTGTAATCCTGCCTGACTCTTTGCGACCCCACGGTCGATAGCCCGCCACTCCTCTGTCCATGGGATTCTCCAGGCAAGAATACTGGAGTGGGCTGCCATTTCCTCCTCCAGGGGATCTTCCAGATCCAGGGATAAAACCTGTCTCTCATGGCTCCTGCACTGCAGGCGGATTCTTTAGTGCTGAGGCCCTGGGGTCCCACGTTTCAAGGCTGTGCCTCTCGCCCTCTGCCATCGCCCTCTGTGGGGTGTGTTTCTCTCTGAATCAAATCTACCTCTTAAGTGTTTGTCTCTCACTGAATTCTTTCTGCAGTGAGATACAAAAAACCTAAGCCTCAGTAAGACAGCACACTAGCTGCATGATTTTAATTTAAAGATGGTGGGCTCAAGTTCCAAGCGGGGTTTTGGCTGGCTTCAGGTCCTGGATTCCTGGGTTCAAGTCCCTAAGTAGGCTTTGACTAATTTCAAGTCCCAATCTGAGGTAAGTTATAGAACAGCGAGCCAGCTTAAGGGAGAACGTGGGAGATGCTGTGAGACTAGAGGGCTGCCTCAAGGGAGAGCAGACCCTAGGCAGGGGTCATTGATCCATTTTATAGCCAGGGTCTAAGAAGTGGTATAGGGGTCATTGCTGATGGGAAGGTGTACTGGGTAGGGTAGCGTGATGACTACAGCATGAGAGAAAGACAGGTGGGTCCGAGAAGTGGCAGAGGGGTCTTAAGGATTGAGCGTGTACTGCAGCTGGGGAAAGGGAGGATAATAAGGGTCGTGTTATGTCCTGGGGAAATCAATCAAAACTCCTGAGGATACAACATAAACAGAATCATATGGATCCAAAATGGCAGATACGTCAACTTCCACTAGACCTTGATCCTCAGTATAAGCTCACTGTAACACATAACTAAATGACACACCCAAACGTTCCATGACAGTTCCAAGGCTGACCATTAAAGACCAAAAAGTGGGTGATGGCTTGATTCCTGGAAATCTCTGCCCCTTCCCTGAAACAGTTGGAATAATCCTCCTACTCATTTACCTATGAAATTACGCAGCCCATAAAAGCTACCTGTGTACCTGTGAAGGAACTGTAATCCTGCCTGACTCTTTGCGACCCCACGGTCGATAGCCCGCCACTCCTCTGTCCATGGGATTCTCCAGGCAAGAATACTGGAGTGGGCTGCCATTTCCTCCTCCAGGGGATCTTCCAGATCCAGGGATAAAACCTGTCTCTCATGGCTCCTGCACTGCAGGCGGATTCTTTAGTGCTGAGGCCCTGGGGTCCCACGTTTCAAGGCTGTGCCTCTCGCCCTCTGCCATCGCCCTCTGTGGGGTGTGTTTCTCTCTGAATCAAATCTACCTCTTAAGTGTTTGTCTCTCACTGAATTCTTTCTGCAGTGAGATACAAAAAACCTAAGCCTCAGTAAGACAGCACACTAGCTGCATGATTTTAATTTAAAGATGGTGGGCTCAAGTTCCAAGCGGGGTTTTGGCTGGCTTCAGGTCCTGGATTCCTGGGTTCAAGTCCCTAAGTAGGCTTTGACTAATTTCAAGTCCCAATCTGAGGTAAGTTATAGAACAGCGAGCCAGCTTAAGGGAGAACGTGGGAGATGCTGTGAGACTAGAGGGCTGCCTCAAGGGAGAGCAGACCCTAGGCAGGGGTCATTGATCCATTTTATAGCCAGGGTCTAAGAAGTGGTATAGGGGTCATTGCTGATGGGAAGGTGTACTGGGTAGGGTAGCGTGATGACTACAGCATGAGAGAAAGACAGGTGGGTCCGAGAAGTGGCAGAGGGGTCTTAAGGATTGAGCGGTGTACTGCAGCTGGGGGAAAGGGAGGATAATAAGGGTCTGCTTTATCTCTTCTCGCATTCCAAGACCCTCCTCATTTGCCTTGTTCTTTCATCCTTGGGCACCACAGTTTACACTGAGGCTGCTGTGCTTAGTGGCTCAGCTGTGTCCAGCTCTTGGTGAGCCCACGGACTGCAGCATGCCAGGCCGCCCTGACCTTCACAATCTTCTGGCACCTGCTCAAACTCATGTTCACTGAGCCCACTGAGCCGGAGAACAATATACAGCCTTGACCTCTTCGCCCAATTTGGAACCAGTCCTTTGTTCTGTCGACTAAAAAAAGATGAACAACTTAAGAGTTGTGGGTAAAGTTTTCTTTGGGGCATAATTAAGTCTGCAGCCCAGGAGGCAGCATCTCAGAGAGCTCTGAGAGACTATTCCAAATAGGCAATGGGAGAAAATTCAATATATAAGGATTTGGGGGGGAGTTCGATATCATTAACCAGTCATTTTACAAAGGGTTTTTGGTTCGTCATTAGGATATGAAGTTATCATGAAGGAATTCAGTGGTTTTCTAGATATGAGGAGATGCAAGGATTGAGACAATAAAATCCATTAGTAAAAACATCCACCTATCTAAAGACCTGCCCCATCAGATTCCTTGGAGCACAGAGTGCCTCCCTCCACCCCGATCTCTTTCAGAGGTATTGAAGGTAGGCAGCTCCCAGCAGCACAGGGTTCAGTCTCTGCAGAGGCAGACGGCACATGCCCTTGTTGTTCAGCCATTGGCCATGTAATTGGTAAATGCCAATTTGTAGTTGACAGTTCCATGTCTGGTTCTAATTGTTGCTTCTTGACCCGCATACATACTTCTCAGGAGCCAGGTAAAGTGGTCTGGTAGTCCCATCTCTTGAAGAATTTTCCAGTTTGTTGTGATCCACACAGTGAAAGGCTTTAGCGTAAACAACGAAGCAAAACTAAATGTTTTTCTGGAATTGTCTTGCCTTTTCTATAATCCAGAGGATGCTGCCAATTTGATCTCTGGTTGCTCTGCCTTTTCTAAATCAATTCCTGAGCAAGGAACTAAGCTTCAGGCCCATTGAGCCCCAGTGGCTTCTCAGTACTCCTCAGGTGTTCTGATGCATTTCCTAGGCAAGGCCTAGGGGATCTGGGCAAGAGACCCAGGGAAATATAGGTGGCTGGACTTAAATTGAAAGAAAAAAACTGAGTTAATATGTAGTCTGAAAGAAACTTGCTAGTAGAACTAGAGACTGAAGTATTGAGCACTAAAGCAGAATGTGTCACAGTCCCATACAGGAACCCCCACATGACCCAGTGGCTAAAGCTCTTCACTCCCAATGCTGGGGCCCGGTTCCATCCCTGGTCAGGGAGCTAGGTCCCACAACTAAGAGTCCACATGCCTCAACTAAAGATCTCCCATCCATAACTGAAAGATGCCACATGCTACAACAAAGATCTGTCAACTACAAATTTGCACTTGCCAAGACCATTGCAAATGACTGAACAAGAGGGGCATTTGTCCTCTGTCTCTGTGGACATTGAGCCCTGTGCTGCTGCAGCGGACCTTCAACACCCCCTGAGTGAGTTCAGGGTGGAGTGAGGCACTCCATGGAATCTGCTGGAATAGGTCTTTAGATTAGGTGGGTGTTTTCAGGAACAGAGTTTATGATTCCCATCCTTGCATCCCCTCGTATCTAGAAAAGCACTAAATCCCTTCATGGTGACATCAGATCCTGGTGACTAGCAGAAAACTTTTGTAAAATGAGTGCTGAAGGATATTGAACTCCGCCTTCACCAAAAGCTTATATATTGACCTTCCCCCAGTACCTCTTTGGAGCAGTCTCTCAGAGCTCTCTGAGATGCTGCCTCCCGGGCTGCAGTCCTCATTTTGCCAAATAAAACTTAACCAGCAGGGCTTGCCTGGTGGTCCAGTGGCTAAGACTCTGTCTCCCAATGCAAGGGGCCTGGGTTCAATCCCTGGTCAGGGAACTAGATCCCACATGCCACAACTGTTCACATGCTGCAACTATGACCCAATTCAGCAAAATATATAAATAAGACAAAAGGTATATATATATATATATATATATATATAAAACATAACTAGCAAGTTTCAAGTTGTGCATCCTTTTTAGCCAACAGACGGAAGATCCTGAGCACTGTAACTAAGACCCAGAACAGTCAAATCAATCAATCAATTATTAAATATTGCTTTAAAAAGTACTTCTTATTTGGGAGGTGCAACAGAGGCCGATCACCTAGCGCCTGGAGCACTCAGGATGATTTTAGGCTGACTGGGAGAAACTGAGCCACAGAAAAGAAATCAAACTAACCCAAGGTATCTATGAAATCCTTTGCCTTAGACAGAGACTTGAACCCTGCCTGGGACTCGAACCCACCTGGTATCTGGACTTTCTGAGGCTCAGCTTCTTTGTGTCGCAGGACAGAAGGAATTCATTGAGAGGCAAAGTTATAGGCAGAAACAGATTAATAAATATAGGGCTGTTGTAGGAGATGCAAGTGGGCAGGTGAGGGAGCTCTGCCCCAAGAATTAAGTAAGCTACAATTCTGCAGTCAAAGACCACTTTCTTTCAGTAGACACGAGGCTCATATCACTGGCTTCTCCTTCCTGTCTGGCAGGGGAGTGTCAGACCCTATCAAGTCAAACTAGGATGATCCTATCAGTGGTGACATTTTTCTTCCACCTAATGGCCTGGGGCACATCTTGAGCTTTTATTTATGGCTTAGAGTTAAGCAAGTCAGCTTCCTTCCACCCCCAGGAAACCTGTGCTCAGCCTGACCCATCCTCCAGCTGAGTGGGGGCCTTAGTTCCCTACAAGAACTCAAAGTTACTGTTATATATATTCCCTGAGGAAGAACCATGGCCCTGCCCTAATTCTCCTTCTTTGTTTCTATAGTCCCTTACTTCTCTGGTAGCTCAGACAGTAAAGAAGCTGCCTGCAATGCAGGAGACCCAGGTTTGAGCCCTAAGTTAGGAAGATTCCGTGGAGAAGGAAATGCCAGCCCATTCCAGTACTCTCAGCTGGGCAATTGCATGGACAGAGGAGACGGGTGGGCTACAGTCCATGGGCTCCCAAAGAGTCAGACCCAACTGAACAACTAACACTTTCACTTTCTTTTCTTTCACTGATAAGCAACCTGAACCTGATCTTTGGAACTCAGGTAAAGTTAAGGAAGGTAAATGATGCCTATTTCCAAGAAAGGAGGGACACAGAAAGGATTAAGGAAGGTAGACCCAGAACAGTCAAATCAATCAATCAATTATTAAATATTGCTTTAAAAAGTACTTCTTATTTGGGAGGTGCAACAGAGGCCGATCACCTAGCGCCTGGAGCACTCAGGATGATTTTAGGCTGACTGGGAGAAACTGAGCCACAGAAAAGAAATCAAACTAACCCAAGGTATCTATGAAATCCTTTGCCTTAGACAGAGACTTGAACCCTGCCTGGGACTCGAACCCACCTGGTATCTGGACTTTCTGAGGCTCAGCTTCTTTGTGTCGCAGGACAGAAGGAATTCATTGAGAGGCAAAGTTATAGGCAGAAACAGATTAATAAATATAGGGCTGTTGTAGGAGATGCAAGTGGGCAGGTGAGGGAGCTCTGCCCCAAGAATTAAGTAAGCTACAATTCTGCAGTCAAAGACCACTTTCTTTCAGTAGACACGAGGCTCATATCACTGGCTTCTCCTTCCTGTCTGGCAGGGGAGTGTCAGACCCTATCAAGTCAAACTAGGATGATCCTATCAGTGGTGACATTTTTCTTCCACCTAATGGCCTGGGGCACATCTTGAGCTTTTATTTATGGCTTAGAGTTAAGCAAGTCAGCTTCCTTCCACCCCCAGGAAACCTGTGCTCAGCCTGACCCATCCTCCAGCTGAGTGGGGGCCTTAGTTCCTACAAGAACTCAAAGTTACTGTTATATATATTCCCTGAGGAAGAACCATGGCCCTGCCCTAATTCTCCTTCTTTGTTTCTATAGTCCCTTACTTCTCTGGTAGCTCAGACAGTAAAGAAGCTGCCTGCAATGCAGGAGACCCAGGTTTGAGCCCTAAGTTAGGAAGATTCCGTGGAGAAGGAAATGCCAGCCCATTCCAGTACTCTCAGCTGGGCAATTGCATGGACAGAGGAGACGGGTGGGCTACAGTCCATGGGCTCCCAAAGAGTCAGACCCAACTGAACAACTAACACTTTCACTTTCTTTTCTTTCACTGATAAGCAACCTGAACCTGATCTTTGGAACTCAGGTAAAGTTAAGGAAGGTAAATGATGCCTATTTCCAAGAAAGGAGGGACACAGAAAGGATTTGTACCTGGGAGAGCCCCACACGGTTCTACTGTTTCAGAATCACCTAAGAATCTGGTTAAATGCAGATTCGGATTCCACAGATCTGGGACCTGATATGAGGCACATGAGCTTGCATCTAAGGAGTTCTGCTGGTCCAATGAGTCGTCTCTTCACATCAGGTGGCCAAGGTATTGGAACTTCAGCTTCAGCATCAGTCCTTCCAATGAATATTCGGGGATTATTTCCTTAAGGACTGATTGGTTTGATCTTGCAGTCCAAAGGACTCTCAAGAGTTTTCTCCAGCACCATCATTCGAAAGCATCAGTTCTTCAGCACTCAGCCTTCTTTATGGTCCAGCTCTCACATCCATACGCAACTACTGGAAAAACTATAGGTTTGAGTATTGGGACCTTTGTCAGCAAAGTGATGTCTCTTTTTTTTTTTTTTATTTTAAGATTATTATTATTTTTTTAACTTTGGCCTCTTTTATTGGTTATTTATTTATTTATTTATTTTTTCACCCATCTTTTTCCTTTGGCCTGTATGGGACTCCCATTGCAATGGCCTCTCTCATTGCAGAGCACTGGCTCTGAGCACGTGCTCTCCAGAGGGCTGGCTCATAATTGGACACACCCATCTGGTCGCTCCGTGGCATGTAGGATCTTCCTGGGCCAGGGATCAGCCAGTGCCCCTTGCACTGCAAGGTGGACTCTTTACTCACTGGACCACCAGGGAAGCCTGATGTCTCTTCTTTTTAATACACGATCTAGGTTTGTTGCAGCTTTTCTTCCAAGGAGCAAGCATCTTTTAATTTCATGGCTGTGGTCACCATCTGCAGTAATAAGCGGTATGACAATATACAGATTCCTCAAGTGACAGGAAAGGGATTCTGGTGTCCTGCACACACCCTAATCTTGTCAGAGACCTCAACTTTGACTCATAGTTATAAAAATTCTCACCAAGTTCTCTGGAGTGGAGACACATAGCTTTTCCAGCCAAAATCCCAGTGTATCTTTCTTTGCCTGGCAAAACAATAAAGTTATCCATTCTCACTTACTTCACCCAAAACTCTGTCTGCAGGATTTGATTCAACACCAGTGCACAGAGAGGCCAATGTTTTGGTAACACACTCATTTGGATTTGAGCCCCTGTTTTGCTCAGGAAAAATTCACTGATCTTGGATCTCTCTCTTTTTTTTTTTCATGTGGAAAGCAGAAGAGAATGTTGGCCATACAAATACCAATGTGTGCCAAATCATTTTTTCCCCCAGTGTTTTGGCAACTGGCAAGGGTTTTCGGTTGATTTCAGCTCTTATGTAAAATGCTAATGTAGGCAGATAAGTTAGGGAGTTCCCAGTGAAAGACTACCAGGCACAGATTTTTTGGCATAAAAGAAGCCATCTTTGGCTTAAGCCATTTTGTGATCTAAGCCTGGCCACCATCCTTGCCCTTGAACAGGTCTAAGTAATCAATAATCTTAAGGGACATCAAGGAATGCAGGAGCAAAGGAAAAGCAGTCCAGAGACAACAGTTCAGCGATAAAACAGAATCCTAGTTCTGTAAGCAGCGATTTGCCTCTTTTTCTTGCTTGCCTATTTCTGTTCCCCTCAACCTTAATTATAAAAATGAGGGCTTCCCTGGTGGTCCAGGGGTTAAAGAGTCCGCCTTGCAGTGCAAGGGGTACTGGTTTGACCCATGGCCTGGGAAGATCCCACGTGCCGTGGAGTGGCTGGACCGGTGTGTCCAACTACCAGCCAGCGCTCTGGAGCGCATGCGCCCAGAGCAAGTGCTCTGAACTGAAACAGGCCACTGCGAAGGGAGGCCCACACATGCCAAAGAACAAAAGATGGATGAAAAATAAATATAAATAAAACAGAGGCATGATGGGGGGAAAATAAAAAAAAAAGAGAGATCTCTAGGTAACATTTGGGCCTCCCGGGTGGCTCACTGGTGAAGACTCTGCCGGCCGTGCAGGAGATGCAGACGTCCTGTTTCCACTGCAGGGGGCACAGGTTTGATCACTGTTTGGGGAGCTAAGATCCCACAGGTCACGTAAAACAGCCCAAATAGAAAAAAAAGACAAAATTTTAAAAATTTTCAAAAGGAGCTGTGAAGCAAAGTATAGATGTAACACTCTGTGGTTTAATCCCTAGGGAAATGGGTTGGATGATAAATGAATACAGCTAATGTCAATAAATCCCTGAAAGAGGGCATGGCCACCCACTCCAGTCTTCTTGCCTGGAGAATACCACGGACCGAGGAACCTGGTGGGTTATGGTCTAAGGGTCACAGAGAGTTGGACACAACTGAAGTGACTCAGGATGCACACAGTGCACGTAAGTAAAGCGGGCCTCTGCTAGTCTCCAGGATCTCTAACACAGCGGTTTATGTTCGTCTCCCAGTTGTGTCTGACTCTTTTTTTTCTTTTTAAAGGCAAGTTACTATTTTTGGCGGGGCCGGTGGGGAGCACTTTTATTGGTCTTTCATTTATTTATTTTCATCCATCTTTGTTCTTTGGCCTGTGTGGACCTCCCATTGCAGTGGCCTCTCTCACTGCAGAGCATTGGTATTGGGCGCAGGCGCTCCAGAGCACTGGCTCGTAACTGGACACATTTGGTCCAGCCTCTCCACGGCACATGGGATCTTTCCCGGCCAGGGATCAAACCAGTGCCCCTTGCACTGCAAGGTAGACTCTTAACCCACTGGACCACCAGGAAAGCCCTGTGTCTGACTCTTTTGCGACTTCATGGACTGTAGCCCACCAGGCCTCTCTGTCCATGGGATTCTCTAGGCAAGGATACTGGAGAGGGCTGCCACTCTCTTCTCCAGCATACAGTGATAGATAATTAATAAACTTTTACTGGAAGAGAAAAAAAAAGGTAAACTTCTACTGAAAGTACAAAAAAAGAAGTCTCAGGCTTCCCTGGTGGTCCAGCAGGTAGGGGGTCCACCTTGCAGTGTAAGGGACACCAGTTCGATCCCTGGCCTGGGAGGATCCCACGTGCCACGGAGCAGCTGGACCGGTGTGTCCAATCATGAGCCAGCGCTCTGGAGCGCATGCATCCAGAGCCAGTGCTCTGCAACGAGAGAGGACACTGCAATGGAAGGCCCACACAGGCCGAAGAATAAAGATGGGTGAAAATAAATGATGACTTAGAGGCAAAAGAAAAAAATAAGCAGTCTCATAGCATACAGAAAAGCAAGATAGTATTGGGAACAGGTGACCGATCCCATGAATACGCATTTGAAAAACACTGATTACAAAACTCAGAAGGCTGCTTTGTGATGCTCAACAGCCTTAACAAAAGATGTTTTTGCGCACTTGAACTGTTCACCCTGACTCCATTCCCTATGTTCTTCTCTAAGACATTTGCTCCAAAAGCTATGGCAATTGCTAACAAGAAAGCACAGCGAGGCAAAATTCAAAGCCATCCCCTGGCCTCTAACACTTTATCCTCCCCAAAGGAGCCAGATACTAGCCTGAGAAACCAAGAAAGAACGCACTTACGAGGACTTTTCTGGTAGTCTAGTGATTAAGAATCTGTGTTTCCAATGCAGGAGCACAGATTCAATCCCTTGTTGGGGAACTAAAATTCCACCTGCCATGGGCCATGGCCAAAATCCACGAAAAAACAGCAAACAAGCAGAAAAATAAAACACTTATGGCCACATGTCCCTACAAATCTGTGGGGGGAGGTAATAAGTAAATTGTCAGGGTCTACTACCTTTAGGAAAAATAATCATTAATTCCTTCTTACGAATTAGAAACAGAGAGGGAAGGAGATTCAGATTAAGGGTAGCAGAATATCCCACCCCCAAATCTGCCACTTGGTCAAACTGACTGTTTTGAAATGAAGGCCATCGGGAAGCAGACAAGAAGAAAAGCCTGCCCTTCCCCAGAGCAGGCCTGCTTTGCGACTTCATGGACTGTAGCCCACCAGGCCTCTCTGTCCATGGGATTCTCTAGGCAAGGATACTGGAGGGCTGCCACTCTCTTCTCCAGCATACAGTGATAGATAATTAATAAACTTTTACTGGAAGAGAAAAAAAAAGGTAAACTTCTACTGAAAGTACAAAAAAAGAAGTCTCAGGCTTCCCTGGTGGTCCAGCAGGTAGGGGGTCCACCTTGCAGTGTAAGGGACACCAGTTCGATCCCTGGCCTGGGAGGATCCCACGTGCCACGGAGCAGCTGGACCGGTGTGTCCAATCATGAGCCAGCGCTCTGGAGCGCATGCATCCAGAGCCAGTGCTCTGCAACGAGAGAGGACACTGCAATGGAAGGCCCACACAGGCCGAAGAATAAAGATGGGTGAAAATAAATGATGACTTAGAGGCAAAAGAAAAAAATAAGCAGTCTCATAGCATACAGAAAAGCAAGATAGTATTGGGAACAGGTGACCGATCCCATGAATACGCATTTGAAAAACACTGATTACAAAACTCAGAAGGCTGCTTTGTGATGCTCAACAGCCTTAACAAAAGATGTTTTTGCGCACTTGAACTGTTCACCCTGACTCCATTCCCTATGTTCTTCTCTAAGACATTTGCTCCAAAAGCTATGGCAATTGCTAACAAGAAAGCACAGCGAGGCAAAATTCAAAGCCATCCCCTGGCCTCTAACACTTTATCCTCCCCAAAGGAGCCAGATACTAGCCTGAGAAACCAAGAAAGAACGCACTTACGAGGACTTTTCTGGTAGTCTAGTGATTAAGAATCTGTGTTTCCAATGCAGGAGCACAGATTCAATCCCTTGTTGGGGAACTAAAATTCCACCTGCCATGGGCCATGGCCAAAATCCACGAAAAAACAGCAAACAAGCAGAAAAATAAAACACTTATGGCCACATGTCCCTACAAATCTGTGGGGGGAGGTAATAAGTAAATTGTCAGGGTCTACTACCTTTAGGAAAAATAATCATTAATTCCTTCTTACGAATTAGAAACAGAGAGGGAAGGAGATTCAGATTAAGGGTAGCAGAATATCCCACCCCCAAATCTGCCACTTGGTCAAACTGACTGTTTTGAAATGAAGGCCATCGGGAAGCAGACAAGAAGAAAAGCCTGCCCTTCCCCAGAGCAGGACATAATTTTGGAAAGGTGTCCCCTCTCCCTGTGCCAGGTTGGACAGAAGCTAGGGAGGCAACTCTGGATTCCTGTCGGTCTAGAGATGGCCCCAGGAGAATTTATATAATAAACTTTACAACTCGTTCTCATTTTCCGTGAGTTCCTCCATGTATTTATCTTCCCACAATTTGCCGCCCCTAGAATCTCAAAACCCTTTTCTTTGTCTTGTTGCTTCTCTACAGAAGTATTATTCTTTGTTAAGATGTCATGTAAGTTCTTCTGTTCCTTCTTCTTACATTTTTGACTGCACTTGGCAGCATGTGGGACCTTAGTCCCTTGACCAGGGATTGAAGCCATGCCCCCTGCATTAGAAGCAGTCTCAACCACTGAACCGCCAGAGTAGTCCTCTAAGCTCAGGGTCTGAGCACTCGGAGATCCTCATCATTGAATGCTCCTGTGTGTATTCACTGTGCACGTGTTAACAAACTTCTGTTTGTGTGTGTCTTGTTACTCTATTAGTCTAATTTACAGGGTCCCAACCAATGAACCTAAGAAAGATAGAGAAAAAGACATTTTTTCCCTTGCCAATAGCGTTTTGTCTCAGTATGAATCCCAGGTCACTTGAGAAATTCCAGGTCTCCTGCTTAGTGTGAGAAAGAAAGGGGAAAGTCCTACCATGGGCTTACAGACACTGCAGCCTAGAATGATACAGTCCAAAAGGGTTAAAATGTCTACTTTTATGTTTTCCTTTTCTTTTCTTTCTTTTTTTTTTTTTTTTTAGCACAACTAAAAGAAAAAAGGTGGATTTCCCCTGCTCTCAGTTTACAGGTGGAGAAACCCAAGCTCAGATTAGATAAAAAGGAGGAGAAGTCAGAGCAGCCCCCAGCCCCCTAGACTTCCAGAAGCTCTGTCCAACTGTCTAAAGCATCCCTGATCAGGAACTTCCTTGGAGATCTAAGTGGCTAAGAGTCCAAGCTCCTGACGCAGGGGGTCCAGGTTCCATCCCTGGTCAGGAAACTAGATTCTGCCTGCTTGAACTAAGAGTTCGTATGCCACAACTAAAGATCCCCAGGCTGCAATTAAGACCCAGCATAGCCAAATAAATGAGGTGGATGAATTTAGAACCAATTATACAAAGTGACGTAAGTCAAAAAGAGAAAGACAAATACAGTATACTAATACATATATACGGAATCTAGAAAAATGGTACTGATAAATACACACGCAGAGCAGTTATGGAGAACCAGACATAAAGAATGGACCTATGGACTTTAAGGGGAGGGAAGATTGGGTGAGAGGTATGGATAGCGTAGAATGGAAACCTACACTATCATTTGTAATAGAGATAACCATTGCGGATACACTGTAAGACTAAGGGAATTTACATGGGGGCTATGCAACAACGTGGAGGGGAGCGAGGGGGTTAGGGGAAGGGTGCTTAGCTGGGAGGGGGCAGGGATTTACCTATGACTGATTTGGGATTATGTATAGCTGTAAACAACAAACCGGGATGCACTGTATTTTTGCCCCCTTTTTAAGCTCAGGGTCTGAGCACTCGGAGATCCTCATCATTGAATGCTCCTGTGTGTATTCACTGTGCACGTGTTAACAAACTTCTGTTTGTGTGTGTCTTGTTACTCTATTAGTCTAATTTACAGGGTCCCAACCAATGAACCTAAGAAAGATAGAGAAAAAGACATTTTTTCCCTTGCCAATAGCGTTTTGTCTCAGTATGAATCCCAGGTCACTTGAGAAATTCCAGGTCTCCTGCTTAGTGTGAGAAAGAAAGGGGAAAGTCCTACCATGGGCTTACAGACACTGCAGCCTAGAATGATACAGTCCAAAAGGGTTAAAATGTCTACTTTTATGTTTTCCTTTTCTTTTCTTTCTTTTTTTTTTTTTTTTTAGCACAACTAAAAGAAAAAAGGTGGATTTCCCCTGCTCTCAGTTTACAGGTGGAGAAACCCAAGCTCAGATTAGATAAAAAGGAGGAGAAGTCAGAGCAGCCCCCAGCCCCCTAGACTTCCAGAAGCTCTGTCCAACTGTCTAAAGCATCCCTGATCAGGAACTTCCTTGGAG